>CM060941.1:540152793-541402793 GCA_030765085.1 Allium cepa | reverse complement strand
CTGATTATCGTTTTTGTTAATTAGATATTTGCAATTTTGCGCCTTGTGATTTCTGTTTTCTAATTATCTTTGTTGATAATTAGATTTTGCTGTCTTCTAATTATCGTATCGATAATTAGGTATCGCTGTTTTGTGAATTTCTTTTATTGAGTTTAAAAGATTTCTTTGGTGTTTATATTGTACTACGCCGGTATACCGGCTCAATTTTCTGCTATTCATGACATTTTCCACGCCTTCCAATTACGGAAATGCCTTAGGGATTTTCGATTTTTATTCTTGATCCCAGTGTTATTGAAGAAATGGAAGTTTTGCCTATTTGACTTTTGAGCAACCTTCTATTCACATCATGGCTTCGGGGGTGTAGCACCTTCGAAATAAAGATGTTTTTCTTGCGGAAGTTCAATGGTTCTCAAATCCTAAGGATTGCACTTAGGGATCCTGAGAATTCATCGAGCAAACACGTTCATGCTTATTCTTTCATGCTCTACATGGTGAACTTCCTATTTCAAATTTCTTCATCTTGTGATGATATGCTTTTACGGTTGTTACCTTTTGTCTCTTCATTCCTTATGATTGCGAGGACGCAATTTCTTTAAGGAGGGGAGTCTGTAACAACCCGGTATTTCGTACCAATTAATTATCGTCTTTGGACGATTACCTTTCCTAGCTAATTGCTGTTTGGAATTTTTAAAACCAGTTTGAAACTCTTTTGAAAAATCTATTAAGTGTTGATGGGCTTTGTAAATTAAATAGTGGTCCATGTTTTTTTTTATTGGGCCGTGATAATTCTCAAAACAAATAACCCATCCCCTTTTTACTCATTTTCTCATTCGTTCGTTTGCAACCCTAAAAACAATCGAAAGAAAATAATGGCTGCTCAATATCGTTCGTCCCTTTCTTCGTTCGATCGAGAAATTAGGGCTTAGAAATAAAAGTGCCGGCGTTTGTCAATCGTTCGTCTCACGAGATGCTTCAACTCCTTCCACGACTTCAACTTGAACGGCTCGAGCGACTGATGACTTCGTTACCTTGCTTGGGTCTCGGCCGCTTCGAACTAAGGTGAGTAATCTTTATTACTCACATCTAAGTCGACTTAGTTTTACGCTTGCGTATGATTTGGTTTCGCTGTTGATGCTTTCTCTGATTTTATCAAATTTGTGTATTATCGTGATAATTGGTTATCTCGGCACTGATGATGATTTTCGGGTTCACTTATTGCGAATTTCTTTTGTTCGAATTCCTTTTGATAACTCACGGCATTTGACAAGTTTTGATTCGATTTCACTTATACTTGTCGTGTCATGCGTGATCTTTGCTGTTCTATCCATACGGGTTCATTTAGTTTACTGTGCATTCTTTAGTGCTGCAGTGTTGTTTCAATTACTTCTTGAACCTTGCATATATTTGAATATGTTGCATAAGTGTGGCATATCCGACTCGGGTGAATCGACCACATTTGGTTCATCTTTGTTACTTGAGTTTTCATTTGAGACAGTATGCATTTACCCTCTTGATGCAGTGTCTTCGTGTTGTATTATAGAGATTTCCCTCTGATTCTATGTTGCCAGGCTTGAAGTTTTGATAGTGTTGGTGGCATTCGAGTCTTTTTACAATCGACTTTGTCCACTGTTGCATTATGTTGTAGTCTTTGTATTGTTGTTAGTTGCTTAGGCTCTAATCACTTTGAGTTTTATATTGTGCACAATGTAGTGACGTGCTTGTATGTGGCCTTGTTAACATTGTCCTTGTAGTCTTTATTCCACCTTGATCCAGTAGTTGCTGTCATGACTTGATGTTGATTACTTGTTGCCTCTTGTAGTTTTGTTTTTGATGTGTACTCTGTGGATTCTGGCCATACTGCCCACTGTTCGACCTAGTTTGATTTCGGCCACTGTTTTACTGTACCTTGTCTCACTTGCATATGATGCTAGGTATGATATTGGTTTTTGAACTTTTTAAATTCTTTGCTTTAAAACCGCTGGGACTCTTTCATTGTTTTCGACCTGAAACTCGATTACTGTTCATTTTGTAGTTCAGTAGTTTGCATTGGTTTCACTGCATAGTCATGTGTCTAGTTCATTGGAACTCTAGACCTTTAATTGGCTTGTTTTCATAGTTCACCATTGTTTTATGCAATTACACTATTCTGCACCCATTGAGTACTTGTTAAAACATGCTGATCCAGTTTACAGTTTTCATTTTTTTTTGGTCATTTGCTGTTGGATTTCATGTATACATACGGGTCATTGCCCTTGTGCACTGATGCTTACAGTCGTGTAGAATTTGAGGACTTTTGTGTTGTTTTTGAGTTTGCTGTTGCTTTATATCGAGACTTCCTATGGTTCATTTCCATGTAGTTGTGTTGAGTCACGATAGTCGTGACTTGACCTCTGCAGTTTTCTTGTTGTCTTCATATTGTGACTGTTTTGAGTTAGTTCCATTGTTTTTCATTGTTGCTTGGATATTGAACTGCTTTATGCTTGAAGTCGTAGCCTGTATACCTGCCCTGTGTTGAATTCAGCTGATAGTTCGGGTTTGACCTTGTGCCCGGTTGTGTACATCATCACTGTAGTGGCAAGGCAGTGCACGCAAGCATGAACTGCAGCCACACAGTATGGATTTTATGATATTCTATCTTGTTTTGATTTATTGATCTTTTGCATATTCCATATGCTGTAGTGGCGAGGCAGTGCACGCGTGCGGGTACTACAGCCCTACTCCAATTAATATTTTAATTGATATTTCAATGGTTTGAACTGTTTTGTTTATTCAATTCAATATTCTGAATTGTATTCTGATTTGGTTTAATTTTCTGATTTGTTGTTTAAAACTGTTACGTGTTATATTTATCGTTATACGATTTCTTTATTTAAGGATCGGATAGACGAGATTTATTGTGACTGTCATCTATTCATTATTTAATTATTATTGCTTCTGTGCACTAATAACTGAGTTTGAATTAGACTGACCCGCGTATTATTTTCTTTTGAATTTAATACTCGGGTCAGACCGAGTTATTTCAGGTCGTAGATATCTTGCTTTGGGTAGCTGTTTGAGCTATGAAGACTGTTCATATCTTTTGGGAGTTGTCATGTCATAGCATAGGTTGATATGTATTCATGTATGTTAGTCGATGATGTACTTGTATATGTAACTTCCTGGGTCGACAGTTGTAGTTGTATCATATGTACTATGTCAAATGTATTGTAACTGACATCAGTTATTGTATAGATGAGACTTTCCGTTTTTATCTGTGTTCTGCATTTATATTATCTGTGTTATTATTATATTTACTGTCCTAAACTATTATGAACCATCATAGTTCGTTTTATACTGGAATTGGGGTATGTCGATGGGAGTAAATAAATCAGAGATGAAAAATGAAAGAATATATATATATATATATATATATATACCACTCCTATCGAGATAACCAATACTAGTTAAGGCCTAACTACTGATGGCCGCTCCTCAATAGCCTTATTCTCCGCGCTAGCGCACAACATTACACCGTAGTGTTCTTGGCTAGCGTGGGTATAAAGGTGGGGCGTCACATTTTTCATTCCGTACAATTTAAAATTTTAAACCCGAACAACTATTTGTTTTGTTTGATATGAATGAATAATTGATTTGTGATGATTCTATGTGATGGTTGTATGCCTGGTTGCAAGTGATTGTTATTTGTATTAATTTGTTTGTTATTGATTGAAACAACTTCACATATTTCATTTTATATAATTATTAATTCTTCTGGATTATATAAATGAAATACAGGTTATGGAAGCAACTGCTACTACTTTTGGTTCCATAAAATAAGCGTAAATTGCACGACAAATAGGTACGTTTTCGGATTACGGTTTATAGCGTTATTATATTGTTTTTTCCTGGTTGGGATATATATTATTTGAAAAATATATGTTGTATATTATTATATTTGATATTATATGTTCTCCCGAGCCTCTCCGTACAAAGGAGACTCTGCCAAAATTTTCCATAAATTTTGGACTTAGAAAATATTTTGAAAATGTTTTCCAAAGTTTATTAATTTAAGTATAAAAGATCTAATGGTTATAAATTTGTATATTTTATTTAAAGGTAATTAATTTTGTAAATTTAATTGTTTATAAAGTTAATATTTTAAGTAAGATATATTAATCTCTTAATTCTCCTTCTCCCTTCTTTTTTCTTTTCGGGGACGAAAAGTTTTGAGTTGGGGAGAGTGTAACGACCTGTAAATTTTCAATAATTAAAATTGTTAATTTATTGAGATTTTTGAAATTTAATATTGAATAAAATAAAAATTGGTGAACGATTAATAAAATTTGTGATAATGTAAGGAAAATTAACTTAGGGGAAACGTAACAAGGTCAATTAAAGTTAATAATTAATGACTTGAATGAAATTCCAATTAAATAAAATAATTTAAATGTTATGACTTGGTTATAAATGGAATATGAGAAAACAAATGAAATTATTGGATTAATGTATGAATAGTGTAATAGATGGAAATCATTTGTGAAGAATAAACATACATGTGTTATAAAGGGAAAATGGTGACAAATGGTGGTCGTTACCTATGGTTTACCAATTTATAATAAAAGTTACTTTAATGATAAGTAATATAATAATGGAAGTGTGAATGTGAATTGAATAGAAATGGAAATTTATATATAAGGCAGTAATTGATGTAATAAAAAGCATGAAACCAAGTGAATAAATTTATTTAGAATATTTAATCGTAATTAATGTATCTAATTGGAAAATTTATAATAAATGGAAATAGGATGGTTAATAACAAAGGAGTTAGAAATTTGAATATTTAATGTAGCATTTATGCAAATGTAAGATATAATAGGCGTAGATTAGTGTAATAGATAAGTGCCCATGTTGACATCACCTTTAAGATGGTAAGTTTATAACTGATTCATAATATGGAAAAATTCAAATGAGTGGATTTATTTGGGATGGCAATTGGCGATTAATGAATTTATTTAAATTAGTAAGTTATAATTGATGGAAATTAGTAAATTGGGGAGTGAATTCAAAGGTTATTAACTAAGGAAGTAATACGTAATAAATTGAATAAAATCAGTATTATATAAGAATTGTAACTTTTGTTTGTGAATAGTGGATTCATATGTGTAATTAAAAGTTATGATAACAGTTGCTTTAAGTTAACCATTTATCTAGTCTATTAAATTAAAACGTGTAACCAATTGAAATACATCTGAATTTAATGTTACGTTAATGTAAATTAGGGTAATAATTGGGAATAATGTAAATTTTATTCAGTGCTATGATGATTAGTTGAATATAACATAAACTTAAGTGTAAATTTAAGGTTATGATAACAATTATTACTAATTACCTAATTAATGGGTCAATGAATTTATTAGAATCAAGTTCATTTAAATGTCAAGCAAATGAAGGGTAACAATATGTACTAGGTATAGAGCGATAATGGACATAGTATAAAGATTGAAACTAATCAAATCAAAGTTATTTGGAATTTATTATAATTAATTGGAACTCAAATTTTAATAAATGAATTTAATCTAAATGAAATTTAATTTATTACGCTAATTGAAATAAAGATGGAATGTGATAATATTAACGTAAAATATTTTGAATCCAATATTTATTTCATCCATTGACAATAACGAATTGAATAGAAGAATGAAAATTAAATTTAATATAGTTTTTGGAAATTAAATCTATAATTTCTGAATTTAATGAAATTGAGGTTAATATTGGAATTTATAAATTAATCATCTCTAAAGTTGAGATTTAAATTTGTTAAAACCATTGTAAATGATTGAGAAATCAAAAAGGATGAAATTTATCGATTAAAGAATTAAAATTTGAAATTTGATTTAATTAGCTAATTTATTTGTTTATTTAATTAATATAAAAATAGCCATTTTGGCCACTGACTCAGATTTCGACGAAACTAGTTTCATCGGATCCATAACGGTGAATTATTATAGGATTTCAAGTTTCGTAGTGGTCGGGCTTGTCTATTGATGGTACAGACTCGAAACGCCTTGAAATAAATGAAATTGAAATCGATTGAAATCAATTTGAAATAATTTGATTTTGCAATAACTTCTTCATATGATGGAAATCAGACGTGAAACTTTTTCCATCGCATTTAAAATATTTTTAAACATCTATTTTGATATATGGGTTGACCCAATTTCGTTCTGAAGTCGAAACGGGCTTTCCGGGCCATATACTGTCCAGCGCGTTTATCAATCTGATCCATCTATTTTATTTCAACATTGCCTATAAATACCCGGTTATAAACCCTAGCCTACTTCTATTTCTCATTTGTTTGTACGTACATTCCAACTATCTCTCCTCCTTAATGGCAAACAAACAAATTCTTGATCCAAACACAAATCAAATTCAAATCCAAAGCAAAAATTTCAAACTCCTCAGAAAAATTTAAAAAAATTACATATCAAAGATCTCAATGATACGAACCTACATCTGCTGTTCTTTTTTTGAGACAATGACCGGATCGATCAGAAATCACGGTCAAAGTCAAAAATTGGGCGTTTGATTTCGGCATCAATTCGTGAAATTGATTGGGGCGTTTTGTCGTGCTCGTTGTCTGGAGTGGTTTCGTGGCCGTCGCTTGACCTGAAATATTGTGTGGTGGTCGAAATTCATGAGTTAGGGTTCGAAAACCCTAACCCTAGGCGGTGGCCGGCGGCAAAGAGGGAGAACCGGACCTAGGTGGGGGCGTGTGGCTCGGGGAGGGCGAGTGGATGGACTTGGCCGGCGACGTCCATGTGACTTGTAGCAGTAGTTTTTGATGGTCAACGCTGGGTTAGGGGATGGGTTCATGGGTCTGTGCATGCACGATTTGGGACTGGACGCGTTTGAGGGGGAGATGACGTGGCGATAGGTATGTTGTTTTTTTTTTGTTTCAAATCTTCTAGTTAGGATAACTTCGTCATACGATGTCCGATTCACGCGTGAATTTTTTTGTTAGGGTCGTATTAAAATTTCTGACATTTTGGCACTGCTTTGGATGGATTCTGAGACCGTTCAATTTTTGGGTTTAAATTGGATTTAAATTCAATTTAAATTCAAAAGGTGAGTGTTTTAACCCACTCACAACTTCAAAATTTTCTTATGTTTGTTAAATTAAATTTTTGTTGTGATTATGCATTTATTATGACTTTTTGTATATTTTTAATCATCATCTCAGTTAATTTCATTTATTTAGATTAAATCATTATTTAATTTAATATTGAATATAAATGCCAGTTAAATACCTGTTATATATTATAAGTTACCTATTGATATGGATTGATTGTTTTGGATGATGATTGTGATGGATGTGTGAACTGTTGATGGATGAATGGATGTTTATTTTATATCTTTAAAATCTACAAGTTCTTTATTTCTTATTTTGATTCAGAATTGCAATTTGAAATCATATACAACCGCATTTTAATTTTTAAATTGCGGATTGAAATGATAAATATCTGTATCACTTGACCATAGGATAGAAAATTATATACAGACACCATGGTCTATATATATATATATATATATATATATATATATATATATATATATATATATATATATATATTGAAATGTTTTCTATGGGTTTGGAAAGAAATTTATGATTTTATGAGATATTAATTTGGATATTTATAAATGGTACTTTTAAAATTCTTGGTTTAAGCTATGAACAAAGTTGTTAAAGTATAAAACAAGTTAAATAATAAAGTTTAATTTTTATTGTGGATAAGTATTTACTAAAATTATATTTTAACATAGAGTATATACTGATTTTTTTTATAAATCAAAGTTGAGAAGATAGTTTGAAATTGATTTGAGATTTTATATAAATTAGAGTTATATTTAATAAGAACCCTTTTGGAATTTAAATAAATTGAGATTTTAAAGGGTATGATTCTTATAACTTGATTTGGTTTAGAGTGATTTAAATGAACGTATCAAGTTTAATAAATTGAAAGATTATCCAGTTAGGTGAAGTTAAAAGTTGTATTTAATTATATTAGATTTATTAAGTAGACATTTCAAATCTATATAATAGTAATTAAATTTGATATATATGGAATTATCAAAGAATTAGTTTTGAAATGGTGGAATTTTAAAGCTTTGAATTATATGGAAATTGGAACGGTTTAATTGGAGATTCAAATCGGTATTTCGGAATTGATTTGTGAAATTAAAGAAGATAATTTATTATATAATGTAATTTAATATTAAACCATTTAAGTATTAGAAGTGATGTTTTAAAGTTATGGGTTTCAAGGTATTTTGATTTGAAAACGCTTTGATTTTGGGAAAGGATATATTTGAAATAAAACGATATTATATTGATCTAGGTTTTATAAATGATATCATATTGATTTGGTTTTCAAAAAATGAAAATGATATCGTATTTATATGGTTTTGAAATGAATATTTTATTCTGGTTTTGAAGTATAATTATTTTGAAATGACTGCGTGTTATAATAACGTTTGGTTTTGAAGGGACCGGGATCGAAAGTTGTCTATAATAACGTTTGGTTGTTGAAGGGACCGGGATCGAAAGTTGTCATACTCCCTGCCTACTCCGAAAACCATTTTAACAACCGTGTATGCGGTGGAGATTCTAGAATGAAGTAGGATGGTGGCGGCGTCTCCTTTGAGATAAATACGTGGATCCGACTCCCATGAGTTGGCATAAGGTTGCTAAAACAGGAGCGATCGACGGGCTAATGAGGTAGCACCTTTGATCGGACACATCCCTTCGATATTATACTTTGACTTTTGGATTTATTTGGTGGCCACTTTTGATTTTTTTGACTTGGGGTGTGGCTTGAGGTGGGCGGTAGCTGTGCGCTACGCGTTACCACCGGCTCGGAAGCGTAATTGGTATATCTACCCTGGCATTGCCTAGTTGTGCCGTTTCACCTACCCTAGCGTTCCTTGTACGAGTTTGATTTGTGTCGTACCTATGGAGTATCCTCTGGTAGCCTCCCGATCAGGAGGTATTACGGTATTTTATAGGCTATTGGCACTATTACGTGCTAAGGAGGAAAATGTAAAGCCTTAACGCTATTTAAAAGTAAGTTTATTTTACTAATAGACATTATTATAATAGCAAAATATTAGTACATAATAAATAGTTTAACGGATCCTTAGGAGATGTGAATCCTGAGCATCTCTTGAGTTACTGCACTCATGTTAGACACTGGATAGGAGATGTCAAATACCATAAACATCTCTGACGTCGTTCCACTCATATTGTTTATTGTTGATTTAACTTATATAAGATCTTTTAGTTCTGACTCGAGTGTTTTGTCTTTTCTATTCGCTCGAGTCAGCCTGGGCATTTCAGGATTTGAAGACCTTACTTCTGGAGGACGAAGACGAAGATTTTTTTACTATTATATATTATATTAGTCCACTGCATCACATTTGTTCCGCTGCATTATTAGTTGTTTTCTCTGGTATGTGTAACTCTGATATGTATTGTATAAATATAATCAAATATTTTGTAAACAGCTTCATGAACTGTATATTTGATTATTATATTTTGTCGTTCCGCTGCAAGACTCTATTTTTTTTCCTTCCTCTGCTTTTGCTTATTTACCTCATAATAATCCGCCGTTCTGTATGGTTTAAGTCTGACATGTGTGGTTTATCGTCGTTTTAAACCATATAAAAAGGTGAGATGTTACATAGACTTATACTTTGTTCGTGAACAAGTGTTAAAAGGAAATCTACAAATCAATCATATACCTGCCACTACCATAGGACAGACACAAAGCACTCTTAGTAAGGAATTTCATTAAATTTAGATCTGATCAGGGAATCGAGAAAAAGGGAAATTACTCTGATCATCATCAGTCAGATCTGAGTAGAAACATGGAAGCACTAGTGGACTCAAGCTCAAAATCATCATCTTCCTCACAACTTGATTTGATGAAGTGGAAACGTGCAACTCTTTATCCACTTTTAACAAAAAGAATAAAGCTTTGAGTTGAATTGAAGTGGAGCATCAACTAACTCGTAGCAATTTGCAAAAAAATTGAACAGCAGCTGCAATTTGGGAAATCGCATTGCAAACCGTAATCCTAGAGTCGGGTTTGAGTGGGGCATAAGAGATGTATATGAATAACCAAGTCCAGCAACCACAGCCACAAATACATACTATCATATTTCTAAAAGACCAATGCGGGTCAAGTAATGTGCTAGTTTTCAAAACCCAATAACATGATTAAATTGTTGTCATAAATATACTGTATGCAGCAATTCAGTTTTGTGAGAAAAAATTTATCAGTCAACAAAGTTTGTATCAGAAACTCACTCTAAAAATAAAAATCAATAAGAAAATTTTTCTTAAATTCTTTCAACTATTTTATTCCCAAACATTATACTATTTCCATTATCTTACAGTGATGTTATAGTTGAAATATAATTGATTATGTATTATTATATTTGTTTAGCATTGTGTTACTGATTATTATTATATTTTGTTCTTTGCGCTGTAAGTTTCAAAAAATGTGTGGAATATTGTAGATTTCTCAGTGATATTTTTATATATTTTATTTAAAAAAGATTCATTGTTTGCGAGGTCTGCGATGCCAGTTGCACAAATAGACGTGGGTTGGGATGTCGTAGATGCCTGGTTGTTACAGATGAATAGTAAAAACTACCGCATATCAAATTAGGTGTATCTTATCTTTGAAATGCAGCATAGCCATTACAAATTAAGAACCAAGCTATATGGTTCAATCTTATCTAAATCAATTAGATTAGCCAAGGTGTATAATTTACTTTTACCGATAGTCATAAGACTACAATGGTAAATATATTTCCTCATATATTTAGTTATGCAACTCCTAATCATCAAAATTGCATCAATGTGGTGCACGATGAAACTCGATGATGGTGGGATTTGTAACGGTAAAAGGAGGTGGGGCAGTAATGAATGGAAATGGGTCTTTTGTTTTTGGTGGTAGATTATTTTATGCTTGGAGAAGGTGGAGTGGTGGTAGATTCTGAGACGATGCATGTATTAAATAGGGGTATTCTCATCTTATTAAGTAAAGATGTACACATACATATCAGTTATGCTTCAAAAAAAACTCTTAAATTGTTGTAATATACATTAATAATAGGGATGAATATGCTAAATAAGGAAGAGCATTATTGTAATCTGCACTGCATAAGGAGTCTATAAATATGGAGCTTGATTGTATTGTAAGATCTATCTCAATTCAATAAAATTGTTCTCTCTCTAATAGTCTCCATTCTCTTTATTTTGTAACACGTTATCAGCACGAGGGTGTTCTTCTTTTAATTTTATTTTCTTGCTGCTCAACTAGGAATTTTTTTTTTGAGTAGCACAAACTTTCTGTATACCGCATTCTCAATATTCTACATAGGAATGCCAATTAATTATTATTCTCAACCTGTTCACCTTCAAACTTTCCAACTTCTTAACAAGTAATTATATATTAATTATTCTTATTGTTCCACTTCTGACCATTCCAATTCTAAGGCTATTCATATTCACAATCCTATTATATATTGGTGCAAATGAGTCTTTTATAATATATCTACATACGTTCTATTTCTTATTTCCTTTAAAACAGCAAGCAGATAAAGGAATTGTTCTTGTATTTCTTTATAAACTCGTTACTTTTCCTCTTTACAAAAACGTAATTGTCAATATCAAGTTTTTTTGATAAAGCGGTCTAGTTTGGGGGTTCGCTTCTATATTTTACATGTCTTTTCTTGTATCACTCTTATTTTAATTCTTTGGCTTCTAAAGTCAATATTTCTTTTCTCTTTGCGGATTTGTTGCAAACTAAATTCAAAAGTTTGGAATGGAGTCTAAGCAAAAGCTAACTTTCTTTTCTTATATAATAAATACATGAAAGTTGCAAAATCCAAATGTTTGGTTTTGTTGATACATTTTTTTGGGGTACAGTTGTTTGATACCATGAATGAAGAATTTCCATTTTTTTACATTTTAGCTGGAAATAAACAAATAGTGAATGTTGTTGTGGCGAATATTTTCACCTTATGCAATTTATTTTATGAGCTGTTTACAAAATGGCAAACATTATCAAGCTTGAATTCAAAGCTTTGGATATATCTGTAGACAACTACTTATCATGGATACTGGATGCTGAGATTCATTTGCAATCTCAATACTTAGAAAATGCCATTAAAAATGGTAATGCTATGTCCCAGCAGGACAAGGCAAAGGCTCTAATATTTTTAAGACGCCTTATCCATAACGATCTAAAAACATAATATTTGACTGAAAAAGACCCTCTCCACTTATGAAACTCCCTGAAGGAGCGTTATGACCACCAGAAGACGGTCATACTTCCAAACACTAGGCAAGAGTGGATGAACCTGAGGTTTCAGGCCTTTAAGTCTGTAAGGGAATATAATTCTGCAATGTTTAAAATCACTTCTAAACTGAAATTATGTGGAGAAAAGGTGGATGACGCACAAATGCTTGAAAAGACTTTCTCAACATTTCATGCCTCGAATATACTCCTACAGCAGCAATATCGAGAGCGTCATTTTACAAAATATTCTGAACTCATAGAATGCTAACTAATTGTTGAACAAAATAATGAATTGCTTATAAAAACTCACTCCTCAAGACCAACTGATTCGACCGCATTACCTGAAGTTAATGCTAATTTTGTCCACTCTGGAAGAGGTAGGGGTCGAGGTCGAGGTAGAGGACATGGTCATGGATGTGGATATAACTCTAGCAGAGGAGATTATGGTGGCTTTAAAGGCAACAAAACCACCAACTTTAAAAGCAACAAAGAAAATTGAGCCTGTAAAAAACAATGATTCGGTTTCAGAAAATAAAAGGCATTATGAGGAAGTTTGTTATAGATGTGGACGATCTGGTCACTGGTCACGTACATGTAGATCATCAAAGAAAACAGTTGAAGAATATCATCGCTCAAAGAATATCGAGGCAAATAATGCTGAAAAGTTACCTAAAAACACAAAACTGAAGTTAGATGATTTCTTCGAAGATGATAATGGAAATTTCATTAATGATGAAAATTTAAGTGCAATGATCAATGATATGGCCGAGTTGATCAGTTAGAAATATCTTGAATTTTGTTATGTGGCTTTCGTTTTATTTCATTATCTTACATCAATAAATCAGTTTGAAGTTTGTGTCCGTTTACTTGTATTTCCCTTTGCAGTACTAGTTAAAAATAACGTGTAATGTGGATGTTGTTTTTAATCAGTAGCCTATTTTAATCATATTACTTTGTTTGTTTACATTACATTTATTTATGCATACAAATTTTTAATGATTGACTAATTATTGCCTTTAATTCTTAAGGTATGGAACGCCAATTGGGTGATGATATATGCTTATTAGATAGTGCAAATACTCATACAATTTTGAAAAACCAGAAGTTTTTTTCTGACCTATCTGAAAATTTCTCAGCTAAAGTCTCCACTATAGCTGGGTCTGCTTATATAATTAACGGGTCTAAAAGAGCCCATATAATATTACCAAATGGTACGCATATCTTTATTCAGAATGCATTATACTCAAGCAACTCTAAAAAAAATTTGCTGAGTTTCAAAGATATAAGAACGAATGGATACCATATTGAAACTATAAATGAAAACAACAAATAATATATTTGTGTTATTTCTAGAATTGAAAGCCAGAAGCTTATCCTAGAAAGATTTGGTACAATTCAACTAGTTTATATTTTACAAAAATTGGCATAGTTGAATCTCACTCTATAAACATGAGCCAGAAGCTCACAAATACAAAGACATTGATTCTTTGGCATGATCGCTTGGGTCATCCTGGATCAACTATGATGCGTAAAATTGCCAAAACCTCAAATTGACATGATTTATCCAACCAATTGATTTTACCAAGTGATTACTTATGTGCCCTATGTGCACAAGGAAAATTAATCACTCGACCTTCATATACTAAAATCACATCTGAATCTCCAACATTTCTACAAAGAATTCAAGGTGATATATGTGGCCCAATCCATCCTGAATGTGGACCATTCAAATATTTTATGGTATTGATTGATGCATCAACTCGTTGGTCACATGTCTGTTTACTTTCTACAAGAAATTTGGCATTCGCCAAGCTACTTGCTCAAATAATAAAATTGAGAGCACACTTCCTGATCATCAAATTAAACCAATTCGACTAGATAATGCTGGAGAATTTACTTCTCAAGTATTTGGTGATTATTGTCTATCATTGAAAATTGAAATTGAACATCAAGTAGCCCACATTCATACTCAAAATGGTATAGCAGAATCACTAATTAAGCGCTTGCAACTTATTGCAAGACCTTGCTTATGCAATCAAAACTACCCATTTCAACTTGGGGGTATGCAATTTTACATTCATCGAAATTGGTTAAAATTAGACCAACAGCTTATCATCAGCTTTCACCATCACAGCTCTTAACTGGATCTCAACCAAATATTTCACATTTACGAAAATTTGGTTGTGTTGTGCATATACCTATTAATCCCCCACTTCGTACTAAAATGGGTCCTCAACGACGGTTGGGAATTTATGTGGTATTTGATTCTCTATCGATAATTCGTTACCTTGAACTTCTTACAGGTGATGTCTTCACTACAAGATTTTCAGACTGTAAATTTGATGAGACAATCTTCCCGCCGTTAGGGGAGGAAAGACCGTTTGAGTAGGACGGTGTGAAATATTATGAAATAATCCATCTATGTCTTATTTGGATCCACGTACCAAACAATGCCAATACGAGGTACAAAGAATTTTGCATATTCAAAATATTGCAAATCAACTACAAGATGCATTTAGTGATATTGCAAAAATAACTAAATCTCACATTCCAACAGCAAATGCACCAGCAAAAATTGATGTCCCTAAAGGATCAAAAGTAAATATAGCAGCAAATGAATCTAAAGCAAGACAAAAAAGTGGAGGCCAATTGGTTCAAAAAACTTGGCGCCTAGAAAAAGAAAGTCTAATGGAAAATCATCAATTAAGGAACCTCCAAAAGAGGTTATAAATGATCAAAAGGGTCACTCAAATGAAAATCCCTATTCTCCTAGTAGTATGGAAGGAAATATTATCCTAAAAGAGATAAATGAAGATTCCATCGACAAAATGGTAGCTAATAATAATGATATCTCAATATTTTATACGAGCTATGGAGAAATATAGGATCAAAATAAAATGATAATTGATGATGTATTCTCATTCGCAGTAGCTACTGAAATAATTGAAAGTCATGACCACAATGAGAATGACGATAATGAACCAAATAGCATAAATGAATGTCGAAAAAGACACGATTGGCCAAAATGGAAAGATGTTATCCAAGTGGAACCAGATTCACTTCAAAAACATGGTGTATTTGGACCAATAGAGAAAAGACCAGAAAATGTTAAACCGGTAGGTTATAAATGGGTATTTGTTAGAAAAAGAAATGATAAAAATGAAGTCGTGAGGTACAAGGCACGACTTGTCGCACAAGGTTTCCTACAGAGACCAGGTTTTGACTTTAAGGAAACTTACACCCCTGTTATGCATGTCATAACATTCCGATATTTGATAAGTCTTGTAGTTTCTGAAAAACTCGATATAAGATTAACGGATGTTGTGACAGCTTATCTTTACGGTGAATTAGATACCAATATTTACATGAAAATTCCAGATGGATATAAATTGCCTGAAGCAAAATCAAAATCCATGTACTCACTAAAACTAAGACGATCGCTATATGGCTTGAAACAATCTGGAAGGATGTGGTATAACCGTCTTAGTAAATATTTGGTAAAAGAAGGATACGAAAACAATCTCATTTTTCCATGTGTTTTTATAAAGAAATCGGTAAAGGGATTTGCTATCTTAGCAGTTTATGTTGATGACATAAATTTGTTTGGGACTCCAAAAGAGATTGATGAAACAATAAATTATTTAAAGAAGGAATTTGAAATAAAATATCTTGGCAAATCTAAGCACTATCTCGATCTACAGATTGAGCATAGTACTAATGGCATATTAATCCATCAATCAAACTACATTGAGAAAATTCTAAAGCGTTTTCAAATGGATAAAGCATATCCACTTAGTATGCCGATGGTTGTTAGATCTTTAGATATTAAAAGGGACCCTTACCGTCCAAAAGAAGAAGATGAGAATGTGCTTGGCCCGGAAGTGTCATATATTAGTGTCATTGGTGCATTATTATATTTGGCCCGATGTACAAGACCAGATATTGCAATTTCAGTAAATCTTCTAGCAAGGTACAGTTCAAAACCAACAAAAAGATACTGGAATGGTATAAAACATATCATGAGATATCTTCGTGGAACGACAAATTTGGGTTTGTTTTACTCTAACTCAAGCAATAATCCAAATATAGTTGGCTATGCTGATGCAGGTTATCTTTCTGACCCACATAAAGCAAGATCAAAAACTGGATATGTGTTTAATAACAGCAATGCAGCAATTTCATGGCAATCTACAAAACAAACATTAGTAGGAACATCATCCAATCACTTTGAAATACTAGCACTACATGAAGCAAATAAAGAATATATTTGGCTGAGATCACTAATTGAGCATATTCGAAAAAGTTGTCAACTTTCATCAGTAACAGAAGGTTCAACTATTATTTATGAAGACAATGCAGCTTGTGTAGCTCAAATTCAAGCGGGTTACATTAAGGGTGATAGGAAGAAACACATTTCTTCTAAATTTTTTTTCACACATGAACTACAAAAGGATAATAAGATAGAAGTGAAACAAATCCGATCCCAAGAAAATCCGGTGGACTTATTCACAAAGGCGCTTCCAAAATCAACATTTCAAAAGATGGTGTACAAAATTGGTATGCGTCGGCTGCATCAACAAACTAATTGAATAATGCATTATAATTCAGGGGAAGCGTATGAAATACGATATAATGTACTCTTTTTCCTTCACTAATATTTTTTCACACAGGGTTTTTATTAGTAAGGTTTTAATGAGGCATATCTTGATTCAGAAACATTACAAAATATATGTTACTTAAAGATGAAATCATGTTGTACTCTTTTCCTTGTTTATGATTTTTTTCCTATTGGGTTTTTCATAATAAGGTTTTTAATGAGGCAATTACTCTTATTATTTTTACATACGCATATTCAAGAGGGAGTGTTGTAATATACATTATTAATATGGATGAATATGCTAAATAAGAAAGGGCATTATTGTAATCTGCACTGTATAAGAAGTCTAATAAATATGGAGCTTGATTGTATTGTAAGATCTATCTCAATTCAATAAAATTGTTCTCTCTCTCTAATAGTCTCGATTCTCTTTATTTTGTAACATAAATAAAGTAATTTCCATAGGTAAAGTTAAATAATAAAGTACCCATAGAATGGGAGGTACAAAAAAAAAATTGGGCAGTACATCAAACCACATCACTTGGTACATTATCGCAATGATGTATGTTTAATTTTGGTTCAATAGCTGTGCTATGGTTCTAAATTTTATGTTGGAAAAAGGATTTTAACAACAAAAATAAAATATGTAATTCTAGCTGCTTTGTATATCATTCGAGTTGGAGGTAAGTAATAACAAGTTCATCAAACACATAAATTCAATTTGACTAACAAACCACACTTTACATAAATCTAAAGTAATAGTGTTAAATAAGTGAATGAATGCACATAAATATAAGTAATAGTATACATAAATCCGAAGTAATAGTGTATAATCTAAAGCTACAAAAGATGATTGTATAACGAACATATTGCGATTAACTAAAACAGCTAAAAAAGATTATAACAAACCCAAGTTATGAGACATAAGCAGATTGTAGCAAGGTTCTAAGTTCCAGCCGGCACGTCGGAATCTTATCCATTTCGGTTCGGTTCCGACGTTGACTGGTCCGAAAATCCATCAATATTCTGTTCGGAATTGTATTATAAAAAAAAAGAAAACAACGATGCATTAACAAGAAATAGAACCGATTTTGAGCTATCCAACCATAGTAGCCTCAAACAACGCATAAACAGTAAAATTACAATACCAAAATCAAATTAGCTTTTGTTTCTATTTCTAATTTTTACTTGCGAAGAAGCTTATTCATGTCGGCAAGGCTTTGAAAGCGAGATGATTTTTTTTTTTCTTTTTATTTTGAACCCAGAGTTTTTAAAACTAAAGAAAGTTTGTAAAGGGATGGAGTGGATCTGACGATGAAGAAGAAAGAAAAGAGAATTTGGGTTTCTGTTATGTTACTTTGTTGGGTCGAATTCTGATTTTTGGACTGCATATAAATCACTACAGGGGAATCACGGATACAAGTTATGATAGATTATTCAAAGTAAAATAAATTGTATCAAAGAGAATATACTAGTGTGTTACAATTCTTTTACGCTATAGTTTTCAATCGTTAATCAATATATTTTGAAAAATATACCGGGATCAGAAAACCAGAATTTGAGCGGAATTTTCGAAATTATTAGAACGGGACCAAAATTTCAGAACTTTGCAAAGACCAAAACGAAAACGAAAATCGAAACTTTGAACCTTCGACTGTAGTTACATTGCAATGTAAAACAACTCAGGCATGTATATTTAATAATGTTGTTTAGTTAATTATCCAGCAATTGAAGCAGCAATGTAACTGAAAGATAAGTGTTTATCATACCTCCACTATGCCAATTTTTGAAAAAATTGACGCATGGAGTTCCCATAATCCAAGCTGCTTCTACAACCTGCTAATCCTCCTCTATGTCAATTTCAACAAAATGTACGTTTTGATCAAATTCATTAATCACCCACATGTGAATAAGGATATCCTAATTAAAAACATTGCTGAAAAATAACTTGTTAATAACAAAGAATGTATGTAAAATGCCCATGCCTGTCGAAATTTGAACACTCAAAGTTCCAATTGCAGCATTAGGTGCTTATATTGATAAACATGTCATCTTTCATGAACTAGTTACCCTTTTGACAATGATTACTAGTAAAACAAAGGTTCCTAGCTTTTGTACTAGAGAATTTAACTTTGCATGATCTAACTACTCTATGATGTGAACTGCATATATATTGCATTAAGTGCAAACATCATCCATTTTTGCAGTTGACTTCTATGCTCAAAATAGTACTGTGAGTTTGGTGGTCTGAAAATAGAAACATTTGTAAATTTAAGGACTAAAGCATTTACTTTTAATCAAGGACCAATTATCTAACATAATATGATTTGGATGTAAATATCTTCTTGATACATATCCAAAGAATGAAATGAATTTTCTGTTGTTCAATGTGGACAATTCTCAACATAGCTGACACAAAAAAAAAAAAAAAAAAAAAAATCCAGCAAGGGAAGCATTTTGCGAAATGATACATCGACCATAAAAGTAAAATACCTTGTCCAGAATGTAATTGAAATGTGAAGTAAATATTAAACAAACTTATTGTGCGGGTAGTAATGTAATTTTATACAAGGTAACAAACTTTTGTCATCTCCATGATAATGAAGGGGGAACGATGAATGAATCTGTGAGCATATAAGACTTGTACAAAAGTATGGCTCACCAGATAGGTGTATTTCATGAGAGAGAAAAAGGTAGGTATGAAAACAACTTAATCAGTACGAAGGGAGAAGTGAATGGCTTTAAGACGGCCTGAAAGTTACAAGTATTACAATCAGAAAGCTAGTCATGCTGGACTCTGTCCACACAACTCACAACTTTCAATTATTTTCATTCTAATATTTCGTTTCACCATATTGAATTTATCTAGAAAACGTCCACACAGAAAATCATACTGACACATCCTCTGCTAATATCTAACCGATATGGTGAAAACGGTAATGGATATTGGTTATAAACAGAAAATAAATTGGTTTTCGTGGCAGTTACATTAAAATTGGGTTTCTTGAAGTCTCGTTGATTCAGAAGTATTTATATTGTTGAGTAAGTCAAATGAGTTTACACCTTATGTATCCTCAATACAAGTTATAGGTCACTATCAAGAGCACATGAGATGCAGGCACATAGCCACCAAGGCAATAAAGGAGTTCTCTCTTATAGATTGCATCTTAACAAAGATAGTAATAGATACTCATATTATATATATAAACATGATCAGATTCATATTATATATCACAATAAATACTCAATGGTATCCTATTATATATCTATATATTACAATATAACGTTTTCGTCACCGATCATATGCATTTCAATGTAAAAAACATACCGTTTATTAGCATTTTTTAGCGAACAATCTTCTATATAGCAAAGCACTTGTTTTATGTACCTATATAACAAAGCAGAGGGAATAACTAGGATTTAATTCTACAAAAGAGTCATGTAATTTTATACAAGAGTTAAATAGTTACTATAAAACATAATTAATTTTTATGAACTTAGTATTTGCTGTAAAACTTGGTTTTTCTTTTTCTTTTTTTTAATCAACTTACTATTATATATAAACATATATACTACAGACATCATATCACAGTATATGGATATATATAATAATCGAAAGAAATATTGTAACGACTGTCCTACACCATTAGCATCCAATATAACCTATATAATGCCATGCAACTGTACCCGATCAATGTAGGACGATTGTCAAGGTTGTAGCAAGGTAAAAGAAATAAATCATAGAACATGTCGTATACCTCACAGCGCGTCAAAAAAAATATAATAGTAATACGGGAATATATTTACCTGCTCGTTTTCTCTTTACCTCAACGTTCTCACCAGATCCGATATCCCTAGTCTAATCATTTAAGAGTATCCAGAATAATAAGTAGTGTGTAAAATCCCGAGTCAAACAACAGTTTGCTGTAAGCTGTAGAAAATCTCAAATAGAAAGTCAATATACTAATCATACTTGACATGTCCCTACATCCACAGAGTTAGCACATAACACAACATATATGATGCTCTACATCGTAATCGTCATGATGTATTGTACATCAAATACTAATGGGTGTCTAGATATCTACATCGATGATGTCCATATCGTGTAACATCCCTAAAGTGGTAAATAATCAAGCAAACATAACATCCATCATCCCCCATCACATTCACTCACTCGTTACATTGGATATACGATACCGGTATAGCCTCACTGCATAATCAAGGAGTATTCAACATTCTGGTTTACTGGTACTTGAATCCATGCCATTCGGTAGGCCATGAACTAGAATTCCATCACACTCATTCTAGGGTAAGACAGAATGAAAACATCCTGAGCTTCTATGCATACCCGCTTTACGAGTACACTTCAAAACCTATAAATATCCATGACCCTTTGCCTACGTCATCTGTAACACCTCGCGCTTTAGTGACAAATAAAATCAATTGATTTAACATAATTGAAAAATGGTGTACGCATTTAAAAATTAAAAGGATACATAGGTATATGCAACTAATGAGTGTGTGATTAATTAATGCATCAATCAATTAAAAGAGGAATTAATTAAGAGACGTAGAGGCGTCAATTAGTCAGAGAATATGTCACTTTATAACATTAATTAATTAAGGGATCTTCTAATAAAGGAAAATGTATATAGAGAATAAATTAAATGATAATATATATATATATATATATATATATATATTATTATAATTGACCCAATCAATTAATTGAGAAATTAATTAATGACATTAAGTAGACGTCAGTTAATAAAAGAGAGAAACTTATATGTCAATTAATTGGGTAATGAATCGGTGGTTTAAGTATGTACAAGTAATAAATGTGTGATTGAGTGACGCATGGGAAAAAATTTGGATATCGATTAAAATGAGAAAACGTGTTAATTAATTAATTGGCAATTAGTTGAGCGTTTTAAAAAGGGTGTCAATTAATCAAAGAATATGCCAGCTTTACAATAGCTAATAATATAAATTTATTAGCTGGAGAAAATGCCAGTTACAGGATTACTTGTTTCCAAGTTAAAAAAATGGAACGCGTACAAAAATCAAACAAAGCAATTAGGTTTATAATGTAGGTAAATTAATAAGAATAAATTAATAAGAATAAATTAAAATGTTTTATATGCATTCAATTAATAGAGGCACTAGTTGACGTTATCAAATAGGTAAGAAATTATAACGTATAAGAATCAATTAATATTGGATACACACACATGATCTAATTAATTGGATAATTAATGGAAAAATCTTATTTAGAAGGAAACGTGAATTAATATGGTCATATAACAAAGGAACAAATGAATAACATTGGAGAGTTATACGTTATAAGCTAAGGTAAACAAATCAAGTTTTGATTGTGGGGATTGTTTTTAGGGTTAATCGGATGGTTCCTAATTGTTCGCTACGCCTATAAATTGAACGTAATATAACCCTATCCCACACTATTTTCTCTAAATCAGCTGCCGTAGTATATAGTAAATTAGTCTTTTCTTCTCTCTCTTCCTTTCTTCTCTGTAAATCAAATCATTCCCTAAACCAAAAATAAAATTAAGCTAGGAAATACATGCAAACAAATCAAAAAATTGCGCAAACAAATCAGAGAATTTATAGCGAATAAAAAAAAGGAAAAAGCAGAGAAAAGTATAGTAAATTAAAAGGGACAGAGATTGAAGGTAAGGATGACATGTGAGTGGATTTAATTATATATGTTTTACGTTTAAGATATATTATCGTTAGATTCCCATTAAATAATTTTATTTAGTATTTATTTCAGTAATTAATTTAGTTAATTAGTTATGCTGAGACTGTAAATTGTATAAGAGATCTTATATTTAATTAATATTAGGCTTGATAGTTAGAGAAAGATGTAAGCCTAAAAGTAAGAAGATTACAGTTGATTACATCTATTTTAAAGTAGAAATTTAGCTTGTAAATGTTAGCTTCTTTTTATTTCTTTTTACCCGAATAAAATAGTAAGGAGAAGAATTTGGAAAGATGGACTAAAATAGAAGAATACTAGATTTACAGAAACTAGATGCAAAATAAGAAAAACTGAAATAAAAAGAGAAAGATAGAAATTTATAGTAATCATGCTTGCACGGGAGTAATAACTTAAAGAAAAATCTAATAATTTGATTTGGAAGTACGTGAAAGATTAATTGTTTGGTTTAGAAAATAGAATATATTTCTATAATTTAATATTTATAAAGATAACTATAAACGTAATTGCAAGATTAAAGGAAAGAAAAAGGAAATTAGTGTAAAATAGAGAAACCACTGTATTTTGCACTATCGAAAAAGTAAAGAGATAATAAAAGAAATATCTTGCAGTTATGGATATTGCTTATAGCATTATTTCGTATCAAAATATGGAAATGAATTTTTAGCAATTCATAACTAACCAAATATAGTAGAACTACTTCCTATAATATAAGAAGATAAAGCAAATAATTGAAGGAATCAAGTTAATTATTAGATAAGACTAGAAGCTATAAACAGAAACGTACCTAGATCTTCATTTATTGCACAGACAATAGAATAAAAGTAAAGTAGTTATTACGATAAGTAAATTTGTGACAAGCGGACGTAGTCCAAAGATGAGTTTGTCATATAATATAAGAGAATTAAAGTGAATTCAGCATCATAATAAAAGAAGACAGAATAGAATAGAAAAGAGATGCTTGTAATTATATTTGTAATGTACAGATTATAAAAGAAAGTAAAAGCGACAATTACAAGTGAAATTATAATATATGTTATAATTAAGTAGAAAGAATAGAAGAGACTAATTTTAATAAACTTAAGACTTGAATTAAGTTAATAAGCAAGATAATAGAAATGGCCCATACCAACAACATTCCCTTTCAGTTAGGAACTGATAGTCTCACAATAGTTAGGTGAGGCTGGGATAAGATTATGCTATTTAGGGTAAATAAGTAGCCAATGGAATAAGAAAAGTAAACTACATGCAAATTAAAAGATTAAACTTAGGGTCTATTGAAAGAGTGAGATGCGCTTGGAGCAGCCGAAAAGATGAAGAGCCTAACGAAGCAGTTCATCACAGATTTCAACACAGATGAAGCATGTCCAACTTAGTTATTTTAGGCTAGAAGGAAGTACGAGACTTCAACGGGATGTGAGGGTACTCTTGGATGGCTCTTCGGAGTAGACATAGTGAAGCAGTCTCCTCTAGGTGCAGGTTTGTATGTGTTCCGTCAAAAGAGTATGTCTTGACTACCTTTGCATGGCAGGACCATTGTAGCAGTCAAAAGGGGTTGATGTTTGATATGCACCAGCACTTTCAAGTAAGTTTAGTGGATATGACCCAAAAGGATAGTTGCATGCGGATATCGGGCCAGCATCAAAACTAAGAGCGAGTTTGGGAAATTCTAGAGTTAAACCAACAGTCCAATGTTACTTTCACTATCGAGACATTTGATGAGGGGCGCAACCAATTGGATGTTTCGATTATTTACAGTAAGGCACAGCCACTTGGCTCTTTAGAAGTCTTTCATTATTTAATGGGTGGCTATGTGGAGCCATGGCCATGATAAGAAAAGAGTCAGATGAAATAGAATATCTATATTATAGTCCCAACGAGGTGGTCTTTTACAGAAATAGAATATCTGTATTGTACGCCTAACGAGGCAGTCCTTTACAGAAATAGAAAATCTCCGACCAAATTCCGTACAAGTAGAGCTTGTTAAGCGAGATTCAGGTGGTAGACAGAATGATTATATATAGCCATCAAGGTACGCACTAGGTGGTAGACCGAGGATGTCCGAGCATTAGTATAGACTAGTGCGGATGACGTTTTACATTTTCATGGTAGACGACGGAACATCTATATTGTAGGCCTTATGAGGCAGTCCTTTATAGACGTAGTCATAGAACGCCATGGAAGTAAGACGATGGAGTCCTTTGCGAGGAGGATACGGAAGGTACTATAGGTAGTACCTAGTACAAATGTGGTCATTGGGCATATAGATATACATACACACACACATACACACACATATATATATTAGTTATTAGGTTTTATTCTACTAGGGAGAAGATGGGCAGGATTCACGCATAGAAGCGAGAGTATTATAAACCTAATGAACCTAACATAACAGCAAATTGAAATAAAACAGTATATGTAGAATTAAGCTTAGAAGTGTGTAATTTGTCCATTCACTAGAACTTTAGTTCTGATCCACTCCTCATAACATCCTATAGGTTAGGTAGATGGTAGAGACTTGCCAGCCTTGAGACACTTGTTTGGAAAGTGTTATTTTATTGGTGGGTATTTACTTACTATTATATTTTAGTCAGTTCCGCCTTGAGATATTTATTTAAGCTCTGATATATTTGTCTTTGCCTATTTGTAGGATACCAGATACCTAACTCGGTCTTCAGTGGGCTTGGGTTTTATCATTTTTTACGAAAAAAATCCGGACCCACTAGAACTTTGGTTGTTATATTTGGTGTTAGAGCCTAGGTTTAGAATTCCTAGGTAAATAATGAGTGAACGTATCTGTATTTTTGAATAAAATATAAATACGTATTAAATCCAAATAATCTCCAATTATATATTATAACACATGGAAAGTTATTAGAAGTATATTTGTGCTTAGTTTGCTAGTTGGGTTTGGGATAGCCGAAGTATGTTGAGCCCTATGTTATTATCGATTTATAGCATACAAATAAGCACTGTTTGAGAGGAATTTTGTATCCATATGTTATAGGAAGTAGGAAAGCCCCCTAGAGATAGTGGGGAGAGTGTTTTTATTTTGGAAGGAATAAGTGGTTTTAGTACCCAAAAAAAACCACTTTATGTCTAACCCTACAAATGAAACTTTTGAATTAAAAAGTTGAAGAATATAATTGTTAATATATTTAAGGAAGTAAATTGTAACGATCCAGAATTTTAATCATTTGAAATTTGGATATTTAATTAATTTTAAATATTCACAAGTTAATTTTATAAGCTGAATAATTTATATTTTGAATATCTTGACTTAATTGGATATTTAAATCGTTGATTTAATATTTGAAATTGCTGAAATAATTGATACTTGAATATGAATGTGAATAAAATGATGTATAAAGTTGAATTAAATTCTACTCGAATTAGAATGATGTTAGAGAACTTTTAAAAATTGATTTAAAAGTTGATTTGTAGAAATTGAATATTTTAATATTTAATTAACGTGTAAAAATAGTTAATTTTCATACGTCCTCGGATTTCGGCGAAACTAGTTTCATTGGATCCGTAATGTTATATTAGTATAGGATTTCAAATTTCGTTTCAATTGGATTTACGATTTATCTAGGGCAAGCTAAAACGCCTAGAAATCTGTTTAAGTAAATTATAAATTTAAATATGTTGATTCGAAAACCAATCTTTCAAATAACCTATCTTTCAAATACAATAGAATTGACTTATGATATATATTCCATTGCGTTTGGAATAGGAGTAGATTATAAACGCAAGGCGACACGCTTCGTTTTGAGTTTGAAAAAATTTCGGGTGAATAGTGTCACAAAATTTTCTATAAAAGGACGTTATAATTACTTTTTTTCACTCAGAAAACCCTAACTAGGGCTAGCCACCATTCCTTTGATATTTTCAATGGCCAGAAATAGCAAGTCTTCTTCCCTCGATCTCTTCCAATCCTACAACTTTCATCAAAAAATTTCTACTGCAAAGTTGTAGAGCATAGTGAGCTCTACAAATTCAACTGCTAAGATTGTCAATGGCACAATGGATCAACGATAGTTTGTGTTAAAGTGTTGTGCGTTTGTGTGCATTTATCGTGGTGATGGGGTTGCCGAGCATGACTGGCCGTTTTGCCGATGATGGAGGTCGTGGCGAGCTTCGCGACGATGGTGGCCGATCAATATGAAGACGATCGTAGGGGTCGTGATAATTAGGGCATAGCGGCGGCATGGTGGGTTTCACGACCTGGTTCGTGACGATAGGAAGAAGAGCATCACGATTAGCCTAGATCTATTGAAGGAAAAATAAAGGGCTGTGATTAAAAGGTTTAATTAAAAAATAGAAATGAAATTAATTTATATATAAAAATCGTATAAACTAATATTTGCTGTTGCAATGGAATTCTTTATTCTTCGGATGGAAATTTAAACCCACAATAGCACAATACAGCCAGTATATAAAATTTAACCTCTAATAACACATCTTCTGTATGTAGATGATCTCATTATTTGTTATAAAGCTAATAATATTGCTATTATGGGTATGAAAGAAATATTTCACAAACTTGAACAGTTTGTTGGACCGAAGGTTAATGAGCAAAAGACTAAATGTTACTTTAATGATCGATGTAGAAACAAAGAGGCCTTCTGTTCACTCCTTAATTTTGAAGAGGGTAAGCTTCCTATTAAATATCTTGGTGTGCCATTATCAACTAATATAATAACTGATAGGCAATGTGGAGTTCTTGTTACAAAAATAGGAATAAAGCTACAAATTTGGAGCTCAAAATTATTATCTTTTGCTGGCAGAATTGAATTGGTACACACAGTTATTACATCTGTGGCAAGATTTTGGCTACAAAAATTTCAAATCCCTAGTGCATCCTTTGGAAAAATTGAGAGTGCTTTCGCTAATTTTATATGGAGAGGATGAATCCACAATGTCTCATATCACACTCTATGCAAACCAAAAAATGAAGGAGGCGTTGGTCTCAAAAATCTCAGGGATCTGAAAAAAGCTTATACAACTAAATTGGCTTAGAAAATTCTAAGTGGAATGGGTCTTGTGGCTGAATGGATGAGAAGCAGATATCTAAAAGCTAATTTCTTGATCCAAAAGGAGGATATAAATGCGTCGGGTACATGGAAGACAATTTTCAGATCTAGAAGTGACCTTCAGAACTTGGTGTGCAAGAAAATTGCAACTGGAAAGAGCACAAGTTTCTGTTTCGATCCCTGGTTGAATAATGAAAGTGTTATAAATAAACTAGGATAGGACTGCTTTACTGCTTATGGAGGAAGAGACATTATGTTAGATAAAATTATCCATGATAACTTATGGGTATTCCCTTCCGTTTCTCTAGCTAATTAGATAAAACAAGAAATAATGAACATTCCTCTATGTTCTACTACTACAGTGGCTGACTCTTGGACATGGAAACCAAATAAAAAAGAATTCACACTGAAATCTGCTTGGGAACAACTTAGGGAAACTAAAAACGAAATCGAATAGGCTCAAATAGTCTGGAATAAAGCTAGTACTCCTAAAATGTCTCAAACTACTTACAAGACTCACATTCATAGGCTCCCTGCTATGGATAGACTAAGAAAATGGGAGATAATATAGAATTCGATTTGCATTCTTTGTAACATGGAGGAAGAAAATCATAAACATCTTCTCTTTTCCTATGAATATACCAGAGAAATTTGGGACAAACAAAAGATAATTCTTAATTGTAACCAACAAGATGAATATCAAAGTGAAATCGCGGTCTAGCTGACTAGATGCTGGAAATCCAAAAGCTTGATGGGCTACTTCCATTTTGCTGACCACTACTATTTGGCATGTGTGGAAAGAGAGGAGACGAATTTTTCAAAATAACCACAAAAACGAGCATGCGGTCAGTGAAATGAACAGAAGAGATGTTCAAATAATCATGAAAAAAGTAGAAAGACGTGCTCTTACAGATTTATCAGTTTTGGAACAAGAGACATTGTAGAGGATGAGACTAAAAGTAGAAAATACTGAGATTCATTTGGAGAAGACATGGAAACCTCCATGGTAGCTTGAAAGAAGATGAAGCAGTTTCATTTACTTTTCTTTAGTTTGCAATGTATGTTGAACTAGCAAACCGATAGAAAAATGTAATTGGGTCGGGCCGACTTTATTTGAGTTATTATAAAAAAATTACCCATTTTCAAAAAAAAATCGTATAAACTTCTAAATGCCATAACTTTGTCATACGTGGTCCATCTTTGATGAAACAAATTGCATTGGGTTCGCATTGATGAGCATTACATTTTAAAGTTTGATTGGAGCTAGTGTAAATTTTAGGTAAAATTAAACGCATGTTTAATTTTATTCAGAATAAAACACTACAACTGCTATTGGAACCAAAGTGAGTACAACTCACTCTTTCTGACTCGCTTATATTTTTATATAAGTGAGAATAAAATTTATTTATGATGATTGATGATTGTTTGGACGAGATATGATGTATTATCTATATATTGATTGGTATTTGGATACATTCCTGCCTATTGGAAAAGATGAAACCCTATACATTCTCGTGTATGAGCGGATGACCCTTTGTACGCACGTTTGCCTCGAAGCTGACGTTGTACACATATTCTAATATGTATATTTGTTACAGGTGATAGGTTGGAGGGATCCAACTATATTCCTCACCAGTATTGGTTTTATTTACAGATATTGTGATATATATGCTATTATCATGTGATATATGATATTTTGGATGTTATGATTGATGTATTTAGTGCTGTTGCAGCATTGGGCTTATTTTTGGTAATTAAAAATGTTAAAGTGATGATTTTCAAATTTAAAAGGATTTTAAATTTGATTTTTTAAAATAGATGTTTTGTTAATTTTTAAATTTGTTAAAAGAATTTATTTATTTTAAATAAATAAATGTTATAATATTTATTTTGTAAAAATTATGTTGTCTGAGTAATATACTTGAAACATGATTTTGAAATATGGAATTAATTAGTTGGTAAAATAGTTTAAATTGAGATTTTTGATATATTGTAAATGATTTATTTATAAGGTTAATAAAATTGAATCTTTGTAAATCAAAATAATGGGATTATAAAAGAGTTTTTGTATAAGAATTAAAATGAAGTTATGATTGGATTTTATAAGTGAATAAGATTTACGAATTTGTGAAATTATAAAATGTGACGACTCGGAATTTCTGGATGTTTGAAATTAGAATATTTAATTGATTTTAAAATATTTGAATGTTAGTTTAACTTGAATTTCAAACATCACATGTTTATTTGACAACTAAATTTTTGAATTTAATAATTGGAAATTGGTTAAAATAGTAAATCTTGGTTTTTAAGTTGGTTAAAAATATTTCAAAGGCTTGAAAAATTTATATTAATAGTACCGAAGATAATGAAAGCTTTAGAATTGAATTTGGAAGTGTTTTGTTAAGTTTTGAAAATATATCGTTTAATTCGATATTTTCAAGTAGCCTTCCGAGGCACAGTCTCGGAATTCGACGAAACTAGTTCCATTGAATCCACAATAATGTTTTATTTTCGAATTTCAATTTTTGTAGCATTAGGAGTTGTCGCGTAATCGTACGGTAGATAAATACGCTGAAGTTTTATATTGGAAATTCAATATAATAACTGAGTGTAAAAAGCTATCTTCTTCATACGATCAAATTAGGACTCGAAACCTTTTCCATCGTGTTCGAAATAGGGGTATAACATTATAATGCCTGGCGGCATGCCTCGATAGGAGGTCAAGATTTTGAGTTGCATTTATCGAGAAGATTTAAAATTTGAATTTAAATTTGATATATTTTATATTCTAAATAATGTTTTCATGATTTAACACGTTCCCACCCTTACAACACTTGTCCTCCCTATTAACACGTGGCATCGCTTTGGAAATTTTAAATGGCCGATACGAATTCATTTCTTCTATTCCCCTTTCTTCTATTCTCGTTCAAAAATCAAAGTTTATAATCTCGTCCTCGTTCAGTTCAACTGCCAAAGAATAAAAAAAAAATGGTCAAAAACATATATGAGTAGTCAAGTGATTCAGGTTTGCTTGATGAATTCTGGAGGAGTAACGGAGCAGGAGGCTTCCACGTGTAGATATATTATGTTTCCGTTGTGTTTGCTGTATCTGTATCTGTTGTACTTGGGTTGTATAGTTAGACAGAAGATTATAACTGTCAAATATGTGTTGTATAAGTGGTTTACTTTGATGTAATATGATACTGTGTAATATTTTATGTCATATATTATATTTCATTCATTCCGTTGTGAGTTCTCTGATGTTGTTGTTTCTTTCTTTCTCTTTCTTTTCTTCTTCTATCCCTTTCTTTCTTCTTTGATGATGCGATTTCCTGGAGATAGAAAGTCACCAACTATGACGACCCAACTTTCTACTCCCATAAAATCGCATCATCTATTAAGAAAGAAAGGGATAGAGGAAGAAAAGAAAGAAGAGAAAGAAGAAACAACACTAGAATCTCAACAGCGGAACGAAAAAATTATATTAATAACATAATTATTTACATAATATAAAACATCAATCAGAGATACACGGCATACACATCACATATACTAGACAGTTATAAACACCTTTCTAGTATTATACAACTCAATACAAACACAACACAGAGAACACACAGCGGAAACTATATCTCTACAACGCAGAAGCCTCCTGTTCCATTACTCCTCCAATATTCGTCAAAGCCAACCTGAATCCCTTAGCTACTCATAAAAATTTGAGTGCCCGATCAAAAAAATTATTCAACAGAAAAAAACCGATCGAAATCCTCTTCAGTAAAATAATAATAATAATATAGTACTCGCAAGAAAAATCGAAAATCGATTTCGTTTCAAAAGCTTTAGGGCCGAAGCTTTTTTGGGATTGGGATTTTGATCTTGAGTTCGTCGGCAAGGGTGCAGCCAGCGTTCCAAAGGGTGACTGAGCGCAAGGAAGGGCTCTACGATGCTCTGGCTAGGGTAGACGAATCGGTCGAATCGATTGATGCTCGTGTCTTGGAGTAAAGTCGTGACCGGAAGAGGAGCCGCGCTCGTGACACAACATCTTTGATGCGACATTCTCGATGCGGCATGCGTCTCTGGTGCTCGTTGGCGGCAAAGTACTGAGAGTCAGGGGAGATCGGCGATGGTAGGCTTCAAGTTAAGAATGGGTGAGGCGCCGTAATAGCTAACCTAAATTTTTATTTAATTTAATAAATATATGTTTATTTGGGTTATATATATATACACATACTGGAACTCACTGTCAAATTTTAAAAATATAAATGTATATACATATACACACTTACCTGTTTAATTTAAAAGAAAAATATATTTATAGATAGGGTTTTGAAAAGTAGGAATTTTTAAATACTGTGGAGTTTATAAAAAAAATACATGCATGTTTAATATATAGGTAGTTTCAAGGAAAAATAAATATACATATACCTATTTTAAATTCGTTGGTTATTTTAAATAACGGATTTGGTGATAGATTTGTTCCATTAACTTATTTAACTATTTTAGTTACTAAAAGACTTTTAAAAGGAAAATTATTAGTTAATTAAATAGTAATTAATTGTTCGATCCTTTAAAATATTAATAAACCATATATATCTTTATACGAGGTCAAAATCTAAGAGGAAGCAAGCCAGATTGGAAATGGGTTGCATACATAATCAAAGGTGAGCTAATCTCACTCATTTGGGTTACCGTTAATTTAAATATTTTATATTTAAATTATTGGTTTATTGTTAGAACTGTCTGGATGTGATATTATATATAATAGTATATATATATATTGGAGTGATTGCTTTCCTGCATTATATAGCGGATGAGACCCTATGCGCCCCGCATAATAGCGGATGACCCCATATACCGCGATATCCCGCCTTGAAGCGGGATTGGTATTATTATATTGTGCTATCATATATGGATGCTGGGAAACAGGTTGGAGGGATCCAACTGGATTCCTCAAAATGTTGTATTTATTTTATATTCCGCAGTGTGATTTATGTGATAATCTGTGATGGATTATATTGATTATATTGGGAATTGAAAATATTGGGAGCTATGGTTTGATTGAATATATTTGGGTATATTGAGTTATAAAAAATATATAGATTGGATTTTTGAAGGAATTAAAGAGAGAATTTTTAAGTAAAATAATTATAGAGAATTTAGATAAATTAAAAAGGATAAAAATTCATTTTCTTTAAAATCTGATAAATAAATTTCGAGTATGGAAAAAGAGATTTTGAATAAATGGGAATAAATGAATTTTGAAAACTCAAGAAATATTCTTATAGAATTAAAAGTTTTATTTTGGAAATTCGAGATTTAAATGTTTTGGGAAAAATAAAAAAGGGAACTTTGGAACTAAAATATGAATTGATATTTTAAATTTAAATTAGGTCTTAAACCTAAATAAATGAGTAAAACCTGGAATTAATGGTTTTGAAATAAAATTGAGTAAGTAAAGGAATTTATTTTAAAATGGAGTAAATTTTGAAAATCAATTTAGTGTTTGAAATTGTGTTTTAAACGGAGAATGAGACTTTGGAATTTATAAACTAGGTTTATAAAGTAAAATAAGATATTAGTGGATATTTGAAAGTATAAATTCTCGGTGGAAATTTATAAAGGAATGGGTAATTTGTTTTAAAAATAAATAGTGGTTTTATTTTTAAAGGTGGGAAGGAAAATTTACGGGATTGATATGTAAATTAAACTGGAAATAAATCAAGAAGGATTTATAAACGATTAGACGATTATATTGGAATGGGAAGTGAAATTTCTTGAAAAGCTAATTGTATTTTCAAAGAAAGATTTTTAAGTATAAATTAGAAGTTTTAAAATATTTTAAAGAAGAATGTTTTCTTTTAAGAAGTTTATTATTTAAATTGCTTTAAGATTTTAAAGTAAATATTTATTAATTTAGTTATAGTAGTAATTATTTTAAAGGTTAAACCAGTATTATGATTTAAAAGATAGTTAATAAATATTTATACTTTATATAAATAACTTCTATTTTAATGATAGTTACTAAAAGATCATTTTGAAGAGACCGGGATCAAGGTTTATTTCTCGTAAACCACTTTGATCCGTTTTGAACGTTTTCATGAGGAAGACAAGAGCTTGGAGTCGAAGATGGAGTAGTGAAGTACAAGGGCTGATTGCTACTAATCCTAAGGTTGATTCCAAAATAGATGTAGTTGGAGTAGTGCCTTCAGTTCCATTTAGACCCGAAATGGACTTGTATAGACGAATGCTATCAGAACATTGTCAAGAGGACGGTGAGCATTCTAAGTGTGTGTGTGCTAAAATGGTAATGCATAGCCTCGAGCCTCATCAACCGCGAATTGCTAAAATAGGGAAGGTGCAACAAGGCTAAGTGGCTAGCAACCAATTAGGGTAAGGTCATCCCTATCTAGATGTCCCTATTTATTCGGCTGTGTGGGCAGTTGCTGATCCCAACCGTGTGGTGATCTTATTCAGACTATCCAATAAAGGATATCTTCGGTCTTGTGTTGCAGGGGATCAGTGTAACAACCCGCATATTTATCGATTTTATATTTAAATATTTTATTTAAATATTTTGTCGTTAATCAGATATTGGTCTGAAAAGCTACTTTTTGCAAATGGTCAAATTAGGACTCGAGACCACTTCCATTGAGTTTGAAATGCCGTTTACAATTTTTTTAAGTATAAACATTAATAGGTTTGGAGTTAGTGGAATTTCACTTACTTTTCCCGCTTTGGACTTTGGGTTAGATTAGCCATTATAACTCAAACCCACTTCTCTCCTTCTTCTCACTCTTCATAAATTTCCTAACAACCAAGCTTTAGCATTAATGGTGAGTGGAAGGGGAAATTAATATTCCAAGCTCAAATTCTCTTGCTAATCCAACATTCAATTCCAAATTCAAGAAGAAGATATTGGATTCAAGCTTGTGATTACTTCTCCATTGCTTTCAAGCTTTTCTTCATAAATTTGGTGCAAAGGTGAGATTTTTATCTCACAATTCTAGCCTATAACTATATTGGACTGTTGGGAATGATTTCCTATCACTTTTGCATGTACATTTGCATTTGGTTTCCATTGGATTGGCGAAAAACTCCAATTTTGGCGATTTGGTGAATTTTCTGCATTTAGGTCGCACTGCCTGGAAACGTCGCCTCGGAATTAGGTTGTAGGTCGTTTGACCTATAGGTCGCTAGGTCGCTAACACTTAGGTCGTTTTTGGCCTTAAATCACCTCTGCAGCGTTAGGTCGCTCAGCCTTTCCCTGTTAGGTCGTTACCATTTAGGTCGCGACAAATGTTAGCACGTTAGGGCCTTAGGTCGTAGGCCTTAGCTCGTTAGGACTTTAGGTCGTAGGCCTTCGTTCCCCTTTTGGGTCGTTCCCTTTTTAGGTCGCGATATTTGTTAGGTCGCTCAGCCTAGTTAAGGCGTTAGGTTGTGTGGCCTTTAAACCCTTAGGTCGCTCACATAGATAGGTCGCATGACCTTAATTCCAGTTAGGTCGCATGACCATTGTATCGTTAGGTCGTTTGACCCTCTTTCCCATTAGGTTGCCAAGACCTCTAGGTCGCAACCACTAGGTCACTGGACCATTTTAGTTCGTTGCCTCCTTAGGTCGCGTGCCGTTGGGTCGTTCCACCTTGACCCCGCTTGAGTCCATTAGGTCGTAGGTCACTGGACATTAGGTCGCTAGGCCTTCAACCTTAGGCCATTCTATTTAGGTCGCTCGACCGTGCTAATGATAGGTCGTGAGCTTCTTAAGTCGCTCGATCCTATCCTCCCTTAGGTCTTCAATAGGTCGTACCGTTTTGGATGGGGCGCTGCCCCTTGGACCCCCGCGACCTGACCGGGCAGGTCGAACCCCAAAGCGGGGGCATTGCCCCCGCACCCCCACCTTAGGGGGTTGCCACCCCCCGTGGACCCCCCCTCCGAAGGGGATCTTATCTGAAAAAATTCAACAGAACTTGCTTTGTTGAGATGCTGAGTTGACCGTTCTTCGAGACAAACTATCTTTGGCTTCTCGGTCGATTTTATGGTATCACGGCCTTGTTAAAAAGGCGGGATAACAACTTTAGAAATATGAAGGTTTCAATACTAGTTGTAAATATCAAAACTCTTTCAACAAAATGATTTCAACTCTATTTTCAATAACAAAGCTCTTTTCTTAAACCGTTTTCCAATCTACTAGTATATACAAACCTTTACCTCACTCGGATGAGAAATCTAATTAAACGGCTTAGTAAAACAAGTGGTATGAAACGCTTGCGTTCACTTCGTCGGTTAATTCTTGGACTTGTTCGATTGAACCTTTTGTGACAATTTTCTAGTGAAGATTTACAGTTTGTTCGTAAATATTTAAGTTAAGAAAGTGGTTATGGGACACGAAGATAAACTTTTATATTTACTAGCTTAGTGTAATTGACACTTCTCGTTGATCATGACGATTATTTTATGATTTAGACGTGCGATGTCTCTTTGTTTGCAAGGTTAGACTAGACCTCGTTGGTGTGATTCCGACTCACACATATCTCTTTGTCCGCAAGATTAGTCTAGACACATTTTGTGTGATTCCACTCACACATACCTTTTTGTTGCGAGGTTAGGCTAGACACCATTTGTGTGATTCCACTCACACATACCTTTTTGCTTTTTGGTTAGCCTAGACCTCATCTGGGTGATTCCGACTCACCCATATGGGGTAGCTCCCCATGGTCTTCGGACCGTCATGTGATAGGCCTCTTTCTCTTTTTCTGTGATTTCTGGATTTCTTGTGTTAATTTCTGGAATTTATGTCATTGGCTTGTTATGAGTACAAGTTGAGGGTATGATGCCCTCTTTGGATCTTTGAGAAGATTCTTGTGATATTGATTTATCTCTTACTGATTGATCTTCTGTTGATCATCATTTGCATACTTATAGTAGTATGTAAGTATGGATATTTTATGTTTATGCCATATCTTTTATTTTTTATCATGTCATCTGATATTTATAGCTAGACTGATCCGTTTATTATTTTCTTAAATAATACTCGGGTCAGACCTAGATGTTACAGGTTCTTCTGCTTGACTTCTTCCCGGGATTTGCTACTCTGACTTTTGGCTAACTATTTAGATTAGCAGTTTTTGTTGTATACACTTGAGATATAGAAACATAGTTGTATTCTTTTGTATAGCACGTGTTGCTATTCTTTTGTATTATTGTGGATCTTTTTGACCACTATCTGATGTACACTTTCATGTGTTAGTTTTATATTCATATCTTCTTCCGCCTTTGTGATATGGATGTCTGTGACTGATTTGTGTTATGCTTATTTTTATGTTTGTTTCCGAAGATTATTTATAGCCACCTTGTGATAAGCAATTACATGGATGGTCGCTCCTCAACAGCCATATTCTCCGTGCTAGTTGACAACACTACACCGCAGTGTTCTTGGCTAGCATGGGTATAGAGGTGGGGCGTCACAGCTTGGTATCAGAGCCAAACTTCGGAACAATGTAGAATAACTTAACAAGGATCATCGTCCTAAGTCCACCTTAGGAGTTATGTCTTAGGATTAATTCGAGTCGTTGTACCGATTCATCCTATATCGTTTATGATTCCTTGTTTTATCTAGCAAGATTGCTTGATATTAATTGGTGAATAATCTTCTTCTTTCTCTTCTTTCTTTCTTAAGGAAGAGAAATGGTTAGACCTGGTCGTCCCAGAGATGGACCATCTAGTGCTCCACCCCAAGATGGAGTTTTTATGACTACCGAGCTACTTCTTGACCTTGTCACGAATGCTCAAGCAGCTGGTTCTAATCCGGAACCTACTCACCCTAAATCTGGGTTTGCACGTTTGTGCAATGATTACACCAACCTGGGTGGGAAGCCATTTAAAGGTTCTGAAACTATCATCGAGGTCCAGGCCTTGTTGAGGACCTGCGATCGAATCTTCATTCGCATGAATCTCGTCGATCTTCACCATGTTCAGGTGGCTTCCTGTACGCTCCAAGAGAAAGCATTGGACTGGTATGAACTTCTTATTTCTGAAGTCAACGAAGCGGACCTTACCTGGGAGCAATTCCGGACACGCTTCGAGTTAAAATTTGTAACAGAAGCAGAGAAGGTGACTCTGGCTCGACGCTTTATAGACCTTGTTCAAGGTAAGTCCACTGTGACTGATTACGTCGCAGCCTTTGAGTCGCTTTCCAAATATGGGGTTGAATACATCAACACCCCATTGAAGAAGAACCATAGGTTCGTTTATGGCTTAAACAAAAGCCTCAAGAAGCCATTACTTCTAAAGTGATAAGTTCCTTTCGACCAACTTATAGATATCGCTCTTCGTTTGGAAGAGGCTGATAAAGAAAGTGATGTTGAAGTAGTAGCTTCCAAACTCAACTTCAACAACAAAAAGAGGCCCAATAAATTCAAAGGCCCTTATCCCAACAAAAAGGGTAAGCAAGCAACCTCTGCGGCAAAGTCTCATTCTCCTAGTGGTGCAAGATGCCTCAACTGTGGATCTGGGGATCATTTTGCGAATAAGTGCTCTAAGCCCAAATCGTGTCGCTATTGTAAGAGCCCAAATCATTACATACATCAATGCCTCAAACGTGAAGGCAAGAAGGAAGGAAAGTTGAATGTGGCTCAAGCCCCTGGCAACACATCTCATGGCCAAGGTATTTCTCACTCCATTCTTGATGGTATTATTTTATTTCATGATCAACCTATTAGAGTTCTCTTTGATACGGGTGCATCCCATTCTTTTATATCAAAGGAACTGGTAGACACTTTTTCCTTAAGTGTTGCTGCATTAATGACCTATTTAAAAATTGCGAATCCTGTTGGTGGATCCGCAACTCTTATTTTTCTTTTTAAAGATGTGGAGATTATTTTATGCGATTTTTCATTCCTAGCCGATTTGCATGTTATGCGTTACTTAGGCTTTGGAATGATATTGGGTATGGACTGGCTTAACCGTTATGAAGCTCATATCCTATGTCCTGAGCGAACTATTTATCTCCGACATCCGCAATCTGTAAATCAGATTTCTATTATTCTTAAAGATTCGAATTCTTCTTTGACTGCATCTTTATATTCTTTAAATCCTCGAGACGATGATAATGATGATGAGGAAGACGTCATTTCTCGAATTCACGTTGTCCGTGAATTTTCCGACATATTCGAGCCCGTTTTAGGTTTACTACCTAAGCGAGCAATTGAGTTCAGAATTAATCTTACCTCTGAAGCTCAAGCTATTACTCATCCTCCTTATCGCATGTCCAATAAGGAAAATGAAGAGATGCGCAAACAATTATCCGAATTGGAGACGAAGCAATTTATTCGCTCTAGTTCTTCGCCTTGGGGAGCTTCGGCTATTTTCGCAAAGAAATCTGATGGTACTCTTAGGCTCTGCGTTGATTATCGCAAGCTTAACCATCTTACTATTAAAAGTAAATATCCTTTACCTCGGATTGATGATCTATTCGATCAGCTTATTGGTGCTAAGGTCTTTTCACCATTGGACTTAGCTACCAGTTTCCATCAGCTTCATATCGCAGAGGATAGCATTCCTTTGACATCATCCCCTACTCGATATGGATCTTATGAATGGCTTGTTATGCCATTTGGGTTAACGAATGCTCCAGCGTATTTCATTGACCTCATGAACCGAGTTTTCAAAGATTGCCTCGATCGGTTTGTTCTCATCTTCATTGATGATATCCTTGTGTATTCTAAAACCGAGGAGGAGCATGAAAAGCATCTTCGGATTGTATTGGAAACTCTTTGGAGTAATCAATTAAAGGCGAAATTTTCTAAATGCCACTTTTGGCAATCTCGTGTGAAGTTTCTCGGTCATATTATTTTTGAATCCGGAATTTCCGTGGATCCTTCAAAGATTGAAGCGACTCAAGATTGGAAGAGACCGGAGAGTGTGACAGAGATTCGTAGTTTTCTCGGATTGGCGGGTTATTACCGTCGTTTCATTAAATACTTTTCTAAGATTGTCGTGCCTCTTACTGGCTTGACTAAGAAGGGAGTTAAATACATTTGGTCGGACAAATGTGAAGCCTCTTTTCAGAAATTGAAAGAACTCCTTTCTGATGCTCCTATTCTTGTTATTTTTGAAGGGAATCAAGATTTTGTTGTTTATACTAATGCCAGTCACGTTGGTTTGGGTGTTGTTCTTATGCAAAAAGAACGTGTTATTGCTTATGCTTCTAGGCAATTGAAGTCGGCCGAGACTAGATATGCCACACATGATTTAGAACTCGCGGCTATTGTTTTTGCCCTTCAAATTTGGCGTCATTATCTATTGGGAGAGAAATTTATTCTTTACACGGATCGTAAGTCTTTGAAATATTTATTTTCTCAGAAGGAACTTAATTTGCGTCAACAGCATTGGCTCGAGTTCCTTGCACCTTATGATCTTGATATTCTTTATACCCCCGGTAAGGGTAATCGTGTTGCCGATGCTCTTAGCCGTAAACAACAAGCAGCTGTTTCTATGATGATATCCGAATGGAACGATCTTGAGATTTTATCCACTTGTGAGATTCGAGAGCGCATATCCGATTTATACTCATCACTTGTTTTATGTAGCCTTGAGGCCCATCCTTCTCTTTTAGACCGCATTCTTGAAGCTTAAGGGCTAGATCCTGAATTGGCTCTTCTTTTGAAAAGAAAAGAGCATTAAGCTCATTTTATTGACTTAATCAACATTACAACAAACAATTACAAAACCACAAGATACAATCAGTTATAACCCTACACTTGACTACAATCAATACCAATAATACAGAACAAAAATACACAAAGTGACAACTAACTCAAAGCATACTGAAACAAACAAGTGATACAACAATCTCTTATACAGATTCATGTTCAGAACAGGCTATCCAGTTGCTCTCATGCCAGCATTGGTAGAAACTTCCTACTTCAAATAATGACAGTATATTAAAAATCTGAGTATCCAGGCACATCATATTAAACAAACTTAGAATATGATCATCTGCAGATCTTCCAAGAAATAAAAGCAAGCATCAGTTACAGTCTGTTTTCAAATCTCTAAGAATACTACCATGAATCATATTATAGAGTTGTGAAGAATTTTTAATAGCAATACCAAACACTCTATTATTTCTTTCTGTCCAAACTGCATATATCAACCTTTTCAGTAGCTTAAGGAGAAGTTTAGTCATTCTGGTCTTCCATCTAGTTGCTTTAAACACATTAAACCACTCAATAGCACTAACTGGTGAAGGATTATAAAATCCACCATTTGACAAAAGCCTATACCATATCTGATATACAAAAGTGCATTCAAAAAACAAATGTGTATTTGTTTCTGATTCTGATCTGCAGAAAACACAAATATCCTCTGAGATAATACCCATTCTACAAAGCTTATCTTTAGTGTTTAATGAATTTGCCATCACTTTCCACAACAGTAAATTTTCTTTAGCACTTCCACCAATATTCCAAATTCTTGAATGCCATGGGAAATATGAACTAACTCCACAGGGAGATTTATACACATGCCTAATAGAATGAAGCTTACCCTTGTCTGACCAGATCAAAACATTTCCATTATTCTTAATGGGATTACTGCTAATAACATTCCATAAATTTCTAAGCTGAAAAGAACTAGAATATGGTAAAACAATACTATCACCTTGTATAAAGTCATCAACAGTTGCGAAATCAGAAATACCAGAATTCCTTCTCAGATTAAAATCAACAACAGAACTTAAAATCAAACCTTGTCTAGCCCATGGAGAATGCCAGAATGATAAACCTTTAATTAGAGCATAGTTGCATTGTAAGAGAGGGATAAAAATTTCCCTAAGCTTAAGAATACTTCTCCAACTCCAACTGCAGTTCTGTGGAATTTGCATAGTCCAAAAATTCTTCTTACCAATCAAATTATGATTAACCCATTGTGACCATAAATTTCTATCAGATTCAAAGATCTTATTGAAGTATACTGACATGGCTGCCTTGTTCCAAAGAAAAATATTAGTTATACCAAGACCACCATTCTTCTTAGATTCAAACAGTTTATAAAAAGAAATTGGGATGAGTTTTCTAGAAAAAGGATCACCATGCCAGAGGAATTTGTTAAGAGCACTAGAAATCATGTTTATCAACTTTACAGGGAGTATGTAATGTCTTGTCCAATAATTGGTCATAGCCACAACAATGGATTGGATGATAGTAAGCCTACCAGCTTGCGATAGCTTATCAATAGGCCATACTCGAAGTCTTTCAATGATCTTCTCAAAGAGTGGCAAGCAATTTTGTTTAGTAATTCTAGAACTTAAGATAGGTAAACCCAAATAGTAAGAGTTCTTAGATAATTCTTGAAGACCTGAAAATTTTATGATATCATTCTTTTGGAATGAATTTAAACCAGCAACCATGATATTTGATTTATGGAGATTAATTTGCAAGCCAGTGATTGAATGGAAAAAAATTTAGTGATGAAGTAACACATTGAATATTATGATAAGTAGGCTTTGTAAAGATTATAAGATCATCCGCAAAAAGAAGATGAGTGATAATTGGATTTTTGCATTTGGGATGAAGCTGAAAATTATTTTGAACTACAAGATCCTTCATGATAGAATTCAGAAGCTCCATAACTATTATGAACAAATAAGCTGAGATTGGATCACCTTGTCTAACACCTTGATTACCTTTAAAATAACCATACAATCCACCCTCTCTCGAAATAGAATACTTAGGTGATGATATACATGTGTAGATCCAAGCTAAAAAAGGTTTTGGGAAGTTCATTCTAGACATTATAGCTAAAATAGAAGGCCAAGCAATGGAATCAAATGCCTTTTTAATGTCTAGTTTTAACATGCACCTTGGAGAAATATTTGTCCTCTCATATCCATACAACAATTCTTGAGTCAAGAGGATATTATCACTTATTGATCTACCAGTAATATATGCAGCTTGATTGTTTGTAGTGATAGATGGTAAGACTATTTGTAATCTATTTGCCAAAACCTTTGATATAATTTTGTAAATAATATTACAACAAGAAATTGGCCTAAAATCAGCAACTGAAGATGGATTATTTATTTTGGGAATTAAAGTAATAGCAGTTGCAGCAAGACCAACAGGGAGCTTATTATGAAGAAAAAAATGCTGAATGGCCTTAACAATATCTGATCCAATTATCTTCCAACTCTGCTGAATAAAATGTGCATTAAATCCATCTGGACCACCACAACTATCACTATCTAGGATAAAAACTGCAGATTCAATTTCATCCCCTGATATTGCACTAATCAAAGTATTTGACTAAGAGGCAGTTATGGTAGGAAGGTCAATGTCATAAAGTGAATTGATATCAGGAATGAATAAGTTGGATGGAGCTAAAATAGATTTGAAATACTGAACAAAAGCCTCATTTATTCCATCAAAAGTATTCACCATGTTTCCAAGCATATCCTTAATCTGAAAAATACATTCATGATTCCTTTTTACTTTTAGAAAATTATGGTAGTACTTAGTATTCCTATCAGCCTCTCTTTTCATTCTCAAGTGAATTTTCTGTTTGATTGAAGAAACTTCTTTTTGTATAACTTGATGCAGAGCATTTTTTAATTGCAATTCAATATGAAGTAAAGAAGCATCAAAAGGTCTATCACTCAGCACAGCTTGAATTTTAAAGAGCTCATTCCTAATCTGAGTAGATAGTTTAGAATCCTTACCAAAGTTAACAGCAGACCACTTCTTAAGTTGAAATTTTAGAGCTTTCATTTTGAAAATAATATTTGTAAGAGGATCCTTGCCATATTGCATATTCCACACCTGCTTTAAAATAACATGATAATCAACTTGTTTAGTCCTGAAATTAAAAAATTTAAAAGAGTGCTTCCCACCACGAAAATCATTAGCTCCAGAATGAAATAATAATGGACAATGATCAGATAAAGAAGGTTGTAAGATATGATAAAAAGATTTTGGCCAAAGATGAAGAAAAGGAATGTTTAAGAAAATATGATCAAGCTTACATAAAGTAGAATTACCACTCCTATTACTGTTAGACCAAGTAAAATCTGAACCAATATATTTGGCAGAGATAAGATTTGATTGAATTAGGGCACTATTTAATGGAGAAATATCCTTCAGAGATAATGGACAGCCACCACATTTCTGATTGATTGCAAACATACAATTAAAATTACCACCAATTAGCCAAGGAGTGGAAGATGAGTTTAAAGAAGGAAGAGAATCCAGAAAAACCTGTCTTAAAGATAATGAGTTTTGAGCATAAACAGAGGTAAGATGAAAAGAAACATTGGATGGCAAATGAATACAAAGGTAATGAATATATTGATCAGAAGCATTTAACCTGGAAAGTTTGATAAAATTTGGATTCCATAAAGTGAGTAATCTTCCATAATTAGCTTCAAGAAAGTTATCATCATATAACCAGGATGGAGCAATTAAACGCATAGCCTTGATAGTAGATTGTATATCAAGCTTAGTTTCAGATACACACATTAATTGAATATTCTTTTCCTGTATAAGATTTTTGATCTCAAATTGTTTAGATGATAAATTAGCCCCTCTTATATTCCAAAAAGCAATATTATTCATTTAGGAGGGAGTGGAGGAAACAAAGTTGAAGGATTTTTTTCCTAGTATGCCTATGATGGGAATTATTTTTTGATGAGGATAAAGGTAAGACTTCATGAGGTTTATAGTTTTTACCTTTGTTGAGATCATCAGTGTTGACAACATTATTTTTGCCAGAATTTGATATGACATCAGAACACTCATTAGATACAGAAGGTGGAGGTAACAAAATATGATTTGGTGAAGACAAATGCAAATATGGTGAGGAAGGATTAGGAATAGGAGATTTTGAACTAAATTGAGAGGAACAAGAAGCTGAAGTAGATGTGGTTGCACAAGGGAGAACAGTTGAGACAACTTTATTTGCAGATGATAGATTTGATAGTGTTTCAGCTACTAAGAAAGTAGCAGAAGGATCAGAATCATTAACAGCTGAAACAACTTTAGGACCAGATTCAGATGAATGCATGGAATGATTTAGTGTAGATAAAAATGTGAAAGCTTCACTGACACTATCCTTATTTGTAACAAGAGAGGAGTCATTTAAAACTTCAAAGGAATTAGGATTTTCTGAGAGACATGAACTATTGACATGATGAACTACAGCTTCAATTGCCCTGCCAACTTCCATATCACTAACTAAATCAACTTTTGATTTATTATTTTCCTTGACCACTGATTGCTTCTGTTTCCATACTCCTTTATTTCTTTTATTAACAACTCTCCAAGTATGATCAACTGTATTAACATCATTATCACCACCTTGATTCTTATTAACATTCACTCCCACCACATGCTTTTTACTTTCATCAGTATCACCCCCAACACGCTGCTTGTTTACAAATTCACAGGATACAGTGTCATGTCCAAAAATTTTACAGTGAGTATAAATTCTAGGCTTCCAGTCATAAGACAATTGCACATCAGGACAGTTACTACCCAATTGTGGAATATGAATAGAATCTGGTAATTCACAATCAGGTGAAATCTCTACCAGTGCTTTTGCATACTTAAATCTTTGCAATTTCTCAGTGCTACTATCAAAACAAATCAATCTGCCAACGTGACAAGCCAGCCAATTAATACCAACTAAGGTCCAAAGTATAATGGGTATCTTATGAAAATGAATTGGCTCTTCTTGGCCAAAATGTTAAGGATAAAATTGATATTGAAGGTTTTAAAGACTTTGATATTGATTCTCGTGGCGGCAATCGAAAATTTGGTAGACTTATCATACCAAATATTGGTGATCTTCGTAAGGATATTTTAGAAGATTCCCATCATTCTAAATTCACCATTCATCCCGGTAGTAGTAAAATGTACGCTGATATGAAGCGAATTTATTATTGGGAGGGAATGAAATCTGATATTGCTAACTTTGTTAAGTGTTGCATGACTTGCCAACTTGTCAAGGCCGAACATCAAAGGCCTGGTGGGTTGTTGCAACCTTTAGAAATTCCAATTTGGAAGTGGGACCAAATTTCCATGGATTTTATAGATGGCCTTCCCCGTTCTCGTTCGGGTCATGATAGCTTATGGGTGATCATTGATAGACTTACTAAATCCTCCCATTTTATTCCCGTTCGGTCTAACCGGACTGTTCCTCTTTTGGCCAAACTCTTTATCAAAGAAATTGTTAAATTGCGTGGAGTTTCTACTTCTATTGTTAGCGATCGAGATCCATTGTTTACTAGTGGATTTTGGAAGAGTCTTCAAAAAGCTTTAGGAACGAAGCTTAATTTTAGCACTGCTTATCACCCCCAGTCCGATGGACAAACCGAGCGTGTGAATCAAATTCTTAAAGATCTTCTTCGTGCTTGTGTTCTCGATTTTGGTGGAAGTTGGGAAGATCATATTTCACTTGTTGAATTTTTCTATAATAATAGCTTCCAATCTAGTATTGGTATGGCACCTTTCGAGGCGCTCTATGGAAGGCCATGCCGATCTCCTTCTTGTTGGCTTCAGGCCGGTGAGAAGCTGGTTTTAGGTCCAGATTTTATTCGTGATTCCACAGAGAAGATTGAACTTATTTGACATAGGATGAAAGAAGCCCAGTGTAGACAAAAATCCTATGTCGATAATCGCACAAGGAAGTTAGAATTTTCCGTGGGAGATTCTGTTTTTATTTGTGTTTCACCTATGAAAGGTGTTGTACGTTTCAGTCGATCGGAAAAGTTAGCACCCCGATATATTGGGCCATTTACTATCACTGAACGTATTGATTCCGTTGGCTTATTGCCTTGCATTACCGGCTCAGTTTTCTGCTATGCATGATGTGTTTCATGTTTCTCAATTACGGAAATGCCTTCGAGATTCTGATTCTATTCTTGAGCCTGGTGTTGTGGAAGAAATTGAAGTTTCGCCGAATTTAACTTACGAGCAACATCCTATTCGAATTATTGCTTCGGAGGTCAAACGACTCCGAAATAAAGATGTTCCGCTTGTGAAGGTTCAATGGTCCTCAAATCCTAAGGATTGCTCTTGGGAATCCAGAGAATTTATCGAGCGAACACATCCGGACTTGCTTACTCCTGCTCTTTGAGGTGAACTTCCTATTTCAAATTTCTTTTGTGTTAATATTCTTTTATGGTTGTTACTTTTTATTTTCATTTTATATTGCGAGGACACAATTTCTTTAAGGAGGGGAGTCTGTAACAACCCGCATATTTATCGATTTTATATTTAAATATTTTATTTAAATATTTTGTCGTTAATTGGATATTGGTTTGAAAAAATACTTTTTGCAAATGGTCAAATTAGGACTCAAGACCACTTCCATTGAGTTCGAAATGCCGTTTACAATTTTTTTAAGTATAAACATTGATAGGTTTGGAGTTAGTGGAATTTCACTTACTTTTCCCGCTTTGGACTTTGGGTTAGATTAGCCATTATAACTCAAACCCACTTCTCTCCTTCTCCTCACTCTTCATAAATTTCCTAACAACCAAGCTTTAGCATTAATGGTGAGTGGAAGGGGAAATTAATATTCCACGCTCAAATTCTCTTGCTAATCCAACATTCAATTTCAAATTCAAGAAGAAGATATTGGATTCAAGCTTGTGATTACTTCTCCATTGCTTTCAAGCTTTTCTTCATAAATTTGGTGCAAAGGTAAGATTTTTATCTCACAATTCTAGCCTATAACTATATTGGACTGTTGGGAATGATTCCCTATCACTTTTTCATGTACATTTGCATTTGGTTTGGATTGGATTGGCGAAAAACTCCAATTTTAGTGATTTGGTGAATTTTCTGCGTTTAGGTCGCACTGCCTAGAAACGTCGCCTCGGAATTAGGCCATAGGTCATTTGGCCTATAGGTCGCTAGGTCGCTAACACTTAGGTCGTTTCTGGCCTTAAATCCCCTCTGCAGGGTTAGGTCGTTCAGCCTTTCCCTGTTAGGTCGTTACCATTTAGGTCGCGACAAATGTTAGCACGTTATGGCCTTCGGTCGTAGGCCTTAGCTCGTTAGGACTTTAGGTCGTAGGCCTTCGTTCTCCTTTTGGGTCGTTCCCTTTTTAGGTCGCGATATTTGTTAGGTCGCTCAGTCTAGTTAAGGCGTTAGGTCGCGTGGCCTTTAAACCCTTAGGTCGCTCACATAGATAGGTCGCATGACCTTAATTCCAGTTAGGTCGCATGACCATAGTATTGTTAGGTCGTTTGACCCCCTTTCCCATTAGGTCGCCAAGACCTCTAGGTCGCAACCACTAGGTCGCTGGACCATTTTAGCTCATTGCCTCCTTAGGTCGCGTGTCGTTGGGTCATTCCACCTTGACCCCGCTTGAGTCCATTAGGTCGTAGGTCGCTGGACATTAGGTCGCTTGGCCTTCAACCTTAGGCCGTTCTATTTAGGTCGCTCGACTGTGCTAATGATAGGTCGTGAGCTTCTTAAGTCGCTCGATCATATCCTCTCTTAGGTCTTCAATAGGTCGTACCGTTTTGGACGGGGCGCTGCCCCACATGCCGCACCCCGCAGGGGCCCTGCCCCCTGGACCCCTGCGACCTGACCGGGCAGGTCGAACCCCGTAGCGGGGGGAGGGGGGGAGGGGAGGGTTGCCACCCCCTGGACCCCCCCTCCGTAGGGGATCTTATCTGAAAAACATTCAACAGAACTTGCTTTGTTGAGATGCTGAGTTGACCATTCTTCGAGACAAACTATCTTTGGCATCTCGGTCGATTTTATGGTATCACGGCCTTGTTAAAAAGGCGGGATAACAACTTTAGAAATATGAAGGTTTCAATACTAGTAGTAAATATCAAAACTCTTTCAACAAAATGATTTCAACTCTATTTTCAATAACAAAGCTCTTTTCTTAAACCGTTTTCCGATCTACTAGTATATACAAACCTTTACCTCACTCGGATGATAAATTTAATTAAACGGCTTAGTAAAACAAGCGGCGTGAAACGCTTGCGTTCACTTCGTCGGTTAATTCTTGGACTTGTTCGATTGAACCTCTTGTGACAATTTTCCAGTGAAGATTTACAGTTTGTTCGTAAATATTTAAGTTAAGCAAGTGGTCATAGGACACGAAGATAAACTTTTATATTTGCTAGCTTAGTGTAATTGACACTTCTCGTTGATCATGACGATCATTTTATGATTTAGACTAGCAATTGTGCGATGTCTCTTTGTTTGCAAGGTTAGACTAGACCTCATTGGTGTGATTCCGACTCACACATATCTCTTTGTCCGCAAGGTTAGTCTAGACACCTTTTGTGTGATTCCACTCGCACATACCTTTTTGTTGCGAGGTTAGGCTAGACACCATTTGTGTGATTCCACTCACACATACCTTTTTGCTTTTTGGTTAGCCTAGACCTCATCTGGGCGATTCCGACTCACCCATATGGGGTAGCTCCCCATGGTCTTCGGACCGTCATGTGATAGGCCTCTTTTCCTTTTTCTGTGATTTCTGGATTTCTTGTGTTGATTTCTGGAATTTATGTCATTGACTTATTATGAGTACAAGTTTAGGGTATGATGCCCTCTTTGGATCTTTGAGAAGATTCTTGTGATATTGATTTATCTCTTACTGATTGATCTTCTGTTGATCATCATTTGCATACTTATAGTAGTATGTCAGTACGGATATTTTATGTATATGCCATATCTTTTATTTTATATCATGTCATCTGATATTTATAGCTAGACTGATCTGTTTATTATTTTCTTAAGTATTACTCGGGTCAGACCGAGATGTTACAGGTGCTTCTGCTTGACTTCTTCCCGGGATTTGCTACTCTGACTTTTGGCTAACTATTTAGATTAGCAGTTTTTGTTGTATACACTTGAGATATAGACTCATAGTTGTATTCTTTTGTATAGCACGTGTTGCTATTCTTTTGTATTATTGTGGATCTTTTTGACCACTACTCTGATGTACACTTTCATGTGTTAGTTATATATTCATATCTTATTCCGCCTTTGTGATATGGATGTCTGTGACTGATTTGTGTTATGCTTATTTCTATGTTTGTTTCCAAAGATTATTTATAGCCACCGTGTGATAAGCAATTACATGGATGGTCGCTCCTCAATAGCCTTATTCTCCATGCTAGTTGACAGCACTATACCATAGTGTTCTTGGCTAGCGTGGGTATAGAGGTGGGGCATCACAATCAGGGTGGATCCTCGGTACTCTGATCCAGACCAGGTACCGTGACGGACTGTACCCAATAGCCCTGCCGTTGTATGGAATCCAATCTTAAATAAGCTCATGTACGGTTTTGATTATGACCAATTATTGCTAGAACATGGGTTGCAAGCATTTCAGCTAGATTATATTTTACTTTTAATAGACAATACTATAATATCATATGGATTTGATAAAAATGTTTTGGTTATTGTATGGTAAAAACTCGGCATGTTTATTTGTGGCATGGTCTTACGAGACACCTTTGATTTCAAAGGATTTTGGTAATTTTAATAATCCAATTGAGTGTATTTTTTTACGCTGGTATTCCAGACAGACTCGGGTGTTATTTTACTATAATGCTTGGGTGAGACCGAGTATTATAGAGTACAGATTCTGGATGGACTTCTATGGAGCTCAGGGGATGTGCTGGATGGCGAGACGTATCACAAATATCTGTCTTATTTCCGCTGTGTTTGGTAGGTTGTATATTCAGCTTTGTGTGGACAAGTTATCATAACTCTCCAGTGTTGAGCCTTTGTTGATATTATACTTTGATGATATATATAAACAATTACAGTCTCGTTTATATAAAAATCTGTTGTTATATATTATATGTTGCTCCGATGCATTTGTGAGATTCTGATATTGTTTTTTTTTTCTCTTCTTCTACCTCCTTCTTCTTTCCCTTATGGTTTTGTTTTCCGACATTCGATTTTTGGGCATTTGATATAGTGGACGTCTTGATGTCAATTTTTCGGGTGTCGAAAAATTGGGTCGTGACATAAAATGAATGATTTTGTAAAATAAATGATTTATAAGTAATTAATTTGTAATTTGGATTTTGGCATATAAACGAGATTTAAATGGAAACGATTAATTAAAGGATTTTATAAATTTAAGTTTAACAAAATAGAAATGTGAATTATAAACATTTTTTAATAAATGTGGAATCAACTGAATTTGGTAAAGGAGATATATCCACAATTTTGGACAGTGGATAATCCTTTTAATAAAGGTGCAAAAATAATGGATTTGGTAAATGAATTTTATTCATGATTTAGGACAGTGAATAATATTTTAAATTAAAATAAATGTTTTAAAAAGTGATATTTTTAAATGGAGATAAATGATTTAAAGATGTTTTAAAATGCATTGGGTATCGTATACATAGATTTCAACATTCATTGTTGAAATAGACGTTTTCGAGAAATAAGGAAATGATGGACTGTAACACTGTTGTTATAGTAAATTATTTTTGAAAGGAAATGTTTTGTATAGTATATGAGATTCATATATCTACCTAATTTTCGAATCCCAAAACTAGTGATTTCGGGTCGTCGTAACGATGTTTTACACAACATTCATTTTGACCCGAATAAATGTGTTTAAAAGAATCTTTTCCTTAAAGAATAAAATATAAACTTAATCAAGATTTAAGTATACGTAATATTTTCCAAGTGTTGAAAATAAAGAGATTGTGAATTACTTATTATTAAATAGGTATGTGGAAATGTTTTCCAAAGTTGAAATGGTTAGGAAATATATCTTTCTAAAGATAATTTGAAGTGGATATTTGGAAAATGATTTAATTAATAAAAGATTAATTAAAAGGGCCTACTGATTGCTTATGGTGCTAAATATTTGTTTGTTTGCTTTGATAGTTAAATAACTAACTATAAAATTTGGCCATTTAAGTTCCTCGACTGGATGTGGGAACTATTTAGTCATACACTTAGTACCTAGCCTTCTGTGTAGGCTTGATTATCATTTGTGTTGGGGATGTTGATTCGTATAGTGTGGAGTATTACTCAAATCTATCGATCTTCCTTCTTGGCTCGAAGGATAGCAAGTTAAAAGTTGGAGACGTGATAAGTCTATGACACTTAGTTTCCGTGTGAGGTTGAGAAACGCTTTTGCGTTGTTGGTGCAAAGAGACCGGGATTGATTTATCCGAAAACCACTTCGGACCAACGTATATGCATCTGATTGTGCCGGTTATTAATGATATTGACATTTAGGATTTTCATAGTGGAAGACTGCTTGTTGATCGTTTAGGGTTAAAATCCAATATACATCTAGTAGCAGTAGTCTCTTCATTATGAAATATCTAATGCAAAGACTATTCGCTACTAATCGTAGTGATTTCCCGACAAAAAGTGGTAGGAAATTACCTTCGATTCGTCATGTTCCTGGACAACTTGTATAGCGTTTTTCGGACATTGCATTTCTAAAGATTACGTACATTGGTTTTTACAAACGTACATCAATAGTGGCGGAGAAGGCAACTTCTCTTAGCTTAACACACTCTTTGAGACGTATGAGCTTAAGGCTTGCATTTTTGTAGAAGGAAATTAGTAGTCAACGGAAATGTCCATGTGGCATTCAAAGTGAATTGATATGTGATATGTGAAATGTAATCGTTACCTCAGGCCTCATCAACCGAAAATGACCAAAACAGGGTTAGATGCAGCAAGGCTAAGTGGGTCGCCCGAAGAAGGATTTGATCATCATCTTCTAGATATATCTTTACATGCTATGATGTCGTGTATCTGATTATTATGGTTTGTATGCTAGAGTGCCCTTGGAAAAGGTCGTTAATCACCGGAGGATGACATATTCGGTACCATCTATTATAGAGGTGGGCCGGTGTTGTGTTGGTAGAGGAACTTTGTGATGGTTTCTCGGGACATCCATCTAGAGGTGTACCCATCGGAAGGTAGTCCCTTCACCTGGTCATTTTTATGGAAATCCAAACCCCATTACGAGCTTGCAGTTTTATTTGTAATGGCGTAGTGAATGGCCTCGAAATGCTATATGGGTAACCATTTTGACTATGATCAATATTATTTGTATATACCAGACACTAGTATAATATAAGAGGATTTGATATGAGATGTTTTAGTTATCGTAAGGTAATAACATGTCCTTTTTTATGTGTGGGCGTGTCGTACGAGATTCTTTTGTGTTGACAAAGAAAAACTTTGGTAATTTAATAAATTCAGTTGAATGTGTTTCTCACGCTGGTTTACCAGACTGATTCGGGCATTTTTCCCTTTCAAATCTCAAATCTAACCGAGTATATTTACAAGTTCAGATTAAGTGCTTTTGGAGCTTTAGCAGGCGAGCTGGAGATCTTCATTTTCATATACACATATCTGTTTTGATTATCCGCTAATTAGTTGTTGCAAATTATCGACAATTGTGAGGACATGTTATTATAACTGTCCAGGCTGATAGCTATTGTTTGATTATTGTACTCTAATTGACGTATGTATATACAGTTTCTGTTTTGTAAAGATCATTTATATGATATTATATGTTTTCTACTGCATTGTGAGATTCGGTATTGTTCTGTTTGGTTCTATGTTCTCTCTTTTTTCTCTTCTCTTCTTTTCTCTTCTTTTCTTTCTCCAGACTTTCCGTCAGTCTGTGCTTTTTTGGGTCGAACATGTGTGGTTTATTGTCTATTCAAAGGGTATGGATTTGCGGTTCGTCACATTTGATATCAGTGCTTAGATTTTGTATATTCCTAAGCTTTGATGGATGCTAGTATAGATAGGGATAGTAGCACCCTAGATTGAGTTTGAATGTATTATATATGAGCGCGTATTTATTAGTGAATATAAAAAAATTTATATTGTGTTTGCTTATCCTTTGAGTAGTTTATGAATTTTAGTCGGTGTGTGGGATGCCATATTATCGATAGGGACTTTTAAACGCTTAAACAAGGCAAGTCGACATAGTATTCTTTTTAAATTGGGTAAATGAAATAATTGTACCTCGATTATATTTTATGTATAAAGGAACAACTTTTCAGGAATTATTAAACTGTATATAAATTGATTGTTTGGTTATTTGAAAATGTAAACATATATCAGTTAATAAAAGCTGTTTGAATAATCTAAATAAAAGCAAGAATTGTAAAAGAATAAATTATATAAGCTAACGAATTATAAAATATGGAATTATAATTAATATGATATACAATTGTGAAATAATCTTATATATAAGAAATGAACTATATGAATATATTTAGAAATATGAGTTGTAAATAAAAATGAATTTGAGCCAAAAATTGATAATTTGAATCCTGTTGATTTTGAAAGTTATTTTTCAAAAGATTAAGGAGGTTATATTGTTATAAACTAAAATAAGATAAATAAATTTGAAATGAAACTTATATGTAAAGTAAAATAGTGAAATTATATAAGTAAAAGATTTGTAAATGTGATTTATAAAAATAAAAGGAAATTTTAAAAAGAATAATATAAGTACTGAATTCACTATTGATGCTGGGAAATAATAAGGGTGATGACTGCAACATCACCAGTATCGTTTTCGAGTTTCTATGTGATGGATTTGCTACCAATAGTAAATTGAAATTTAAGTTTCGTTATGATAAAGGAATTTGAATTTAAAATCCAAGTTGTAATTGATAAATATAAGTGAAATGAGCTTTGGACTTATAATATGAGATAAAAATGTAACTTGGTAAAATTAAATAAATATGAGTTAGAATAATAAAAATATGATTTGAAATTTTACTAAAGGAAAGGTAAATAATTTGAACTAGATTAGTTCAGTTATTGAAATGGAAATTAATCTTAAGGGTAAGTGATTATATAATATGAATTTGGAAGTTTAAGCAAATAAGTTGTAAAATGAGAAAATGCAAGTAAAACCAAATATTAAAATTGTTAAACGATTTTGTTAAGCAAAACAAAATCTGAATTTGAATAATGAAATGAAATTTGACTTAACTAGAAGTTAAATAAAATAGAATTTGAATTGAATTAAAGTGAACTTAAGTTGTATAGTGAAAGTTAATGCAAGTGAGAATGAAATGAGACATAACTTAAGTAATGTTGAATGAAGTGAATTTGATATCAAAATGAATTAATAAAGTGAAGTGATGAATATGAATTTGAGTTACATAATGAAATTCAACTTTAGTTGTAAAATGAATTAGCAATTGAATTAATTAATGAATTGGATTGGACTAATGAAATAGGCTAGTAAATAAAATATGAAAAAATGGATGTAAGTGTTAATTCATTAAAAAGCTAATGAAATTGGAAATCGAATAATTGAATGAAAGTCAATTGAATATTAAATCAACTGAAATTAAATGTGTTGAACCAGATTCAATGTAAATGAAGTAAAAATGAATGTTGAGTTTAAATGAAACTAATTTAGTTATGTTGGATATACATTGGTTGTTAGATTGATGTTAGTTGATTGAATAGAAATTCACATGAAATTGAAGCAATGAAACTGAAAGCTAAATAGAATTGAATTTGATTTAATTGGAAGTGAACTAACTTGAATGTAACTTAGTTAATGTAAACTAATTGAAAATGAATAAATGAATATTAGTAAAATTCAGTGTTAATGAATCAAATGTTGATAAATTTGAGAGCTAGTTCGATGAATATAAATGAGAAATGAATTTATATTGATTTGGTTATAGTTTGATTGGATAGATATTGGTTTGTTGGATGATAGTTGGATTGTAGTTTTTTGATGGTTGGATTTGTTGCTTATTGGTTGCATTTGCTATATTTAGTTGTTGTATTGTTATATGATGTATATTGATATTATTTTCTATATACGTGTTTTCTCATTTGTTTGTTAAGTATTTAGTAGGTGCGGATGGTGCTTGCTTCGCATTTGGAGCTCACTTTCGCGCTATATTAGCCGTATATGCTCGCTAATAATATATAAGGTACATATCTCGGATTACCTATCGTACTTTTACACTTTTTTTCCTACGTGATGCCTTATCCCTGAAGATGGGATATATATTTGTGATATATATATATATGTTGTGATCATACTACGTTCGAACCACGCAAAGGAGACGCTCATGAAATTTTTGAAAATTTAAAGCGTTAGAAAATTTTTGGAAAAAATGGGATTTTTTTTGTGATAACTATAATTTTGATATTGAGGTAAAGTTAAATGATATTAGTCACTTTTGAAGGAATAACCAAGAATGGATTTGAAATCTCAGAAATTTTTTTATAATAAATTTAAATAATGGATTTTTGAAAGTTAAAATGTTTAGATAATGTTGATATCTAGTTTGAATGATTTGTGTTGAAAAGTTAATGGATTTTGTGACTTTTTCTTACTTGGTAATTTCGAGGACAAAATTCTTTTAAGTATAGGAGAATGTAATGACCCAGAATTTTAGTCATCTGAAATTTGGATGTTTAATTAATTTCATATGTTCACAAGTTAATTTTATAAGCTGAATAGCTTATATTTTGAATATCTAGATGTAAGTGGATAATTAAATCGTTGATTTAATATTTGAAATTGATGAAATAATTGATATTTGAATTCTGAATAAAAATGATTTATAAAGTTGAATTAAATTCTATCCAAATTAGAATGATGTTAGAGAACTTTTAAAAATTGATTTAAAAGGTTATTTGTAGAAATTGAATATTTTAATATTTAATTAACGTGTAAAAATAGCCAATTTTCGTACGACCTTGGATTTTGAAGAAACCAGTTACATTAGATCAATAATGTCATATTATTGTGGGATTTCAATTTTTATGTCAATCAGATTTACGTTTTGTTTGGGGCAAGCTAAAATGCATAGAAATCTGTTTAAGTAAATTTTAAATTTAAATAAGTCTATTCGAAAACCAACCTTCCAAATTCAAATTGGCTTTTGATATATATTCCATTGCATTCGGAATAGGGGTAAAACATTATAAATGCCGGGTGGCATGCTTCGTTTCGAGTTCGAAAAATTCTCAAGTGAATAGTGTCGCAACTTTTTTTTATAAAAGGATGTTATAATTTCTTTTTTTCGCTCAGAAAACCCTAGCTACGGCTAGCCACCTTTCCTTTATTATTTTCGATGGCCAGAAATGGCGCGACTTCTTCCCTCGATGTCTTCCAATCCGACGACTATCACCAAAAAATTTCTACTGCGAAGTTGTATAGGCCAGCGAGCTCTACAAATTCAACGGCTACGACCGTCAATGGCGCAACGGATCGGCAACAATTTGTGTTAAACCGATATGCCTTCGTGTGCGTTTACCGAGGTGATGAGGCTGCCGAGCATGACCAGTCCTTGGCCGATGATGGAGGTCGTGGCAAGCTTTACGACGATGGTGGCCGATCAACATGAAGATGATTATAGGGTTCGCGATAATTAGGGCATAGCGGTGGAATGGTAGGTTTCATGACCTGGTTCGTGACGTTGGGAAGAAGAACATCACGATCGACCTAGATCCTTGAGGGAAAAATAAACGGCTACGATTAAAAGGTTTAATAAAAAAAATAGAAATGAAATTAATTTATATATAAAAATCGTATAAACTTCTAAATGCCATAACTTTGTCATACGAGGTCCGTTTTTGACGAAACAAATTGCATTGTGTCCGTATTGATGAGCACTATATTATAAGGCTAGTTTGGAATTTATCGGGGTTAGTGTAAATTTTGAGTGAAACTAAACGCCTGTTTAATTATATTCGGAATGAAACACTACAACTGCTATTGGAACCAAAGTGATTACAACCCACTCTTTCCGACTCATTGATATTTTTATATAAGTGAGAGTAAAAGTTATTTATGATGATTGATGATTGTGTAGATGAGATATGATGTATTATCTATATATTGATTGGTACTTGGAGATATTCCTGCCTATTAGAGTATATGAGACCCTATACGTTCCCGTGTATGAGTAGATGACCCTTTGTATGCACGCATGCCTCGATACGGACATTATACACATATTCTAATATGCATATTTGTTGCAGGTGATAGGTTGGAGAATCCAACTGGATTCATCACCAGTACTGGTTTTATTTACAAATACTGTGATATATGCCGTTATCATGTGACATATGATATTTGGGACGTTATGATTGATGTATTTGGTGTTGTTGCAGTATTGGGCCTGTTTTTGGTAATTAAAAATGTTAAAGTGATGATTTTAAAATTTAAAAGGATTTTAAAATTTAAAAGGATTTTAAATTTGATTTTTTTTAAATAGATGTTTTATTGATTTTCGAATTTGTTAAAAGAAGGAATTTATTTTAAATAAATGTTATAATTTTTATGTTATAAAAATTTATGATGTTTGGGTAATATAATTGAAAGATGATTTTTGAAATATGGAATTAATTAGTTAGTAAAATAGTTTAAACTGAGATTTTTGATTTATTATAAATGGTTTATATATAAGGTTTATAAAATTGAATTTTTATAAATCAAAATAATGGGATTATAAAGGAGTTTTTGTATAAGAGTTAAAATGAAGTTATAATGATTTTATAAGTGAATAAGATTTACGAATTTACGACATTATAAAATGAACGATTTTGTAAAATAAATGATTTATAAGTAATTAACTTATAATTTGGATTTTGGCATATAAACGAGATTTAAATGGAATATCTTAATTAAGGGATTTTAGAAATTGAAGTTTTATAAAATAGAAATGTGAATTATAAACATTGTTTTATAAATAGGAAATCAATTGAATTTGGTAAAGAAGAGATACATCCATGATTTTGGACAATGGATAATCCTTTTAATAAAGAAGCAGACATATTAGATTTGGTAAATGAATTGTATTCACGATTTTGGACAGTGAATAATATTATAAATTAAATAAATGTTTCGAAAAGTGATATTTTTAAATGGAGTTAAATGATTTAAAGATGTTTTAAAATGCGTTGAGCATCGAATACATAGATTTCAACATTCATTTTTGAAATGGACGTTTTCGAGAAATAAGGAAATGATGGACTATAACACTGTTGTTATAGTAAATGATTTTCGAAAGGAAATATTTTGTATATTATATTGGATTCATATATCTATATAATTTTCGAATCCTTATACCAGTGATTTTGGGTTGCCATAACGATGTTTTACGCAACATTCGTTTTGACCTGAATAAACGTGTTTAAAAGAATCTTTTCCTTAAAGAATAAAATATATACATATTCATGATTTAATTATATGTAATATTTTCCAAGTGTTGATAATAAAGAGATTGTGAATTACTTATTATTAAATATGTATATGGTAATGTTTTCCAATGTTGAAATGGTTTGGAAATATATTTTTTAAAGACAATTTGAAGTGGATATTTGGCAAATGATTTAATTAATAAAAGATTAATTAAAAGGGCCCAGTGATTGCTTATTGTGCTAAATATTTGTTTATTTGCTTTGATAATTAAACAACCGACTATCAAATTTGGCCATTTTAGTTCCTCGACTTGATGGGAACTATTTAGTCGTATACTTTGTATGTAGCCTTCTATGTAGGCTTAATTACCATTTGTGTTGAGGATGTTGATTTTTGTAGTGCGGAGTATTAGTCCAATCTATCGAGCTTCCATCTTGGCCAGAAGGATAGCAAGTTGAAAGTTGGAGACGCGATAAGTTTATGAGACTTAGTTTCTGTGTGAGATTGAGCATCGCTTTTGCGTTGTTGGTGCGAAGAGACCGGGATCAGTTTATCTGAAAACTACTTTGAACCAATGTATATGCATTCAATTGTGAAGGTTATTGATGATATTGACATTTAGGATTTTCATAGTGGAGGACTGCTTGTTGATGGTTTGGGGTTAAGACCCAATAGACATCCAGTAGCAGTAGTCTCTTCATTATGAAATAGCCAATGCAAGGACTATTCGCTACTTATCCTCTGGATTTCCCAACAGGATGTGGTAGAAAAGAACCTTCGGTTTGTCATGTTCCTGGACAACTTGTATAGACGTATGTCTGACATTGCTTCTAAAGATTACATACATTGGTTTTTTAAAAACGTACATCTGTAGTGGCGAAGAAGGCAACTTCTCTTAGCTTAACAACCTCCTTGAGACGTATAAGCTTAAGGCTTGTATTTTGGTGGAAGGCAATTAGTAGTCAACGGAAATGGCCGTGTGGCATTCAAAGTGAAGTGATATGTGATATGTGAAAGGTAATCGTTACCTCAGGCCTCATCAACCGAAAATGACCCAAACAGCGTTAGATGCAGTAAGGCTAATTGAGTCGCTCCCAAGTAGGATATGATCATCCTCTTTTAGATATATCTTGACACGCTATGACATCGTGTATCTAATTATTGTGTTTTGTATGATAGAGGGCCCGTAGAAAAGGTCGGTAACGACCGGAGGATGACATATTCGGTACTATCTAGTTATGGAGGTTAGCCGGTCTTGTGTTATAGAGGAACTTTGTGATGGTTTCTCAGGACATCCATCTAGAAGTGTACCAATCGTAAGGTAGTCCCTTCACCTGGTCATTTGTATGGAAATCAAAACCCCATTACGAGCTTGGGTTTTGTTTGTAATGGCATAATGAATAGGTTCGAAATGCTATATGGGTAACCATTTCGACTATGATCAATATTATTTGTATATACTAGACACTAGTATAATATAAGAGTATTTGATATGAGATGTTTTAGTTATTTTAAGGTAAAAAAATATCCGTGTTTATGTGTGGGCGTGTCTTACGAGATACTTTGGTTTTGATAAAGAATTTTTTTGGTAATTTAATAAATTCAGTTGAGTGTGTTTCTCACGCTGGTTTACCAGACTGCTCCGAGCATTCTTCCCTTTCAATGCTCAGGTCAGACCGATTATATTTACAGGTTCAGATTTGGTGCTTTTGGAGCTTCAGCAGGCTAGCTGGAGATCTTCATTTTCGTATACATGTATCTATTTTGATTATCCGCTGCTTAGTTGTTTTATATTATCGACAATTGTAAGACAGGTTATTATAATTGTCCAGGCTGATAATTATTGTTTGATTGTTGCACTCTGATTGATGTATGTATATACAGTATCTTTTTTATAAAGATCAAGGATATGGTATTATATGTTTTCCATTGCGTTGTGAGATTCTGTATTATTCTGTTTAGTTCTATCTTCTCTCTTTCTTCTCTTCTCTTCTTCTCTCTTCTTTTCTTTCTCCTGACTTTCCGTCAGTTTGTGCTTTTTGTGTTGGATATGTGTGGTTTATTGTCGATTCAAAGGGTACGGATTTGCGGTTTTTCACATAAATGTTGGGTTTTTGAAAAAAAATAAGTGGTATGAAATTTAAATTTGTTTTTATATGATGTAATTTTTTTAAAAGTGATATTCTTTTCATAAAATTATAGAGCATGTGTAGCTTGCTATTTTCTTTTTAGGTAAACCAATATTTTATATATAAAAACCTAGAGTGTGTTAAGTATCGAGAACGTAGGTTACAATATTTATTATTGTAATAATTTTTTTTTGTAAAAATAAGGAATGCATAGACTATGACACTATTGTTATAGTAGGTGACTCCCAAAGTAAATGTTTTTACATAGCATGCAGAATTTATTAATATTTAAATAGAATCCATATATTAGTATTTTTGGGTTGTAGTAACGGTGTTTTAGGCAACATCTGTTTTGACCCAAATGAGTTTTGGAGATTATCTCTAAAGTGGTTTGTATGTGCACTTGTTATTTAAATAAGTATATGAAAATGTTTCTAGTTATAAAGAAGTTTTAAATGAGTTCTTTTGAAAAATAATGTACGATAAATTAATGAATTTAGTAGGAAATATCTCATGTAAGTAAATATAGAGTAAACATACCTTAATCTATTGGAATGAAATGAATAATGATATAATTTTCTATGGATTACAAATAAAGATGTTTTGTGCAAGTTATAAGGAATACGGAAAAGAGATGTAAAAGGTATGGAAACCAACATATATTGTATGGCCTATTTCGGTAAAATATAAAATAAATTCCTTTTAATTTCACATAAACATAAAATCCTCCTTTAAAGGATTCATAGAAGGTTTTAGCTTTAACAGTTTCTCATAAGAGAAAGTAATTCCAATACATTAATGTATAAGTGTAGTAAGTTAGTAACTCCTTCAAGGTTAAGTAATTGGAAGAGTACGAAAGTAAAGAGATTTTCGATAAAATAATTGTTCTTGTTTACTCCAGTTTCAGTAAATTTGAAAACCTATAAAAAAACATTAAGGATGTTTTGAAGACATGTGAGGACATTTTTTTAAAGTCAAGAAAAAAGAAAATGTTTTAAGAAAAAGCAAGACATGGTCTAAAAACATGGTTTGGTGGAAAAGTAAGTAAGTTTTTGAAAAGATAAAATTTAGAAGCTTTGATTTTTGAAGTAAAATGATAAATACCAAAATAAACCAGACTTTTAAATATGGAGTAGATATGAATCATTTCCTAGGTGTAATGCGAAAAGTATAAGGCTATAATAGTAATTACTCCTAGCAGTAATAATGAAAACTCCCGTAAGGTGTATAGGACACTAGTGAAAATCTTGAAATGTTGTTTCATATGTGTAGACTATAGAAGAATAGTGAAATGATATTAGTAAGATGATAAGACACAGGTGGTTGGGACAGGTAGACCTTAGTTGGGGAAAGATGAAATCTAAAGAGAGAATTTCCCAAGCTTAGTTACCTTTTAGATAGAGATTGCATAGATTGAAATGCTTATCCATTACAGTAAACGAGACTTAATTATTCCCTTTTGAGCATGGAATATAAGAGATGAATATATGTTATTCGTCATGAGTACTACAACGTAAGTTAGTAGTAAGTAATAGACGGTAGGAGGAGCATACGAGTTACTTGGATTCCTAGAGCATTACCTTTCTATGTCAGAGTGGACATGGTTCTAGACATCATTGCCCTAGATGATAGCTGTGTTTAGTTGCTGTATTAAAACTAAAAGTGAAAGTAGATATAAGGTAACTAAAAGAAAAACAATAAGATCTAAAAAATGCAACTGAAACGTCAATAGAAATAAATGAGAATTGCAAAAGAAAAATACATCTTTCTCATAAATCAAGCTAGGGAAAAAGTTTGAAAAGAAAATTCTTTATTATGTAAACCGTGCTTGGAAAAGAAAATAGAGATTTTGTAGGATAGTAGTACAAATTCCAAGTACGGAGAGACAATATGCAAAAGTAAAATGGAGAAATGTGAAGTTTTTCCATTTTCTACCTTCTTTCTGACATAATAAATCGAAACTGGAAAATTAGAATTTTCTAAATGTTGAAAACTGAAAGTGGTGTGGTAGATTTGGACGTAAAATTTGTTGAACTATGCTCCTATTCAGTACGAGTGTGGAAAAAATTGAATGAGAAATGTTTTGAGTTTTCAAAGGATTATGCTCATATAGAAATGGCAAGTATATTTAGGATGTGTGCATGTTTTAAGAGGAATTTCTAAAAGAAAAAGCATTAATATGGGAGGTACCGTTTAGAAATTCTTATACATCAATATATTTTATGATGTATTGCACATTACACTATGCACGGATTGTTGCAAAATTAGTTGCACACCAAATAGTTGCTGGTGTAGAATGGATGCACGAAGGTTTGCATGATTGAACCCTTATCGAATTTCAGGAATAAAATTTCCTAAGGGGGAAGAATGTGACATCCCACATATTAATGACAAATAAATCAACTGAATTAACATAATTGCAAAACGGTGAAAAATATAAATGTCAAATATACGCACTTAAAAATTAAGAGGTTACAAAGGTATATGCAACCAGTGAGTGTGTGATTAATTAGCGCATCGATCAATTAAAAGAGAAATTAATTAAGGGACGTAGAGATGTTAATTAGTCATAGAATATGTCACTTTATAACATTAATTAATTAAGTGATCTTCTAATAAAGGGAAATGTATATGGGGAATAAATTAAATGATAACATACATATATTAATTTATAATTGACATAATCAATTAATTGAGAAATTAATTAAAGACATTAAGTAAGCATCAATTAATAAAAGAGGGAAACTTATATGTCAATTAATTGGGTAATGAATTAGCGGCTTAAATATGTACAACTAATAAAAGTGTGATTGAGTGCCGCATAGGAGTTAATTTGGATAATGATTAAAATAGAAAAACGTGTCAATTAAATAATTGGTAATTAGATGAGCGTATTATAAAAGGTGTCAATTAATCAAAGAATATGCCATCTTTACAATAGCTAATAATGTAAATTAATTAACTAGAAGAAAATGCTAGTTATAGGATTATTTATTTCCAAGTTAAAAAAATTTGAATGTGCACAAAAGTCAAACGAAGTAGTTAGGTTTATGATGTAGCTAAATTAATAATAATAAATTAAAAAGTATAACTTTTATATCCATTCAATTAATAGAGGTATTAATTGACGCGTTCAAATAGGTAAGAAATTATAACGTATAAGAATCAATTAATATTATATATATAATTAATTGGATAATTAATGGGAGAATAATATTTCGAAGGAAACATGAATTAATAGGGTCATATAAAAAATGAACAAATGAATAACGTTGGAGAGCTATACGTTATAAGCTAACGTAAACAAATCAAGTTCTGATGGGGAGGGTTGTTTTCAGGGTTAATCAGATGGTTCCTAGTTGTTCGCTGCACCTATAAATTGAACGTAACTTAACCCTAGCCCATACTATTTTCTCTCAATCAGCTGTCGTCGTGTACAACAAACTTCTCTTCTCCCTCTTCCTTTCTCCTCTATTAATCAAATCTTTCCCCAAACCAAAAATAAAATTAAGTAAGGAAATACATAGAATTGTGCAAATAAATCAAAGAATTTACAATGAATCAAAAATGGAAAAAAGCAGAGAAAAGCGTATTAAATTAAAAGGGATGGAGATTGAAGCTAAGGACACATGTGAGTGGATTTAATTTTTTTTTTTTTACGTTTATGATATATTACCGTTAGATTCCTATTAAATAATTTTATTTAGTATTTATTTCAGTAATTAATTTAGTTAATTAGTTATGCTAAGACTGTAAATTGTATAAAAGAGCTCATATTTCATTAATATTAGGCTTGATAGTTAGAGAAAGACATAAGCCTAAAAATAAGATGTTTTCAGTTGATTACATCTATTTTAAAGTTGAAATTTAGCTTGTAAAAGTTAGCTTCTTTTTATTCATTTTTACGCAAATAAAATAGTAAAGAGAAGAATTCGCAAATACGGACTAAAATAGAAGAATAGTAGATTTACAAAAATTAGATGTAAAATAAGAAAAGCTAAAATAAAAAGAGAAAGATAGAAATTTACAGTAATTATGCTAAAATGAGAGTAAGAACTTAAAGAAAAATTTAATAACTTGATTTGAAAGTACGTGAAAAATTAATTGGTTGGTTTAGAAAATAGATTCATTTCTATAGTTTAATATTTAAAAAGATGACGATAAACGTAATTGCAAGAATAAAAGAAAGAAAAAGGGAATTAGTGTAAAACAGAGAAACCACTGTATTTTTCTCTATCCAAAAAGTAAAGAGATAATAAAAGAATTATCTTGCAGTTACGGATTATTGTTTATGGCATTATTTAGTATTAAAATATGAAATGAATTTTTAGCACTGTTTTTGTAACCAACCAAATAGAATAGAACTACTTCCTATGATATAAGAAGATAAAGCAAAGAATTAGAGGAACCGAGTTAATTATAAGATAAGGCTAGAAGCTATAAGCATAAATGTACCTAAATCCGCATATACTGTGCAGACAATGGAATAAAAGTAAAGTAGTTATTATGATAAGTAAATTTGTGACAAGCAGAAGTAGTCCAAGGCTAATCTTGTCATATAATATAAGAGAATAAACGAGAATTTATCATCACAATAAAAGAAGACAGACTAGAGTAAAAAGGAGACGCTTGTAATTATATTTATAATGTATAGATTATAAAAGAAAATAAAAACGATAATTACAAGTGAAATTATAGCTTAGGTTATAATTAAGTTGAAAGAACAAAAGAGGCTTTTTTTAATAAACAAAAGACTTAAATTAAGTTAATAAGCAAGATAATAGAAGTGGCCCATACCAACAGCATTCCCGTTCAGTAAGGAACTGATAGTCTCACAATAGTTAGGTGAGGGTGGGAAAAGATTATGCTAATTAGGGTAAATAAGTAGCCAACAGAATAAGAAAAGTAAACTAAATGCAAATTAAAAGATTAGACTTAGTGTCTAATGAAAGAGTGAGATGTGTTTGGAGCAGCACAAAGGGTGAAGAGCCTAACGAAGCAGTTCATCATAGAAGAAGCATAGAAGAAGCACGTCCAACTTAGTTATTTTGGGCTCGAAGGAAGTATGAGACTTCAATGGGACGTGTGGGTACTCTAGGATGGCCCTCTGGGGTATGCGTAGTGAAGCTGTCCTGTAGAGGCAGGTCTGTAGGTGTTCCATCAAAAGAGTATGCTTTTTCTTCTTTTTGCATGGCAGGACCATTGTAGGTAGTCAAAAAAGGTTGATGTTTGGAGTAGGATATTCGTATGTCCCGGTACTTGCAAGTATGTTTAGTGGGCAGGACCCAAAAAGATAGTCGCATGCGGATATCGGGCTAGCATCAAAACCAAGAGCGAGTCCGGGAAAGACTAGCGTTAAACCAACAGTACGATGATACTTTCACTATCGAGACATTGGATGTGGGGCGCAGCTAATTGGATGTTTAGATTATTTGCAGCAGGGTACAACCACTTAGCTCTTTAGAAGTCTTTCGATTAGTTGAGGGATTGCTGCGTGGGGTCATAACCACGATTAGAAAAGAGACAGACCAAATAGAATATCTTTGTTGTAGACCTAACTAGACAATCCTTTATAGAAATGAAATATCTATATTGTAGGCCTAACGAGGCAGTCCTTTGTAGAAATAGAAAATCTCCGATTGAATTCCGTACAAGATTGACCTTGTTAAGCAGGATTTAGGGAGTCGACAGAACGATTAGTTATAGTCCTCAAGGTACGCACTGGGTGGTATATCGAGGATGTCCGTGCGTTAGTACAGACTAGTGCGGACGCCGTTTTACGATTTCATAGTAGACGACGGAACATCTATATTATAGGCCTTATGAGGTAGTCCTTTATAGATGTAGTCACAGAATGCCATAGAAGCAAGATGATGGAGTCATTTGCGAGGAGGATGCGGAAGATACTATGGGTAGTACCTAGGACCAATGCGATCATTAGGCATATAGCTACATATATATATATATATGTAGTTATTAGGTTTTAATCTACTAGGGAGTATTTGGGCAGGATTCACACACAAAGACGAGAGTACTATAAACCCAATGAACCTAACATAACAGTAAATGGAAATAAAATGGTATATGTAGAATTAAGCTTAGAAGTGTATAATTTGTCCATTCACCAGAACTTTAGTTCTGACCCCCTACTCATAACATCCTATAGGTTAGGTAGATGGCAGAGACTTCCCAGCTCTGAATCACTTGTTTAGAAAGTGTTATTTTATTGATGAGTATTTACTATTATATTTTAGTCAGTTCCGCTATAAGATATTTATCCGAGCTCTGATATATTTTTCTTTGTCTATTTGCAGGATACCGGCTACCTAACTTGAGCTTCAATGGGCTTGGGTTTTAGCATTATTTGCAAAAAATTAAGATCCACTGGAACCTTGGTTGTTACATCATTCGTAGAAAAGCATATCCCAAAAATGTCCTTACAACTACCATAAGAAGTCATCATGGTTTGGGACTATTTTTAATGACCATCGTTAGTTGTAGAATATCATCGTTTGTCCCATAACCTTTCTCCAATAGTTCCTTCAATCTGACTCATAGTCCTCTACTCTTTATCTCAAAGTATATCTATCCCATCGTCAAAGCCATCACTTCCTATTGCGAGACCATCGTTACCAAGTCATGCGTTGCCTTCTTTGAAAAATTACCATCTAGGTTTGGTACTGACTTGAGCCTTAGTTTAAAGAAATGTAGATGCGATTCAAAACAAATTCATGCACGAAGACCTAAAGCAAGTCTCAAAGATAACCTGGAGTAAACACATAACCAGATCGGAGCACTTGATTTCCTCTACTTCGAATCCTCATCACTGATCTAAGCTCCACCCCAATCAAACCCATGACAAATAAAGCTCCATCAATCCATGCACAAACACACTGCACCGATTCAAGTCAACAAATCATGCCATCGAACTGAGCTACCACATGGATCGGTACCAATCCATGAGTACCATCAATCCAATACTTAACTATTTTTCCTTTCCAATATGTTTATCCAAGCAAACTTTAGCTCCCTTCTTAGCCCGAATCATGGCTCATGATCGATTCAACACTAGCAATTTATTCCACCTTCCTCATGTGACCCTTGCACTTTCACTGGCAACCCAAAGTAAAATCCTTCAAGAATTCAAAGCAAGCACATCCAAAACATAAGGCGCTCCTCAACCAATCCAAAATTTTACTCCACTGATCCATCTTCTTCTGCCTATAACTTAAGCAAATGAACTCTAAACAACTTGAAACTTGGAAATTAGCCTTATGAGGCCCTCCTTGTTGTCCCACATGGATCGCACCAAATTTGGGTCAAGTTGCTTTTATGGGTCGTCATTGATCCATGGCTTCATTCTTAATTCTAAATCGCTATTGGCTTGGCGTTTTTAACAAAAAAATATCATACATTCAAGCAATTATTATATACAATATATATCTAACAAGCATCTAATATATATCTCCAACAGCAATTCTCCAAATCTAAAGGCTAATTTTGCTAATCTCTTCTTAATGACAAAATTCGGTTAACTAAAGTAGGGTATAGGGTGGCTTTTTGGCTTGTAATGATGGAAAGAATTCCCATCGGCCCATCATGATTGTAACCTTGAAATAGGCTTTAGGCCTAGCCATTAACTCACTTATTACCCATTAAGCTGTTCAAAACCAAGTGGAACTTCAAACAGCCATAATTTCCAAATGGTAAGTCTGTTTTCATTTTATAACCACTCTACCAAAAGAGGACTATCATTCCGATCTAATGAAAGCGGTTTTAAACCCTTATTTGGCTCCCATCAAAAGTTATAGGATATATAAGATTTTGAGGTCAAAAACATCCGATGAAAATTCCAATGATGGGAAATATCTCTAATAGCCATTTTGTAAAATTATAGAATCGTACAACTCTAAATAACATAATATTAATATTTTGTGATTCTTTGATACGTAAAATACGGGTCGATACATTCTCCACCTTTAGGAATTTCACCTCAGAATTCCCAATCGAAATCAATAAGGTCATACGACATGCCTAACAATTATATAACATAGGAAACCTCACGCATCAACCATGCATACACAACAATAAATGAAGAATGTAACATCCAAGCCTTTCCTAACATTCATGATACGACACTAAGATATACTTCATGATATTATAAGTGAAAGTAAAATCGATAAATAAAAAGTATCATCAAGTAAAGATCTCTGGATAAGCTGTCCTCATGCTCTCCTCATTCTTCTAATTGCAATCATCTTTGCTTTCGCTCTACTGAACCTTCACACACTTCACCGTCTTCCTCCTTGACTGCTTCGTATCATGTCCGACGATATGAATAGGTTTATGAGGTCTAGAAGCCTTTAGTTTAATCTCGATATCATCTAGTTGATCTTGTATGATAGTTAACTTGGGCTGTGCAAAAATTCACACAAATGAGAAATGTGGAACACATTATGCACTCCCACCATTCTTTGAGGTAGGTTGACCTTATAAGCAAGGTCCCAATCTCTCTAATATTGGAATTGGACATATGAATCTCGGTGCCAACTTCCCTTTACCGCCGAGCCGAATTACATTCTTCAATAAAGAGATCTTGACAAATACCATATCATCGATAGAGAACCTTAAATCTCTATTTATCTTATCAACAAAGCTCTTCTATCTTTCTTGAACATCTTTCATCTGTTGCTGATTGATCTCGATCTTCTCCAAGGTTTCTCTAATCAATTTGGCACAAGTATCAAATTTTCACTGCTTGCTACCAACACGAAAGAGTGTTGTAGAGTCGACTATATAATGCCACAAATGGTGTCATACTAATACTAGACTGATAGTTGTCGTTATTTGTGTATTTAATGAGATGTAAGTGATCATCCTACGAGCCTCCAAAATTGAGTATATAAGCCTGTAAGAGATCTTCTAATATATAAAACACTCTTCAGTTTGGCCGTCTGTTTGAGGATGATAAGCCGTACTCAGATGTAGCTTTGTCCATAATGCCTCTTGTAAGCTCTTCCTAAACCAACTAGTTAACGATAGTTCTCGGTCACTCACAATGCTCTTCGGCACACCATGGAATCATATTATCCATTTCACATGCAATTCGGCCAGTTTGGTTACTTCTACTTGGCTTGATAGGTAAAAATCTAGCACTCTTGGTCAATCGATCGACTGTGACCTAAATGCTATCGTACCCTGCTTTAGTCCTTGGCTCCCATTTCCACTTGAGAACTTTTAGCAGATGCATCACACCATTAGGCTTCTTTTGCTTTTCCTTAACTAACTGCAGTTCATGCACTTCGAGAAGAATGTCCCAGTGTCTTTCTTCATTCCTTCCCAATAATAGGTTAGCTTCATATCACGATAGGTATTCTTACTGTCAGAATGGATAGTCAATCTCGAATGATGGCACTCTCACATCACCTCATCCCTTAACCCATTGACGTCATGTATGAACAATCTCTCAGCTTTATGGAGCCAACCATCTTGGTCGAGTCCTTTCTATTTCATCTCTTCAGAATCTACACCAGCTTCAATCTTAGCAATAATCTCAGCTAATCTAGCATTACACTTATGACTAGTACTGATCTGGTCAATTAAAGTAGGTGTGGTAGTCAAGCTTGCCAATATCTTTGGTTATACCTTACATCTCAATCAAAAATCATAACAATTGATATACTCTGGCTGCCTCCAGTCTAGAATCATTGCTCCTAAGCTGGCAAGTCTCCCAGTCAATGTATCTGAAACTACATTCCCTTTCCTTAGTGTATATGTAATATAAAAGTCATTAGAGGTTAGAAACTCTAACCATCGCTGCTAACTAAGGTTAAGATCTTTCTGCAAAAAGAGGCACTTCAATGATTTATGGTCGGTGAACTGCTCTAACCTCTCTCCTAAAAGATAGTGCCTCTAAAATTTTGGTGCAAACACGATCACTGCTAACTCTAAATCATGGGTTGGATATTTCTTCTTACGTGACATCAGTTTTCGAATAGCACATATATAAAAAAATGCCTTTTTGCATCAATATCGCGCCCAATACATTACTGTTGGGCGTTTTTCCACCGAACCAACCCACCACCGGACCCGAAGGCACTGCCGAATCAATCAACGAAGGAACCACCAGGCCGACCACACCAACCCACTACCGAACCAATCCACTAACCAACCCACTACCGAACCAAAACCACTCCAAAGACTACCGAACCAAAACCCCTCCAACCACCACCGGTCCAATGCTATCGAATCAAGGCAAAGAAGGCTCTACCGAGTCAAGGCAAAGAAGGAACTACAGAGTCAAGGCAAAGAAGGCACCACCGAACCAAGGTAAGGGAGACACCACCGAACCAAGACTACCGGATCAGAACTCAACCCATCTACCACCGGTCCAAACAACGCTCCACCAACTACTGAACCAAAGAACTAAGATTGCCAGGCCAGATCACGTCAGCCCAGGCCCACCAGTAGCTATATACATCCAAGACCCCTACCCCTAGCCTCACTCTATAAATAGAGGGGTAGGGGTACAACAATGGCAGATAAGGTTGAGAGCTCAAGCACGGACAGAACTTTCAAACAACTTTCATACACTTGTAATCAAAGCTTTGTCCTTGTAATCCGAACAGTGAAAGAGAATAACATATGAAGTGGACGTAGGCACATTCTGGCCGAACCACTATAAATCTGTGCGTCTTTTACAGTTTAGTCCCTGCTATTTACATATTTGCATAAATCACCCAAATCACTAAGAACAACATAAAATCGACTAAACCATACGACTTGGAGGTGTTTGCCCATTTTTTGTGCAAACAATTACCATAAGCATTAATGTATACCGTCATTTTTTCATTCCCGCTTGAAATGGTCAATAGTAGCGCACTTGTGAACTTATCTTTCAGACTCACGAATGCATGTTTACATCTCACATCCAAAGTAAAAGTCTAGTTTTTTTGTCAACTGAGTCAACATGCGACTACTGTGGAGAAATCCTAAATGAATCGTCTATAATATCCAACAAGCCCCAAGAAACTTCTTACATTCGAAGCATTTTTAGGTCTTGTCCAATCTTGAACTGCTGTGAATTTTGCAGGATTAATGGCAATGTCCCGCTCAAAAGAAACTTGATCTGAGAATCTCACTTCCCCCCTTCATAAGTTACATGTAGAAAACTTCTCTTTCAGTTGGTGCTCTCTCAACGCCTCAAGCACAATCCTCAAATCCGTCTTGTGTTCCTCCACTATCCAAGAGTAGACGAGAGTACCGGTGAACACAAGAAGAAATTTTTTTAGCAGACCCCTGAAGACATGGTTCATGAGATTAATGAAGTACGCCGAGGCGTTAATTAGCCGGGATGGCATAACAACCACTCATAGAAACTAGATGGCGTACAAAAAGCTATAATTGGCACATTGTCCTTTGCTACTCTTAGTTGGTGAAATGCTGTCACAAGATCCAACTAGAAGAATACACTATCACCATGAAGCTGATCAAATTAGTCATCAATGTGTGAGGGTGGATACTTGTTCTTCCTCGTTACTTTATTCAGCCTATGATAATCAACACACGATCTAAGGGAATCATCTACCTTTGCGGTGAATATTACAGGTGCTCCCCACTTAAAAATATTTCAATGAATGAACCCCCATCGCATAGTTCATTCACTTGCACCTCGATCTCCTGTTGTTCTCTAAGTGTTGTCCTCTCCAAGGCATTACTATTAGCCTATCATCTTTTACTAAGTCAATATGGAATTCGATATCTCTCTATGGTGAAATTCCGATCACCAACTTAAATATGATTGGATGCTCCCTAGTAATAGGCACTGATGAAAAGTCATCATGTGGACTATCGAGCGAATATAAAAAACTAATGATTACCTAATCATTTGGTAGGCAGCCTAACACTATCGTCCACCCATCATCTACGCCTATCGTCACCAATTACTTTTCACAGTCCATCATCACTCTCTTTTTATATAACACCATTGAAAATTGAATTTAACTAATTAAAAATAAATTAATTAAAAATTAATAAAGATGAAAATGAAAATTTCACAAACATCAAAATTTTGATATGAAATTTGCACCATTGTGTTCGCGATGATTTTATGATCAATTTGTATATATAAAGTTTTACGATTGGAGTTCAAATAAGAAAGCTATTAACATTTGAAGATTTTGAATCAGAAATAAATATATACATAATTAAGGAAATAAATATAATTGATTAATGTTGGCAACAATTTACATTTACTTAATGTCGAAGAAAAATTAACATCAATCAACATAATTAGATAAAGGAGAAAATGATATTAAATAATATAAATAGGGAAAAACAAAAATATTCATCAAAACAACATAATCGACCGACCTCAATTTACTGCTAATGGTCGACCGGCAGAGTAGCAGTTGACTGGTGGTGAGCAGATGGTGTATATTGAACCCTAGCTGAACGACCTGTAATTGATATAATTAAATCTAACGACTAGCGCTGATTTGAACCCGTAGAAATACAGGCCAAAACCCTCCCTGTTCTCCTTATATATTCTAAAGCAACGGTGGAAATTTGCCGTTTCATCTTCTCCACAAATTCTAAAATCTACATAAACTATGATATAAATATATAGTTGAGTGTAACAGGGGAAGAAGAACAGTATCGAATCAAATCGCCAACTAAGGTAAATTGTAAACCAAAATCCAAATCTAAATGAAATTCAAATCTCTTTTTATATCTAAATTTCTAACAAATATGTATATGCTTGCTGCTAAATATTTCAATACGGATAAAAAGTGAGTCAAATTTGTATAAAATGATTTAGACTTGGAGATTTGAAAGCTTAGGTGAGTAGAAAATTATATATTTTTATATAATATTGGATTTATATCGTTGTAAATTTGTTCCTTGTAGGCATGTATATTATTTGGAGTTGTAGGTTTAAATATATACATGTAATGAATTTGAAAACCATGCTTACACATTCCGTGAATCGTTAACATTGATTAAATATTGCATATACTTGAATCTGGAAAGTAAGGGTGAAAGTAGTCTCTAAATTTACAATATTGTATAATAATTCCAGGTTTGCTGGTTGAATGATAGATGTTAGTAAACGTGAACTAGAAGTTATTATAAATTTGATTAGGGTTTCAGTAGTATTTTAATTTGTTGGAATGAAGTGTATGGCAACGTGAATTTTAATAAATTATCTAGTTTTATAAATACGAATAAAAATGTACCATTTGAAATAACAAGGAATATGCCTCAAAGAAAGAGATGTATAAAATAGGGATGTTTACCTCATTATGTACCGTTTGTAACACAAGTCCTCTTTTAGATAATTTGTGGAAAACCATAGTGTTAACTTTGTCTTTTGGAACAATGGAATTCCAATGTTTTAAAATTCAAAAATTTATAAGCATAAACCAAAGTGTTGTAAGTAGAGATGACAACAATAGTTCAATTATAAAGCAAATATATGTGATAATTTAGAAAATGAACAAATAAGCAATGGAATATGTGTAAAGCAATGAAATGAGTAACTAAGAAGATTTAATAATCAAAGAAAGGCAGTTAACAGTTGAAATTGGACTGTAAGCTATATTTAGTAGTGTTAAGTGGAAGTTAAGCAATAAAAGATATTTAATCTATTTAAATTAGAAGTAAGCGGTAAGTGACAATAAATAGAGTAAATGAAACAAGAAGTAAGTTGTGTAAGAGTAATGGAATATTAACAATTAAACATAAAAGGCTTAGTAAATAAATAAATAAATAGCCTCAAATATGTATTAATGGCAGACATGAATTATTAAATCTAGTCAATAATTTTGATTGACTAAAAATGAAAAGTCATTAATATGGGTTGGAATTTAATGTCAGCAGTGGTACACAATAGATATCTGACCACCGTAAGGGGCTACCGGCAGTTGTGTATACATTATACTGATGCATGAGATATCCAACTGTAGGTCCTATGAGATTTTATGTTCATGTTTAGGTGAAAAGAATTTACTAAAGTAGGATGGTTGCCCTGATCGAAGTGTCAAATGGCCAATTACAGTCTGCTTCAACTTTCTAGGGGTACGATTTAGTTAAACAAGTGAGCATTTCCTTGATTGCACTAGGCAATCTAAATGGGCGATGAGCTTATGTTCGATGCTATGTCAGTAAGGTTGATACCATATATGAGATGATTAGGTGTCGTATACCTAGGTCGACATTGTCATTGGTCCTGAGCAATCAGTATAAGGACAAGGGTTACTCCTAAATGGGCTACACATCCTACTATTGTAGATTACGTTTAGAAAATGCATGACCTTATTGTTGTTTGTTAGTTTTTTTGTTGTTAGGAGGCAAGGCTAGAGAACCCTTAATGGAGGTTTTTCAAATGAATTAAACATGAGTAAATAGTAGCAATGCAGTTGTTTGGCACTACAGAAATTCCTTGATATGTGTGGCAGAGAGGAAGTGATATTGCATCGATAATGGATCCTGACGAGGTGTAAGTTACGAATACTAGCGAGAATGCTATCCTGGTCCAAAGGGGGAATGTGGTACATATATATACAACTAAGTATATAACACATCAAATAGTTGGGCGGTAATGTACGCGTATATGAAGTCAAGACGACTAAGTTTAAAAAGTAGATGTAGCATGTAATGGAAAGCAATTTGCATAAACTAGTTTTATGTATAAAGTATGTAATTTACCAATCATCATAATATTGTTTTGCCCCCTTCCTCATTACAAGCCACATGATAGATTTAGATGGACAAGTACTGGTACATGGCTGGAACCGTGGAAGGATAGATTCCTTATGCATGCTCAACGCTAACAAGGACAGTAGATACTAGGGGTATCAGTCTTAGTTAGTAATTATATGATTTATTATACTTTATATTTCTGTTGTGAGTTCTTATTGATAGTGCTCTGATATACTTTTGTTTGTTACAATACACCAACACCGAATATTTGTACCTAATGGGCTTGATTTTTCGACTTGGCGAAAATTTAGGCCATTAAGGTGTGGGTTATTACATTTGGTATCAATGCGAGGTTTGTCGATTTTAAGAATTAGGATACATTAATTGTACGTATTTTTATTTTTACCAATACATATACATATACATATATATATTATACACCAAACTCTACATGTGACGACCCAGAATTTCTGTCATTTGAAATTCGTGTATCAATTGATTTTTAATATTAACAAGTAAAATTTGTAAGTCGAATAAATTATATTTCGAATATCTAGATTAATTGGATAATTAAATCGATAATTTAATATTTGAAATTACAGAAATAATTGGAAATAGGGCTTACTGCGATTTAAATTGATTTGTAAAGTTGTATTAAATCATATTGGAGTTAGAATGATGTTATAGAACTTTTAAAATTGAATTATAAGTTAATTTGTGGAAATTGAATATTTTAATATTTAATTGACGAGTAAAAATAGTAATTTTTCAAATAGTCTCGGATTTCGACGAAACCAGTTTCATCGGTTCCGTAATGTTAAATTATTGTAAGATTTCAAATTTCGTGTCAATTGATTTACGGTTTTTCCGGGGCAATCTAAAATGCACTGAAATCGGTTTAGGTGAATTTTAAATTTAAATAGTCGATTTGAAAACCTATCTTCCAAATACGATCGAATTGGCTCCCGATATATATTCCATTGCGTTCGGAATAGGGGTAAAACATTATAAATGCCTGGCGGCACGCTTCGTTTGGAGTTCAGAAATTTTCCGGATGAATAGTGCACGGAAATTTTCTATGAAAGGACATTCATTTTTCACCTTTGCAAACCAATCTAGGGTTTCTAACCTAGCCGCCAGTTTTATAATCAATGGCCGAGAATCTCAATCCTTTCTCTTCTATTTTCTTCAAATCATAAATCTATTCGTAAAATTCTCAACTACAAAGTGGTAGATCTCGTCGAGATCTTCAATCTCAACGGTAGAGATCGTTTAAAACGAAGCCAATCAACGGCAATTCAACCTCAAATGCACCACGGTCGCACACGTTTTCTGAGGCATAGGGTTGACCGAGCTTGGCCAAATCACGGCTGATAGTGGCACCAGCGAAGGGCAATCGAACGACGTTGTTTGATCGTGTCCTCGGCGTTCGTAGTGATCGCGATAATTAGGTTTGAGGGGTGGCCATAAGGGCTATCTACGTTGGAAACTAGGAGAAGGGAGAAGATAGGTGCATGCGGCCGAGATCTGGAGGAAAGGAGACGAACAGCTATGATGAGAATTAGGTTTAAAAACAAAAATAAAAGTTGAAATTTTATTTTATTAAATCGTATAAACTTTGTAGTGCTATAACTTTTTCATACGAGGTCCGTTTCGCACGAAACGAATTGCGTTGGAATCGTATGGACGAGAACTACATTATGGAGCTAGTTTGGAATCGATTGGAGCTAGTGATAATTTTGGATAAAATTAAATGCGTGTTTAATTTTATTCGAAATAAAACACTGCACTGTATTTGAAACAAGGTGAGAACTTCTCGCTCAATCGAATTTTTTCGATTTAAATTTTAAATAGTTAGATTAAAAATTGCGTGATTGTGTTGATTTTATGCTTGGATGATAAATGGCTATCTGTTATATTGAAATAGACCCTATAGGCCGCATATTAAGCAGAGGTTATTATATTAAACACATATACCGCGATATTCCACCGTGAAATGGAATTGGTATTATATATGTACTTGGAGTTTATTTCCTGCGTTATATTGCGGATGAGACCCTATTGCGCCGCATAATAGCGGATAATATTTTATATAAACCCGTGTACCGCGATATCCCGTCTTGAAACGGGATTGGTATTGTGCTAACCTATGTGGATGCAGGAAAACAGGTTGGAGGGATCCAACTGAATTCCTCAAATAATTGAATTTGTTTCAATGTTGTGTGTTGATTATTTATAATCTTTGTGTGATTATCTTTGTGATTGAAATCATTGAAGGTAAAATTTAGCCGAATATAATTTTGGTATCATTGGATACCGGAAGTAAATAAAGATTTGATTTTTGAAAATTTAGGTTGAAAGTTTATATTAAAATTTATTTTTGAGAATTGGATAAATTTAAAAGAAGGAATTATAAAATAATAAAGTTTTACTTTTAATCTTATTGAATAAAATTTCAAAATATAGGAAAAGCTTTAATAAATGGATTTCGGGTAAAATTATTCAAAGGTTGAAGAATTTATTCAAAATACGGATTTTAAAGAGTTTGAAAAATAAAAGAATTGGTTTTCTTTAAAAAGGAATTTATTTTTAAAAGGAAATGAAATTTGAAATCCATTTGGGAATTAATTTTTGGTGATTGAATTTAAATCTCTTGAAAATCCATTTGGAAATTATTTGGTGTTTTGAAAAGTATTTGGAATCAATTTTAAAATTTATTTGGGGTTTAGTAGAAATTGATTTCAATTTAAGATTTGAACGAAATTCACTTGGTGTTTAATTTCTTGGAAAATCAATATGGAATTTGATTTGGTTGTTTTGGAAATCAATTGAAAAATTGAATTGTCACTGAAAGTGAATATTTGAAATTGATTGAAAATCGCATATCAATGGATATTTGGAAATTTGAGTTCATATGGAATTTATAAAGAAAAGGGAAATTTGTTTAGAAATAAACATTGATTTATTTTTGAAGCGTGGAAATAAATTTACGGATTTGGAATGTAAATTTAAAGTAAATCGGTAAGGATTTGGTTAATTGGTTTAAATGAACTATTTTGAAATGAAAGTGTATTCTCCTTGGAAAGCCGAATAAGATTTCTGAATAACTTTGAAAAATATATACATATATGTGTATATAATTCTAGAATTGGTTTTGAAAAGAATACTTTGAAGAAATTAACTTCTTAAATTGTTTTAAATCCTTTAAGTAAAGATTTATTAAGTTGATATAGAAATGATTATTTCTAAGATTTAATTAATAGTTGTTTTAGAAAATAGTTATTAAATAGTTATACTCTATCTACTAATTTTATTTCGAAAATTAGTTTGGACTTAAGTTATATGTAATACTGGTATAATATTTTTATAACTAATATTTTAAGTAAAGTGTTTAAAGAAAAATAGTTATTTCAAAGTGTTTTCCAGATATAGTTTGGATAAGTGTTATAATTTTTTTTAAAGTATTTGAACTCGGCAAATTTCCAGTGAAAATGAATAAATATTTGGAAGTGTTTCCGCATAAAGAAAATGATTTGAAATTTGTTTTCAAAAGTTGTAAAGGTGAAAAGTGATTTGAAATTTATTTCAAATGGTTGAAGCGTGGAAAAATATATCTTGTAAAGATATTTTTGGAAAATAAATAATTGGGAAATTATTTGGAATCCGGTGATGCTGTGCATATCTACTGATAGTTAAATAACCGACTATCAGTATTTACCTTTAAATGGGCATTCGTTGTGATTTGCTTGAATTCGAATGCTACGCTTATTTTAAAATAAGCGCTCGTTATTCGGTTTAGCCGGGAGAGGACCTTTGGTCATGAATCCCATTCTCAATAGTGATACGTCGTAATGGATAGCATTTGAAGACCGGTGTTGAAGATCGAATATTTTCGAAAACGGAAGCATTACCATCGAATGTCTCTACATCGGCAGATCTCCGATATAGAGATTTTATCACCCTTTGTGATGGGAAGTCCGGACGTGATTAGTGAATATCCAGATTGCAAGGGGTTCTTTGGAAGTGTCTTTGGTTCCGTTTGATCCCGGAACGAACTTGTATGGATGTGTCTCTGACGTTACAATTTGAGATGTAAAGCTGGTTTCTATCAAATACATTTCTGTTGGTGGCGGAGAATTCATTCTCTTAGCTTAACACCCTTCTCTGAGACGTACGAGCTCAGAGGTTATGTAGTTGATGGTTACTAGTGATACATTCTCAAATTGGTAATGTGGCATACGAAGTGCTGATAATCATTTGTTGATCAAAGTAAAGCTTTTGTGAAAAGCGTAGCTTTGTGGACGAGACTTGCTTGTCTTAGTGAAATGTGATGGGGGGTTCTCGCTTGGCGCTAGGTGGCGAACGGGAGACTCTTACCCCCACATGTCCTCTTTACGGGTTGGTTAGGCGTAACCCGTTATAGTCGAAAGGCAGGTCGTAAAAGTAATTTTCGGGTACCAGTGTGTGCCAATGTGGGTCTGGGATGGTTGCAAAGCCTACTGGTCACCGCTGAATCCGTTCTTTACAGTTGGTATCAGAGCATTTGGTTAAGCAACAACCTTGGCTCTGTTGGGAATTACTCATTAGAGATAGTGACAGTAGTCCTCTAGAATGAGTTTGAGTGTAATAATAGATATGAGCACGTATTTGTTAGTGAATATAAATTGTTTTATATTGTGTTGACTTATCGGTTGATTATTTATAGATTCTAGTCGGTTTAGCCTAGCTAACTGGGTAGATAGGAGTTTCTAAACTCTTAAAGAAGATAAGCCGACACAGTATTGTTTTAAAATAGGGGTAAATGAAATAATTTTACCCAGACTATTTTGTAAATAAAAGGTATGATTTTCCAAAAATTATTATGGTTGCTTGGTTGTTAGGAAGTGATAATATTAAATTATTATCATCGATTATTGAATAAGAAATGGAAATCATAATCAAAAGCTAAGAAATAAATCCCTATACAAATGAGATTTGTAAATATAAATTGTAAATGTGATTCATAATTTGAAATGGAATTCCAGAGTAATATTTGAAAACAAATTTAAAGAATTTGAAATTTTGAGATTTGGAAAATTTAAATTCTTTGGAGTTTGAAAATGATTTTCAAGTGTTTTGGAAAATTGTTTTGAAGGGAAGAAAGCACTAAACTCTTTTCGGTCACTGGAAAATAATTCCGATGAGGATCGCGACATCATCGGTGCTCATCTTCGAGTTTTCATGAGAGGAAATTACTGCCGAACTATAATTAAATGGAAGTAGTTTGTGAAACTGAGTTTGGTTTTGGAAATTCGAAAGATAATTTGAATAGATTTCAAATTTTTTTTTGAAAGATTGAAAAGACTCTGGAATGTTATATAATGTTTATGGAATAATAAATAAGTTTGGATGACTTAGAAAATTCAGATTTAACCTGAAATTGACCTGAGTTAATTGGAATAAAGGTGAATTTTAGAAGTCTAATAGACTAAATGATTGGAATACAATTATTGAGTTGGAAAATAAATTGTGAATGAATAAATAAAATTTGCAAGTGCAAGAAAATGAAATTGAATGTTGAAATTCATTTTGAATTTGTAAGTAAATAGAACTGGAATTGGAATTGAATTTGATTTGTGAAAAACAAAGCGAAGTATTAAACTAAAATTAGTAAGTGCAACTAATTGAAGAATGACTAAATGGATAAGGTTTAAAATGAATTGAATCCAATATTTTTTTTAAGAAAGTAAATTGTAATCATATAGAATTGGAAATCCAGTGTAATATATGTAAGTGAAACCAAATGATAAAATAGTTAAACAATTTTGTTAAGCAAAATGAGATATGAATTTGAATAAGTGACAAAATTTGAATTTGGTAAAAGTAAATAGAATTTACTTTAGAATTGGAATCTGAATTGGATTTATAAGTGGGAATTTAAGTTAAGTTAAACAAATGATGTTTGAAATGGAATATTACTTAAGTAATGTTGAATGAAGTTGATTTTGGTATCGAAGTAAATTAATAAAGTGAAGTGATGAATATGAACTTGAGTTATGTAATGCAATTCAACCTTATTTGTTAAATGAATTAGCAATTGAATTAATAAATGGATTGAATATTAATCAATCTAATGTGAATGAATTGATATGGAATAAGGGATGTAAATATTAGTTCATAAAAAACTAGTAAATTGGAAATTTAATAATGGAAAGAAAAGTCAATAATATATTAAACCAATTGGAATTAAAAGTATTAAACCAAACTGAATGTAAATTTAATAATTTGGTTATGTTGGTTATGATTTGGTTGTTATATGATTGTTAGTTGATTGCATATAATTCATTAAGTGTTAATGAAATTGAATTGATAAATGGAAAGCTATGTAATTGAATGTGAATTGAAAGTGAACTAATGTGAATTGGTTGTAAGCAATTAAAATTTGTATCGAAACCTTATAAATTGCTTATGGGAATTATTTTGAGTGCATTGCTTATGAAAACAATGTGTTTTCTATTAAAAATTAGTGAAATATAAATGAATTTCCTACATATGTCACATACATGTTTAAATTGAGTAAGTATAGATACTGGGGCTATAGTTGGCTGGATTTGGTCACGCTAAAATGTTAATAAATAACTTCTTTTCTTAAAAATGCTAAAAAGGTACGCCTACGCAATAAAAATAGGAAATATGAACTGTTTTTCTGTTTTCCGACCGTGTGGGTCGATGTATATATATTTATATCTATTGTGATATTGCAAAAGCTCCTCCGTACAAAGGAGACTCTGCCAAAATTTTCCGTAAATTTTGGGAGTTAGAAAATTTTTGAAAATTTTTGGAAAATTTTTGTTAACGAAAAGTCAATTTCTAAATTGAAATGAAAATGTAGGATTTCAAAACTTCGTAAAGTTATTGTAAGAAGTTTAACTATGAGTTTTGGAAAAGTTCAAATGTTTAAATGAATTTGAAATTTAATTCGAACAAATGGTTTTGAAAAGTTAATGGATTCTGTAACTTTTTCTTACTTGGCAATTTCGAGGACAAAATTCTTTTAAGGGGGAAGTTTGTAACGAACCAGAATTTCTATCATTTGAAATTCGTGTATTTAATTGATTTTTAATATTAACAAGTAAAATTTGTAAGTCGAATAAATTATATTTCGAATATATAGATTAATTGGATAATTAAATCGATAATTTAATATTTGAAATTACAGAAATAATTGGAAAGTGGTTTAATGTGATTTAAATTGATTTGTAAAGTTATGTTAAATCATATTGGAGTTAGAATGATGTTATAGAACTTTTAAAATTCAATTAAAAGTTAATTTGTGGAAATTGAATATTTTTATATTTAATTGACGAGTAAAAATAGTCATTTTTCAACAGTCTCGAATTTCGACGAAACTAGTTTCATCGGATCCGTAATGTTAAATTATTGTAAGTTTCAAATTTCGTGTCAATCAGATTTACGGTTTGTCCGGGGCAAGCTAAAACGCACTGAAATCGGTTTAAGTGAATTTTAAATTTAAATAGTCGATTTGAAAACCTATCTTCCAAATACGATCGAATTAGCTCCCGATATATATTCCATTGCGTTCAGAATAGGGGTAAAATGTTATAAACGCCTGGCAGCACACTTTGTTTGGAGTTTGAAAATTTTCTGGATGAATAGTGCATGGAAATTTTCTATAAAAGGACATTCATTTTACACCTTTGCAAACCAATCTAGGGTTTCTAACCTAACCGCCAGTTTTATAATCAATGGCCGCGAATCTCAATCCTCTCTCTTCTATTTTCTTCAAATCCATAAATCTATTCGTAAAATTCTCAACTACAAAGTGATAGAACTCGTCGAGATCTTCAATCTCAACGGTAGAGATCGTTTAAAACAAAGCCAATCAGCGGCAATTCAAGCTCAAACTCACCACGGTCGCGCACGTTTTCCGAGGCATAAGGGTGACCGAGCTTGGCCAAATCACGGCCGATAGTGGCACTAGCGAAGGGCAATCGAACGACGTTGTCTGATCGTGTCCTCGGCTTTCGTAGTGATCGCGATAATTAGGGTTGAGGGGTGGCCATATGGGCTATCTACGTTTGAAATTGGGAGAAGGGAGAAGATTGGCGCGTGTGGCCGAGATCTGGAGGAAAGGGGACGAATGGCTATGATGAGAATTAGGTTTAAAAATAAAAATAAAAGTTGAAATTTTATTTTATTAAATCGTATAAGCTTTGTAATGCTATAACTTTTTCATACGAGGTCCGTTTCGCACGAAACGAATTGCGTTAGTATCGTATGGACGAGCACTACATTATGAAGCTAGTTTGGAATTGATTGGAGCTAGTGATAATTTTAGGTAAAATTAAACGCGTGTTTAATTTTATTCGAAATAAAACACTGCAACTGTATTTGAAACAAGGTGAGAACTTCTCAATCAATCGAATTTGTTTCCATTTAAATTTTAAATAGTTAGATTTAAAATTGCTTGATTGTGTTGATAGTATGCTTGGATGATAAATGGCTATCTGTTGTATTGAAATAGACCCTATACGCCGCATATTAAGCGGAGGTTATTATATTAAACACATATACCGCGATATTCCACCAGGAAGTGGAATTGGTATCATATATGTAATTGGAGTTGATTTCCCGCATTATATAGCAGATGTGACCCTATTGCACCGCATAATAGCGGATAATATTTTATATAAACCCATGTACCGCGATAACCCGTCTTGGTACGGGATTGATATTGTGCTAACATCTATGGATGCAGGGAAACAGGTTGGAGGGATCCAACTGGATTCCTCAAATAATTGAATTTGTTTCAATGTTGTGTGTTGATTATTTATAATCTCTGTGTGATTATCTTCGTAATTGAAATCGTTGAAGGCTAAAATTTAGCCGAATATAATTGGATACCGAAAATAAATAAAGATTTGATTTTTGAAAATTTAGGTTGAAAGTTTATATTAAAATTTATTTTTGAGAATTGGATAAATTTAAAAGAAGTAATTCTAAAATAATAAAGTTTTATTTTTAATCTTATTGAATAAAATTTCAAAATATGGGAAAAGCTTTAATAAATGGATTTCAGGTAATATTATTCAAAGGTTGAAGAATTTATTCAAAATACGGATTTTTAAGAGTTTGAAAAATAAAAGAATTGGTTTTCCTTAAAAAGGAATTTATTTTTAAAAGGAAATAAAATTTGAAATCCACTTGGGAATCAATTTTTGGTGATTGAATTTAAATCTTTTGAAAATCCGTTTGAAAATTATTTGGTGTTTTGAAAAGTATTTGGAGTCAATTTTAAAATTTATTTGGGGTTTAGTAGAAATTGATTTCAAGTTAAGATTTGAATGAAATTCACTTGGTGTTTAATTTCTTGGAAAATCAATATGGAATTTGATTTGGTTGTTTTTGAAATCAACTGAAAAATATAATTGTCGTTGAAAGTGAATATTTGAAATCAATTTGAAAATCGTATATCAGTGGATATTTAGAAATTTAAATTCACATGGAATTTATAAAGAAAAGGGAAATTTGTTTAAAAATAAACAATGATTTATTTTTGAAGCGTGGAAATAAATTTACGGATTTGGGACGTAAATTTAAAGTAAATCGGTAAGGATTTAGTTAATTGGTTTAAATGAACCATTTTGAAATGAAAGTGTATTCTCCATGGAAAGCCGAATAAGTTTTCTGAGTAACTTTGAAAAATATATACATATATATGTATATAATTCTAGAATTGGTTTCGAAAAGGATACTTTGGAGAAATTAACTTCTTAAATTGTTTTAAATCCTTTAAGTAAAGATTTATTAAGTTGATGTAGAAATGATTATTTATAAGATTTAATTAATAATTATTTTAGAAAATAGTTATTTAAATAGTTATACTCTATCTACTAATTTTATTTTGAAAATTAGTTTGGACTTGTGTTATATGTAATATTGGTATAATATTTTTATAACTAATATTTTAAGTAAAGTGTTTAAAGAAAAATAGTTATTTCAAAGTGTTTTCCAGATATAGTTTGGATAAGTGTCATAATTATTTTTAAAGTATTTGAACTCGGCAGATTTCCAGTGAAAATGAATAAATATTTGGAAGTGTTTCCGCATAAGGAAAATGATTTGAAATTTGTTTTCAAAAGTTGTAAAGGTGAAAAGTGATTTGAAATTTGTTTCAAATGGTTGAAGTGTGGAAAAATATATCTTGCAAAGATATTTTTGGAAAATAAATAATTGGGAAATTATTTGGAATCTGGTGATGTTGTGCATATCTATTGATAGTTAAATAACCGACTATCAATATTTACCTTTAAATGGGCATTCGTTGTGATTTGCTTGAATTCGAATGCTACGCTTATTTTAAAATAAGCGCTCGTTATTCGGTTTAGCCGGGAGAGGACCTTTGGTCATGAATCCCATTCTGAATAGTGATACGTCGTAATGAATAGCATTTGAAGACCGGTGTTGAAAACCGGATATTTTCGGAAACGAAAGGATTACCATCGAATGTCTCTGCATCGGCTGATCTCCGATATATAAATAATTTTACCTTGATTATATTTTATATATAAAGGAATAATTTCTCAGAATTATTAAAGTGTATATTAGTTGATTGTTTGGTTGTTGAATAAGATGTTTGAATAATCTAAATGTAAAGAATAATTGTATAAGCAAATGAATTATAAGAATTGAATTATAATTAAAGTGATTTACAATTGCGAAATAAACTTATATATATAAGAAGTGAAACTATATGAATATATTTATGAATATGAGTTGTAATAAAAATTAATTTAAAGTTAAATGGAAATTTTACTTTAGAATTGGAATCTGAAATTGATTTATAAGTGGGAATTTAAGTTATGTAAAACCAAGTGATGTTTGTAAAATGGAAGTATAACTTAAGTGATGTTGAATGAAGTTGATATTAGTATCAAAGTAAATTAATAAATTTAAGTGATAAATGTGAACTTAAGTTATGTAAATGAAATTCAACTTTTGTAATTGAATCGAATGAGTGGATTGAATGTTAATCAAATTGAATGTAAATTAAGTAGATATGAAATAATGAATGCAAGTGTTAATTCATTAAAATCTAATGTTATTGGAAGTTGAATAATTTAATGAAAATCAATTTAATTAAACCAATTGAAAGTAAAGGTGTTAAACCAAAATGAATCAATATAAGCAAAGGAATTTGGTTGTAATTAGTATACATTGGTTGTTATATGATTGTTAGTTGATTGTGTATAATTCATTAAGTATTAATGAAATTGAAAGCTAAAGTAATTGAAATACAATTGCAAGTTAAGTGAATCTTAAATAGAATTGAATTTGATTTGGAAGTGAACCAACTTGAATATGGATTAGTGAATATAAATTAATTAAAAATGAATGTTAGTAAAAACATCCACTGTTAATGAATCAAATGTGATTAAATTAAAAAAACTCATTTCATTGAATATTAATGAGAATATGAATGAATATTTATTGGTTATGGATGTTAGTTGAATGTTAGTTAGATGATAGTTGGTTGATGGTTGAATTTATTGCTCTTACTGCATTTGCTATATTGGCATATATAGTTATTATATTGCTATATGTTGTATATCGATACTATTGTCTATATACATGTTTCTCATTTGTTTGTTGAGTGTTTAGTAGGTGCGGATCGCGTTTGCTTCGCATTTGGAGCTCGCTTTCACGCTATATTAGCCGTATATGCTCGCTAATAAAATATAAGGTACATATCTCGGATTACATATCGTACTTTTACACTTTTTCCCTGCGGGATGCCTCATCACTTGATTAGATGTATATTTGTGATATATATACTGTCATTTTTGTTTCGGATCGAGCCGCGCAAAGGAGACTCTAGCGAATATTTCCGAAAATTTAAGGCGTTAGAATATTTTTGGGAAAAATTGGAAAATTTTGAAAACTATAACTTTGATTTGGAATTGAAAGTCAAAAAAGATAGTTTGGTTTGAAAAGATAACTAAGTATGATTTGAAAATTTAGTAAAGTTATTATAAGAAGTTTAACTAGGGATTTTTAGGAAAGTTAATAGATTATGTAATTTTTCTTACTTGGTAAGTTCGAGGACGAAATTCTTTTAAGGGGGGAAGTATGTAACGACCCATAATTTTTATTAATTAAAATTTGAATATTTAGTTAATTTTAAATATTAATAAGTGAAATTTATAAGTCGAATAAATTTTATTCGAATAATTGGATTTAATTGAATAATTAAATCGATAATTTAATAGTTGGAAATACAGAAATAATGGAAATTGGGTTAAATATGATTAAAAAATGATTTGTATAATTTTATTGTATCATATTGGAGTTAGAATGATGTTATGGAACTTTTAAAATCGAATTTAAAGTTTATTTGTGAAAATTGAATATTTTATTATTTAATCGACTAGTGAAGTTAGCCGTTTTTCGAACAGTCTCGGAATTGGACAAAACTAGTTCCATTTGATTCGTAATAGTTTGTTATTATCGAATTTCAATTTTCGTAGCAATCGGAGTTTTCGTTTGATCGTGGCAGCTCGAAATGCATCGAAATTTGTTTTAATATTAATTTGGCGAGTTAAAATAGCCATTTTTCAAAAAGTCTCGGATGTCGACGAAACCAGTTTTATCGGATCCGTAATGTGATATTATTGTATGGTTTAAAATTTCGTGTCAATCAGATTTATCGTTTGTCCGGTGCAAGCTAAAACGCCTAGAAAATCGTTTAATCGGTTTAATTTTAAATCGAACATTTATTGCCATAACTCGCACAGATGACCGAATTAGCTCCCAAAACATGTTCCATTGTGTTCGAAACGCGGGGTAAACCTTAGAAACGCCAACCGACATGCTTCGTTTGGAGTTCGGAAATTCCGGGATGAATAGTGTCGTTGGAATTTTCTATATAAGGACATATAACTCACAAATTTGCAAAAGAAAACAAACTAATGTTTTATCATCTGCAGCCCACCTCCATTTTATTCAATGGCCAGAAATTCATCAATTTCTTCTCTTAATCTCTCTCAATCTATATACAATTAGAAGAAATGCTCAACTACAAAGTCGAAGAGCTCGATGAGAGCTTTGATTCTATACGGTGATGATCGTGTTTGGAGCGTCAGAGGGGGAGCTAGGGGGCCGACGGCCGCGTGTTGTGCACAAAAATCAAGACGAAAGGGGGGGGGCGAGTTGGCCGTGGGTTCAGGCGAAGGTAGAGGAGAAGATGGGCTTCGAGATGGTACCTTCTGATCGTGTTCATGTTCGTCGTGGAGGTCGTATAATTTAACCCTAAAGTTGCGTATATGGGTTCTATGTACGCACGGTTTCTAGGGGATGAACGTGAGATGGAAGATGAAGAAGGAGTGGTCACGATTGCAAGGAATTGAAATCAAGGGCTGAGATTTAGCTGTAGGTTTAAAATAAAGAAATTATGTTGTAATTTTATAATATAAAATTCATGTAACTTTGAAAATTCATATCTTTCTCATACGAGGTCGAAAACGCACGAAACCAGTTGCGTTGGAATCGTATGGACGAGCACTACGCTATGGAACTGGATTGGGGTCGTTTGGAGTTAGCGAAAATTTTGGGTAAAATTAAACGTCCGTTTAATTTTATTCGAAATAAAAGCTAAAACGAAATTGAAATCAAGGTGAGAACTTCTCACTCAATCGAATCGGTTTCGATTTTAATTTTAAATAGTTATATTTAAAATTCTTGATAGTATGTTTGAATGATGATTGTTATCTATTTGTTGTTAAAATAGACATTATGCGCCGTTAGTAAGCGGAGGTTATTTATTAAAAACATATACCGCGAATATTTCACAGTACAGTGAAATTGGTATTGTTTATGTACTTGGAATTGATTTCCCGCATTATATAGCGGATGAGACCCTATTGCGCCGCCTATTAAGCGGATAATATTTTAAATCCCATATACCCGATAATTTCGTACTGGAACGGAATTGGTATTGTGCTAACATCTTTGGATGCAGGAAAACAGGTTGAAGGGATCCAACTGGATTCCTCAACGGTATTTATTTGATTATGGATATTTTGATATTCGTTGATTATCATACCGATATATGATATCGCTGTTGTCGTGATTGACTATTTGGTATGTAGCATCATAGGGCCAAATTTTGGAATTTTAAAAGGATTTTTAAAGTGATTTTTGAAGAGTATACGTTTATAAAATATTTTTTGAATTGATTCCTTTTAAATAAATAAACGTTATAATTTTAATGTTATAAAAATTATGATTTTTGAGAAATATAGTAAAAAGTTGATTTTTGAAAATATGGGGTTAATGATTTTATAAAATGGTTTAAATCGCGATTTTTGAATTTATTGTGAAAAGTTTAAAAATAGGATTTATAAAATTTAATTATTTTATAAATCAAAATGATGAAATTATAAAGGACTTTGAAGACGTTTTGAAACAATAATATAAATTGATTTATATAAAAGATTTATAAATTGATAATTTATAAATTAAAAATTTGAATTATAAAACGAGTTTTTATAGTGTTAGAATGAATTGTGAATGAATTTCATAAATGAATGAAATTTATAGAATTATAAACGGTGAAGTTATAAATGGAATGCAGTAGGTTTATAAAATTTGTAAAGTTATTAAAGGAATAGATTTGGGTAAATAAATGAATCTTATAAGTTATAAGATTTATAATTTGGGAAGTTAAAGGAACGATTTTGCAAACAAATAAATTATAAGCATTTAACTTATAATATGGACTTTCGGTATATAATTGAGTTATAAATTGAATAGGTTAATAAAGGAGATTTATAAAAGGAAGTTGTTATAAAACAAATAGAAATGGAATCTATGAACATTGTTTTATGAATTCGCAAACGACTTATTTGATAAGTAAATTGTTGTAACTTATTAATGGAGTTATATTCACGTTTTAGACAGTGAATAATCCTTTAAAATAAAATGAATAGAAATGATGAAGTTGGTTAACGAAGTATATTCATGTTTTGGATAGTGAATATTATGTTAAAGAAAATGTTTTGGATGTGATATTTTAAATAGAATTAAACGATCTAACGATGTTTTCAAAATGTGTTGAGATTCGAAACCATAGATTTCAACATTCATTATTGAAATAGAGGTTTTCGAGAAATAGAAGGAAATGGTGGACTATAACACTGTTGTTATAGTAAATGATTTTCGAAAGGAAATGTTTTGTATAGTATTGGGATTTATATATCTATCTTAAATTCGAATCCTTATACTAGTGATTTTGGGTTCTCGTAACGATGTTTTACGCAACATTCGTTTTGACCCAAATAAATATGGTTAAGAGAATGATTTCCTTAAAGAATGAAATATATACTTAATTTAGATTTAAGTATATTGAATATTTTCCAAGTGTAGAAAATAAAAAGATTTGTGAATTACTTATTAAATAAATATGGAAATGTTTTCCAATATAAAGTGAATATTTTGAGAATTTATCTTTTTGAAGATAAATTGAAAATGAATAATTGAAATCGTATATTCGTAGATATTTTGGAATGTAAATTCACTATGGAATTTATAAAAGAAATAGGAATTTGTTTAAAAATAAATATTGATTTATTTTTGAGGTATTGAAATTTTATATCTTGTGAAGATATTTTTGGGAAATAAATAATTTGGAAAGTTATTTGGAATCTGGTGATGTTGTGCATATCCATTGATAGTTCAATAACCGACTATCAATATTTACCTTTGAATGGGTATTTGTTGTGATTTGTTTGAATTTGAATGCCACACTTATTTTTGAATAAGCGCTCACTATTCGGATTAGCCGGGAAAGGACCTTGGGGTTGTATAACCCATTTCGAATATGTGATTCGACATTATGGATAGCATTTGAAGACCGGTGTTGAAGACCGGGTATTTGCGAGAGCGATAGGATGACCTCTCGATTGACTCCGCACCGAGTTGCTCTGGTATAGAGTTCTCCATATGTGATGGGGAATCCGATCAGGATTGTGGATATCCGGATTGCAAGGACTTCTTTGTAAGAACCTTCGGTTCTGTTCGAGCCCGGAACAGACTTGTATGGATTGTATGTCTGACATTACAAATTGAGATATAAAGCTAATTTCTTTCAAATATATTTCTGTTGGTGGCGGAGAATTTATTCTCTTAGCTTAACACCCTTCTCTGAGACGTACGAGCTCAGAGGTTATGTAGTTGAAGGTTATCAGCGATATATTCCCAATTTGGTAATGGACATGCTGAGTGTTGCTGTGAAATGATCATTGTTCGATCATTTGTGATATGATCATTTGTTTGATCACTTATCTTTGTGATCATTTCTTTGATCATTTGTTGCCCAAAGCACAGCTTTTGTATAAAGCGTGGCTTTGTGGACGAGACTTCGTCGAACCTCACACCCCGGAATGGTCAAAACAGGAAAGATGCGGCAAGGTTATTGGGGGTAGCGCCCCTTAGGGTATATGCATTTCCTTTTGGAAAAGGGTGGTATCATGGTATGGAGCCCAGATACTTACGCATGTTGAAACACTTTATTTATTACGGTGTGATGTTGGTTACGAGCGCTCGGATAAAGGTCCCAAAGGACCGGGGGATGGCATACTCGTGTCAGTTGTTACCTAGTTTGAAAGGTAACCTGGCCTTGTGTTGGCAGAGATCTGGTTAGGTTCTCGGGGACGTTCTTCCAGGGACGTTATCATGTGGCATGGGAAGTTCCTTGGCCTGACCATTTGTTGGAAATCCAAAGAAACAATACGATCTTGTACGGTTTTAGTTGTAGAACCTATCATTCACTTATGGTGGCGCCCCACTGTTTGGATGGTAGCTATAGTAGGCATAAGTGCGGAATGCCTATGCTGGCTAAGATTTATATCTTTATTTTCGAAATGATTTTTCCCACACTATGCACTAGTAATAATATCAAATGTCTCTTTTAATGCGTATCAAGCATCTTTGACTATCATAAAGAGAAATCTCCTCTGATTCTGCGTTTGCATTGTGTGTGTGTGGGGGAGGCCTTATGGTAGTCTCATTTTTAAAAAGCATTGTGAATTGACTTTAAAAATATTCCTCTATTTTGTTTTAGAGATAAACTGTTTTGAGTTCTCACACCAGTCACATGACTGACTCAGAGTTTATTGTTTTCCTTCCTAAACTCTGGGTGCCCACCAATTTCCACACGGGCAGTCAAGAGAAAGGTTTATCAGGATATTCTAGAATTCAGGAGTTGCTGGAGGCAAGCTGGATGGCATGGCGTATTACTAGTATATAGTATTTCTTTTCCGCTGTTTGTTGTTGTTTGTTGTTGTACACTCTGATGATGTAATGTAATGTAATGTAATGTAATAACTGATATAGTTCTTTGTTTAAAGATTATTCATTTATTTATTATATGTTGTTCCGCTGCGATTGTGAGATTCTGATATTGTTCTGCTGTTTTTTGTTCTGTTCTATCTTTTCTTATTTCTTCTACCTTTTTCTTCTTCTTAAAACCCTAATGGTTCGTATTTCCGCTCATCTTGAGTTAATCGATGGAGATTAGTGTCAATTCAAGGGGTACGGAAAAGCGGATTATTATGGATAAAGGTTGTTTACAACTGGGGGATGACATACTCGTGTCAGTAGTTACCTACTTTTGCAGAGGTAACCCGGCTTTGTGTTGGCAGAGATCCGGTTAGGTTCTCGGGGCGTCCTTCCGGAGGCATACCCATGTGGCAATGGGAAGTTCCTTGGCCTGACCATTTGTTGGAAATCTAAAGAAACAATACGAGCCATGTACGGTTTTAGTTGTAGAACCTGCCATCTAATATTGTAGCTACAGTAGGCATACTATAATGGTACCTTTGCTGGCTAAGATTAATATTGTACTTTCGAAATGTTTTACTGCACTTTGCACTTATAGTAATAATATCAAAGAAATTTTTCTGCGTATCAAGCATGTTTGACTATCATAAGGAGAAATCTCCTCCAATTCTGCGTTTGCATTATGTGTGTGGCGGGAGGCCTTATGGTAGTTACATTTTCTAAAAGCATTGCAGATCTATTTTAAAATATTTCTTTGTTTGTTTTTTTGAAGATAAACTGTTTTAAGTTCTCACACCAGTCCCATGACTGACCTGGAGTTTATTGTTCCCTTCCTAAACTCTAGGTACCCATCATTTTCTACACGGGCAGTCTAGAATCAAGTTATCAGGATATTCTAGAATTCAGGAGGTGCTGTGGAGCTCAAAAGGCGAGCTGGATGGCGAGACGTATCACTTGTATATGATATTATCTTTTCCGCTGTGTATCCACTTGTAAGGACAAGTTCATATAATTTTCCAGTTGTGTTGTGTTGTAAGTTACCTCTGATGATGTAATGTATAAAATGTACAGTTCTTTTGATTTAAAGATTATTCATTTATCTATTATATGTTGTTCCGCTGCGATTGTGAGATTCTGATATTGTTAAGGGTTCAGTTTTCCGGCATTCGATTGTTCGACAGTTGATACAGTGGACGTATTAATGTCGATTTTCGGGAGTCGAAGATTCGGTTCCTTAAACTACAAATTTCGACTATAGAAGTAGTTGCAACCATATTCTAAATAGATGGACAATGCAACCATGGGTTGGTACAATAAATGAAGTTGAAGATGTACACCTATCCCAATCAACCTATAGGAAATAGGTTGTACTAGAAGATGTTGACTTAAAAAGAACATGATTGCAATATATTTAACGATCATATAGCTCTTGACTCCCTTGTTGGGCTTGGATTTCCCAATAGTTGTAAGTCCTTGTTGGATTATTGACTGATGATGTATGTCAGATCTAAATAAGGAGAAACTAAGAATCTATAGGTTCTAAGAATCCAAAAGAAGAATTAAATTAGTTCCTGAAAGAAGGTGTATTGAAATCACTCCAATAGTCGGATTTTTAATAAATTTTGAAGAAACATAAGTCTAGAAGTAAGTAGAAAGAAGATGGTCCAAAAGGAGGGACAAATAAAACCCACACCGTGTGTGACTTCATATGAAAGAATTTATAAAAGATTTGAAAAATAAAAATAAAAAATGATTTTTAAAGGATAAAACTCTATTTAAATAAGAGCAGCTTTGGAAGAAGAAAGTTAAACAATAGTAACATTATGAAACATGAATAGAAATAATATTAGAAATGTATATTAAATAACAGCAGTAATTGGAAACAATATAGGAAATTAAAAGAAAAAAAAAATTACCGTAGATATGTGCAGTAATTGCACATGCCCTTTTTGAAGTCCCCTTCGTATGCTATCAAAGTCTCCAATGAGGCTGAAAGTGGAAATACCATAAATGATAGAAAAATAATAGAATGAAAGTTTTCCTTGTTTATTCATGTTTTTATTGTTTGAAGTTATAAAGAATGTTTTCGAAGCACTTTAAAATGCATATTGGAAAAAATGGTTTGTTACAAAAATTAAGTTTTTGGAATATAGAACTTAATAAATGATTTGAGTTAAAAGCCCTACTTTTTGAGAAGTAATGTTATGGCCCGTTTTTCCGTACCATTTGAATCAATAATAAACCACACATGTCCAACTCAAATTGCACGAAAAGATGGATCATTAAGGGTAGAAAGAAAATAAAGACAGAACAGAATCTCACATGAATGGAATAACATATATTATTTCAATAATAATCTTTACAGCGGAAAATTTTCGAATACAATATCAGAGTCTAATCTAGATTCAGCCTTGACAGTTATAAACTTCTGTCCTTAAAAATGCTGAAAACAACAAAACAATTGCAATAGATGTAGCAGATAATAGAATACGTCCATACGATGATGAAGATCTCCATCTCTCCTCTGGAAACTCTAACCGTCTTCAACTAAACCTAAAACTACTCGAATCTGACCCGATTATTAAAAATACCTGGATCAGGCTTGATAAACCAGCGTGAGATACTTGAAATTTTAAATGCATATATCATGACGATGCTATCAAAACCTTTGAAAAGAAGATTATCTCATAAGACCACGCCTACATATAAACACGGACAGGTTTTTACCTTATGATAACTAAAAAAAAATTATACCAAAATATACTTGATATTATTATTAATGACATCCTTTAAAAACACTTTTCAAATAAACTTATTCAATTAAGTATCAATACCCAGACTAAGTTTAGGGTAATATACCCGGACTTGGTCAACAGAATATACCAAACAAAATATATGATACCAAAATGGGGGTTGATAAAATGTTTGCAAGTCATTACAGCTATTTTGGGAATAAAATCAAAACCATAAATCTCGTTTTGGGATTGGATTTTCGACATGATAGGGAACTAGTGGCCTTTTCTTCGATCCATACATAACAAACATAGTTCCCACGGTGCCTTAATCGCTTTTCTCAAACTAGTCACTTGGGACTCTACTTACTATGCTAGCACTTATAACTGGTAGTTCCCTGCTTTTCTTAAGCTAACCACTTTATCAACATGGGGCAATAAATGCCTTGAGGAATGTAACCCCCAAAGGGCCAATGTATTGGACCCTACCATACATACTCACTTATTCCGAACTTGTGTCTGTCAGACCACATAGTATCCTATGTCATCTTCCAGGATGTGTGGCTAGTGAGGCTACACACAATTTCTTCAAAGCCATGCTTTTCATACAAAACCACGCTTTGATCATAACATGCTCCACTTTGAATGCCACACTGCCATTCCTTTGATCACTGTTTGACTCCTACAAGCATACAACCTCTGAGCTCGTATGTCTTAGAGAAGGGCGTTAAGTTAAGGGAAGTTGCCTTCTATGCCACCAAGCAGACGTACATTTGTAAAAGTCAAACGTTCTGTCTCAGAATTGCAATGTCAGACATTCATAAATACAAGTTCGTTCTGCGACTGAACGAAACGAAGGCACTCTCGTACTATCACTAGTAGCGAGTAGTCCTTGCAATCCAAAAAATCTCCATAACGAGGAGACCACTGGTATAAATAACTCTATAATGGGAGCGACCCAGAGCATGTCAACGAGCAGTCCTCATGCTATAAGATCCACGGTCTCCAATAATCATCATCTTCAACATGTCTTCACTTTCAAACGTATACATTGGTTCGAAGTGGTTTTCGGATAGGAATCATCCATATCTGACTCTGGTTCCTTCAAAACCAACTTACAATAAAAAGATGTTTATTTCATATGTGGATATCAATCATCAATCTATTACTTCATCTTTTATTTAAATCAACTATCTTTCTTAGATATATTCTTTTCACTTTATTCCATTTTTCTTTCAAGAGTATATGGAATCGTTAAGCCTCATTTATCAAATCATTTTGTTTATTTAAACCTTTCTTAAATCTTGGAATAATTCTAAATCATTTTCTCTTTTACTTAGGAAAACCTTTCCAAATCGTTCTTTCAATCTTAATCAAAGATTTCTTATATTCAAATTATAACTTTTAACTTAGGGAAAATATTCCTAAATCGTTAATTAAATCTTAATCAAAGATTTCTTTCTTAACTTCAAATTATATTCTTGCAAATCGAAGATTTTCATAACTGAGCACTACCGCTACCTTAGATATGGTAAATTTCACCTTCAGGGACTAATGGCAAGTAATCCTACATCATGAAAATCTTTGTCTTCAGCTTGTTTTATTTCGAAAATTAGTTTGAAGGTGTTTTCGAATATGAATCACCCAAATCTGATCCCGATTTTTCGAGTAGGAATCACCCAAATCTGATCCCGGTTCCAACGTGCTAATCATCGATAAAAAGTGTTAAATGGTTAATTAATATTCAAAAAATTTGTTTCTTTTCTCTTATCTTGGAAAAACTTAAATATGATCTTTCAGAGCATCCGGGCTTGCCTTTCAATCTATTTCACCCCTCGTTTAAAAAGTGAAAACATAGGTCAGGTAAGTTCAGGACACTAGTTGCTCCATCCCTAACATTACTAAACACCTTGTTTTATCTTCCCAGATCTCATAGGCGGGACAAATGTACTAGTCGTTTCTACATACTCAGTTGTTAACTTTATTTTGGAATTGATTATAAGATTTCAAACTATCTTTTAAACACTTAATTTTCCTTTTAAAAGTATTCATAATAGATGCTAGGAAAAATCGTTACATTTAAACTCATATTCAAAAAGTTATAGAATTTGCAACATAAAAGAGCTGTAGAAAGTGCTATACAAGCCTATTTGATTTATACAACTTTTTAATATTTGAAAATTCATATTTTCCATTACGAATCTCTTTTAAACCATTTTAATAGAATTATAAAATTTATTTCATATTTTTAATCATTTAAAAATATCATTTATAAAGAAATTTCGTTTTGGATTCCGAACTGCAAACCACGATGTTTTCAGAAAATTGTTTTGGACATATTTCAAACTCTACTTGATGAAATTTTGATTTTCTTTCTTCGTTGGATAACTATGGATATAATAGACTAAAAAATTCTTATCTCGAAGAATTCTAAGCTATATTCCACTTTATATACTTAATTAACTTTTACGGCGTAAAATCGTGAACTACCGTTATGCGATGCAACTTGTTTTGAGTTGTATTTTAATTTCTTTTCAAACTTCCTGGAATTTTTTTAAATGTTTATAAAACATTTCTAAATCATTTTAAACTCATTTAAACAATATTTTTATATTTCAAACTCGTATTGCATTTCATTTCATTTTATAATATTATATTATTATAGTACCATTTTCAATCATTTTAGATATTTTGAAATCATTAAGAGGCTAAATAATTTCCATAAATATATTTATATGGATTTAATTTTCATTAAATTAACTATACTTACTAACCATTTATTTTACTATTTATCAAACTGAGTTATCATCCATAACACGAACATAAAATCAACTATAATATCAACTAAGTTATCAAACATTTAATAATCCAACATATATCAAACTTTTCATGTAATTAACTTGAAATATTTTAAGAATTAATAACTTGAATATGAGTAATTACCTTTTACCAAATTGTTTAACTTCCTACCAACATTCATTTAATCCAACACTTCACCAAATCCTCTTATTTTCTTCAAGTCATCACCTAAACAACTCCATCTCACTTCCTAGTGCTCGGCCATCACCTCCTTCTCTTTTTCTCGCTCTAGAGCTCCTTCAACTTGCTCCTCCTCTTACATATATTCGACCTCCATCTAGTTCCCACTTCCTCCGTCATTTCTTCACTTCTTAGATGCTATACTATGTTTTAATGGTATTCTAAGGTCTTTGGCAAAATTTGGTAGTGTTTTGACTTTGTTTGATATGGTTTTCAAAAAGTTAGTAAGGAAATGGAAGAAAAGAAGAAGCCATTAAAGAAGTGGAGAAAAGATTGAAAAAGAAAGAAGAAGAAGTGAAAAGAAGTGAGAAAGTAGATGCTTATTTATAGAAAAAGTTTAGGATTAAGATAATATTTCATAAAAAGAACAAAATGCCCTTTACTTACTTTTTAAGCAACCTTATTTTTTCAAAACTTAACATCGCATTTCAAACCATTACTTTATGTCATTTTCACTTAAGTATTAAGCAAAGAATATAATAATTGTGTTTGGTTTGATTTGATGTTTATCTTTTGCTTTGAAATGACATGTTTGTCTTTTTGTGCTTACTTTTTCTCAATTATATTCTAGAATTTTCTAAGTATGCTTAGTAAAAGTAAACTTGATTAGCGAATTAATTAATACTTATACTGTTTGAACATATGTTTCTATATAAAAAATAAAGGTGCAATGATGTTGCGACAGCTTTTAATCGACAAAACATTGATTTTCGACAAAATATTTTGTGGTCACATTTTGATGTTTTAGTTAAACTATTTATTTATGTAAACCAAATTTAAAAATAATTTTTTATAATGTTATTTAAAAATATAAACACTCATAAATAAATTAAAATAATTTATTTAACCATTGAAACTTACTTGCTAAAATCAACATTTTGTCAATTTTGTCGATATAGGAAAACGTTACTATTTTGTGTATACTTCTCATTCAAAATCCTACAAATATTGTTTGAATCATATAACCTTACCTATTTTATATTTAAAATCACTTTAATAGTATATTTTAAAGTGGTCAAATTCAGGATCGTTACAAGTAAAAAATCTTTGGAGTGAAAAGATTTTAAAGGAAAGAACCAATTTAACTTCAATTGCTAACAATGACTTTTGGAACTTAATAATAAACTTACTTCATAAATCCTAAATATCGTTTTTAAAAGTTTTTAAGTTTTAAAGATAAAAGTTTTGGTTAAGTACTTCATGACTGTAAAGTTAAACATTTTTTTTTAATGTTTGCACCAAAATTGGGCAACACCCTTCGGAAGTTTTTGAAGAGATAATAAATGAAGAAATTAAATTGAAAATGAGGATTATCTAACAAAAACTTCTAGTTACAGAAAAGTAAATTGCACGGAAGACAAAAATTTAGAGTGGTTCGGCGTTTGCCTACGTCCACTATGAAGTTTTATCTCTCCATTGCTTAATACTTGAAGATTACAAATGTTTTAGAGCGATGTACAGAAGATAATAGGCTTAAATTCGAAATCAGCAACAGTGAAGACGATATGGAGTGATTCTGGCAGCGTCCGGGCGTGCTATTTTTTAGAAATTCTCCGACCCCTTTCTGAATGACCAGGGGCTCTATTTATAGGTGTAGGAGGCAGATATTTCTCCTAAAATCTGGGGAGAACGCTTCTGGCACGTAAGGGGGCCCATACGGTCGAATTTTGGAGATCCTGGCCCACTTTTGGATCGATTCGACCCTTGGTTCGAATCGATCAAGAAAGTGTCCAATCGTGATGAAACTTGGCGTGGACATTCTTCTATGTATACGCAAGCTCCTGTGAAAATTTCATAGCATTTGGACTTGTAGATCTCAAGTTATGATCGATTCAAGATGGTGTTTTTCGTCCTAAGGATTCGTTCGAATCGATATGGTTCGAATCCATAGGGTCGAATCCATGCTCCTGCGCGTGAGAATGATGACGTGGTGCGAATTTCCCGGGTTGATCCACTTGTTTCTCCCAGTTTATTGGGTTGAATCCGAGGTTTTAGCCGCTTGGACTTGGTGGATTCGGAGACAACCATGGAACGGAGTCGAAGCCTCTTCACTTGCATGGATTCGATGGATTCTACCTCGATGGATTCGAAGTAGAAGAAGGTTTCATGGATTCGAACTACGGCATACGAGTATGGATTCGATGCATGGCTATCTGAGGGCTTACTCGATGGAGTCGAAGTAAAGGTACTCCTCATGGATTCGGAGCATTACATGTCTGATGGATTTGAACTAAAGCATACGAGGGTGGATTCGAACTATTGCTATCTTGATGGATTCGAGGCACGACTACATCTCATGGGTTCGAACTAATGCAAGGATGATGGATTCGAACCTAAGGCTTGGTTCTGTTGGGTTCAAACCAAGGCTATTCCTTCCACTTTCCACTGGCGATAACTTGAGCGTACGACCGGATTGTCTCGAAATTTGGAACGTTGGTTTCCACGGCTTTGGTTGACTTGCCTTATCAGTTGTAGCCCGATCCGGGCTCGGGCAAAATTCATTGATATTTTTAGTTGTCCAACAATCATTCAATGCTGAGGATGTGTGATCCTGTATTTTCCACTCAGTTCCTTGGTATCTCGGCCTTGCCAAAAGGCGGGATAACATTTACCCCCCAAAGTACGTCTTGTGTAAACATGACGTGCTTTGAAAAGCTGCAGTCAAACGCTGGACAATTAGGACATGCTCTGCTGAAAGTTGTATTCTTTATTGCTATAATTTACCGTCGTATGATTGTGATCGGCTGTTCATCATTGAAATCATGACGAGATGAACGTTTGATCCCTGTGAATGTTAAAGATCAAATATTAGTTAGACATATGTGCATACACGTGTTACCTTGAACTTAGTTATCATTGCGTGATTGCAAGTCGTCGTCAGTTCGGTTTGTTATCGAATTCTGCATCGATCCTCTCCTGAACCGATATGAGATTCGAGTCAAAACATTGTTTTTATGATTGTCTATGATCATCCTCTTGTATTGATCCTCTCCTGAATCGGTATAAAAGGTAGACAAGTAATTTATCAAATCGAAGCGATGCGTTCATTTTCGTCGACAGTTCCTGGTGGATTCGAAGCATGTCTGTTCGAATCGGTAGCTTTCGAATTGATGGTCGATAGAATTAACACTTCGAGTCGATTTGATCTTCTATCCAGCCCTTGTTCAAGTGCTTCTTCGAATCGATGATGCCTCGCATCGATGCTGCATTGCCGGATTCGGAGTCGGAGCCATGATGGATTCGAAGTCTCTGAAGGATTCAACGTTGTGATGGATTCGAAGCTTTGTGGTTTCGAAAGTAGTTGTTCGAATCGATGGGGTTATGACCTGTGGCAAGCGGTCAATATGACCGGGAGACGAAGCGCCACTAATCCATCCTGGAATCCATATAAATACATGAGGTCGATTTCATTTTCACTTTTTACCTTTTACTATCGCTTTAGTTGCTTCTTCGAATCGATCTCCTAGAGCAAAATCAAATGTGCTTTTCCATGAATCGATCAAATTCCTTCAAGCTTCCATTTGTAATCGAATCAAATCAGGTGACCAAGGGATCGATTCGAGTTGAGAATGATAAAACTGGAATTTTTTGGCATTGATTCAATCCTTTCTTCTGAAAATTTTGAATAGTGGTGAGATCTGAATGAAGTGGATCGATTCGATTATCCCGAGGAGCGAAACCATTCGGATCGTACCGATCCAAAGTGTTGTCTTGGAGAAACATAGCTATTGATGGATGTTGTCCTGCATTGCTTCATATCGATCCAGGAATGACCGATTCGAATCGATCTCGAGTGCATGGCTTCGTATCGATGAAAGAAAAGGCCTTGTGTCGGTCGATTCGAAGTAACGATACCCCAATCTATTCGAAGGTATTCAATATTAATCGATTCGAAGTTACTCAGCGCTGATGGATTCGAAGTGCTTCTCCATCCCAAAGTTACATCGAGTCGAACCACATGGATTCGAATCACATCGATTCGATTTGCATCGATTCGACTCGTATCGATTCGAGTCGATCGATTCGAACGTCTTCGCTGCGGAGACTGCTACTCTTCTGATTTGTTCCAACGTCTGAACTGCGACCACTTTCAAGTTGAATTTCGATGAACTTAATGAACTTTAGCATACTTGACTCCGACGAGCTTCGGCCTTGCATAATCGAACTTGACGGTAAGACTTGACTTCCTTTTTGAAGCTCGTCGATGGAACTGTTACTTAACCAAAACATAACAGATTTATGCTTGAATTGGTCAGCAGTGTCTGGATGGCGTGGAAGTGACGGTCAGCGATGATGGTCATTTCCATTCTCAATTTCCAAAGTTTTGTCGTTTGGACATCTTGTTTCAACCCATAAAATCTGCTTAAGTAATGCGCAGCACTTGCACTGCACGACATATTCATATACTTCACACCGGGGAATACATGGGCTTCTTTTGTACTTAACGCTGCTTTCTGGTCAGTTAGTTAATTATGGAGTCTTCAAGTTCTCAACAACAAGAGGTACAAAGCTCGCCTCCTCCAGTGCTTGAGATTCCAGAAATCCCTCCTGAAGTAATAGATCTGGCTCCGGACGAATTGCCGGAGGCTTTATTTATCGAGGACCCCGTTGATTTCGTCCAGTCCAATATCTCCGAAGCATTATTGGGTCGGATATGTTTGAAACATAATATATCTCTGAATGATGTTTTGCTACCGGGTATTGACGATAGACCTCACAATCCGCCCGAAGGATATACCGCTTTTTATCGTCACGCCTGTGCAGCTGGAACTCTTCCGCCGTTTAACCAGTATATCAGGAAGATGTTATCATTCATTGGAATTACCCCCTCACAACTTCATCCCAACGGACATGCATTGTTGAATAGTGTTTTTGTCCTATTTATGGACCTTCTCTTTCGCCCGCCAAGGCTGACCGAGATTCGACACATATTTAACTTTAAGAGCAGGGGCGACAGTCCATCTTTCACCTTTTTGGAAGCAGTTAGGAGCTGCCAGATTGTGACGGGAGCTTGGACCAGACTCAGTTATTTTAAGAATGAATTTTTTTTTGTTCGATGCCCCCCAGCGTTCGCTAGGCGATGGCTGTCTAGACGTAAGTGTTGTAAATCGCACAAGCCTTCTTTAATAGTCGTTGTCAACACTTGAACTAGTATCAGGCGCTTTTCTTGCAGCTATCATCTCAAGGCCTGACGGTGGTCACTACAAGGGCATTGTCCGAAGTTTACAAGAGGTCCCGAGTGATTTGTGGCACATCGACTTGGTGTTAACTGATGATAACTTAAGGACGTTGGGTGTAATCGAGATGAACCAGAGTATTGTCATCGAGGGGTTGGCGAAACCGGCTTCGAAGACAAAGAAGAAGACGGTGAAAAGAAAACCCGGCATAGTAATATGGGAAATGAGCGATGACGAGAGGACGCCCACCGATACCAAGTTAGCGGCTGATCTTTCCCGAATAGAAGAAAAGCGGAAAGGCAAGGCTATTGTCCCTAAACTTAAGAGACGGAAGTCTGTAGTCGTATCTCGTTTAATCCTCGGGATTACTACCTTTGACGTTGCTCCTTGTCAATCAAGAAACATTTTCATAGGACTGGATGGCATTCCCATCCCGGAATACGTATCTCTTCACCACGAGTCCGGGTTGGATGAACTCCGGGAAGCGTTAGAAATAAGCGAGCCTTTACCTGTTAGTACAGTCGACACTTCTGGTTGGTCGGGGGTTTTGCACATTTGCATACACTTACATAACACTACACGACTTCCGCACAAATTGTATTGCTTTCGCCTGGTATTTAATTGAATTGCTTCTCTTTTCCAGGTGCTATGTCTGGCTGTCAATCTACACTGGACAAACTCCAAAGAGTGCGTCACCCTTCGTCTTATTACGAATCTCTACGTGGAGACTCCGATCGCGATCGTGAGCGGAGGCGTCATGGAAAGGAATATTATGCCAGGGATTATCATCGTAGTTACTCCAGTCAGGAGCGATAGGATAGAGATCGGAGACACCGCTCTTCTTCTCGTTCTCCTCCGCCACCCCGAAGCCATATTCAGGTATCTGAGCCTCTGTGACATCAAACGTCTTCGCAGGTTTTGAGACTCGAGCCACATCGTTCTAGAACTGAGGTTGCTACGACCACGGCTACGGAGGAGGCCCCTATTGAACCATCTGGAGAAGGGACCATCAGACTTGCTCAATTAAAGAGGGACTTTCCGGAGATTTGCTTCGATGCTTGTATTTTTCCTCCTAATCTTAAAAGAATTCCCGAAGACGTCGTGTCCACAGCACTTAGCTATACGCGCGATTTCTATGCTCAGTACAAAGAATGGTATAAAGCGGTTGTTAAAGCTTCAAAAGTAGCCTTCGATTGAGCCAAAATTATCGAGAAACTGGAAGCCGACTTGGCTCAAAAGAATCATATTGTTGACATACTCCAATCTAAGGCAGAATCTTCCTGTAAGGCCGAAGTCGAGTCGCTAAAAAAGGTTGATGAGACATTAGTTGAGATGGCAAAGATGCAACAAGCACATTGCACTCTACAGGAAGACTTGGGCCATCGATACAAAAATGTTGAGGCCGAGCGGGATGCGGCAGTCAAAGAACTAAAGGAATTAAAGGCTAAGTTTGCCGAAATGAACAAGGAAAAAGACGATGCTAATACGACCGCGCAAGAAGCGTGTGAGCAAGCTGTGTCTCTCCAAGCTGAGCGTGATGCGGCAATCGCAAGGGTTAAGGAGGTTGAAACAGAGGTGGAGAAGAGAGTCCAAGCAGAGAGGTTCAAGATGGAGGCCGAATTTGATGAACTCTTGGACACATATAATGCCAACGTGTTAGAGGATAGAAATATCTCCTGGCTAGGAGATTACTCGATGCTTCTCTATAATGCTTGGAAGAAATTATTGGAGAACAAGAAGATGTCTTGCCCAGATGGAGTATTAGATGAGTTTGAGCTCGAGTCACGTCTGCTCAGCGAGGATGAGAGGAGAACTCTTCATGAGGCGATAATTTTTGTTGAGAAGGAAAAACTTGGCACCCATCAAACGGAGATTGGCGAAGGTTCGGGTGTCGCGCATCATAGTGAGAACATCGAAGTCCCTATCCCGACTTCACCCGAAGCTATCGCCGCGGTTGATCCACAAGTTATTCCTGCTTACAACCCGGACCAACCGGAGTTGTCTTCTGGCAAGACTGCCGTCTCCGAGCCTGTTCAAGCTCCAAGGCAAGGTAAAGAAGGTACTTTGATTATTTCCCTCATGTCTTAAAGTATCGATTTTCGAGAGAATTTTCTGGACTGAGTACTTTTGTCCTCCTTTGTTCAGTGACTGAGAGTGCCACATTCGTGCCCCCAGTTCCTCCGGTCCTATATCCTACGCACGGAGTTATTGTCACTGAGGCGATTTCAACTGCTGTAATGGCTGATGATATGGGAGAGGGGAGCTCGATGTCATTCGATGCTCAAATGATTGAAGAGTTACTTGGTCACCCTCTTGACCCTATTCCTGATCCTTCATTGCGATGAGTGGAGCTGCTCCGGTTTTTAGTTCTGTCGCGACAACCACCAGCGTATCCAGCACAGCTCAATTAACTCGAGAAGAAGAGATTTTAGCTGAGATAAGCGCTGAAATGGCCATGATGGTGACGGTTGGTGGTCCTGGTAGCGGCACTGCTCCTTCAAGCTTATCTTCTTTAATGGTGATCTCTCCCGGTGGCACGGTAACTGTCTCGAGCGTTCCTGAACAAACACCTGTCACCGCTCCCATGCCTTCAGTTCATCCTCACAAAAGGATCTCTATCCCTTCCAGCTCTGAGGAAGATATTGATATTATGCCAGATCCGGAGGATGTTCCAAAGAAGGACAAGAAATCCCGTAGGAAGCCGGGTAGTGGGTCCAGCGGCTTGACTCCGAAGAAGAAGCCCCGGAAGAAGAAGGAGTGAGCTTCTTGTTTTATCATGTGGTTGTGAATAGCAATTCTTTTACCTTTTCTTTTGTTCTTTTAGAGTCGTGTATATATGTGGATTCGGCCTCCACTTAATTGAAACTTTTTGACTTGCCATGTAATCGAACCTGTTTTTGCTGGTTGACGGAATGGGAAGTTGATCTTTTCTTTCACTTAAGTGTTTTGCGGTGTTTGTTTGTTTTTTTATATGCCAAGTATGAAAACATAATTTCGTGTCATGATTTGATGAATGAGTTGAACTCCGGACATAGTATCACTACGGTTAGTGATTAATACTTAGCTTTTCTGCCCCCTAGTCTCGGGGAGTAACATTTGTATTTTGGTGGCTGATCGCATTTATTGCAAATCTTAAGCATATATCCACATTCTAGGGACTTAGGATAATTTGAGATCGATAATCCGGTTCGCACTACGGGAACTTTGAGAGTTATCGATATTTGTAACACGGTTCGCGCTCCGGGAACCTGGAATTGATGTTCATACTCCAATTCACACTCTGCGAACTTGGAGTTAGTATTGATATTTTGGTTCGCACTACGGGAACTTTGACTTGGTACTTGTGCTCCAATTCGCATTCTGGGAACTTGGAGATAACATGTATGTTTGGGTTCGCACTCCGGGAACCTGGAATTGATGTTTGTACTCCGACTCGCGCTTCGGGAATCTGGAGTTAGCCGCTGGATGGTCAGTCACATCTATTTGGGCTTTTTAGGAGTCCGTTCACACTTTGAGAATGCTAGATTTGACGTTTATACTCCAATTCACGCTCTGGAAAGTTGGAGTCCGTTCGCACTACGGGAACGAGTTGTTGAATGTTTATACTCCAATTCACGCTCTGGGAAGCTGGAGTCCATTCGCACTCCGAGAACGAGTTGTTGAATGTTTATACTCCAATTCACACTCTGGGAAGTTGGAGTCCGTTCGCACTCCAGGAATGAATTATTGAATGTTTATACTCCAATTCACGCTCTGGGAAGTTGGAGTCCGTTCGCGCTCTGGGAACGAATTATTGAATGTTTATACTCCAATTCACGCTCTGGGAAGTTGGAGTCCGTTCGCGCTCAGGGAACGAGTTATTGGATGTTTATACTCCAATTCATGCTCTGCGAAGTTGGAGTCCGTTCACGCTCTGGGAACGAATTATTGAATGTTTATACTCCAATTCACGCTCTGGGAAGTTGGAGTCTGTTCGCGCTCTGGGAACGAGTTATTGGATGTTTATACTCCAATTCACGCTCTGGGAAGTTGGAGTCCGTTCACGCTCTGGGAACGAATTATTGAATGTCTATACTCCAATTCACGCTCTGGGAAGTTGGAGTCCGTTCGCGCTCTGGGAACGAGTAATGAATGTTTATACTCCAATTCACGCTCTGGGAAGTTGGAGTCCGTTCGCGCTCTGGGAACGAGTTATTGAATGTTTATATTCCAATTCACGCTTTGGGAAATTGGAGTCCGTTCGCGCTCTGGGAACGAATTATTGAATGTTTATACTCCAATTCACGCTCTGGGAAGTTGGAGTCCATTCGCGCTCTGGGAACGAGTTATTGAATGTTTATACTCCAATTCATGCTCTGGGAAGTTGGAGTCCGTTCGCGCTCTGGGAATGAGTTATTGAATGTTTATATTCCAATTCATGCTCTGGGATATCGGAGTCCGTTCGTGCTCTGGGAATGAGTTGTTGAATGGACTGTCGTGTGTTGGTCCAGTTCAGCCTTTGATGCGTTGGCTTGTCCCCGAGCTGGGGTTTCACTTAGTGAGTGGCCGGTCGTATCACAGTCACTCGGTATTTGAATAAATTCCATTGTTTGATGGAATCTAGATCTTCGTGTGTCGTGATTGTTGAACATTGCATTCGGTGAATCACAGCTTTAGCTTGAAGAGATAGTACTTTATTGCTGAAATAGAAAATATGGCAAAGTCAGTGGCTTATTACAAATTCAAATTTCAAAATGTAAAAGAAACTGCAAAGTATTCATAGATTGAGTGAGCCTGTCATGTGTGACAGTGAGGAAGATCTTCGTCATTCCAGGCTCTTGAGAAGGTTGGCCCGCCACTGATGGCGTTTATCACCAATCTTCCACGGGGACAAGTCGAGTCCTCCTGTCTCGGTCGATTGGGTTCATTGTTCTGATTTGATGGGCCGGCTTCTCTGGGTTGTGGTGTCCGCACAAACTGTTCCAGCTTCCTTTCTCTGATCAGTTTTTCAACAAGATCTTGTAAGTGAAGACACTCGTTCGTATTGTGCCCGTAGCTTTCGTGGAACCTGCAATACTTTCCCGTCTGGATTTGTCTCTCGGACGATGGTCTTGGTGCAGGTTTTTGTTACCGAATTGTATAGCAGGTTCGTAAGTACAAGTCCTCTAGTGATGTATTCAGGGGGGTGTAACTGTCAAACATTGGGCTCTTGCGCTGCGGGCCATGATTTTGATCTCGTTTTTTAGTTTGATTCACGCTCTCTCTTCGCCGAGCTTGTTTGTTTTTAACGTTCAACTGAATATTTCCGAAGCTCTCGCCGGACTGTTTGATTACAACATTGCTTTGGATCCCTTTCGTACTTGGTCCTGCATCAGTTTGCTTCCTAGACTGTTTCGCATCTTCCTGTCTCAGGAATTGAGCCGCCTTGGCGTGGAAATGGTCCAATGATGCAGGTGGTTTTCCAGCTAGCCAGTTGCCAAATTCAGAATCGGGATCGATCCCCTTGGTCAACGCCATAAGGATGGAGTTATCGTTTGGATTACTAATCTCCACGCATGCAGTATGGAATCTCTCTAAGTAGCGGCTGAGTGTTTCCCCAGGAGCTTGAGTGACGCTAGACAGAGTGTTGACATCTTTGGGCCTTGCGACGTGCATGCGGAATTGTTCAACGAATTTTGTGGCCAACTAGTCGAATGAATAGATGGATCGAGGTGGTAGTCGAGTGAACCACATGGTAGCGATGCCCCCCAAGGATATGGGGAAACTACGACATTTCACTGCATCGTCAGCTCTGGCTGCGGCCATTGACCATTCATATTTCAGAATGTGGTGATTGGGTCGGAGTTTCCTTCGTACATGGGTAGAGCTGGCATTCTGAATCGCCGTAGAGGTTCAGCAGTAAGGATATCATCTGTAAAAGGAGTGTGACTTCGGGAAACTCCCCAATCATCATTTGTGAATCCCTGGCCCTCACAGATCATTTGACGTATCATATTTGAAAGATCCGGCATTTGCACCGAAGTATGATTACGTTCCATACTTTGGGTTTGAACCGGATGTCGTCGACGGTCCAAGTCTTGCCTTCTTGGCTCATAGTTCTCTGGGACGTATGGTTCAGGAGTACGTCCGCTATAACGACGGTCCAGGTCCGACTGATCTTGGACGTCGACCCCTGGTTCAGCCGCAACGTTAGTAGTGCGGTATCCTGTAGTGTGGTGAGGGATGGCACATCCTCGGGAGGAAGGTCCGGTTTGGAAACTGGCCGATGGACCAACTCTCAGTTTCCCAACCGTCAGCGTGGGTTGATCTCCGGCAGCTGGCATGCGACTCGCATCTAGTCGGGGTCGTGGAGATCGATTGTGATAATCAAAAGACGAAGAACTTTCGCTGGATGAGTGAGAAGCATAGCCTCTCTTGGATCTCTTTCGATCTGACGATCCAGTTGGTTGATCAGCTCGACGTTAGCGCGTAGCTGTTGTGTTAATTGTTGCCGACTCTGGGTCAGCTCTTGGAGTAGCAACTGTAACTCTTGTCGGGTAACCAGACCCGACGGTTCCGAGTGTCCAGTAGCATCTTGATCAGATGGAGGTAGTGGAGCAGGATCCTGTCTATCCTGTCTTTCTTGATCGGTGGCGTTAGAGGTGGTTCTCGTACAAACCATCTTGAAAGTCGACTTCCTTTCCTAGACTTCATGCAAATCTTAATAGATGGGAAGGAACTTGGATTTGTTAATCTGGATCTCTCTCTTAGATTTATTCAGTCCGGTATCGATGACAGATCCAAAGAGCAGGAGAAAATCTGGGTTTTCTCAGTAAAAGCACCAAAGTGTTTGCACCAAAATTGGGCAACACCCTTCGAAAGTTTTTGAAGAGATAATAAATGAAGAAATTAAATTGAAAATGAGGATTATCTAACAAAAACTTCTAGTTACAGAAAAGTAAATTGCACGGAAGACAAATATTTAGAGTGGTTCGGCGTTTGCCTACGTCCACCATGAAGTTTTATCACTTTTTGCTTAATACTTGAAGATTAAAAATGTTTTAGAGCGATGTACAACAGATAATAGGCTTAAATTCGAAATCAACAACAGTGAAGACGATATGGAGTGATTCTGGCAGCGTCCGGGCGTGCTTTTTTTCTAGAAATTCTCCGATCCCCTTTCTGAATGACCAGGGGATCTATTTATAGGTGTAGGAGGTGGATATTTCGCCTAAAATCCAGGGAGAACGCTTCTGGCATGTGAGGGGGCCCATACGGCCGAATTCTGGAGATCCGGGCCCATTTTGGGATCGATTCGACCCTTGGTTCGAATCGATCAAGAAAATGTCCAATCGTGATGAAACTTGGCGTGGACATTCTTCTATGTATACGCAAGCTCCTGTGAAAATTTCATAGCAATTGGACTTGTAGATCTAAAGTTATGATCGATTCAAGATGGTGTTTTTCGTCCTAAGGATTCGTTCGAATCGATATGGTTCGAATCCATAGGGTCGAATCCACGCTCCTGCGCGTGAGAATGATGAGGTGGTGCGAATTTCCTGGGTTGATCCACTTGTTTCTCCGAGTTTATTGGGTTGAATCCGAGGTTTTAGCCGCTTGGACTTGGTGGATTCGAAGACAACCATGGAACGGAGTCGAAGACTCTTCACTTGCATGGATTCGACGGATTCTACCTCGATGGATTCGAAGTAGAAGAAGGTTTCATGGATTCGAACTAGGGCATACGAGTATGGATTCGACGCATGGCTATCTGAGGGCTTGCTCGATAGAGTCGAAGTAAAGGTACTCCTCTTGGATTCGGAGCAATACATGTCTGATGGATTCGAACTATTGCTATCTTGATGGATTCGAGGCACGGCTACATCTCATGGGTTCGAACTAATGCAAGGATGATGGATTCGAACCTAAGGCTTGGTTCTGTTGGGTTCGAACTAAGGCTATTCCTTCCACTTTTCACTGGCGATAACTTGAGCATACGAACCCGGATTGTCTCGAAATTTGGAACGTTGGTTTCCACATCTTTGCTTGACTTGCCTTATCAGTTGTAGCCCGATCCAGACTCGGGCAAAATTCATTGATATTTTTAGTTATCCAACAATCATTCAATGCTGAGGATGTGTGATCCTGTTTTTTCCAGTCAGTTCCTTGGTATCTCGGCCTTGCCAAAAGGCGGGATAACATTTAATATGGAGTAGGCATGGAGGATTGCCTAGGTAAGACAGCGTAAAATTTAAAGTTATGAATAAAATAGCGATTAATGCTGGTAGAATAGCAATAGTGAACCCCTATTGGATATAAAGAATACTAGTTTGAGCCTACGAATGTTTCGTTAAACATGGATGAAAACAATAAAGAAAAACCCACAAGGAAATGGAAGAGGGTATCAAAGCACATTTCAATGAGTTATAGAGTATACTCGCATGAAAGAGTAAAAAAGAAAGCATATACCAAGATTTGAGATTACAATCAGTAGATATGGATTAAGAGAAGATAGTAGTATGATTGGTTGTGATAATGGATGTAATGGGTGGACCTTATTTATCAAAAGCCAAAAAGAAAAGATAAGATATGTAGGTTACAATGGAATGACATGTTAGCAGGGTCCATTTAATTTGAGTAAGAAGTGATAGAGCCATGACATCATTAATGTCAACTGATGTTGAAGGGAAGCTTCCCAAAGTTGTTTCTTTTAGTTTAGTTGGGTCATGAGCATCCATTGTCCCTATTTGTATGAGAACGCATAGGATATTTTGGGATAAAAATTCCTTTTTTCTGTGTTGATTTTCTGTATTGACGTACGTATATTAGAAAGTAAAATAAATAAGGGACCTCATGTAGACACTTAACTAATGCGATAGAAGATAAGAAGTTTGTAAAATAAATTAGGGAAATTATTAGCTACTAAAAATAACTAATGTTAAGTCCCAAAAGCATTAAAATTTAAGGAATATAAATTTTAACAAGCAAAGCATATGGAAAGGTTGTTGCGAAACCATGCGTCACTATCTTGCATTAATGCTGAAATGTGTAAATATACTTGTGTATCGATTATTGTTTTTAAATAAAAGAAAACATTTTTAAATTTACCGTTTAATAAGCTAAGGTCAACATAGGCGTTAGGCCATTGACTAAATCCCGGTTGTGTTGGACGTGGTTTGATTTGTTTTGAAAAAATAAAATACTTTTGAAAATTTTGATCAAAAATATTTGACTTTTAACATAAAATATTTTTTGTAAAAGTTTTGGAAACTAAGTTTTATTTTGAACTATACAATTATTTCAAAATTTTAATAGAAAAAGATTTTGAATAGAAAAAAGAATTTTTTGATTTTTGAAATACCACATGCTTAGCATAGGGAAAAGTCAACAGGTTAACAAATATGAATTTTACTGTGTAGCGAAAGTGATAATAAGTAAAATATAGTTAGTGACGAGGGAAAGAGCTAATTTAGCTTTGGTGTTTCTTTTTTCACACTTTATTGAAATGTGAACAAAACTTGTTTTGAAATAACCATATTCTAAAATCCTAAAAAAATAAAAGTAAATTTCCCTATATGAACTGTATTTGGAAAAGTTGAAAAGGAATTAGGGGCGAAAGAGAATGTTCAATGATACAATGAAATGGGTACACAAGAGAATGATGGAAATCCAAAATTCTCCATATAAATCTTTTTTGACATAAGAATATAGGTTTAGAGAACCAGATTTTCAAATTTTTGGATGTTTAAAATTGTGTGCTAGAATCTTAGATGGAATCCATTGGTTCCAAAATTCATTATTCATATGGGAAAATTTATGTTCTAGAACAAAGATTTTGATTTTCCAAACTTACATACATATAGAACTGCCGGTATATATGGATTGTTTACACTATATTTTCAATTTTTTAAGTTGTACGTTCCTAAGGGTGGCGCCGATTTAGTATTATTCTATATACATATCATATATGTTGTGATACACTATAAACTTGTACATGATTGGTTGCAAAAATGATTGTACAGTAATTGGATGGATTGGTTAGATTGGTTGCATTGCTATATACGTGATTCAGTCATTGAGGAATTTCGGAGATGAAATTCTTTCAAGGGGGAGAATGTACCACTTCATAAATTGAGCATAATTAATTAAAAAATATATTAACCAAAAACTAGTAAAGCCAAAAATGAAATTTAAATAAACATCATAATTCGGCTATGAAACTTGAATCAGTGTGTTTGTGGCGATTTATTTGATCAATTTTCATATAAAAAGTTTCTGATCGGAGTTTAAAAGTAAAGGTTATTAAATGTCGAAAATGTCTAATTGGAAATAATAATATATGTAACCAGGAAAATAAATGGTACTGATTAACGTTAACTACAATTAACCTTTACTTAATGTCAAAGAAAAATTAATGTTAATCAGCATAATTAGGTAAAGGAGAAAATGGTATTGTATAATGTAAATAGGAAAAAAAGGAGAACGTCTAATAAACTAACACAATCTGGCAACCTCTAATTTGGTCGGTCGACCGTGGTGGAATAGTAGTCGACCGGTGGTGAGGAGACAACATGTATTAAATCTAGATGGAATGGCCCGAATTTATTATAATTAAATATAATAGGTTGCGTTGATTAGAACCGTTTTAAATACAGGCCTAATTCCTCTAAATTCCTATATTTTATAAAGCAACGAGTGAGTGCTATCGTTTTCTCTTCTCCTGTTATTCTGAAATCTCTATAAAAAATAACATATATATAAGTAGAAAATAGTGGAGTATAATAAGAGAAGAAGAATTGTATCGAATCAAATCTCCAACCAAGGTAAATTGTAAATCTAAATCCAAATTTGAATCAAAATCCAAATTTGAATCAAAATTCAAATCTCTTCTTGAATCTAAATTTCTGATAAATATGTGTATGCATGTGGTACATTTTTTGATAGGGAGAAAAAGGTTGTCAAACAGGAAAAATTAGATTTAGATTTATAGACTTGGTAGCTTAAAGGTGAATAGAAAATTATATGTTTTATATAATATTGGATTTATATCATTGTAATTTTATTCCTTATATGCCTGATTTTTAGAGTTGTAAGCTAAAATATATACATATAATGAATTTCAAAACCAAACCTACACATTCCATTAGTCGTTAACTTTGATAAAATACTACATATACTTGAATCGTTAAAGTAAAGGTGAAAGTAGTCCTCGGTTTTATAAAAGAAGTTTAATGTCTTCTCTCCCTATACCCTCTTCTGTCCTTGTCCTTTCTCCCATACTTCCCTCTGTTTCCACGCCTTCTAACTTCCATCCATTCCTTCCTCCTCCTTCTACTTTTTTGATCCAAGACCCTCTACCCAACCTCCTTTTGATCCCACTGCTACTCTCTCCTTCCTCTCTTGCTCCGTTGCCTTCTTCGTTTTCAAATATCCCGCCTCTTCCTCATGAAAAACCTTGGACTTCACTCTTCAAAAATCTACCACGCAATGCAGGGAAGTACATACCTGTTCATTTGGACCTTGTTTTTGATGGAGATGTTTTAGCTCCGCCTCCCTCGATTCTCTCTGCTGGTATGGACATTTAGGGTGAGTATATCATTGGCTTTTTTCTCGATAAGCCTCTCTCATACTCTGCTGTCATTGCTCATTTAAAAAGAAAATTGAAGCTATGTGGTAATGTAAAAGTTTGATCGGATGGAAAATCTTCCTCTGCCTTCTCTTCGATGAGCAAGATAGAAAAAAAATATTATTTGCAGCGATCCTATTATGATGAATAACAAACTTTTTATAGCAATAGTGGGATCCAACGATCAGTAATGTTTGTGGCTCAATTAAATCTATTTCTATATAGGTACACCTATCTAATATTCTGATTTTTGTTTGGTCTCCACTGGATATCAATTGGCTTGCAAATAGAATTGGTAAACTAATCTGTATGGATGAAATGACTGAAAAATTAGATCGTATAAACTTTGCTAAATGTCTGATTGAGATGTCCCCTTGTCAAGAATTGTTTACATACTTTCCCGTTCAAAAAGCTGATGGCTCTACTCAGATAGTATACATTGATTACTTGTGCAAACCAAACAATTGTGTTAAATGTTGTGTTTTTGGTCACTCTGACCAAAATTGTTCAATTAAAGGTGTTTTAGATGATTCACATGAAATATCACTTACTAATATTTCAAATGAAGAGTTATCCGTTGAGAAAAACTTGGGTGGATTTAATAAAATGAAAGTTGGTTTTGTTAACAAAACGGTATGGAAGAAAGTTGATAATTGAAAGAGAAGTGTGTATGTTAATGATACATCTTTGATGCTTGCATCTGGTGGTAGCAAATTACTCGAAGTAACTCTCGAGCAAAATGTGTCTCCTATTAGCACTTTCCACTAAGCATGCCTCATGCCTATTGCTTCTGGTTTCAATGGTGAACAGGTGATAAGGCATATCCATATTGCAAACAAATATGTTTTTATTTAGATGATTTAGATCAGTTTGAGGATAGTGGAATCCTTGAATTAAATAACAATGTTCTTGATAAAAATCAAAATAAGTCGGCTGGAAGTAGAATGGAACTAGAAGATTTTGTGGCATGTGATGATCTCAATATAGAAGGCAATATATTAACTGATACATGTGCACACTACAGTACTCAACAACTAAATAAAGAATTCCTTTGCATGGCATCTGACATCAGTAATCCAGTTATAAGCAGTTGCATGCATGAAACAAAGTCCTCGAAAGCAAATGCTTCTCTTATACCACCTCCAAATCAAAACACCTCTTCTACAACATCATGATCTAGTCATTCTCTTGACAAACAGAACCCCTTCAAACAAATCTGGTGCATCAAGCATGCAACAAGTCCCCCCTCAATCATGCTTAACCTCCGCCTTAACAAACCCCCTATATTGCCAATAGACAAACATAATCAAATCATATAATTCCATTACCCATGCATAATACTCCTGTTTCATGCATGAAGTGTGACGACCCGAAATTTCTAGCAATTTAAATTTGAATAGTTAATTGATTTTAAAATATTTAAACGTGAATTTTAACTTGTATTCAAGATATTAATATTTACTGGATTATTAAATCATTGAACTATATAGTTTAAAATATTGAATTTAATAAATTGAAATCGGGTAAAATTAATATTGAATTTAATAAATTGAAATCGGGTAAAATTGTTGAATCATAAAATTTCTAAGCTGTTTAAAATAATATGAAGGCTTATAAAATCTATAATGATGATACTGAAGATAATAGAATGGTTGAAATTTAATTTAAAGGTAATTTGTTCAATTTTAATAATAAATCGTTTGAATTGAATTTAAAAATAGCCTTCCGAGGCACAGTCTCGGAATTCGACGAAACCAGTTCCATGGGATCCGTAACAGTTAGTTATTATCGGATTTTAATTTTTCGTAGCCATCGGAGTTGTCGTTTGACCCTGATAGCTCGAAATGCTTAGAAACTATTTAATCGATTTAATTTAAAATCAATCGTTTTCTTCTGTAACTCGCGCATATGATTGAGTTAGCTTTCAAAACACGTTCCATTGTGTTCGGAATGTGGGTAAAACCTTATAATCACCTAACGGCATTGCTTAAGAGGAGTTCGAAATTTTAAGTAGTGATTAACTAGTCGTTTTGAAAGATTTATAATATAACAAAGGTTAAAGCTAAACAGTAATAGATATTTTATCAACACTCGTACGCAGGAAGCTACCCAATAGATATTTTATCTCTGTCCTCTTGTCTTTAAACAGAAAAAAATCGAGTTCGGACTCACTTAAAAAATAAAGGGAAGACAAATTTAATGGCCGAAGCCTATTTAAAATCAATATTCCACCCTCAATTCGATTCTCAAATCCCTAAAAATCGAACCCAGCTTCTCTTTAATCTAATCACGATTTCCAGTTCCGAGAGAGAAAAAAATTGCCGAAGCCTTCGAAGCAAAATTTGTGTCGCGTTCGAGCTTCTACACCTTAAATCGATTCGACCGAAAATTGAAGAAAAGGAGGCGATCACGAGGGGAAGGGGTATGTTGGCGCTCGCGTGCGATGGCTTCAGGGCAGAGCGATGCGAAGGTGGCGATCTGGTTTTGCGTGGCGGCATTGAGATTATTCACGGCATGAGAGGGCTGCGTGATGTCAGGGAAGAGTCGCGCTGGGCGACTCGAGGGTTGATCGACATTTGGTTGTCGCCGCTGGTAGAAGTTAGGTGGCAACGTGCAGTTTGGGGAGGGGTTCGTTAAGGCTAGGGCTTTGCGAGTGTTCTGGTAAAAGGTTTTGGTAGTTAATCTTAATTTTTATTCGCATGCATTAAAAAAAAATTACAGTAAGACATGTATACAGTTTTCAATTTATACATATAGTTATCCAAGAAGCGGAGAAATAAATAAATATGGTTAAGTATAAAAAATAAAAACAAAAATAAGATGCACACATTTTAAATCTACTGGTTTGATTTTGAAATAATGTGGTATGGAGATAACTTTAGTTAATAAACTTATTTAAAACTATTTTAGTTACCAAAAGATTTTAAAAAGGGGAAATTGGTTTTAAAATTTAATTATTTGTTTAAATTAAATTATTAGTTAAAACTAAAATAGATTTATTAAATGGAAATTAATTGTTTTATTGGTTCGAATAGTAATAAATTATCCAATATTTGTACAAGGTCTTAATCATGAAGAAATCAAGCCGGATTGGGACTGAGTTGCAAATAATAGGAAAGGTGAGTAAATCTCACTCTGTTGGATTTCTATTTAAATTTAAATGGTTAAATTTAAATATTTAGTTGAATGATTGAATTGATTTGATATGCTTTGTGAATTGATGGTCTGGTGATTGTGATTTTGGATGGTTCTCGTGTTAGTTGTTGCTTAACTCGAAGTATTGGGAATTTTAAGTTGTTTTAAACTTAATCATAAATAAGAAAATGTTTCCGTATTAAAAGTTACTAAAGGCTTAAGGGTTTGTGATCCATTAAATTTGTAGGGTAATTTAAAATGGATAATAAACTAATTCAGTAAATTAATAATTGGGCGATTAATTTAGTAATTAAAGGTTTGAATTAATTAATTAATTAAAGTTAAGTCAAATCTATTAAGTTTAATAAATCCAAAATGAAATGGATGGTTCGATAAGCGAATACTTAATGTAATTAATAAAAGATGATTACTTGTGTAATTAACCTAGAGATTAATTAAGACGATTAATTAAAGAGAAATTGATTAATTTAATGAAGTAATTAAATGGATAACTAATTATAGGTTGAGATAGTTCAAGGAAGATCAATATTGTGGTTGAATGAAGTAATTAATGTGGATTAGGATAAAGTGAAATATAATTGGAAATCATTAATTTATATAATCAAAGATATAATCAAAGATAGATTAATTAAGATGAATTAATCAGGAATAAGTGACTTAAGAGGAGTTAATTAATATAAGTAATTAAGAATTAATGGAATTTAAATAGTTAATCAGTAAGATTGCTTATTGATTCTGGTTAAGTACAATTAATATCGTGAAGTTAATTTAAGATAATTACTTGAATGAAAATTGAAAAATAATAATTAATCCAGGGTGATTAATTAAGGTGAATTATGAAGGAAGGGTTGATTAATTGATTTGGAACTATTTAATGTTAAATGAAGGAATATAAATGGTTGAGGATAGAAATTCCAATAGTATAAATTGAGTTAATTTGGAAATGATCAAGTTTGATATGAATAATGGAATGGTATTGGATGTTTGAATGAGATGATAGTCCTGATGTGAAATGTTGAGTATTTCATTTTTGATAATTTGGGTTTGGATGACACGAGTCTCGAAGTGGGATCGGGTATTAGGCAATACCCGAAACCACTTCGACTATAGATTGGTATGTGAAATTCATATATTGGAATGAAGTAATTAAAGGGAAGTGGACTATTTAAATCTAAGCTTGGGCACTTAGGTAATGGATGTGTGAAATTAGTTATGCCTATAACATATTGAGCACTTGTAAAATTGTATTGAGTTACCCCGGGTTTTTATATATGTTGATTGCTTTGGTATTCCATATTAGTTTGGTTTACTCACGCTGGTTTCCAGCCTGACCCGGGTGTTACTTTGGTGTAATGCTCGGGTCAGATCGAGTATTGCAGATTTTCAGGTAGGTACGTTCTGGAGCTCAGGAAGCGAGTTGGATGGCAGGAGCGTATAAAGTATTTTCGCTGTAATTATATTATTGTTACCCTGAGATATGATAATTGTACATATTCAGTGACTGTATATAATGTGTAACTCTGATGTATTAGGTTGTAACTGACGGTTATAATATTCTCTTGTAGACTGTTATTACTTATTATTATATTTTATCCGCTGCGAATGTGAGATGTTTGGTGTTTCTGTTCTTCTTCTTCTATCTCTTTCTTCTTTTCCATTAACTATATGGCTTTTTCGGGTTAGAAAATTTCGGTTCGTTACATTTGGTATCAGAGCCAAAAGGTTAAGCGAGAACCTTGTCTCTGGTGGGAATTACTTATTTAATAGAGTCTGTAGTACTCTAGAATGAGTTGAGTGTGTGTGTGTGTGTGTGTGTGTGTGTGTGTGTATATATATATATATATGAGTGCGTACTTGTTATTTTCTTATATAAAGGTTTTAAATGAATTTATATTAAAGTATATTTTGACATATAAAGTAATATTTCCTTCTAATAAATATAAAGGTGATTGGTTGTTAATTATTGGAATTAAAATTTTGAAGTAATATAATACAACCAAATCGAAATTTAATTTATTGAAAATGAAATTCTAAAATTAGAATTTAGGAATTAAATTATTTGAAAACTTTAAATAAATGTAAGTTTGAAATGGGATTCAAACTAAAATTTAATCTTGAAATTATAGAAATAAGAATAATATAAAAGGGAAATGGGACTTGTTGGAAATAATGGGTTGTTTGAAATTTGACTTGAATTTAAAACCAATGGTTGTTTAAAATTGTAAACCATGTCTGGAAGGCCAATAAATAAATATGTATATATGTATGGATATATATGATATCAAAGATAATTTGAAATAAACTCTAAGAGGTTGTGTTTTGATTTTTCCTTGAAGTGTGATGTAAAAACCCAGAGTGATACGAGTTTGTAAGTGGGAAGATTATTATTGTGAAGTTTAAGGATTGAATGAGGTTGATTGGATTAAGTAAATTGGAATTTAACTTTGGGAAAGTTAAATAAATGTAGAAAAAGCAACCTGAATTGGAAATTGCAAGATGAAATTGGAATTTAACTTGGGAAGTTAAATGGTTGATTTAAATTGAGAATTTGTGTGATCTCAAAACGGGTTTGAGATTTAAAGATTGAAAATGGATGGACGTCTTAAAATAAATTGGATGATATCATCCTATTGTTAATAAGAATCTTTAATTGAGAATGGTATTGTATAAATAAAATAAATTTGAATAATTGAGTTTGTAAATTAAATTTGTTGAAGAACTGGCTTCAAACTTGAAGATAAAAATTGAATAATAAATTAAAAATTTTAAAATAAAATTGTATTGAAATTCTTATTTGAACCTTGAAATACATAAGTAAAGATAATTTAAAATGGAATTTTGAGAATTGAACTCAGAAATTAAATTGATTAAAAACTTTTAATAAAGGTTAATTTGGTTTAAATGGTTAAACCAACCTTTGAGAATTTAACTCGAATTTACATAATTCGAGATAGTTTAAATTCAAGATTGAAATTGGATTTGGTTTGAATTAAGTGGATTGGTGATGGAAGATGTATATGTTTAAAATTTAAATGGGAAATTAAATTGGATTATATTGAAATGATTTGAATATGAAATGGGTTTAATTGATAATAATTTAAATTGATTGGAATAATATGAAATTAAAATTAAAATCGAACAGGATTAAAATCAACTAGAATTTTGTTTAAATTGGGGAAGGAATCAAGATTGATTCAACTTGAATTGTGGATTAATCAAGTCCAATAAGATTTGGAGTTATTTGAATTGGAATTGGGTCAATTTAAATGGAGATTTAAATTGAATTGTTGGGGAAGTGAACAGTTGGCTCTTGACTATTTTCAATATAAATTGTTTTGATATACACTTATTTTTCTAAGCTATTAAATATATACAACCTTTCTTTTTTAAAGCCAAATTATTTTATGGTTTGGAGTTATTTAACAATTTTTCAACTGTTTCTAAACTAATTCCTATTTTTCAACTATTTCACAAACTAATTTCTATTTTACAACCATTTTGCAATTATCTACAATGTTTGAAACTATTTAACCATTTCTCAACTATTTTACAACTAGTTAACTATTTTATAACTATTTTGCAAACTAATAATTATTTTTCAACTATTTACATATTTTTCAATTTTCAAGCTATTTTCTAAATATAAACTGGTCGGGATCCAAACTGTTATTGATTTAAATACCCAACTGAGATAAGAATTGAAGTATAAAAGGATTTTATACAAGTTTGAAAAGATCCAAAGTTTTAAAACTTTTATATATTTGAATATATATATAATGGATCTTATGAGGATTTTGGAAAAAGGTTTTGAGAACCTTTGGATTTGGAAAGGCTTTTGATTTTTGAGTAAAATCAATATTGGAATTTGGAAAGCCTGGCTTGAGAATTATCGATTTTGGGATAATCGATTTTGTATAAATGAGCTTTGTATGAGATCATACTAGGTGTATGATTTGAAGATACTATATGTGTATAGTATAAATTTTTTTGATGATGGCTCTGGGGAAAAAGGCGCTCCCTTGAAATGAACTTCTCAGGAGTACCACCGGGTGGTGCTGCCTTGAGCCCTAAGGGGGGGTTTCTAAAGTTGATCTTGTGAGGAGTCCGGACAAAACTAGTTCCTGGGGATTATGAGTAGTGTATACCATAGCGGAAGTCGTGTGTGCCGCTGAGAGCCAATAGTCTGCGTTTGATTTTATATCGGTAGACTACGACCTATGGTATAACATAGCGAATGTCGTGTGTGCCGCTGAGAGCCAACATTCTGCGTTTGATTCTATATCGGCAGACTGCGACATATGTATGAGTGGAGAGGTTTCATTTCGACAGCGAAAATCAGACGCCACGGAGAGCCTGCAGTTACATGGACTTTTGCTGTGACGGCAACGTAACCCTAGATGTAACTGTGATCTGTTGTGTGGGATCCATGGCGTAATCGAGGGGCCGTGGAGTGCCTGCAGTTACGTGGACTTTTGCTGCGATGGCAACGTAACCCTGGATGAAACTGCGACCATGGATGGGGTGATGATTTCCAGAGCATTCTCACTAAAAATGTTTTCTCTATTTTCAAAAAAAAATGCTATTGATATTTTCAATAAAATTATTTTCAAAAGTATTTTCACTGGATGTTGAAACGGGTTTACCAAGTACTTATAGATTTTCAGTACTACGCCTGATCCAGGTATGACTGAATTTCTGTGAGAACAAGGATGAACTGGTTGAGACATCGAGTTATAAAATGTATTTTTATAAAGAGTTATCTTAATAGTATTATGTGACTTTAAAAGCTTTTCTATAATTTTGAAATAAAGATGTTGGAATTTTGGAAATCAAGGAAATCCAAACTGGAATTCTAATGAAGTGAATTTGTAATTAAAATCGAATATTTGATTTAGAATTTGAAATAAGCTAATTGGCTAAATAATTATTTGATTGAGTATATTAATAAAATTTAACTTGGGAAAAATAAATGGATTGTAAGTTGATAATGGGTTTGGGAATGAATTCGAATTTTAAAGAGAATTCAACTTAGATTTGATAATGAATTAAATAAGAGGAGATGTTGTAAAATTAAAAAAAAAAATAGTATTGGATTGAAAATGTGATGGTTTGGATTGTAAATGATTTGAATAATATTTAATGAAATTTGCAAGTAAATTGGATATAAGAGAAGTGATTATAATAGAAATGGTTTGAGTTGCAAAACGAAACCCAAGTGAATAGAAATAGATTGAGGATAGCTTTGTATTAATAAAATAAATTCGATAACGAACTAAGTAATTGAATTAAAAATTAAAATGGGATGATTGAGTTAAATAATAAATGGATGAAGTCTGATAGAATAAAAAAAACTAAATCAAATTGTGATTGGAATTAGATTATCAGACTGAAATTAAATTTGGTGGTATATTAATTTGAAGTATAAATGAGTTCGGTATGTGGTTGGATATTATTTTGATAAATTGAGAAGATGAATTAAAATTAAAATTAAAATGGATGGGCTTACTGAATTTAATGAAGTTGATTAAATGAGAATCAAATAGAAGTAAGCTTAAGTTGATATTGGAATAAATTAAAGTAAATTCACTTAAGTTTAGAATTTATGGAAGTTTGGCTTCGAATAAGAGTGAAAGCCCATTAAATAGAAGCTTGGATTAAATTAATTTGGAAATGGTCATTAATTTATAAGTTTGAATGTGCCAAGCTTAATAAATTGTTTGCATGAATCTAATACGGAAATAAAATGAAATGCAATGAATGGTTGGTAGATAAATTAAAAATGAAATGGAATTGAATATAGAATAAGTTGAAATTAATTTAAGTAATTATAAACTACTTGAATATTCTATTAAACGAATATCGTTGAAATTGCATAAAATGGTTGTCATTCGGCGTAAATAAAAGTAATAAAAATTCTATGAGTTGACAGAGATTAAATAAAACTGATTCTGGATCATTTGAAGTGAATATGAGCTTGTTTGGATTAAAAATCAATTGAATGTAAGAAATTGAGTTGCAAACCATTGGAACTGAATGAAATGGATTATAAATTGATTGACAGCAATTGAACTAGCTTAAAAGTTATATAAATCGCAAATGGGAAAGCGTTTTGGTGCTTGTTACTTATGTTATATATGTGTTTAGCTATTGAATATAAGTGAAACGCTTGAGTTTTGCTATTAAAGTAAATGAAATGCTGATAAATACTCCATATATGGTGCTTACATATTTAATTTGAGTAAGTACAGGTATCTGAAGGCCGTTTGGTCGGATTTGGATTGCGCTATTTGCTAAAATTAATAAGCTGCTTGCTTAAAATGCTAAATAAGGTACGCATACGTAATAAAAATAGGAAATATGAACTGTTTTTGCTTTTTTCGACCGTGTGGGTCGATGTATATATATTTATATCTCTTGTCAAATTGTAAAAGCTCCTCCGTACAAAGGAGACTCTGCCAAAATTTTCCGAAAATTTTGGGAGTTAGATAAATTTTGAAAATTTTTGAGAAATTTTTTGTTAAGCAATTAAACGATTTTAAATATGAAACTGAAATAGATTAGTAGATGGAACTAATAAAACTCGGTTATAAATGGAAAAAAAATTAAGTTAATATTCAATATTGAAATAAGTTGGATTCATATTAGAACGGGAAAATCGAATTTGAATAGAAGTAAATATGAAAACCTATATAAGAGAATGTATAAAATGATTGGAAATGTTACGGTTGAATATTGTTGTTAAGTAAGATATGCAGGTATTAAAGGGGAAATGAAAATTGGATTTGATTCCAAAAGGTAAATTTGAATTGCCCGACAAAAAGATATGTATTTAAATTTCTATATGAAATTGGATTGGGTTTTGATGTAGCCACTTGGCTTTTGTTTTCTTTTGGAATTTGGGAGCCTGTAGAGGCCTTTTGTAGTTGTACCGAGCTAGCCACGCAAAGGAGACGCTGGCAAAAAATTTCGGAAATTTAGAGAGTTAGAAAAATTTTGAGAAAATTTTGATAATTCAAAATTTGGTTTTAAATTGAGATTTAGATGACTGAGCACAGGGGTATTGTTTGAAACTATGAAAGGTTTTGGAAGTTGCTTAAGGTGATGGTGGGTCTTTAATAAAGGATAGTTAGTAGGATGTTGAATTGTGAGTTTTGAAAAAAAAAGTAAGGGTATTGGGCCATTCTTCCTAACTAGTAATTTCGGGAACGAAATTCTTTTAAGGGGGAAGGAATGTGATGACCTGCAATTTCTAGCAATTTAAATTTGTATAGTTAATTGATTTTAAAATATTTAAACGTGAATTTTAACTTGTATTCAAGATATTAATATTTACTGGATTATTAAATCATTGAATTATATAGTTTAAAATATTGAATTTAATAAATTGAAATCGGGTAAAATTGTTGAATCATAAAATTTCTAAGCCTGTTTAAAATAATATGAAGGCTTATAAAATCTATAATGATGATACTGAAGATAATAGAATGGTTGAAATTTAATTTAAAGGTAATTTGTTCAATTTTAATAATACATCGTTTAAATTGAATTTAAAAATAGCGTTCCGAGGCACCGTCTCGGAATTCGACGAAACCAGTTCCATGAGATCCGTAATAGTTAGTTATTATCGAATTTTAATTTTTCGTAGCTATCGGAGTTGTCGTTTGACCCTGGCAGCTCGAAAGTCTTGGAAACTATTTAATAGGATCGCTTAAAAAATCAAGTTCGGACTCACTTAAAAAAAAAGGGAAGACAAATTTAATGGCCGAAGCCTATTTAAAATCAATATCCCACCCTCAATTCGATTCTCAAATCCCTAAAAATCGAACCCAGCTTCTCTTCAATCTCTTTAGGCAAATCGCGATTTCCGGTTCTGAGAGAAAAAAAAATGCCGAAGCCTTCGAAGAAAAATTTGTGTCGTGTTCGAGCTTCTACACCTTAAATCGAATTCGACCGAAAATTCATGCAAAGGAGGCGATCACGAGGGGGAGGGGTTTGTTGGCGCTCGCGTGCGATGGCTTCAGGGCAGAGCGATCCGAAGGTGGCGATCTGGTTTTGCATGGCGGCGTTTAGATTATTCACGGCTTGAGAGGGCTGCGTGATGTCAGGGAAGAGTCGCGCTGGGCGACTCGAGGGTTGATCGACATTTGGTTGTCGCCGCTGGTAGAAGTTGGGTGGCAACGTGCGGTTTGGGGAGGGGTTCGTTAAGGATAGGGCTTTGCGAGTGTTCTGGTAAGAGTTTTTGGTAGTTAATCTTAATTTTTATTCGCATGCATTAAAAAGAAATGCAGTAAGACATGTATACAGTTTTCAATTTATACATATAGTTATCCAAGAAGCAGAGAAATAAATAAATATGGTTAAGTATAAAAAATAAAAACAAAAATAAGATGCACACATTTTAAATCTACTGGTTTGATTTTGAAATAATGTGGTATGGAGATAACTTTAGTTAATAAACTTATTTAAAACTACTTTAGTTACCAAAAGATTTTAAAAAGGGGAAATTGGTTTTAAAATTTAATTATTTGTTTAAATTAAATTATTAGTTAAAACTAAAATAGATTTATTAAATGGAAATTAATTGTTTTATTGGTTCGAATAGTAGTAAATTATCCAATATTTGTACAAGGTCTTAATCATGAAGAAATCAAGCTGGATTGGGACTGAGTTTCAAATAATAGCAAAGGTGAGTAAATCTCACTCTGTTGGATTTCTATTTAAATTTAAATGGTTAAATTTAAATATTTAGTTGAATGATTGAATTGATTTGATATGCTTTGTGAATTGATGGTCTGGTGATTGTGATTTTGGATGGTTCGCGTGTTAGTTGTTGCTTAACTCGAAGTATTGGGAATTTTAAGTTGTTTTAAACTTAATCATAAATAAGAAAATGTTTCTGTATTAAAAGTTACTAAAGGCTTAAGGGTTTGTGATCCATTAAATTTGTAGGGTAATTTAAAATGGATAATAAATTAATTCAGTAAATTAATAATTGGGCGATTAATTTAGTAATTAAAGGTTTGAATTAATTAATTAATTAAAGTTAAGTCAAATCTATTAAGTTTAATAAATCCAAAATAAAATGGATGGTTCGATAAGCGAATACTTAATGTAATTAATAAAAGATGATTACTTGTGTAATTAATCAAGAGATTAATTAAGATGATTAATTAAAGAGAAATTGATTAATTTAATGAAGTAATTAAATGGATAACTAATTATAGGTTGAGATAATCCAAGGAAGATCAATATTGTGGTTGAATGAAGTAATTAATGTGGATTAGGATAAAGTGAAATATAATTGGAAATCATTAATTTATATAATCAAAGATATAATTAAAGATAGATTAATTAAGATGAATTAATCAGGAATAAGTGACTTAAGAGGAGTTAATTAATAAAGTAATTAAGAATTAATGGAATTTAAATAGTTAATCAATAAGATTGCTTATTGATGCTGGTTAAGTACAATTAATATCGTGAAGTTAATTTAAGATAATTACTTGAATAAAAATTGAAAAATAATAATTAATCTAGGGTGATTAATTAAGGTGAATTATGAAGGAAGGGTTGATTAATTGATTTGAAACTACTTAATGTTAAATGAAGGAATATAAAATGGTTGAGGATAGAAATTCCAATAGTATAAATTGAGTTAATTTGGAAATGATCAAGTTTGATATGAATAATGGAATGGTATTGGATGTTTGAATGAGATTGATATTCCTGATGTGAAATGTTGAGTATTTCATTTTGATAATTTGGGTTTGGATGACACGAGTCTCGAAGTGGGATCGGGTATTAGGCAATTCCCGAAACCACTTTGACTATAGATTGTTACGTGAAATTCATATATTGGAATGAAGTGATTAAAGGTGGACTATTTAAATCTAAGCTTGGTGTAACAACCCGCATATTTGTCGATTTTATATTTAAATATTTTATCGTTAGTCGGATTTTACTCCGAAAAGCTACTTTTTGTATACGGTCGAATTAGGGCTCGGGACCACTCCCATTGAGTTTAAAATGCCGTTTGCGACCTTTTTGAGTATAAGCTTCGATATGTTTGGAGAAAGTTGATTTCTGCAACTTTTTACTTTGGGTTTGGTTTTTGGGCTCAACCCTATGTTAACTTATGCTCAAATCTGAGCCACTCTTCCCCACTCACCCTCATTCTCTTCTCATTTCAGTTTTTAGAGTGTTAATGGTGGGAGAGATTGGAAATTAAAATTCCAAAACCCTAGTTTCCCTTGCAAATCAAATTCCTTGCTCCAAACTCAAGAAGAACTCATTGGTAAGCTTCTCTTCTTCTTCTCCAACTTATTCTCTTACCAATTTCAGAAATTCCTAAACCTAATCTTGGGAATGTTCTTGTTTCTGAGCTTAGATTCAAGCTCATTTGGGTTGTGTTGAAGAGAGGTTGATTCTCCGTTTGCTTTCAAGCTTCTTCTTGTTCGATTTTTGTGAAAAGATGAGATTTTTATCTCACATCTATGACTATAATTATCTTTGGTTGTTGGGTATAAATTCCTAACACTTCTTCATGTGCATTTGCTCTTGATTTGGATTGGTTTTGTGAATATTCCAATTTTTGAGTTTTTGAGACAAATTTGTGTGAAATCCTTTTATGGACGTTTGATCATGCTTTTGGTGATGCATCGAGGAGCATATAGGGCCGGGTTGCCGATTGGCATAAACCCTTAGAGCCAATGTCCGTCCGGTTGCATTTTGGAAGAGTTTGTTCTTCATTTGAATAAGGTTGAAAAACAGCCCAGGCATGATTCAGTCGACTGAAAATCTCTGTTCAGTCGACTGAACCTGAAACCCGAGAGTTTCCAGGCATGATTCAGTCGACTGAAAACTCTGCACAGTCGACTGAATCTGGAAACAGAAAGTTTCCTGAACTTGGAAAATTTCCAGGTACAGGGTCAGTCGACTGAAAAACTCTGTTCAGTCGACTGAACCTGGTGTTTGAGTCCAATTTGCCTTTTCGGATTGAAATTCAAATTTAAATCGATTCGTGATAATCCTATTTGTTGTTATCATCTATTATGACTTTGATGACTCTTTTTTTGGGATTTTTGAATATCCATTTCGATGGATCCTTTATCGATTTCTTTGGATTTTCTTCACGTCTTCGTATGTGAATTTTTGTGATTGATTGTTCTTACAATCTTCTTCGTGATTTGTCACTTTAAAAATATAAAGGTTTTCTATACTAGTAGTAAATATCAAAACTTTTTCCTCAAACGATTTCAATACTATTTTAACACCAAATTCGTTTATAAAACAGTTTTCCAATCTATTAGTATGTACAAACCTTTACCTCACTCAAATGAGAAATCTAATTAAACGGCTTAGTAAAACAAGTGGTATGAAACGCTTGCGTTTACTTTGTCGGTTAATTCTTGGACTTGTTCGATTGAACCTATTGTGACAATTTTCTAGTTGAGATTTACAGTTTGTTCGTAAATATTTAAGTTAAGCAAGTGGTTATGGGACATGAAGCTAAACTCATATATTTACTAGCTTAGTGTAATTGACACTTCTCGTTGATCATGATGATCATCTTTGTGATTCAGACTAGCAATGTGCGATGTCTCTTTGTCTGCGAGGGAGACTAAACCCCGTTTTGTGGAGTTTCGACTCAATTTGTGATGGGGTAGCAACCCATGGTCTTCGGGCCGTTTGTGGAGCTTCGGCTCAATTTGTGATGGTTAGCGACCATGGAATTAGCGTTCCGTTTGTGATACACGTGTTGGTGAGCTTTATGCTCCCGTTTGTGATAGGCCTTCCCCCCTTTGTGACTTCTGGATTTCTTGTGTAGATTCCTAGAATTTGTGTTTCACCAAATTTCGTGATTTCCATTGATAAGTTTTATCAATATTTGTGCATTGGTGAATTTGTGTGTCATTGACTTTTGTGATTTCTGGATTTCTTGTGTAGTCTTCTGGAATTTGTGCGTCTTTGACTTTTGTGATTCACATTGACATTATCGTCAATATTTGTGGTTTGATGAACGAAATAAAGAGTATGACACTTCTTTGATTCTTGTGTAGATTTGGTGACATTGATTAATCTCTTGATGATTATCAACTAAGTATATATATATATATATATCACAGCTTGGCATTGTGATTATTACGTGTTTAGTCATATCTCTTATTCTATACCGTTTCATCTGATATTTATAGTTAGACTGATCCGTTTATTATTTTCTTATTAAATAATACTCGGGTCAGACCGAGATGTTATAGGTGCTTCTGCTTGACTTCTCTCTTGGGATTGATTTCTCTTGCTTTTGGATTAACTACTTAGATTAGTAGTTTTTGTTGTATACATTTCAGAGATAGACTCCATAATGTATACTTATTCTTTTGTGTAGTTCATGTAACTATTTCTTTGGTGTTATGTGGATCTTTTTAGACCACTACTCTGATGTACACTTTCATGTGTAGTATTCATATCTTATTCCGCCTTTGTGATATGAATTATCTGTGACTGATTTATGTTATGTTTATTTCTATATTTGTTTCCGAAGATTTTATATAGCCACTGTGTGATAGCTTTGAGTTTGTATCTGTATGTCGGATTTCCTCTAGAGATGAAAATTTATATTTTTATCTGGCATACCGGTACTCGCACAAAGCAATTATACAGATGGTCGCTCCTCGACAGCCTTATTCTCCGTGCCAGTCGACGGCATTACTCCGTAGTGTTCTTGTCTAGCGTGGGTATAGAGGTCGGGCGTCACAGCTTGGTATCAGAGCCAAACTTCAGAACAATATGGAATATTATAACAAGGATCATCGTCCAAAGTTCATCTTAAGAGTCGTGCTTTAGGATTTTTATTCGGGTCTACGAACCGTTCTATCCTATTTTCTTTTATGATTCCTTGTTTTGTCTATCAAGATTGCTTGATATTCAATTTGGTGAATGACCTTTTTATTCCTCTTCTTTCTTTCTAAAGGAAGAGAAATGTCTAGACCAGGCCGTCCTAGAGCCGTGCCAGCTAGCACTCCACCCCAAGATGGAGTTTTTATGACTGCTCAACAGCTTCTTGATTTAGTAACTAATGCTCAAGCAGCTGGAGTTAACCCGGAACCTACTCACCCAAAGTCGGGATTTGCACGCTTGTGTAGAGATTACACTAATTTGGGTGGGGAGCCATTCAAAGGTTCCGAAACTGTTATTGAAGTACAGGCTTGACTAAGAACATGCGATCGCATCTTTTCGCGCATGAATCTTATTGACCTTCACCGAGTTCAGGTGGCCTCTAGTATGCTCCGAGAAAGAGCATTGGACTGGTACGAACTTCTTATTTCTGAGATTAATGAAGCGGATCTCACCTGGGAGAAATTCCGAGAACGCTTCGAGTTGAAATTCGTACCGGAAGCTGAGAAAGTGACATTGGCTCGACGATTTATAGACCTTGTTCAAGGTGAGTCATCCGTGACTGATTACGTCGCCTCCTTCGAGTCGCTTTCCAAATATGGGGTTGAATACATCAACACCCCTCTGAAGAAGAATCAGAGGTTCGTCTATGGCTTAAACAAAAGTCTTAAGAAGCCATTACTTCTAAAGTTAGAAGTTTCTTTCGACCAACTCGTTGACATCGCTCTTCGTCTTGAAGAGGCGGATAGAGAGAATGACGTTGAAGTGGTGGGTTCCAAACCAAACTTCAACAACAAAAAGAGGCCAAACAAATTTAAAGACCCTTATCCCAATAAGAAAGGGAAGCAAGCAACCTCCGTGGCAAAGACTTCTTCCTTTGGTCGTGGGGAATGCTATAATTGTGGTTCGAAGGACCATTATGCGAACAAGTGCCCAAAGTCTCTTTCTTGTCGCTACTGCAAAGTTCCCGGTCATGTTATATCTTCATGCCCCAAGCTTCAGGGCAAGAAGGAGGGAAAGTTAAATGTTGCTCAAGCCCCTGGCAACACATCTCGTGGCCAAGGTATTTCTCATTCTATTCTAGATGGAATTATTTTGTTTCGTGATCATCCTATTCGAGTTCTTTTTGATACGGGTGCGTCCCATTCTTTTATATCAAAAGAACTTGTTGATACCTTTTCTTTGGATGTTTTGTGTTTAATGACTTCTTTGAGAATTGCGAATCCAGTTGGTGGATCCGCAACAATCAGTTTATTGTGTAAAGATGTCGAGATTATTTTGTGTGATTTTCCTTTCCGAGCCGATTTGCATGTCATGCGTTATTTAGGCTTTGGAATGATTTTGGGAATGGATTGGCTTAACCGTTATGAATCCCATATCCTATGTCCTGAGCGGCCTATTCATATTCGACATCCTCAATCTGTTAATCAGGTTTCTGTTATTCTTAAAGATTCAGATTCTGCTTTGGTTGCATCTTTGTATTCTTTAAATCCTCGTGATGAAAATGATGATGATGAGGGTGATATTATTTCTCTTATTCACGTCGTTTGTGAATTTTCCGACATATTCGAGCCCGTTTTAGGATTACCACCTAAGCGAGCAATTTAGTTCAGAATTAATCTTATTCCAGGAGCTCAACCTATCACTCGTCCTCCTTATCGTATGTCCAATAAAGAAAACGAGGAGATGCGTAAACAATTATCTGAATTGGAAACGAAGCAATTTATTCGCTCTAGTTCCTCGCCTTGGGGAGCTTCAGCTATTTTTGTGAAGAAATCCGATGGTACACTTAGGCTTTGCGTTGACTACCGCAAGCTTAATGATCTTACTATCAAAAATAAATATCCTTTACCTCGGATTGATGATCTATTCGATCAACTTACTGGTGCTAGAGTCTTTTCACAATTGGACTTGGCTACCGGTTTTCATCAGCTTCGTATTGCAGAGGATAGCATTCCTTTGACATCGTTCCGTACTCGGTATGGATCTTATGAATGGCTTGTTATGCCATTTGGGTTAACTAATGCCCCGGCTTATTTCGTTGACTTAATGAATCGAGTTTTTAAAGACTTTCTCGACCGGTTTGTTCTCATCTTTATCGATGATATTCTTGTGTATTCTAAAACCGAGGAGGAGCATGAAAAACATCTTCGGATTGTGTTGGAAACTCTTAGGAGTAATCAATTAAAGGCAAAATATTCGAAATTCCATTTTTGGCAATCTCGTGTGAAGTTTCTCGGTCACATTATTTCCGAATCCGGAATTTCCATGGATCCTTCAAAGATTGAAGCGATTCAAGATTGGAAGAGACCGGAGAGTGTGACAGAGATTCGTAGTTTTCTTGGATTGGCGGGCTATTACCGTCGTTTCATTAAAGACTTTTCTAAAATTGTCGTGCCTCTCACTAGCTTGACGAAGAAAGGTGTTAAATACATTTGGTCGGACAAATGTGAAGCTTCTTTTCAGAAATTAAAAGAACTTCTTTCTGATGCTCCTATTCTTGTTATTCCCGATGGGAATCAAGATTTCGTTGTTTATACCGATGCTAGTCGCATTGGTTTGGGTGCCGTTCTTATGCAAAAGGAACGTGTTATTGCTTATGCTTCTAGGCAATTAAAGCCTGCTGAGACTAGATATGCCACTCATGATTTAGAGCTCGCGGCTATTGTTTTTGCTCTTCGGATTTGGCGTCATTATCTCTTAGGAGAGAAATTTGTTCTTTACACAGATCATAAGTCTTTGAAATATTTATTCTCTCAAAAGGAACTTAATTTGCGTCAACAGCATTGGCTCGAATTTCTTGCACCATATGATCTTGATCTTCTTTATACTCCCGGTAAGGGTAATCTTGTCGCCGATGCTCTTAGCCGTAAACAACAAGCTGTTGTTTCTATGATGATATCCGAATGGAACGATCTTGAGATTTTATCCACTTGCGAAATTCGAGACCGTGTTTCCGATTTATGCTCATCATTTGTTTTATGTTGCCTTGAGGCTCATCCATCTCTTTTAGACCGCATTCTTGAAGCTCAAAGGCTAGATCCCGAGTTGGCTATTCTTGGCCAAAATATTAGGGATAAAATTGATATTGAAGGTTTGAAAGACTTTAATATCGATTCTCGTGGCGGCATTCGGAGATTTGGTAGGCTTATCGTGCCAAATGTTAGGGATCTTCGTAAAGATATTTTAGAAGATTCTCATCACTCTAAATTTACCATTCATCCCGGTAGTAGTAAAATGTACGCGGATATGAAGCGACTTTATTATTGGGAGGGAATGAAGCTTGACATCGCTAACTTCGTTAAACGTTGCATGACTTGCCAACTCGTTAAGGCCGAACATCAAAGGCCCGGAGGGTTATTGCAACCTTTAGAAATTCCAGTTTGGAAGTGGGATCAAATTTCCATGGATTTTATAGATGGCCTTCCCCGTTCTCGTTGGGGCATGATAGCTTATGGGTGATTGTTGATAGGCTTACTAAATCTGCCCATTTTATTCCCGTTCGGTCTAATCGAACCGTTCCTCTTTTGGCCAAAATATTTATCAAAGAAATTGTTAAATTGCATGGTGTTCCTACTTCTATTGTTAGTGATCGTGATCCATTGTTTACTAGTGGATTTTGGAAGAGTCTTCAAAAAGCTTTGGGAACGAAGCTTAATTTTAGCACCGCTTATCATCCCCAGTCCGATGGACAAACCGAGCGTGTGAATCAAACTCTTGAAGATCTTCTTCGTGCTTGTGTTCTTGATTTTGGTGGAAGTTGGAAAGATCATATTTCACTTGTTGAATTTTCCTATAACAATAGCTTCCAATCTAGTATTGGTATGGCACCTTTCGAGGCACTCTACGGAAGCCCATGCCGATCCCCTTCTTGTTGGCTTGAGGCCGGTGAGAAGCTGGCTTTAGGTCGAGATTTTATTCGTGATTCCACAGAGAAAATTGAACTTATTCGTCATAGGATGAAAGAAGCCCAGAGTAGACAAAAATCCTATGCCGATAACCGTAGAAGGAAGTTAGAATTTTCTGTGGGAGATTTGGTGTTCATTCGTGTTTCACCTATGAAGGGTGTTGTACGTTTCAGTCGATCGGGAAAACTTGCGCCTCGATATACTGGGCCATTTCCTATCACCGAACGTATTGGTTCCATGGCTTATCGCCTTTTATTACCGGCTCAGTTTTCGGCTATGCATGACGTGTTTCACGTTTCTCAACTTCGGAAATGTCTTCGAGATTCCGATTCTATTCTTGAGCCCGGTGTTGTGGAAGAGATTGAAGTTTCACCTAATTTAACTTATGAGCAACATCCTATTCGTATCATTGCTTCGGAAGTCAAACGACATCGAAATAAAGATGTTCCGCTTGTTAAAGTTCAATGGTCTTCAAATCCTAAGGATTGTTCTTGGGAATCTAGAGAGTACATCGAGCGTACACATCCGGACTTACTTTCTCGTGCTCTTTGAGGTGAACTTCTTATTTCAAACTTCTTTTGTGTTGAATACGCTTTTATGGTTGTTACTATATATCTTCTTCTTGTAATATTGCGAGGACGCAATTTCTTTAAGGAGGGGAGTATGTAACAACCCGCATATTTGTCGATTTTATATTTAAATATTTTATCGTTAGTCTGATTTTAGTCCGAAAAGCTACTTTTTGTATACGGTCGAATTAGGGCTCGGGACCACTCCCATTGAGTTTAAAATGCCGTTTGCGACCTTTTTGAGTATAAGCTTCGATATGTTTGGAGAAAGTTGATTTCTGTAACTTTTTACTTTGGGTTTGGTTTTTGGGCTCAACCCTATGTTAACTTATGCTCAAATCTGAGCCACTCTTCCCTACTCACCCTCATTCTCTTCTCATTTCAGTTTTTAGAGTGTTAATGGTGGGAGAGATTGGAAATTAAAATTCCAAAACCCTAGTTTCCCTTGCAAATCAAATTCCTTGCTCCAAACTCAAGAAGAACCCATTGGTAAGCTTCTCTTCTTCTTCTCCAACTTATTCTCTTACCAATTTCAAAAATTCCTAAACCTAATCTTGGGAATGTTCTTGTTTTTGAGCTTAGATTCAAGCTCATTTGGGTTGTGTTGAAGAAAGGTTGATTCTCCATTTGCTTTCAAGCTTCTTCTTGTTCGATTTTTGTGAAAAGGTGAGATTTTTATCTCACATCTATGACTATAATTATCTTTGGTTGTTGGGTATAAATTCCTAACACTTCTTCATGTGCATTTGCTCTTGATTTGGATTGGTTTTGTGAATATTCCAATTTTTGAGTTTTTAAGACAAATTTGTGTGAAATCCTTTTATGGACGTTTGATCATGCTTTTGGTGATGCATCGAGGAGCATATAGGGCCGGGTTGCCGATTGGCATAAACCCTTAGAGCCAATGTCCGTCCGGTTGCATTTTGGAAGAGTTTGCTCTTCATTTGAATAAGGTTGAAAAACAGCCCAGGCATGATTCAGTCGACTGAAAATCTCTGTTCAGTCGACTGAACCTGAAACCCGAGAGTTTCCAGGCATGATTCAGTCGACTGAAAACTCTGCACAGTCGACTGAATCTGGAAACAGAAAGTTTCCTGAACCTGGACAATTTCCAAGTACAGGGTCAGTCGACTGAAAAACTCTGTTCAGTCGACTGAACCTGCTGTTTGAGTCCAATTTGCCTTTTTGGATTGAAATTCAAATTTAAATCGATTCGTGATAATCCTATTTGTTGTTATCATCTATTATGACTTTGATGACTCTTTTTTTTGGGATTTTTGAATATCCATTTCGATGGATCCTTTATCAATTTCTTTGGATTTTCTTCACGTCTTCGTATGTGAATTTTTGTGATTGATTGTTCTTACAATCTTCTTCGTGATTTGTCACTTTAAAAATATAAAGGTTTTCTATACTAGTAGTAAATATCAAAACTTTTTCCTCAAACGATTTCAATACTATTTTAATACCAAATTCGTTTATAAAACAGTTTTCCAATCTATTAGTATGTACAAACCTTTACCTCACTCAAATGAGAAATCTAATTAAACGGCTTAGTAAAACAAGTGGTATGAAACGCTTGCGTTTACTTTGTCGGTTAATTCTTGGACTTGTTCGATTGAACCTATTGTGACAATTTTCTAGTGGAGATTTACAGTTTGTTCGTAAATATTTAAGTTAAGCAAGTGGTTATGGGACATGAAGCTAAACTCATATATTTACTAGCTTAGTGTAATTGACACTTCTCGTTGATCATGACGATCATCTTTGTGATTCAGAATAGCAATGTGCGATGTCTCTTTGTCTGCGAGGGAGACTAAACCCCGTTTTGTGGAGTTTCGACTCAATTTGTGATGGGGTAGCAACCCATGGTCTTCGGGCCGTTTGTGGAGCTTCGGCTCAATTTGTGATGGTTAGCGACGATGGAATTAGCATTCCGTTTGTGATACACGTGTTGGTGAGCTTTATGCTCCCGTTTGTGATAGGCCTTCCCCCCTTTGTGACTTCTGGATTTCTTGTGTAGATTCCTAGAATTTGTGTTTCACCAATTTTTGTGATTTCCATTGATAAGTTTTATCAATATTTGTGCATTGGTGAATTTGTGTGTCATTGACTTTTGTGATTTCTGGATTTCTTGTGTAGTCTTCTGGAATTTGTGCGTCTTTGACTTTTGTGATTAACATTGACATTATCGTCAATATTTGTGGTTTGATGAACGAAATAAAGAGTATGACACTTCTTTGATTCTTGTGTAGATTTGGTGACATTGATTAATCTCTTGATGATTATCAACTAAGTATATATATATATATATCACAGCTTGGCATTGTGATTATTACGTGTTTAGTCATATCTCTTATTCTATACCGTTTCATCTGATATTTATAGTTAGACTGATCCGTTTATTATTTTCTTATTAAATAATACTCGGGTCAGACCGAGATGTTATAGGTGCTTCTGCTTGACTTCTCTCTTGGGATTGATTTCTCTTGCTTTTGGATTAACTACTTAGATTAGTAGTTTTTGTTGTATACATTTCAGAGATAGACTCCATAATGTATACTTATTCTTTTGTGTAGTTCATGTAACTATTTCTTTGGTGTTATGTGGATCTTTTTAGACCACTACTCTGATGTACACTTTCATGTGTAGTATTCATATCTTATTCCGCCTTTGTGATATGAATTATCTGTGACTGATTTATGTTATGTTTATTTCTATATTTGTTTCCGAAGATTTTATATAGCCACTGTGTGATAGCTTTGAGTTTGTATCTGTATGTCGGATTTCCTCTAGAGATGAAAATTTATATTTTTATCTGGCATACCGGTACTCGCACAAAGCAATTATACAGATGGTCGCTCCTCAACAGCCTTATTCTCCGTGCCAGTCGACGGCATTACTCCGTAGTGTTCTTGTCTAGCGTGGGTATAGAGGTGGGGCGTCACACTTGGGCACTTAGGTAATGGATGTGTGAAATTAGTTATGCCTATAACATATTGAGCACTTGTAAAATTGGTTTGAGTTACCCCGGGTTTTTATATACGTTGTTTGCTTTGTTATTCCATATTAGTTTGGTTTACTCACGCTGGTTTCCAGCCTGACCTGGATGTTACTTTGGTGTAATGCTCGGGTCAGACCGAGTATTACAGATTTTAAGGTAGGTACGTTCTGGAGCTCAGGAAGGAAGTTGGATGGCAGGAGCGTATAAAGTATTTTCGCTGTAATTATATTATTGTTACCCTGAGATATGATAATTGTATATATTCAGTGACTGTATATAATGTGTAACTCTGATGTATTAGGTTGTAACTGATGGTTATAATATTCTCTTGTAGACTGTTATTACTTATTATTATATTTTATCCGCTGCGAATGTGAGATGTTTGGTATTTCTGTTCTTCTTCTTCTATCTCTTTCTTCTTTTCCATTAACTATCTGGAATTTTCGGGTTAGAAAATTTCGGGTCGTTACATGAAGCATGAATCAAATCAAATTAATGCTAACTCCAATCCTCAACCTAACAACCCTAAAGCAAATACCCTCTCTCAACCAAATACTCTCTTATCACCACACTTTTCCATCCATAGCCCTCCTTTTCTTTAGATTGGATCTAAATCATTATACCATTCCAACTTAGCCTCCTTCTCTCATGATATGATCATCCCTTCCTCTCTATCTCCACTCCTTCCAATCTCCCCATCCTCCACTTCTTTTTCCCCTCCTACCTCTCCTCCTCCTCCCCCTGTAACAGTGCAACCACTATCTAAGTGTAACAACCCTGAATTTGTGATTTATTTTAAATTGTTTATTTTAATTATTTAAATTGAAACTCCTGATTTAAAAACTTTATTTTATTTATTAAAAACGATTAATTTTGTTATTTTAAAAGTATATTTTGATTTTTATGTGGATTTTAATTCCAAACATGAATAAATAGAATACTTTGCAGAAAAGTGGATTTTTGGTCAATCTGGTCAAACTTTGACTTTTAAATTTAAAACTTAAATATTTCAAATTTCAAATTTTATATTTTATTATGAAAATAAATTAAATTTTAATAATAATGCTTTTTTTCCATTGAAATCCGATTTATATTGTGAAAGTCATGCTTTTTACAATATTGTACGTAAATTGTTTTATTTAACAAAAAATTGTTCATTTTAATTGATATAAATAAGATTTTGTTTGTCAAATCATGTTATAATTTGTATATATATGTGACATATGACATGTTAATTGTATATTTTATTTTTAAAATATTTCTTTAGTGAAGTAGGAATTTTTCTAGTGTTAAAAGGTAATTTTTTTGTAATTTTCGTGCCCTGTTTTCAATTTTTAAACAATTTCTTTAGTTCTTTTTCTATTTTCTCCAACTTAATTATTTATTTCATTTTAGAAATGATAAGTGAATTATTTTATTTCAAATTTTTTCTTTATAATATTTTTAAAATGAAGTAGATATTTTTCCAAGACTAGTGGTGATTTATTTGTAATTTTTAAACACTGTTTTGAAATTTTAAGCAATTTTTTTAATTCTTTTTCTATTTAATTTAAATTTAATTATTTATTTTCATTTTATTTTACTTTGTTTCATTTTGAAATTCATTTTTTGAATTTTATTTTTGTTTTATTTGAATTAAAGGAATGGTAAATTGAAGAGACAAGACTCTTCCGTTTCCTATGACTTTTCAAATGCTAGACTTTTCATTTTTCCATAACTCTTCATTTATTTTTCTTGTTTGGCCATGCATTTTATTTCTTAGCCGTGATATTCATTTACTTCTCTTGCATAAAAAAATTTACATCTCATTTCATTCACGGCTAGACGAAATTTGGGTAATGGCCTCCTCCTTATTTCTCTTCTTTTTCTTCTTATTTTTTCATTTTTTTTCCTTGTTTTCATGGATAGTATGCTCGGCCTCCTCTTACTTGTCATGGCCACCACCTCGTACATCTCTTCCTTGTCACCATCACCACCTACTCCTCAGGTCTTGACCATGGCCGAGACTCCTATGCTGCAAAAACTTCACAAAAATGCAACCAATGCCTTGAAAACCTTCATAGCCGACCACACCTTGCTTCATCACTTCCTTGTTCATCACCACCACCACCATAGGCCACCACTAACTCATTTTCTAGACCTCCTCTCACCACTCCAGCCACTGACCAGACATGTAGCACCCTGGCCGAGCCCAAGGACCTATGGCCGAACTAATTTGGTGAACCATAACCACTCTAGTCTGCATAAGCCTATTCACCTTCATGCCTTGTAACCTCCTCCATGTTCTAGCTCATAGCCGTGCACCCTTGTGTACAAACCCGAGCCAAGCCACACCAAAACATGACCAAATGCATCACTAGGCTGTGCATACGTATGTAGAAAACAAGGCAAAAGTTTGTGTGTTCAAATTGTTTTTTATTTCAAAGTTGTTTCAAATTAAATGTTGTATTGAATTATAATTTTATTCTATTTTGTTTTGGGTTGTAACACAAGATCTATAGCTTGGATCTCGCTCTCCACTCAAGTCGATAGTATTGTCATTGTGTTCTAGAATCCGTTGTGTCATTTGTATTCATATCTACAGCACAAGAGGTGAGTAAATCTCACACGACATTATATACTTATGCAAATGTGAAGTGATATCAATTGAATATGTAGAATTAAATATGATGTTGTAACTGCCTGTGATTATTTATATATGATGTTATACCTATTAAATTACATGTCATTTCATCTGTTACTATTATATATTGTTAAACTGTTCATTTATATCTGTTTATTATACTACAAGTTCCCTGTAGAATAGAATCACTATAGGTTGAAATGATACATACCCGAACAGACTTTAGAATAAGGAAAAATCATCATGGGCTGAAATGATAGGCTTGAACGATTTTAATTTATTTTATTTTACTTGGGATTGTGGGTTTGAAATGTTAAAACCCAGATTTTCCCTTTGTAAATTACAGATTGAAATGATATATTATCCATATCCTTTAACTTAGGTTAGAAAATTATATACAGACCGTGGTTAAAATACATTTTTTAATTTTTTTTAAAATATTATAAAAATGTAAATATTATGATATTTTGATTTAAAATTTAATTAAAAATGATTTTTATGAAATATTAGCTATTTTCTACAAGTTAAATAAGTGAAATAAATGGTAAAGTAGAATGTGAAACATAAGTTAATTTTGGAATTTATGATTTTGTTTATAAATGAAGTTTAAGTTAAGTAAGAAAATATGATAATTTGATTTAAATTTAAATTTAAAATGATTTTATAAAGTGTTATTTATTTTTCTATAAATTTAAATTAGTTCAATAAACAAATGTTTAAAATTGAAATTTAAAATATAACTTTACCTGGAAAATGTGAAATAGGTTTTAATTTTAAAAGTTAAGTTAAGAAAAATAAAATGGAATTTAAATTTAATTTATGAAATGGTAAATTCAATATAAATGTAAAGTAAATGAAATGTTATAAAATTTTACATTGATTTTTTTTAAAGTGACTATTAAAATTTGTTAATTATTTGTGAAATTGCACTTTATAGAATCATAAATTAAAAGGTATTTAAATGATTGTTTTAAAGTGAGAAATTATGATTTTATAAGTTAAAAATGATTTAAGTTAAAATATAATTATTTATGAAACTGTATTGAAAACCTTGAATTTCAATTAACAACATTTCTAAATGCTATCATTTCTCGAATAAAGGATATTACATCATTTGTAATTGTTGTAGTTGATACAAATGAACTATAAGGTTAAAAAATGAACTAGGGGCTATTATAGCACTTTATAAGTGCTGTAGTTGCAGAATTGAACTAAAGCTTTTATTGAAACTAAATCCTATTACAGCATTTTTGTAAATGCTATCTTTGTTAAAATGAGTTGTTTTCAAATGTAAATTTAACGTAGCATTTTCTAAATGCTACGAAAGTTGAAATTTCACAATTTTAATATTTAAGTAAATAAATGAATTCTGAAAATGGTAAAAATGTTGAGAATTGAATATTTGATTATTAAATATAATAACTTCATTTTTAAATGATTTAAATGGAATATATTTAATTGGTTTAATTGGAATATTTGCTTTGAAATATAAACCATTTTAAATTGTGATTTGGAATGGTATTTAAATTTAATAAAAATGAATGGAGTTTTGGAAAAATATGATATTGAATATTTTAAATGAATTTGAAATGATATTAAATTTTGTAGTGATATTGGATTTTGAAGTATAAAATAACATGTTGGAATTTTAACCACGGGATGTATTTAATTTATGGTTTAACTGATCCTTAGAGGATGGGCGATCCCAAGCATCCTTTAAGTTATTGTGCATTACTACTACAGTTCACTTGAGTTTATATAAGTATGTATGTCCTGGCTCGAGTGTTTTGTGTTTTACTTTACGCTCGGGTCAGCCTGAGTATTTACAGCTTAGCTTTGGATTTCTTTTCTGGAGCTAGGAATCGCTGGAGATTCTGCTTGTCTAGTTATCTATTCCCTTTCAATTTCAGTTGTTCTATTTCAGCTCTGGTATTTATAAGTTTCTATGTATTGGGGATTTCTATTGTATATGTTTTTTTTTCAGACTGATATTATGTATTTTGTTTTGAGATTTTGTTATAGTGCCTTCATGAACAACAATGGTATTTTAATTTCCGCTGCGAGTTATTTTGATATTTCTGTGTCTGTGATTGTTTTCAATTGCTCCAAATTTATTTACATTGCAGTATTTTGAGAAATTCAAGTTTGGCATGTGTGGATGCGAATGGCTGAAAATATCGGGTTGTTACTGTTGGTATCAGAGCTTTGATTTTTAGGCAAACCATAGCCCGATGAGCATAAACTCATTAGAGATAGGGTTGAAATACCCTACAATGAGTGAAATCAATCTTAGAATCATTTCTTTGTGGGAGAACGTATTTTCGAAGTATAAAATGATTTCAAAATGATTTTAAAAGGATTTTTAAAAGATTTTATCGTTATAAAAATCTTCTTATTTCGAAATCAAGATCTTCTAAACTTCATTTCTTCGGTATCCACCTTGTTAGTAATTTCTTTGATTAGGATTCACTAGGATTTGGAAATTCTATCTTGTTTATCCAGACTCTTTTCTTGATAGGAAGCTATTGTAGTTATGGCAAGATCAGAAGTGCAGAAAGCAGCTCGTCAAGCTCGAAGAGCACTAGCCCGTATGGAACGGGAGGAAGCAATGGAGAAGTGGGAAAGGCTATGGAGGGAAAGGGCAGGACCTGGTCCTTATGACCATGTCATTTGTTATCGGTGTCAGGAGAAGGGACACTATGCAGCCATGTATGGGAAGAGAGATATAGGTAAGAAGAGTGAGGGCAAGCGCTTTCGATCCGGGATTTTCTGTTTTAAATGCCGAAAGAGGGGTCAATTTCCAAGTCGCTGGCTGATGGTGAAGAAAGTGAAACCTGCACTTCCTACATCAATCAGCCTATCAACCATTTGCTACCATTATAGGAGGGCTGGGCAAATAGCCAGAGATTGTCCTGTAGACAGCACAGAAAGAAAGCTGTGTACCCACAGTTTGAAAAGGAAGATGGGAGTGTGGTGCATTTATGCCAGAAGTGTAGGAGTTGGGGGCATATTGAGGGGGAGTGTTCTGGACCCGTTGAAGTACCACCCGGTAGGATTAATACCGATGCTTTGTTTATGTAGGGTGGTATTCTGTGGATCTGTTTGCTTTCAGCAGTTGTTAGGTTGCATTCGGTGAACTCTATTGTATCTTTTGCTTAGCTGAAGTTGTCAAACTAAAGATATTTATGTTCCTGTTTTCGTACGATATGAAATATGAATCTCTGTTTGTTTGAAATCTAACCTTGAATCATCCCTTGAAAATTTGTGCTTGATTGTATTTTGAAATTGTGCATACATCGAAATTATTATTTTGATAAGGATGACCTCATTTTATATATAAGGGTGAAATGTTTTCGATATGGATTATATATTTTTCTTTCTTTGAAAATTTGAAGCTTTGGAAGGATTTGAAATTTTGAAAATTTTATAAGAATTTGACTTATATAAAAATGATTTATAAATAAAGGGTTATGAATTTGAATTTCGAGGAATCGAACTCCAGTGTTTTGAAATCGGTTTTAAGATTTTGGAAAATATATAATAATATGATTTTAAGATATTTTCCGAATAAGAAATGTTTCAAATGTATTGAATGAATTCCAATGATTTCAAAGAGATTTCAAAGAAATTTTCAAAGAAAATAAAAGTCCAGAACCCACTTATGTCGTTGGAAAATAATTTCGGTGATGAATGCATGCGTTATCGACATTGATTTTTGAGTTTCTGAATGAGGGAAAGGCCACTCTAGTAGCTTTGCTACGCGAGTGAATTTGTGAAACCAATTTTGATCTCAGATTTCAAAGTACGGTTTGATATTCAAAGATATATGTATGTATATATATATGTTTGAAATAATTTAAAGTAAGCCGGCGTTCAGTCCTCGAGATTCAGATTTGTTTTGGTATAACCTTATCTATTGTAATTAATTTACTGAATTGTTGGTGATTTCCAACTTTTAGATTTTTAATATGATTTCTTTGACTATTTTTAAAAGTTCGAGCACTTCCAAATCAAGGTTTAATTTTCAAAGCTAAGTTATCCTGGAAAAATATAAATCATTCGATTAGGTAAATGAGTTGAAACTGTTTTATTAAGTAAATAAATAAGACTATTTTGAATTATACTGATATGGAATTTAGTTTTGGAATGTTTTGAATAAAATTTAGTTTTTAAATAGTTTGAAAAAGGTAAATTGATCTTTTGAATAGAAATAAATAGTTTAAAGGTCCTACAGCAATTAAACTTGGAAATCATTTCGGGAATAAATTGATTTTTGAGAAAGATATTTGGTTTTTAAAATAGATTGGATAGTTAAACCTAGTATTTATATGATGTTTGGGAAATGAATTTGTTTGATCTAAATTTTGTTGATTTGGAAATTTGGATTATTTTCTAAATCTATTCTTTTGAGAAACTTTGAAACTGAATATATGTAATTTGGAAGAAATGATTTGGCGAATTCATATATGATTTTGAAACTAAAACTTTATTGAAAGGAATTGTAATTGAGAACCTTGTTTTACTAAATACTTGATTTGGGGGTTACCGAATCTATATAAAATGGATTTGGTATAAGTATGAATTTGATTTGAAAACTATTGATTTGTAAGGTACTCAATTTGGAAAGAGAAATCTTATATAATCAAAGTCTATATAAGTGTGATTTGATATACTATTGATTTTGGAAAGTATTCGAATTGAAATGAAATCTTATATATAATAGACTTTATATAAGTATGATATTTGAAAGTGATTTGAAAGGTACTATATGATACATATATTCGAAGTAAAGATATGGAAAGTGTTTTCTACTTGATATCCGCTTTGTGGCCACACTGTGGGTTCATTCTATCGATATTATTCTATCTGATTTGGGTTTTTGGGATATGATACTCGAGTGTCCATCGAATTCCATAGCGATCTTCATGGTCTTATGAGCATTACTGCATAGCGTAATTCGCCTGGCTGAGATGGCCTGGGGGTACGGATATTTCCTGGGGGCTCCAGGCATAACCATTGTGTATCCTGCGATCTATGTAGGTCGTATTAATAGCGAAATCCGCTAGCTGAGATAGCTTAAGGGTACGGATGTTTCCTGGGAGATCCAGGTGTAACCATTGTGAATCTACGGTCTACTAGTCATCATGGCGTAATTCGCAGGCTAAGATAGCTTACAAGTACGGATGTTTCTTGGAGGATCCAGGCATAACCATTGTGCATCTGCGATCCATGGTTAGACAAATGTTTGGTTTGGTTGATTTGTTTGGATTGTACTTTCCATATCTGTTGTTTTAAAAGGTTTTCCAGTATTTTCACTGGGTGCTGAAACAAGTCTACCAAGTACCTGGAGAATTCTAGCTTTGCGCCTGATCAACGCATAGCCAGAGTCTGCAGGAATGAAAGTAAACTTGTTAAGACATCGAGTTATAAAAGTATTTTGATAAAGTATTATATAAAGGATATTTCGATCATTATTTTACTCATCTAAATAATTTAAAAATGTTTTAAATATTGTTTACTTCGAACTGTCAAATTTGAATCAAATGACTATTCATCATATTATAAAATGTTTAAATGGTTGTGAATAAAAATTTTAAATTGAAATGTATATAGTTTTAAAATATGGTTGATCCTTGTCTTCAACCTATTTTCCCTTCTAGCTATTCTTATGCTCCTATTTTCTTCCTCTTCAAGGGCCCTTTCTGCACTGTGGAAAGAGTTGGTTCTTTGGCTTATCGTTCAGATTTGCCCGAGGAATTTTCTGGAGTGCATGATGTGTTCCACATCTCACATCTTCGCCGGTATCTCCATGACCCATCTCTGTTTGTTCAGCCTTCTGCTCTTGATAGTTAGAGATTGGGCTTAATCTGACTATCGAGAGTAAGCCACTTCGTATTGTCGACAGATGTACGAAGTAGCTAAGAAGGAAATCTGTTAGTCTGGTCAAAGTATAGTGGAGCACCGATGATCGGGATTGTACCTGAAAGACGAAGGAGAGCATTCATGCTTCGAATCCGTAATTGTTCGTTTCAAGTACTATTTTGTTTTTCTATCTTGTTTTCCTTGTTTTCCTTGCTTTCCTTGCTCACTCCTTTTCGAGGACCAAAAGATATGAGTGGGGGAGAGTGTAACAACCCTGAATTTTGTAATTTATTTTAAATTGTTTATTTTAATTATTTAGATAGAAACTCCTGATTTAAAAACTTTATTTTATTTATTAAAAAGGATAAAAAAATTATTTTAAAAGTATATTTAGATTTTTATGTCAATTATAATTCCAAACATGAATAAATCGTATACTTTCAGAAAAGTGGATTTTTGGTCAATCTGGTCAAAATTTACTTTTAAATTTAAATATTTGAAATTTTGAATTTTATCCTTTATTATTAAAATAAATTAAATTTTAAGAATACTACTTTTCGTTTCTTTGAAATCCGATTTATATTGTGAAAGTTATGCTTTTTACAATATTGTACGTAAATTTTTTATTTAACAAACAATTGTTCATTTTAATTGATATAAATAAGATTTTGTTTGTCAAATCATGTTCTAATTTGTATATATATGTGAAATATGACATGTTAATTGTATATTTTATTTTTAAAACATTTTTTTAGTGAAGTAGGAATTTTTCTAGTGTTAACGGGTAATTTTTTTTTGTAATTTTCATGCCTTGTTTTCAATTTTTAAACAATTTCCTTAGTTCTTTTTCTATTTTCTCCAACTTGATTATTTATTTCATTTTAGAAATGATAATGAATTATTTTATTTCAAATTTTTGCTTTATGATATTTTTAAAATGAATTAGATATTTTTCCAAGGCTAGTGGTGATTTATTTGTAATTTTTTAACACTGTTTTGAAATTTTAAGCAATTTCTTTAATTCTTTTTCTATTTTCTTTAAATTTAGTTATTTATTTTCATTTTATTTTAATTTTTTTCAGTTTTAAATTCATTTGCTGAATTTTATTTTATTTTTATTTGAATTAAAGGAATGGTAAATTGAAGAGACAAGACTCTTCCTTTTCCTATGACTTTTCAAATGCTACACTTTTCATTTTTTCATACCTCTTCATTTATTTTTCTTGTTTGGCCATGCATTTTGTTTCTTAGCTGTGAGTTTCATTTACTTTTCATGCACAAAAATTTTTACATCTAATTTCATTCACGGCTAGAAGAAATTTGGGTAATGGCCTCTTCCTTATTTCTCTTCTTTTTCTTCTTCTTTTCATATTTTTGCCTTATTTTCATGGATAGTATGCTCGTCCTCCTCTTGCTTGTCACGGCCACCACCTCCTACATCTCCTCCTTGTCACCATCACCACCTACCCCTTAGGTCTTGACCATGGCCGAGACTCCTATGGTGCAAAAACTCCACAAAAATGCAACAAATGCCGTGAAAACCTTCATAGCCGACCACACCTTACTTCATCACTTCCTTGTTCATCACCACCACCACCATAGGCAGCCATACCTCATTGTCCAGACCTCCTCTCACCACTCTAACCACTGACCAGACCTGTAGCACCCTGGTCGAGACCCTGGCCGAGCCCAAGGACCCATGGCCGAACCAATTTGGTGAACCATAACCACTCTAGTTTGCATAAGCCTTTTGACCTTCATGCCTTGTAACCTCCTCCATGTTCTAGCTTGTAGCCGTGCACCCTTATGTCTAAACCCGAGCCAAGCCACACCAAAATCTGACCAAATGCATCACCAAGCCGTGCATACATATATAGAAAACAAGGAAAAAGTTTGTGTGTTTAAATTGTTTTTCATTTCAAAATTTTTTCAAATTGAATGTTGTATTGAATTATAATTTTATTCTATTTTGTTTTGGGTTGTAACACAAGATCTATAGCTTGGATCTCGCTCTACCGTAAGTCTGTAGTCTTGTCATTGTGTTCTGGAATCCATTGTGTCATTTGTATTCATATCTCCAGCATAAGAGGTGAGTAAATCTCACACGACATTATATACTTATGCAAATGTGAAGCGATAATAATTGAATATGTAGAATTAACTATGATGTTATAACTGCCTGTGACTATTTATATATGATGTTAAACCTGTTAAATTACATGTCATCTCATCTGTTACTGTTATATATTGTTAAACTTTTCATTTATATCTATTTATCACATTGCAAGTTCCTTATAGAATAGATCACTATGGGTTGAAATGATACATACCCGAACGGACTTTAGAATAAGGAAAAATCGTTATGGGATGAAATGATAGGCCTAAACGATTTTTGTTTATTTTATTTTACTTGGGATTACGGGTTTGAAATGTTAAAACCCGGATTTTTCCTTTGTAAATTACGGATTGAAATGATATATTATCCGTATCATTTGACTTAGGTTAGAAAATTATATACAGACCGTGGTTAAAATATATTTTTCTAAAATTTTTAAAATATTATAAAAATGTAAATATTATGATATTATGATTTGAAATTTAGTTAAAAATGATTTTTATGAAATATTAGTGATTTTCTACAAGTTAATAAGTGAAATAAATAAATGGTAAAGTAGAATGTGAAATATAAGTTAATTTTGGAATTTATGATTTTGTTTATAAATGAAGTTTAAGTTAAGTAAGAAAATATGATTATTTGATTTAAATTTAAATTTAAAATGATTTTATAAAGTATTATTGATTTTTCTATAAATTTAAATTAGTTAAATAAATAAATGTTTAAAATTGAAATTTAAAATATAACTTAACCTGGAAAATGTGAAATAGGTTTTAAATTTAAAAGTTAAGTTAAGAAAATTAAAATGGAATTTAAATTTAATTATGAAATGGTAAATTTAATATAAATGTAAAGTAAATGAAATGTTATAAAATTTTACATTGATTTTTTTAAAGTGAACTATTAAATTTTGTTAATTATTTGTGAAATTGCACTTTATAGAATCATAAATTAAAGGGTATTTAAATGATTGTTTTAAAGTGAGAAATTATGATTTTATAGGTTAAAATATAATTGTTTATGAAAGTGTATTGAAAACCTTGAATTTCAATTAACAGCATTTCTAGATGCTATCATTTCTTAAGTAAAGGATATTACAGCATTTGTAAATGCGTAGTTGATACAAATGAACTATAAGGTAAAAAAATGAGCTAGGGGCTATTATAGCACTTTGTAAGTGCTGTAGTTGCAGAATTGAACTAAAGCTTTTATTTGAATCTAAAACCTATTACAGCATTTTTGTAAATGCTATCTTTGATAAAATGAATTATTTTCAAATATAAATTTACCGTAGCATTTTCTAAATGGTACGAAAGTTGAAATTTCACTATTTTAATAAATTTAAGTAAATAAATGAATTCTAAAAATGGTAAAAATGTTGAGAGTTGAATATTTGATTATTAAATTTAATAACTTCATTTTTAAATGACTTAAATGGAATATATTTAATTGGAATATTTAATTGGTTTAATTGGAATATTTGCTTTGAGATATAAACCATTTTAAATTCTGATTTGGAATGGTATTTAAATTTAATAAAAATGAATGGAGTTTTAGAAAAGTATGATATTGAATATTTTAAATGAATATGAAATGATATTAAATTTTGAAGTGATATTGGATTTTGAAGTATAAAATAACATTTTGGAATTTTAACCACGGAATGTATTTAATTTATGCTTTAACCGATCCTTAGAGGATGGGCGATCCCAAGCATCCTTTAATTTATTGTGCATTACTACTACAAATTACTTGAGTTGGTTTACATTATATAAGTATGTATGTCCTGACTCGAGTATTTTGTGTTTTACTTTACACTCGGGTCAGCCAGAGTATTTACAGCAAAGCTTTGGATTTCTTTTCTGGAGCTAGGAATCGTTGGAGATTCTGCTTGTCTAGTTATCTGTTCCCTTTCTGTTTCAGTTTTTCTATTTCAGCTCAGGTATTTATAAACTTCTATGTATTTGGGATTTCTATTGTATATGTTTTTTTTCAAACTAATATTATGTATTTTGTTTTGAGATATTGTTATAGTAGCTTCATGAACTATTATGGTATTTTAATTTCCTCTATGAGTTATTCTGATATTTCTGTGTCTGTGATTCTATGATTGTTTTCATTTGCTCCAAATTTATTTACAATGCGGTATTTTGAGCAATTCAAGTTTGGCATGTGTGGATGCGAATGACTGAAAATATCAGGTTGTTACACTAAGCCTAAAAACCCCAAAAATAAAACCAAGCCTTTTGGAAAGTCTGCATCTTCAAAATCAACCCCAAAGTCTAATGCCAAAAGCAAGAAGAAGAATAAATAGTTATTGAATATTTCTCCTATGGACTTTGATACAGACTCGGTTTCTTCAACTGAAAAATATCCTATTCAAGTGCCTTAAACCTCTCAAGGAGGTAACAGAAATCTTGACAATAAAAAACTCATGTTTAATCAATGATACAAAATATAGGAGTTTGGAACATTAGAGGAGCTCATATGATATCCAAAATTGAACAAGAAAAAACTATTATCGATGACATAAGCTATCACTTCTATCTCTTTCAGAAACCAAGCTTGACTTTCCTTCTTGAGGTGGCCAAATCTATTAACCCCACATGGAACTGCATCACAAATCACACTCCTGCTCCCTATGGTAGGCTCCTTATTGTGTTTGATCTTGCTGTATTCACCCTCAAGCTAATTCATTTTGATAGGCAAGTCATTCACTACCATGCTACTCACCTCTCTAACTCCTCAACCTTTTATTTCACCTTTATTTATGCTGACAATACTCCTATTCAAAGACAATAACTCCTTGATTACCTACCACACCTAAGACAAAACACACATCCATGGATCCTTATTAGAGACTTCAACTGCTACTTTTTGTCTTCCCACAAATCAGGTGCAATCCTCTTCAAATTAGTGACCTATCCCCTCTCAGTGACACTATTATCAATGCAGAAATCACTGATATTCCAACCTCTAGTTCCCCATACACTTGGAGTAACAAAAGCCAATTTTATCCAAGAACCCTTATTAAGATTGATCATGGGTTCATTAATCACAAAGCCCATGCCAATTTCCCTTCAATACATATTTTAATTCCAATGCCTATCTTTCAGACCACTGCCCTTTAATCCTTTCTTTTGGTGAAGCTGACATTAGAAAGCATGTAAATTTTAAATTTTTTGATACATGGATTCATAACTCTGATTTCATGCAGGTGGTTACTGAGGCTTGGAATCAACACACTTTTGGAAACCCTATGTTCAAGCTACAAAGAAAACTTATTCATACAAAAATTGCTTTGAAAATATGGTATAAACAAATATATGGTGATGGAAAAAAAATTCTCTACTAACATCTATTATGAACTTGAGCAGGTCCACGCTCTGATCATGAACTCAGGTAATGACCTTTCTCACTTCAAACTTGAAGCTGGCCTTATTAATAAGCTTGATGATGCCTACTTTACTCAAGCAGAAATGGCATGGCAGAAATATAAAGAAAAATGGACCATGCATGGGGACATAAACACCAAACTTTTTCATGATTCATTAAAGATAAAGCAATTTAAGTCTTTCACTCACCAGATCATAGACGTGCATGGTGCTACTCAGTGTACAGGTTTAGGAGTTGATTCTGCATTTTGCAATATTACTCTTCCCTCCTTTTTTTGTTCTCTTCCTATTCCTGATCTCTCTTTCATCAATGCCCTCTCCATGGCAACTCACTCTACTGATATGTAAGTCATTCTAACATCTCCTATAACTGATGATGAGATAAAAGATTCCATATTTTCAATGAGAAAGACTACTACTAGTGGGCCTTATGGTTTAAACGCAGCTTTTTACACTACACGCTGAAGCATTATATCCTCCAATGTCACAAAAGTGGTGCATAATTTTTTGACAAGTCTAAGATGCTTAGCTCGATAAACTCCACAAACTAAGCTCTTATACCTAAGGTGGTCAACCCCACAATTGTAACTCACTTTAGGCCGATAACATGTTGCAACATTATTTACAAGCGCATTGCTAAAATCTTGGTTTTAAGACTTAAACAAGTGCTCCCTACAATAATATCTGCCAATCAAGCGTCTTCTTACCCTCTCGAAGCATTCTGTACAATGTTCTTCTAACTCATGTACTTCTCAATTATTACACTAATGCAAATAAATCTCCTCGAACTATGTTGACAATTGACGTAAGAAAAGCTTTTGACATTGTAACTGGTCTGCTTTAATGCACATTATGTCTTTGATGAACTTTCCTCCTATTTTTTGCAACTGGATCTTCTAATGCATATCAACTATTAGATACACTCTAGTTTACAATGCGCATTCTATGGGTTTCTTCATAGGTATGAATGATCTTAGGCAAAGAGACCCTATATCTGCCTACCTTTTCATTCTTATTACTGAAAAACTAACTAAAGCTTTAGAGAGACATGTCTATCTAAAAAAAATTCTCTTCATACAAATAAAAATCTCCTCTGATTACTAGTCTAGCTTTTGCAGATGATCTTCTCATTTTCACCAAGCCTACTGTTATCTCCTTGACTGCTATAATGAACACTCTTGACTTCTTTTGTAAATTCCCTGGCCTTTAAATAATTCATGAAAAATCCCGTATTCTATTATCTAGCTTGAATTCTTCTAAAAGGTCTGTGTGCCTCTCTATAACCAATATGAACACTCTTGAGTCTGACATGTCCTCTGTGGCTTACTTTAGCTAGCAAACATATCGCCGTTTCTCAATATATGCCTCTTTATGAAAAAATCGCTGCTATTTTTGGTAGATGGCACAATAGGTATCTTAGTCAAGCAGGCAGACTAGTTATTATCAACTCTGCAATCTTCTCCCTGACAGTTTACTGGTGTAGGACCTTTCGTCTCCCGACTAAACTGTTAGCTTTTGATTAGATCGAGGATGATCAGTTTTGTATGGACAGGCTCCACTAGTAATAGAAAACTGTCCCCAGTTGTTTACAACAAATTAGAATGGCCTAAGAAGTATGGGGGTCTGGATATAAAAAGTTTAAAAAGGTGGAACAAGGCTACGCTCTTGAAACATTTCGATAATTTACTCAAAAGAAATCCACATTGTGGGTTGCTTGGTGTTGTAAATATAATCTTAAAAATGAGAATATCTGGACGGTAATAACAATTCAGCTTAGTAACTGGGTTTGGAAGCTTATGCTAAAAGTTAGGGATGCAATTTCACCTCACTCGTATGTTTCCCTGTGCCATAATAGCACTGTCAGCTTCTGGTCTGAACCATGGTTAGATAAGGGATTGATGTTAAGCACTTCTGTGTCATATGCGAAAGCTCAACTTACTGGAATTCCAACTAATGCTAAAGCGTCATCCTACATCAGGCATGGTAAGATTCACTACCTATCTTGAGCTTCTCTTTACTTAACAACAAATGGGATAGGTATAACCACCGGCAATACTCTTTTGAATCTGAGGATGGATACAGCTGGTCAGACAAGCATAAAGAGCACTTTATTGCCATCATATACACTGCCTTGGAAGAAGATACTCCTCACCTCAGATTTGCTTGGTAAAAGCATATTTGGAGTCATCATACAAGCGAAAGATTGAATTTCATGCTGTGGAAAATATTCAAGAATGCAATACATACAAAGGCAAATCTAAGAAGAAAAGGCCTTTCTTTGAATAATGTCTACACTCTATGTTGAAATAGTGAAGAATGTGTACACCACCTTTTTTTCTCAGGCCTTTTCTCTTTCTTGTATGGTCTAAATTTAGATTGAGGAGAGGCTTATCAAGACCTTTTTCAGATAGCAAGATCAAATGGTTTAACATATACACAACTATTAAATGGAAAACTCCTGCTCCCTATGCATTGCTTAAGGTTACAGTGTCTGAACTATGGAGAGTACAAAATGATATCTTTTTTCTAACAAGAATAGAAAGAGACTAAAGGTGTTCCATCGAAATTGCAACCTGATTTATCAAGCCGTGACTACTTCTCCCTTTCCTTTTGATGAGGTGGTTGTTTACCTTTGGGAGTAATTGTTTTCAAAGATTATATTTTCTTGTTTTGTTTCTTTCCTCCTCTTCTCTTTTTTCTTTCCGTAGTTTTCCTCAGTACCTATTATTTATGATGTAAGTACTTCTCCTTTCATAATAGATACATGGTAAGGGCAATAATCCCCATTGGCTATTCCAAAAGAAGGTCAAAGTAGTCCCTAAGTTTACAATATTGTATAACAATTCAAGGTTTATTGGTTGAGTGATAGATGTTAGTAAACATGAATTGGAAGTTATTATAAATTGGATTAGGGTTTCATTAGTATTTTGATTCATTGGAATGAAGTGCGTGGCAATGTGAATTTCTATAAATTTTCCAGTTTTAATAAAAGTATACCATTTGAAATAACAAGAAATATGCCTCAAAGAAAGAGATATATAAAATATAGGTGTTTACCGCATTGTGTATCGTTTATTTTAAAAAAAAGATAATTCCTTGTAATTCCAAACATAACACAGGTCCTCTTTTAGATAATTTATGGAAAATTATAATGTTAACGTTTTTTTGGAAAGATGGAATTTAAACGTATTAAAATGCAAAAATCCCTAAAGTATAAACCAAAGTGTTATAAGTAGAAATAATAACAATAATTCACTTATACATGTGATAAGTTAGAAAACGAACAAATAAGCTATAAAATACATGTAAAGCGATGAAATGAGTATTTAAGAAGATTTAATAATCAAAGAAAGGTAGTTAATAATTGAAAAGGGACTAAGTTATATTTAATAGTGTTAAGTGGAAGTTAGGAAATAAAAGATATTTAATCTATTAAAATTAGAGGTAAACGATAAATGACATTGAGAAAATTAAATGAAACAAGAAGTAAGTTGTGTAAAAGTAACTAAGTATTAACAATTAAACATAGAAGGCTGAGTAAATAAATATATATATAGCCTCAAGTACGTATTTATGGCGAGTATGAATTATTAAACCATCAATAACATAGATTAATTGAAAATGACAAAGTCATTAAAATTGATTAGAATGCAAGGTCGGTAGTGATACACAACAGAAGTCTGCCCACCGCTTAGAGCTACCAGCAGTTTGTATACATTGTACCGAGACATATCCAACTAAAGGACCTATGGGATTATACTTATGCGTATTGGTGAAAGAAATATACCAAAGTAGGATGGTTTGCCTGGTCGAAGTGTCAAAGGGCCAAGCAGAGTCTGCTTCAACTTTTTAGCAATACAAGTTAAGTGACCAAATGAGCATTTCCTTTATTGCATTAGACAATCTAAATGGGGCAGCGAGCGTAGGCTCGGCGATATGTCAGCATGATTGGTACCATGTATGATAAGAATAGGAGACATAGGTCAAGATCGTCATCGGTCACGAGTAGCCCGCGGAAAGATAAGGGTTACACCAAAATGGGCTACACCTCCTACTAATGTAGATCACATTTAGGACATGCACCGCCTCATAGTTGTTTGTTAGTTTGTTTGTTGTTAAGATGCAAGGCAAGATAACCCTCAATGAAGCTCTTTCAAATAAATAATCATGGGTAAATGGTTGTAATACCGTTATCAGACTCTATGGAAATTCGTTAGGATGCACAGTGGCGAGGACGTGATAGTGCGTTGACAATGGATCCTGACAATGTGTAGAGTTATGGATACTAGTGGAGAAAGTATCCTGGTCCAAAAAGGGATCGTGGTACCTATTTATACACCTATATATTCTTATGTAGTTATTGAATACATCCAGTAGGTGGGTAGTATCATACGCATATATGATGTCAAGACGACTAAGTTTAAAAAGAAGACGTAACATGTAATGGAAGACAATCGGCATAAACTAGTGTTATGTATAAAGTATGTAATTTATCGGTCATTAGAACGTTGTTATAACCCCTTACTCATTACAACCCATAGGATTGACTTAGATGCATATGTACTGGTATAAGGTAGGAATGGTGGAAGGATAGCTTCCTTGTGCATGCTCAGCACTGACAAGGACCGTATATACTAAGGTTATCAGTCCTAGTCGTTAATTATATAGTACTATATTTTGTACTTTCATTGTGAGTTCTTATCAATAATGTTCTGATATACCTTTGTTTATTATAAGATACTAACGCCAATAATCCATACCTAGTTGACCTGGGTTTACAATTTAGCGAAAATTTGAACTATTAAGGTGTGGGTTGTTACAATCTATGAATCCAATCCATACCTAGAATAATGTCAAACACAACAAAACCCAAAGCAAAGCAATCACATTCAAAAGAACATCCATGACTATATATGACCATACTATGACAAACCGTACACAGATTAATGGAGCCTCCAATAGGATTTATCACAATCAAAGGTCAATCAACAATTTTGGGTTCTAATCCTAATTACCTACCAAATCACTAGATATGAAGGAATGTGAACCCCTATATCAAATAGAAGATTTGTGGGAACGTCATAAGTGGAAAGCATACGTTGAATAACGATGCTCTTATAATTCCTTTTCGTCGATGGAGCACGGGATGAAGTTGGGATAGTCTTAAGAGTATATGCTTTCACACGCTGCTTCTACGTAGGTAGCTCTGGGCAGTTCTTCTTGAAATGCCAAAAATTACTACAGACGAAAAACTTCTACCGCTTAGCATTTTAGTTTTTAATAAAGTGACTTTTCTCCAAGCGGTTATATCAAATTGGCTCACTTTTGATCTTCGTCTTTTTGGTCTTCTTAGTTCTGAAAATGCTTCCTCTTATTATTATTCCACTTCTTCTTTCAACCCCCGCCCAACTACGGCTTTGTCTCTTCTTTTGGAACACTAGTAGTAGCTTTGGATAAAGACTCTCATGCCTTAGGTCCTTCTCGACTTTCGTATCAAAAGTCTCGTCGACATGGCCCATGAGTCGCACCCCAAGTAGTTGTCTAAGCCTATGGCGAACTTCTTATTAGAGTAGTGTTGATGAAGGACATCTCATATTTTGACAGGGCATCGAACACAACATATTCGCTTACTTCATATCGACTAACTTACGAAACAAAACTGACTTTTGAGCTACAAGAATAAATTTTTCCTTGAATCCGCTTTGGATTTGACATAAGTGAACTGATCCTCAAGAGTAGTAACCCTCACTACATTCCACCAATTCATGGCTCTCCATTGAAGCTGTCGGGAAGCCAACCGCCTTTCCGTTGCACCGTTCAGCTCTAAGTTATAGAAAATCCTTTCCTAGGTATTAATCCAATTTCGCGCTTTCATCTCTAAATCCATGCCTTGGAAATGTTTGCCACTAAGACCAGCAAAGTTTTTATTAGCTTAGCGAAGTTAGCTCTAGACACCTACAACAGAGTACCACCATCAATAGCAACATTCAAAGCAGCTACTTGAGCAGTCTACAACATGTTCTGCATCATGGTATTGAACATCATCTGCAGTTCAGGTTTAGTAGCTCCCTAGCCAACTCCTTCTTCGACCCCAGAGACGTAGTTCCCTGCAGCATTTCTTGTTTAATGACTCATCATTCAATCTGTAATAAGGACGATCAATCTCTCTGTAAGGATTTCTTCTTAAGTAACACTCATGCATGCAATGTGAATTATATTCTATATATACTACTATATAGTTTCGAAATTAAAAATATAACAAGTACATGCTCTTGTATCACACACATACTCTCTCTCTCTCTCTCTCGCGATCGATCCAATCTAACGTGAGAACTCCTACCCTAACTCTACTGGGCCATGGTATCCCTTAGGTTAAACTACGCAACCTATGCTCTAATACCTAATGTGATAACTGTCTTACATCACCAGCGCCCAATATAACCTGTATAATGCACTGGAACGGAGCCCGTCCGATGTAGGATGATTATCAAAGTTGTGGTAAGGTGAAGTAAATTAATCATAGAACATGTCATATATCTAACAGCTCATCGAATAAAATATAATAGTAAACAATTTAGATATAAAATAGGCGGGATAGTAATAAGTGAATGAATCACATATATTAGAATAATCAGATCCATATAGCTTTATAGCATAAGTGATAGAGTTTGTACAACTGATGAAAAACTTAAAATAGATAACTACCTCTAAACATATAGTGGCATTAGTAACTCTATGGTGCTACATAATGGAATGATAAGAAATAATTACTATATATAGCAATACGAGAATATAGCCTCCTATTCATCTCCTATCCAGCTCCACATGCTCGCCAGACATGATATCCCTAATCTACTCATTTAAGAGTACTCGGAATAACAGGAAGCAAAGCATAAAATTCCGAGTCAGACAACAGTCTACTATGAGCGGTAGAAAATTTCAAATATTACAAAGTCAATATACTAGGACAAATGGTATGGAAAATCATACTTGATGTATCCCTGCATCCATAGAGTTAACACATAACACATAATATATACTACTCTAAGCATCGTGTGTACTATACATAAAATACTAATAGGTGTCAAGATATCCACATCGATGATGTCTACTTTGTATGACATCTTTAATGTGATTAACAATCAAGCAAACATAGGATTCATCATCCATTCTCACATTTACTCACTTAGTGCATTGGATATATGATACTCTTATGGCCTCATCACATAGTCAAGGACTACTCAACGTCCTGGTTTCTCGATACTTGATTTCATGCCACTCAGTAGGCTAGGAACTAGATTTCCATCAAACTCAGTCCAAGGTAAAACAGACTGAAACATCATGTGATCTGGATTGCACTCCTAAGTGAGCGTCCTCACACACCACTGCTTTATGAGTACACTTTGAAACTTATAAATAGCAACAATCCCTTTGCATACATCATCCGTATCAGAGCACAATTCGGAATTACCCTTAAACTTCACTCTGAAGTCGTCATGGTTGGGGATTATTCTCAGAAATTATCGTTAGTTGTAGAACATCATAATTTGTTCCATAACCTTCCTCCTATAGTTTCTTCAATCCGACTCATGATCCTCTACTTTGTGTCTCGGAGCATAACTATCCCATCACCGATGTCGTCACTTTCCATCGCAGAACCATCATCACCAACACACATGCCGCCGCCATCGAAAAATCTCCACCGAGCCTCATGGTTCTATACCGACTCAAGCCTTAGCTTGAAGAAACAGAGATGAGACTCGAAGCAAACACATGTTTGAAGACCCAAAGAAAGCCTTGAAGATAAACAACAACAAACGCATAAGCAACTTGGAGCACTTGATTTTCTTCACTTTGAACCCTTATCATTGATCTAAGCACCACTCCTATCCAACCATCGATGAACCAAGCTCCACTAATCCACACACAAATACATTGCATAGATCTAAGTCACTAAAAGATGCCACTAAACTGAGCCACCACATGGATCGGTACCCATCCATGGTTACTAGCGATCCCATACTTTACTATTTTGTTTTCTTAATATGTTTGTCCAAGCAAACATGCAACCAATCCGACTTACCTGCCTTCCAAGCCCAAAGGCTCATGACCAATCCCACACTTACAATTTTCCCGCCTTCCTCACATGACCCATGCATTTTTACTTGTGACCCAAAGTAAACCCCTCAAGAACTCGAAGTAAGCATGTCCAAAATTCGAAGTGCTCTTTTACCGATCCAAGATTTGAACTCCATCAATCCATCTCCTTTTGGCTATAACTCCAGCAAATGAAATCCAATGACTTGAAACTTGGAATATAGCCTTGTAAGGCCTTCCTTATCGTCCCATATAGAATGCACCAAATTTCGGTCAAGTAGCTTTCATGAACCGTCACCGATCCATGACTTTGTTCTTAATTTTAAATCGCCATCCAATCAGCGTTTTTTACCAAACAAACATCATACATTTAAAAAATTATTGTATATAATATATATCAAACAAGCATACTTCCATTCACATCAAAATGAAGCCTAAATCTAAGTAGAAACTACATAAACAAAAAGAACAAGTAAGATTCATAAGAACACAACTTTTCCTTTCCAAATCATTTGAAATTAACATATGTGATTAGTTACGGTTTAAAACACGTTTTAGGATCCAAAAATCTTTTTAAAACATCGTTCTAAGGTGTATAATGACTAATTAGTAGGCGATAGCTCCTAACAACCCACCTAAATCCAAAGAAAATCCATAAGTGTACAAATCCCTAGATGAACATTAACTCCAACATGTCTCCAACAAAAAATCTCCAAATCTAAATGCTAATTTCGCTAATATCTCCTTAATGATAATTTTTGGCTATTAAAGCAGGATTTGGGGTAACTTTTTGCCTTAGAAGTGGTTATTGGAGGGTTCTCACTCTATTATGGGAAGGGTGTAATGATGTAGAGAAGTCCAATCAGCCCTATCATGATTCTAACCCCAAAATGGGATTTGGACCAAGCCACAAACTAAATAATTACCCATTAAACTATTCAAAATAAAGTGGAATTTCAAATGATCATAACTTCAAAACTATAAGTCCAGTTTCCTAATATAACCACTCTACGAAAAGAGGAACCATCATGCCGATCTAATAGAAGTAGTTTCCGATCTACTTCATCTTCTATTTAATATTATAGGTCATGCAAGATTTTCAGTGTCAAAATCATCCGATAAAAAATCTAAAGATGGAAAATGCCTTTAGTATCCATTTCGAAAGTTATAGAATCATATGACCCTAAATAAAAATAACATTAATATTTTACAATCCTCCGATATGTAAAATATGGATCACTACAAATATGCAACTTTTTAAGATCAAAACCACGGCTAATAAAATAAACTAAAGGCTCGGTACATGTTTGTGCCAAAATTGGTCATAAACCCCAAATGTTGTAAAAGCACTAGTGTATGAACACCAATTAGCAGTATATAATCACAGATCTAGGTAATGTAGAGAATAAAAATGAAGAATAACACACTTAAAACGAAAAGAAATAGACAGAGACACAAGATTTATAGTAGTTTGGCTATCTTCGGTCTACATCCACTTCAAATGATAATTTTTATGTACTTTCTTCACTGGTTACAGCGGATTATAGCACTAATTTTTGAGTACAGTGGTGAAGCTTGAATACAATGGTAATTTTGGAAGAGTTTGGACATTGCTGAATCCAAAGTCCCTTTTTTATTAGCTCCGAGATGCTATTTATAGGCGTAGGATGCAGATATCTTGCTCGGATCTCGAGAGACCTCTTCTAGCAGGTGAGTGGGCCCATGCGATCGATCCCATGTGATTTCGACTCGATCCGTGATCGATGCGAACCAATTTCGTATCGATCAAGATTTGATTCAATCGAGTTGAAACTTGGCATGAACAATCCTCATATTGTACGTAAGCTCCTGTGAAAATTTCATACCATTTGGACTTGTAGATTGTGAGATATGATCGATATGAATTGGGTTCTCCAACATGGATACGAGTTCGTATTGATACTTCTGCCTCCCTCTCTTTCGTGTTGATCAAAAGAACATGCCTATCTGTTGACGTGGAGCGACAAACTAGGGTGGATCCACATCTCCTACTGTGTTGATCGAGCCTTCATCCTTTTCGAACTCCATTCAGATCCATCCATATCCTTCCATTCGCATCCATCCACTTTGACCTTTATTCGTATCGTTGGTCCGTGACCATCAAAGTGATGTGTCAATTTTCGTATCGATGCCAGTGGTGTAGCCATTTTCATATCGATGCCAGTGATGTACTTCATATTGATCTTATACATGTTAATCGTTACGAAGTAAACTTAGCAGATGGAAGTGGAGTGCATATAGGATCGATACGAAAAAGGTGTAAGTTGATGGATACGAAACAGGGTTTTTTTTATGGATACGAACAAGACCGACAGATGGATACGAACGGAAGCCTTACCTTTGGTGGATACGAACAGTAGCTCGCTTTGATGGATATGATGCAACAAATACGAATAGTAGTTCGCTTCGATGGATGCGATGCAACATGTCTGATGGATACGAATGTCTTGTTCGTATCCATGGGTATTGATATGAACAAGGTTCTCCTTGAGTATGCATCCATCAATAGCTCAAACAAACGAACTCCATTTGATTTGAAATTTGAAACGTGGCCTTTACTAGCCTTGATTGTCATTCCAAATCGATCCTGTCTTGTTTGGAGCTTGGCCAAATTTTGGCGATATCAATCATAGCCTCGTTTTCAATCGATCTTCAATCCTGATATCTACCCTTTCCAGCCAACTTGTTGATATCCCGGCCTTGACCAAAGGGTGGGATAAAATTTTCCCCCTAAAACATGACTTGTAGTAAGAAGGTGTGTTTTGAAAAAGCTCCAATTCCAACATCCAAAGTCCATATTTCGTCCATAGCCATACCATCTGATCCGTAATCCAATCCATTACCAAGTCATCCTATCAGAGTGCCACATTATTGACTGCTCTAAGTCGATGTCTAATTCCAAATCCAGTAACCAAATCCTTAGTCAATTCCATACCCATCTGAACCTGACAATCGAGTCCTAACCCGACCTTATCCGGTAACCGAATCCAAGACCTCTCCGGGTCGACATCCTAGTTCTTAGCTATTTACAACCGATATCTAAATCTATAACCTCTTCGAGTTCTTGTCGAGCAAAAAATCCACCCCTGCGACCTGTAATAAAAAATGCCGTAGTGTTCGCGGTCTAATGTCCCTGAACGCTGAGTAGTGCATAACTTAAGTCCTAAGCCGAATCATGGTCGCTGCAGACCCTTGCAGAGCATAGTCCATATTCGACGACCTGAAATAGTAACTAATAATATAGGGCCTAATTCCTAGGCCGAATCCTGGTCTCTCTGGACCCTTGTCGAGCATTATCCATACTCGACGACCTGAATAAGCCAATTCGCCATGTTTGGATGAAGAGACTTACCCCTTTCCAGGCATAGTCCATATCCGACGACCATTTGCCAAATAAAAATCCAATCAAAAACCAATCAGAAATCCAGATCAAATCAAAAAATCAAAAATCCACATCAAAAATCCAAACTAATATCCAAACATGAAAACAATTATCAAAACAAAAGTCCATACCATAAAAAACAAAATCAAGAGTTCATACCAAACTCTAAAACCATACCAGAAAACGTGAGTGTCCAAACCAAAAAAGAAAAAAAAAAGATTTCATAAACCATAGCATCGCGGTTTATCATCGTCTCAGAGCATGCCTAGTGGCCATCTCCATCCCCATACATGAGTAAGCAACTTGGCCGTTTGCCCAGAGTTTGCTACTTGTTCCATATCATCCTTGTTAGTTGATAACCAATTGGCGCAGCGGATAAATCGAAACAAACTTCAATCGATGGAATGTAGCAATCGGTGAGTTGAGAATACTGCAAGGCCCAAATCCGTTGATCCAAAGATACCGGATTCTAGCTATCTTCGTCTCGTTGATCGCGCACGATACCGAGAAAGAAGATCTACGATTCTTCGTACGTTGATCTAGCGCACTAGATACCGTGAATCGGCTTCTACGATCGTTGAATCGAGCGCACTCGATTAACCGAAAGAGGAGATAGGAGATCACACTCAACTACCAATTTGTATGAAAGCACAAAGCTAACAAAAGAGAATTTTATTCAAAAATCAACCACCTTCAAAATTTACAACACACACGTATTTATAGGAGTTACAATCCAATTCCTAAGTCGTTGCCGACCTACGACTCATCCTAGGTCGTTGCCGACTTATTACAGTGGCGACCTAAACCCATTACAACATAGCACAAAGTGACCGACTCAAACATGGCCGACTTAACCAAGTACGACCTAACATACAACATACGACTCAACGTGACCGACTCATATATATATGACCATAATACGACTCATCATAGGTCGTACGCGACCTAACACATTACATACATACACGTTTACAACAGTTAGATCGTATACGACCTAAGACCCAATATTACAAACGACTTAACAAACCCAGGATTGGTGCCTTATCTTCCTGGCGACCTACGACCTAAGTTAGGTCGTTAGCGACTCAAATTCCAAGCGACTCATCTCCAGTAGCGGTATCTCATTGGGTCGGTCTATATCTTCCTCCTTAGGTCGTTGCCGACCTAGACCTCCTTCGCTGAGTCGGAGACAACCTAAAGCTGCTTCATTAACTCGTAGCTCTTTCTCCTTAGGTCGGGTCCGACCTAAAATGTGCTTTGGTTTCTGTAAATCGTTGCCATTTGTCTTGTTAAGTCGCGAACGACTTAGAGTGTTTTCGTTAAATCGGTATCGACTTAAAATTTTCCAACGATCTAACTACGAAGCCTTTTCCATACGGCCTAGAGTTATGTTAACTCATGACCGACTTTCAGTAGGTCGCTGCTCCTCACATGGCCAGTTAGGTCGGTGGCGATACAAATCTACCCTCCTAAGTCGTGAACGACTCATGCTGCCTTCACCTTCCTTAAGTCGGAGCTCGTTAGGTCGGAATTCTTCATCCTGTGATTTCTTAGGTCGTACTCGACTTAAAAACAAGTTAGGTCGGAGCCGACCTATGACTTCGTCTCTCTGGTCTGCATCATCCTCTCCGGGTTGACAGAAATTCGACCTCGAATTTTCACCATCTCCTTTCACAACAATTTCTCCTCCATGATATGGAATTAGATGTTTGACGTTAAAAACATCAGAAGTATAAACATCATCTGGTAACTTTAATCGATAAGCATTCTCGTTGATTTTCTTCAAAACTTCAACTGGACCAATTTTCCGTGCTTTCAATTTATTGTATGTTCCTACCGGAAAACGGTCTTTTGTCAACACTGCATAAACCAAATCGCCTTTGTTAAATTCAACATTTCATCGCTTCAAATCTGCAGACTTCTTATACTTCTCATTCGATTTCTTCAATCGTTCCTGAACGATTTTATGACATTCAGTCAACTCATCAACAAAATCAGTAGCTTGTTTAACCGTCCCCTTCGATTGTGGTACTACTGCCAGATCCAACGGTCCCCTGGGTAAATTTGAATATACAATCTGAAATGAACTGTAACCCGTACTACGATTCATGGAATGATTATGAGCAAACTCTGCTTGGCATAACTTCATATCCCAACTTCTCAAATTATCCTGTACAAGACATCGCAACAAATTCCCCAATGACCTGTTAACAACTTCTGTCTGTCCATCAGTTTGCGGATGATAAGCGCTACTAAACTTCAGCTTTGTTCCCACCATCTTCCACAAACTTAACCAAAAGTGACTCAGAAAACGAGTATCCCGATCAGAAACAATAGATTCTGGTAAACCATGCAATCGATACACCTCCTTAAAGAATAATTGTGCCACTCGAACTGCATCCGCTGTCTTCTTGCAGGCAATAAAATGTGCCATCTTCGAAAATCTGTCCACTACAACAAATATCGAATCATTTCCCCTTTGAGTTCTAGGCAAACCCAAAACGAAATCCATGCTGATATCAACCCATGGCTTAGATGGTACAGGTAATGGCATATACAACCCTGCATTCGTCGCTGTTCCCTTTGAAACCTGGCAAATATGGCATCTCTCCACAAATCTTTCAACTTCTTTTCTCATCGACGGCCAAAAATAAATTGAGAAACCAATTGCAATGTACGATCTCTACCCACATGGCCTTCTTCATGCAACTCCTTGATAATTTTCATTCTCAAACTGCTCTCAGGAATACATAACCGATTTCCTTTAAACAAAAATCCATCAATCATCATAAATTCATCAGTACTCCCTTCCTTCACTTTCTCAACATATTTCACAAAGTAAGGATCTTCTTCAATCATCTCTGGCAATATTTCAAACCCTGTCACTTCAACCTTCATTGTTGTTAATAAATGACTCCTCCTACTCAAAGCATCAGCTACCCGATTCGTCACCCCTGATTTGTGCTTAACGACAAAAGTAAACTGCTGTAAATAAGCAATCCATGATGCATGTCTCGCTGAAATCTTGTCCTGTCCCTGCAAATGCTTCAACGCCTCATGATCAGTGTACAGAACAAACTCCTTCTGAAATAGATAATGTCTCCAATGTTTAATCGTTTGCACAACAGCATAGAATTCAACGTCATATGTACTGTATCTCCTCTTTGCCCCTGACAACTTCTCACTGAAATAAGCAACGGGTTTCCCATTCTGACTCAAGACTCCTCCAATTCCCACCTTCGACGCATCAGTGTGCAATTCAAACAACAACTGAAAATTCGGTAAAACAAGAATTGGTGCTGTCGTCAATAGTTCTTTGATTCGTTCAAAAGCAACTCCCGCTTCCTTTGACCATACAAAATGCTTCCCCTTCATGCAATCAGTAACTGGAGCCATCACGCTACTGAAGTGTGGAATGAATCTTCGGTAGAATGATGCTAGCCCATGAAAACTTCTCACTTCCGTAATTGTCCTTGGCTGTGGCCAATTCCTGACTGCTTCAACTTTATTTTGATCAACTTGAATACCTTCCTCCGAAACAACATACCCCAGAAATAAAACACTTCTTGTCATAAACACACATTTCTTCGTAGCAGCATAAAATTGTTCCTCACGAAGAATAATCAACACTTCCCTCAAATGTAGAACATGCTCCTCCATACTCCTGCTATATATCAGAATATCATCGAAATAAACCACCACGAACTTCCCAATGAATGGTCTAAAGATTTGATTCATCACCCGCATGAATGTACTAGGTGCATTTGATAAACCAAATGGCATTACCAACCATTCGTATAACCCCTCTCTTGTCTTGAAAGCTGTCTTCCATTCGTCTCCCGGTCTAATTCGAATCTGATGATAACCACTCTTCAAATCAATCTTCGAAAATATAGTTGCCCCACTCAACTGGTCTAACAAATCATCCAACCTCGGCATAGGAAATCTGTAACGAACAGTAATCTTGTTCAAAGCTCTACTATCGGTACACATTCTCCATGTTCCATCCTTCTTCGGCACCAACAAAGCTGGTACTGCACAAGGACTCAAGCTTTCCTAAACACGTCCCTGCTCAAGTAACTCTTCCACCTGCCTTCGTAACTCCTCATGTTCCTTCGGACTCATTCGGTAATGTGGTCGATGTGGTAACACTGCTCCTGGAACAAGATCAATTTGATGTTGAATGTCTCTCAATGGTGGTAACTCCTTAGGCAACTCCTCTGGAAATACATCTTCAAACTCTTTCAAAACTGGCTTTGCTTCTTCAGGAATTTCAACCTCTTCACCGCTCTCTCGCCCAATCAACAAATATATTTCAGGTTCTTCTTCAACTTCCTTGACAAACTCTTTCAAAGTCAACAGAGTTTTCAATTCCTCGATCTCCTCTAGCTTGCTCTCCTTCTGTTGTTGTTTCTTGGGAACCAAAGTGATTTTAGTACCCTCGAACATGAAACTGTAACTATTGGCACGACCATCATGTTGAACTGCTCTATCGAACTGCCATGGTCTGCCCAACAACAGATGACAAACATCCATATCCACTACATCACACCAAATTTCATCTTTGTACTTCTTCCCAATAGAAAAATTAACACAAGCCCTTCGACACACCTTCACTTCACCACCCTTCCTTAACCATGCTAGCTTGTACGGTTTAGGATGTTTCTCAGTCTTCAAGTTCAACTTCTTTACTGCTTCTGTAGAAATAATATTATCGCAACTTCCAGCATCAATAATGAACTTGCAAACTTTTCCCAGAATAGTGCATGTCGACTGAAAAATATTGCTTCTCAACCAACTACAATCCTCCTCTTGCTTTGGTGTGAGACATGACCTCCTCAACATAAGATTACAACCTTCATCTCCAAAAAATTCTTCTTCCTCCTCAACATAAGGTGCATTTGAACATTCTGCCTCCTCACCATCATCCTCCTCAACTTCTGCAACCATGGTTCTCTTCTTCGGCTTCGGACATTCGTTGCTTTTGTGACCCAACTCCTGACAGTTATAACATTTGAACCCACTGCTAACCTTCGCCTTCTCAGCCTCCTTCACCACTGGTTTTGTAACAGGTTTAGGAACACTAGAACTTCCACTAACACCCTTCGCTTGATTATTGGAATTAGTAAACACACCACCTCCACGCCTTCCTTGCTTCTCCCAAGCGAACGCTTTCTGATGTGCCTCTGCAACTGATCTAGGATCGAACATATTAACCATATCCTGGATCTGCATTCTCAATCCCCCAATGAATCTAGCAGTTAGCTGTTCTTCCGTTTCCATAATATCATTTCTGGCAATGAGTTGGTAAAATTCATCAGCATAATCACTAACAGACTTCATCCCTTGCCTCAGATTCTGCAACCTTTGGTACATAAGTGACTGATAATTGTAAGGTAAGAAAGTAGATCTCATCAACTTCTTCATCTTATCCCACGATTCTATCTTTGACTTCCCCATTCTCTCCCTTGTAAGTTTAGTTTGCTGCCACCACGCCAAAGCTCTCCCCCTCAACCTAGTAGCAACCAACTTCACTCTCCTATGTTCAGGAACCTCTTTGAAATCAAAGATCTCTTCAACATTAGAAATCCAATCGAGAAATTCTTCTGCTACCATTCCTCCTTTAAATTCTGGAATTTCCATCTTCATACCCGATTCCCATCGTCGATCATCTTCAATATTACGGTAAGAATTTCAAACTTGGTCCCGATCTCGATAATGAATACTAGCTCCATCACCCTCTTCAACAAAATCAAAAGTACGCCTACATCGATCTCGATCATTATCATCCCTTCGCTCATGCATGCTTCTTCGACTATGTCTCTCTTCATCTCTATATGCTTCATGGTCAAATTCACGTTGACTCCTTCTCTCGTCATGTGCATAGTCATGATGATCTCTTCGTGATGAAATTGATGTTTCTCTTCTATCTCTACAAGAATGTGGTGATACCCTCCTCGCTTCCGTAACCTATGGCGAAACTCGGTTTCCTCCATGGTTCGAGTTTGGTGATCTCCTCCTTTGATTCAAATCATTCATCAATTTCTCCAACTTTCCAATGCCTTCATCAAACTTTTCATTAATACGTTGTTCCATAAGCTCGGCTTCTTCTCTTCGATACAAAGCTTCAACGTTTTGATGACGATTGGCTCTCCTTGGTGGCATGATTGAATCAACACAACACCTCAACAAAACAACAATAAGTCGCGGCTCAACCTTCAAAACAACTTCACAAGGCTCGGCTACTTCCCAAGTATACACGGCCCAACTTCAACTCCAAACACCTTCCAACACTTTGATCCAAAAAGCAATGGATCGAAAGTTCTCCTTTCGTTGCCACTTCAAGATGAACACGATGAACAACTTCAAACTTCAACTTCAAATACTTGGCTCCAAGAATCAACTTAGCTATGATTGGCTAAGTATGGCTCTGATACCAAACTGGCGCAGCGGATAAATCGAAACAAACTTCAATCGATGGAATGTAGCAATCGGTGAGTTGAGAATACTGCAAGGCCCAAATCCGTTGATCCAAAGATACCGGATTCTAGCTATCTTCGTCTCGTTGATCGCGCACGATACCAAGAAAGAAGATCTACGATTCTTCGTACGTTGATCTAGCGCACTAGATACCGTGAATCGGCTTCTACGATCGTTGAATCGAGCGCACTCGATTAACCGAAAGAGGAGATAGGAGATCACACTCAACTACCAATTTGTATGAAAGCACAAAGCTAACAAAAGAGAATTTTATTCAAAAATCAACCACCTTCAAAATTTACAACACACACGTATTTATAGGAGTTACAATCCAATTCCTAAGTCGTTGCCGACCTACGACTCATCCTAGGTCGTTGCCGACTTATTACAGTGGCGACCTAAACCCATTACAACATAGCACAAAGTGACCGACTCAAACATGGCCGACTTAACCAAGTACGACCTAACATACAACATACGGCTCAACATGACCGACTCATATATATATGACCATAATACGACTCATCATAGGTCGTACGCGACCTAACACATTACATACATACACGTTTACAACAGTTAGATCGTATACGACCTAAGACCCAATATTACAAACGACTTAACAAACCCAGGATTGGTGCCTTATCTTCCTGGCGACCTACGACCTAAGTTAGGTCGTTAGCGACTCAAATTCCAAGCGACTCATCTCCAGTAGCGGTATCTCATTGGGTCGGTCTATATCTTCCTCCTTAGGTCGTTGCCGACCTAGACCTCCTTCGCTGAGTCGGAGACAACCTAAAGCTGCTTCATTAACTCGTAGCTCTTTCTCCTTAGGTCGGGTCCGACCTAAAATGTGCTTTGGTTTCTGTAAATCGTTGCCATTTGTCTTGTTAAGTCGCGAACGACTTAGAGTGTTTTCGTTAGATCGGTATCGACTTAAAACTTTCCAACGATCTAACTCCGAAGCCTTTTCCATACGACCTAGAGTTATGTTAACTCGTGACCGACTTTCAGTAGGTCGCTGCTCCTTCTCACATGGCCAGTTAGGTCGGTGGCGATACAAATCTACCCTCCTAAGTCGTGAACGACTCATGCTGCCTTCACCTTCCTTAAGTCGGAGCTCGTTAGGTCGGAATTCTTCATCCTGTGATTTCTTAGGTCGTACTCGACTTAAAAACAAGTTAGGTCGGAGCCGACCTATGACTTCGTCTCTCTGGTCTGCATCACCAATCGACCATCGTTCCTGTGCCTCACGCTATCGTCGTTTGAGGTGGATGGTGGCTAGTCCTATTTCGCTGTCGCATTCCGAGCTTGATATACTGTCGCAACTGACCATTCCTAACATGCTCCTCAATTATATCTTTTTGATGCCTGGAGCTATTGGTATCATATCCGTCCAAATCATGAAAGAGATAGTGCCTTCCTGATGTCCTTTCACGTTTTGAGGGTTCTCCCTATGCAAGCCTTTGGTAGGGAAGGCGATTCCGAGTCTCCATGAATATCCGTTCTAAGGTCTCGTTCAATCTCGTGTAAGTGGAAAATTTTGGCTCTCTCCACCGCTTCCTAACTTTTCCAGATTCTTCATCTAGCTTCCTTTTTTCTTTTTCCATATCTTTGTCCGAGCTTCCGCTGAATAGCCCTCCATTCTTAACCGCATTCACCTCCTTTAATTTCATATCTAAATATGCATCTTCCTGCCGTAGGAACCTCTCTGCTTCGTGAAATAATTCCCCGAGATACATTGGTGCATCCCATATCAATGACACTTTGAAATCTGAGTTCTCTCTAACTCCTGATACTGCTTCCATTAAAACCATCGATGGATTCGTCCGATCCATCGAAGTAACCACTGCATTGAACCAAGTTAAGAAAGCTCCGATCAATTCTTCTGTTGCTTTACCGACGTCTGCGTCATTACATTCTTTGGCCTTTTGATATGAACCTGAAATTACATCGAAAGCCTGTCCACCAATTCTATCCATGTCCCGATAGATCCCTTTTCTAATAGTCTGAACCACATACAGCTATATCTTTTAAGTATAGAGGAAAACATCGTGCCATCACTCCTCCAATGCCCCCAACACATCCATATGTATTGTGTATCTCATCAAGTGATCAGTAGGATCAGCCTTGCCATTGTATATCTCTAGCGTAGGTAGCTTTAATTCTGGTGGATTCCAAGCCATTCTGATGTCATGAGTAAATGGACTCCGGTTTACTCCTTCTAGATCTCTGTTTGCTAAACCTCCGTGCATAGTTTTCCTGATGATATCAGCCAATCCGGTATTATCCACCAAGGGTTGCCCCCCGAGTCCCTAAGGGAATTCTGGTACGTACTCATCATCACGCGCTCCTGTATTCCTACCAGCATCTTATTGTGTGGCATCTCCTAGAGTCCCTCCATGGATCGGTCCATCATTTCAGGTGGTGTACCCCCAAGCCTGGATCCATTCTGATTACTAGTCATGTGCTAATTAGGGGCTGCGCCCTATTGATATGCTCCGTCTGATTTCCTATTGAGTCCTTCCACTCCATCTCCATGGATCTGAACTCTTGAAGCTCCAGCTGTTCCTGCCTGTCCAAACTGTCCGAGAAGGTTCTGCATCATTTATTCCTATCTTTTCAGAAACTCCTCATGCATGGCTCCGATCATCATCTCCATCTCATCTCTGGTGATGAAGGCTGAAGTCTGATTAGCTCTTGAAGATGCTTCTTGGCTTCCTTCATGCTGACTTCTCTCTTCTCTTTGCCTCCTTGTCGATTGCTTTGTCATGGTTCCTTCTAGATCTGATCCTTTAGTCTTCCAAATCTAAACTCCAAATCCAGTACAGGGGTGCTAGTCCTTCTCAGTGAAAGCACCAAAGGGTTTGCGCCAAAATTGGTCACAAACCCCAAATGTTATGAAAGCACCAGTGTATGAACACCAATCAGCAGTATATAATCACAGATATAGGTAATGTAGAGAATAAAAATGAAGACTAACAAACTTAAAACGGAAAGAAATAGACTGAGACACAAGGTTTATAGTGGTTCGGCTATCTCCGGCTAACATCCACTTCAAATGATAATCTTTTATTTACTTTCCTCGTTGGTTACAGCAGATTACAACAATAATTTTCAAATACAACAGTGAAGCTTGAATATAATGTTGATTTCGGTAGAGTCTGGACATTGCTGAATCAAAAGTCCCATTTCTATTGGCTCTGTGATGCTATTTATAGGTATAGGCTGCAGACACTACAACAAAAAGTGTCTTTTATAGCGGCATATAGCCGCTATTAATGACAACCATAGCGGTTTGATAAGCGCTGCATATCGACATGTTATTAAAAACTGTTGAATATTTATAACACAAAATATGCCGCTATGGTTGAGCTTAGTTTTATAACGCAAATTCGCCGCTATGGTATATTAATTCAATTGCTCATAATAGCCGCTATAATACAGCTAAATCTCAACGAAATTGGAAATCTTTATAACATCCATTTGCCGCTATAAAATATTTATTCAATAGCGGTCATTTAACGCTATGAAATCAGCATGTTATATTATTAATAAATTATTTTACAGCTCATATATGCCGCCATAAAAATCGTAGATTCACTTTTCAAGAGCTATGCCTATATATTACATTTTAATAATAGCAATCAAACTAAATCTTCATAAACGAATAAAGATTATAATCAACAAATATAACACAAAAGCATGCTAAAAAAGAAATGAGATATATTTTTCATTACAGTGTACAAACATTAGAGAAAGTGCACAAACATTACAGAGTACAAACATTAAAGAAAATTACGAAGTACAATTTAATAAGTGTACAAACATTACAGAGTACAAACATTAAAGCAATCCTTCCAAATATTACAAAGTACATACATTACAGAGTTCCAACATGCAAGATCTGATCTAGTTGCGTACTAAGGACCTTGCTTCCTTCCAAAAAAGCCTGCGAAGTTAACACAAAGAAACAGAAAATGTTAAAATAAGTGCATGCTCAGATAGAAATGTGATATATATTTTTCATTACTTGTGTGATACATGTTTACTAAGGTCACACTTCTCACTGCAAACAGTGCACATCTCACTGTGCATATCACAAAACACTTAAATTCAACTACTTACTCCCCCTTCCAACCATAACATACACAACCCCTTCACATCTCAACTGCCTCAACAGTGCATATACCCTATCAAACCGCTGCAATCCCTCCTCTACAACTTACTGACCACCGTCCATACTTCATAATTGTCATCAATCCTCCCTGCCTTGTACCATTCCTTGCATACCAGAAAACCACAAAAACAACCGTGCATACCCTACACACTACTATGCCCTCTTCACCATTCAACCACTCCATCGTGCACAGTGCAAACCTTAACCAAACCAAACACCTGACCATCCCCTTCTCCAAAGCAAACTATTTCAACAACAAACTCATTTCCCAAACACTACACTGTGCTATTCACATCACCATAAAACTTGCCCTGCCAAATCACCAATTCACCACAAACTCACTCAAAACAAACCATCACATTCCCAAACATTCATTTCATCTGCAATCTGCCATTCATCTTTAAACCCTGCATAAACCATATACCAAACACCCCACCAGAATACTTCAACTGTGCACAGTCAAAGTTCACCCTACCATCAAACTTCCCCATCACAAACTTCCTGGCCTTCTTTACTGCCTATTCACTTCATTACCAACATCAACCTACCATACATACACCACTTCTTCATCCTACTGTACATTCCTCCAACCAGCCTTTACACTACTACACTCCATCACTAGAAATTCTGCCAACAATAACCACACTTGCTATCTGTGCTGACAACTTCATCGTTACCCTAGCCAACATCAAATCACCACTGCATCACAGTGTGTCACCAACCACTGATCACTGCCTTTAACCCCTATCTGAACAACTGCAGTGCACACTTCACATAGATACGCTATCTAACTACTTCCACTACTACCTTGCTCATCCCGCTGTACATTCCAAGCCACCCTTATTTGCATCACCAAAGTGCACCACCTCTGCTCCTAACCACATTCACATAATTCACCATATATTATACTATAAAGTGAAGCCTAATACTACCCAAATTCAACAACTCCACTATTCATTTCAATACTGCCTACATTTCAATCATCACGGTCACTACGTTCTACAATATCACTTACCACTATCCATTGTGAATAATCACCTCCTCTATACCACTTCCCATCCTATCTGTTGCTATCATTTAACATTTGACATCAGCCCTAACCTCCTCAACCTTCGACCATTCACCAAAGAATTCACCATTCCAACATCAGTCATCTACACACTCACCACTGCAACTTTATATAAACTCCCAAAACCCCCTGCATCTGCTACTTCAGCGGAGACACTGCTCTGTGCAACAATCATCAACTGCCTGACAAAGCCACTTCAACTACAAGTACACCAGTGCACACTCAATTACAAGTACAAACCACTACAACCGGTACTCCACCAACCAGAATTTAAAGCTAATAACTAAATGTAGCAATAGACAAAAAAATGAACGGTAAAGACTTACTCAAAATTCATTCCATTATGACGTGCGTAGCAGGCCAAGCTATAATAGAAGAGATGGCACCCTCCATGTACTGTAATTCGGATGTTTGCCTCCATAGCTGTACCGCTGGCTCTTTTACGGTCATTATCCAAACTTTAACTGCATTGTGTCCTAGTGGTTTGAAATGCACCCTTGCATTTGGATCGATTGACTCCAGCTTTCCTAAAGCAACCACTTTCCCATTTCCCAATAAATCCATTAACTTGCATGTATTGTTCGTTCTTGAATTTGCCGTCTGTAAGTTGAAAAAAGAAAAAAATAATTATGTTTCTAATCATTAAAAAATAGAAACACACAATAAAAATCAAGTACCATAAATGTTTTCACCACATCCATAGGCGTAATAGGAGCTGTAGTGTCAACCATCTCAACAACTACTTGCGATTCAGGCCATGCAACCTTCTTACCAATAGCATCCGCAATTCGGATCAAACCAGGGGCTGGCCTCCATAAAAAAGCTTCTGGATTTAGTGGATAATCTATCCAAACAATCATAGTTGATGGCCCAAGAGGAACATCATTAACAATTTCCTCTGAGGTGCTCGAATGTAGTCGTCCTAAAGCCACTAATTGCTTGCTCCCTCCCTAATCAAAAATCTTGCATTTGCATTCTAAGCTGCTATTTCCACTCTATTAGAGGTAAAAATATTTATTTAGTAAATAATGTATATAATAAAATTGCATGTTCATTGTGAAGAATTTTTTTTACCTTATCCTCTTCTTCTTCAATGTGATCAGTTGAATTTAAAATAACTCTATTCTTCGGCCACGCCACAATATTATCCTTTACTTCCCCAATAAGTGTGAAAGAAGGTGTAGGCCTCTATAGAAAAGCATCAACCTTTATTGGATAGTCAACTAAAACTATCATCACATCCGGCCCTAAAGGAACATCATTGACAATCTCGTTTGGATCGTCTGACACGAATCTTCCTTCAGCAACGATCTGTTCATTCCCTCGCCAATCCAATAAATCACACTTCTTCATATTTTTGTCAAAGTTGCACTACATTTAAATATAGGAAAATTATGTTACTAATTGAATAAAAAGTTAAAATACAAAGATGTGAAACCAATAAAAAAAATTACTTGACGTTTGTTCACTTATGCCCCGCTTTGTCTACTTCTGTCCCACTTCTGTCAAAATAAAAATATATGTCATTTTGTAAGTCTGGTAATGCAAACTGTCGGCGTGTTCAAGTATGCAAGTATTCAAGTGTATAATGGTTGAAGTGTTCAACTGTTCAAGTGACTGTATGGAAGTGTTCAAGTGTGTATGCAAGTGTTCAAGTGTGCAAGCAATTAGTGATCAAAATGTAATGATAATTCTTACCTGATTATTCTCTAGTTGTAGAAATCTACTCTCTAAGCTCAACAATTTATTTTCAAGTTGCAGTGTATGCTTATCCTTAACTTTCGATAAAGCTGCTCTACTAAGACTCATTCCTCTTCCCATCGCTCTAAGTCGACCCGGTCTTTCTTGCCCTAGCACTTGTGCAAGTGCGTCTCCTCTATAATTAATTGGCGAGCTCGATTGTGAAACACTTTCAATTAGTTTAATCTTTTCCTACAAAACATGATTAATTTCATATTATTACAGTTTAAATTAAAACATAGTATTTAAATTAAAATAGGAAACACACTAAGAAGCTTGTAAATTTATTTTAGCTTGGATTAAATTTGGTGATTGATTTATTTTTTATTTGGAAGAAGCTAAGATCAAATTAATTCAAGCAATTAGGTGATGCCTAAGTCAGGCGATGCATATATATTAAGTTGGTGAATGCTAAACAAGTAAACATGTATCACACAAGTATTTATATATGTACCATAAGTATTTTAAAAGTATGAACTTACTATAGCATCTACAACAATCAAATTCACCGGTTCACCATTTTTCTTAGTGCGAGATTTGATCCAAACTTCACTTCTAGGGACAGAAGAGCGATCACCACTTTCGCTTTTCTACATTCAGAAGAAAACCAAACAACAAATTTCATTAACTTAAAAGTTTTCATAAATATTGCAGTAAATAAAACTACTATTTTCTTACCAAATCTTCAGCCAGTCGAGCCATTCCTCTACGACTGCATGTGTGTGGCAACTGCCTCTGTCTAATAGCTTTGTTCTTCTCTCTCAAAGCCTAAAATAAGAATCATTTCAATAAATATGTGCAAATAAAACTTGATATGTTGCAACTAGGTATTAAATGGTCCGACCATATACTATTTTCTACTCCGGGAGAAATCAGTAAGTAGAATGACAATTAAAATGACTAGCAGTACAGTGTGTAAATCCTACTAGGAAACAAAGCCAATCATATTTTAGAAAATAAGGCGATTGGTATTTGTTTTTCTGCCTAATTTGGTTCGGTCACAGCGCTCATTTGGTTTCAATTTGATTTACCCTAATCGACGATGAAAAGATGAAAAGATTAATATATCCCAATGTTAATTTGTATACAGTGGTTATAAATATATCAAATTTTAAATACAAAATTTAGTATGCATATTAATTTTGTGTCAGAATTCCTTAATTTTGGTTTTGAAGGTTTCGAATATATGGGTATGAAAGATTTACTATATGTCTAAACGTCATATCGCCTGATTTCAGATTTACTATACACTAGTTTTAACAATGTCTAGTATATGTAATTTGATATGTACAAATGACAGTCATCTACTTTAGATTTTGAAAACTGTAAATATGCCATGACTTCAAATGCATACAGAATATTGTATTTTCATTTGATATGTACACTAGTTTCAATATTTTTTATCTGCGTCATTCTTTAATATGTATTTAAAGACTGAAATTTCTCATACCTTGAATTCCGTACTTGTTTTCAACTTGATAAACTTCTTCCACTCAATCATACATTTAATGTTAGATGGTTTCAACTGAAGTCTTTCTTCCATAGACTTTGCTTGTACCAACTGCCGAACTAATCTACATTTTGATGCCCGCCAAATGCCACTCATTTGTTGAAAAACTACTGTTTTGTGCCAATTTAAATCCAACTTAAACCTTGCCTGCGACAATCAAAATTCGGCGTAAAGTGTTTGAGGTAAGCAATCAATATAAGATTTAATCTTAAAGCAAAAGAGAGTGTCACCTGAATGCTTTCCCATAAAACATCTTTCAATTCGGTACTAAGTTGCTTCCAATTACTTAGTGTAACCAGAACAATTTCTCGTACAAGTGGTCCTAAGTAAGAATATAATTTGACCGACCCTGGTCCTATTGGTTCGCCTGCGGTATTAAACTGAACTTCTATTTGCACCAAAGAATTGAATGGAAGTCTTCTAACTTTGGTTGGCCCTCTAGGTTTTACTCTCGGATTTCCTTCCGACTGAACTGTGTTGTCTTCTAGTGTTTGTGGGTTGTCTTGTATTTCAGCATTGTTTTCTAAATCGATTTGTACTTGATTCTTTTCTAATGCATGTGGGTTGTCTTCAATAGAAACCTCGTCTTCTACTTGATTGTCTTCAAACAGCTCCTCTCTTGTACGTTTCTTCCTATGTTCGTCAACTTTTTTTTGCATGCGACCTCTCTTTTTCATAGCCTTACTCTTCTTCGCTATTTTATGTATATAAAAAAATAATTTACAAATTAGAACATAAAAGCCCATAAAATTCTCACTTTCAAAAATATACAGTTTAAATTTTGCTCGAGTTTCATGTATGCTCCCATTAAACTTGGTTTTAAATTTGTCAGTTGAGACTGCTGTAGTTGGGTGAATAAGGCAGTGATGCTTGTCTTTGCAATTTGAGGTTGTATATGCAGTGGAAATTTGAATTGTATATGCAGTGTTGGTTGTAACTGCAGCAATTTGAGGTGAGTCGGTGTTTGAAATTTGAGTTGTATGGAATCTGGAGTGGTATGTGAGATGACTGGTAGTGAATGGGTATGAGGAGAGGTCAGATGATGGATGTGACAGGGGAATATCAGGTAGCAAGGGGGATGTGGCTTTGACAGAATTTCTATAGGGAGAAATGAAATGCCGTGGGTTGTTATCTGCAGGCACAGTGGAAGTAGATGATGTAGTAGTGGGAAATGTTGTGGTGGGTTTGAGATGGTATTGGAAGGTGGATGAAGTATGGTGGTAGATAGGCAAATGGAGTAGGAATGGCAAGTGTTGACTGTTTGTTGATAGTTTGTCTGCGCACGGCAATGTGAAGTAGAGATGGTGGTCAGTGGTGTGGATTAGGGCATTAAGCAAAAGTGGCAGTGGGTTTGAATTGTAATGGAGTTATGGTTTCGGTAATAGAGGAATTGTAACAGTGTGATAAGCAATGCAACAGTGAGATGTGCAATGCAATGTACAATGTGAATGTAAATGTAATGCGATGTAAGAATAAAATGCAAGTTTGTACAACAGAAAATGAAATAAAACATTTTGTTTTTGAAATGAAATTGTGGAGTTTTTTTTAAATAGAGCCTAGAAATGCAAATGGTAGTTGAAAAAAAAATTGCGCCAAAACAAAAATAAACAACAAACAAGCAAACAATTTTTTTTTTGAAACTACAGATAAACCCTAGACTGAAATTTCTCAAAATGATTTCAGCAACCAGGTTCAGATTGTACTTGATTTATTATTTAGTAGACGAACAGGAAAATCGCCAAGTAAACTGAAATAAATCCATTATTTAGTAATGAAGGAAGATTTATTATGAGAAAAGTTTGTACTTGATTATTTTTCTAATGCTTGTGGATTTAAATGCAAATGACATATTTTAATGCAAATGATGCTGACATTACCAAAAACAAAATATATCAACCTTATGTAATCACAATGAACAACTTATTTATGATGAATATCTTATCAATAGCAAACAGATAAAATGATCAAAGGATTTTCATTTATGCACGGTACAATAAAATATGAAGCAAAAAATTTATATGAAGCAAAAAATATGGTAAAGGTATTAGATCTATCAAAATAATTGATTTAATTATCAAAAAGAAGACACGTACTTGCATACATGATCACCGTTACAAGTGTGTACATATCTTGTTTAAAGCTTTGTCAGATTAAAATGCGCGCGTGTGTGTGGATATGTAGAGAGCAAGAACCATCACCAATAAAATTAGGCTGAAATAAGAATAGGCAGAGACAAGTCGGTTTCTTCTCTAACATAGCTAACTTTCTCTATCACTAGCAAATAAGTAGGAATTACAAACCTCAAAAGCAAATAAAACTGTAAATCTACTCAAATATGCCTTCACAATCTTCTCTAACATAGCTAACATTCTTCACGGAATCAATACCCATGTCGGTTTCTTCACAATCTTTCCTAACAAAGATAACTTCCATAACAGGATCATTTGTCTCTAATTCATGATAACCTCTTGGTGGTGCTTTCATTACAGCATACCAATTAGAGTGATCATTCTCTCTTGAATAAAAAACTTGTTTTGCTTGAGATGCAAGGATGTATGGATCTTTTACAAATGAAGATTGATTTTGTTGTAAATTGACAAGAGTGTATCCGTCTTCGACCTTCACTCCATTTCCTATATTTGCCCAGTGACACTTAAATACGGGAATATAAAAAACATGATAGTCTAGCAAGATTATGTCCGTCACTACCCATAATAAGTGACCACATCCACTCTTTGAGAAATATCTTTTGCACTTGCCCTACACATGGTAGTTGCATCATAAGTAACTCCGTAGTTTTGGGTTTCTCTTTCAACGTCTTTTGTATGAAAACGTTGTCCGTTAATTATATATCCTTTGTAGGACAATGCATTACTACTTGGGCCAAAAGCAATCCATTTTAGTATTTCATCACTTGTGGATTGAATGGTATCTGCAAACAAATCATTTTACATAAATTTTGAAGTAAAAAGAAATATTTTTTGTCAATGGAAGGATAAATTAAAATTAAACTAACCTTCTTTTTAATCCAATCTGAGAAATTATCTGTATGTTTTTTCCACAGCAATGTCGCATTTTTTTCCATACGCTTATCAAAATTTTGTAACTCCTCCAAATGCATACTGGTGTTTAAATAATTTTACCCAAGTTATATTGAACATCAAAATTTTAGTATAATGGTATAAACAAAATATAATATGTACTTACTCTAAATATGGTTCCACCACAGCCATATTCATTAGCACGGCCAAATGAGCGATATCTTTTTCATACGATGACAATGTAATTGACTTCGGTTTAAAAATTGGACGTCCTATGAGTATCACATTGTTTTCATAATCTTCATTTCGGACTTCTTTCTCCTCCATTTGCACTTTCCTTTGTAGAAATTCAGTGAAAAATCTCATTGATTCTTCCGCAAGATAAGATTCTGCAATTCACCCTTCAGGTCATGCATAATTCCTTATATAATCTTTAAGTGTTTTCATATGCCTTTCAAAAGGGTACATCCAACGAAAATGAACCGGACCACACAATTGCGCTTCTCTTCCAAGATGCATTGTCAAATGTATCATTGTATCAAAAAAGGAAGGTGGAAAATATTTTTCGAATCCACACAAAATTTCAATAATCTCATCTTTAAGTTGTTGCAACATCACTCTTTCAAGAAGACGTTGACATATTTTATTGAAAAACGAACATAAACGAATTATTAGTGTTCTAACTTTCTTTGGCAATAAACCTCTAACCGCAACAGATAACAATTGTTGCATTAGGACATGATAATCATGCGACTTTAACCCACTGACTTTGCAGTCCTCTAATGATACAAATCTTTTGAAATTTGAGCAATAACCATCAGGACCTTTAAAATCATGTAACCTCTTACAAAAATTTTTTTTTCGAACAATGACAACGTATATGGAGCCGGTGGTAGATATGTTCTATTCCCACGAGGTTGTGCATAAAGACTTTGTCGAATCCCCCAATCCTTCCTAGAATTAATTCCATCTTTCGATTTATTGTCATGCAACATCGTGCTTAGTAGGCCTTCAGCGACGTTTTTCTCAAAATGCATCACGTCTAAATTATGTCGCAAGGAAAGTTCCTACAAATATCAATAAAACAACAATTTATTAACTTTTATATTGTTAGGTAAATGAAAGAAAATATAATTTTAATACTAACCTCCCAATATGGCAAATCAAAGAAGATTGATCATTTTTTCCACCTTATTAGCTCTTTTTTTCTATCATCTTCTATAGTGTGAGTACTCTTCCTCTTTTTACTTTTTATCTTCTTACTCAACTCCGTCTTTAGCTTCTTATTGCTCATCTTCCTTATTTTTTCTTCATTCTTATATTTTCCAAAAACATTTGGAAAACCATTCAAAATAGCAGAAATGTTTCTTCCCGTTAGAATTCTAGGTCTATTACCGTCCTCTACAGTGTTATCAAACCAAGTTTTTTGTTTCCTCCATGGATGTGAAGGATCTAGAAACCTTCTATGTCCCATGCAAACACTTTTTCGACAATGATTCAACCACCGATGATGAGTGTTAACACCGCATAATGGACAAGCTTTTCACCTTTTACACAACATCCTGCAAGATTTCCATAGGCTGGAAAGTCATTTATTGTCCATAGTAAAATTGCTCTTAAATTAAAAACCGATTTACTAAATGCATCATATATATCAATTCCTTTATTCCATAAATAATTTAAGTCTTCTACCAAAGGCGCCAAGTGTACATCGATATCATTTCCAGGTTGCTTTGGACCAGGAATTATTAATGTTAGCATAATATTTTCTTTTTTCATACATAACATAGGCGAGAGATTATTTGTCACAAGCATTACTAGCCAACAACTATATTTGGAGCTCATCGAGACAAATGGATTGACACCATCTGTAGTAAGACCAAGTCTGAGATTGCGTGGATCAGATGAAAATGCTTTCCACCTCTCGTCTACTGCATTCCATGTTACTGAATCTACAGGATGCCGCATTTTTCCATCACTGCTTTTATTGTTGAAATGCCACCTTAGATCTTCTGCCTTCTTTTGAGATCTATACATTCTCCTAAATCTACTAATGATTGGAAAATACCTCAACGCTTTAGCTGGAACACCACGTATAATCTCCTTAGTGCCCTCATTTATCTTCCATCTCGAAGAGTAACATTTCGGACAACTTTCTAAATCTTGAAACTCTTTTCTAAAAAGACAACAATCATTCTTACAAGCATGAATCTTTTCAAATCCCATGTCAAATACTTTGAGAAATTTTTTTACATCATACAAATTCTTAGGAAGTACATTATTCACCGGCAACAACAACTGTAGTACGTTCGAAAGCTTATCAAAACCAGTATCAGATAATCCAATCTCACATTTAAGATTATACAAAGCAGTGATGGTGAATAGTTTAGTTTGACCTATACAGTCAGGATATAAGGGGTTTCTGCATCCTCTAAATTCTTAAGTAAATCATCCTCACGTTTTCGAACATCCTCATCTTCTTTAACATCAGCAAAAAAAGTATGATTCAAAAAATCTTCATCTTCAAAATGAATAGCTTTAAGTAGATCAAATGTATTGTCCAACTTCATGTCTACGCCCATATTTAATTGTTCGCCATGATGATACCACTTAGTACTACTCTGATACTTAGGATCCATCCCCTTTATAATTAAATGTTCAACGATAATATCATCATGTTGTCGACTAAGATTTCGGCAATCTAAACAAGGACATAAAAGCTTCTCTACATTTCTTATATTTCTCTTTGCAGCTTCTACGAAACATCTTGCCCCTTGCGAGTACTCCTTGGAAGTTCTATAATGAAAAAAGTTCAACAAAATAGTTGAGTTTAACATCAAATATTTTTATTTTATGAAATTAAACATGGTTGAAATTAAACATGGATGCATCTACTTACCTGTGTAAATGAACCCAATCTCTTTCCATTAGCATATAATTAAGGATACACACGGGAAGAAAGAGTGATCAAGCTTCAAAGCTAAAGAGAAAAAAGATTGCCTCTGATTTCAGAAACACAAAATTCAACAAGAATAAGGAATTTCCATAGATACCTAGAATGTTAGAGGTTTCCATAAACCTAATGTTCATGTTTATAGCTAAACACATGCATGCACATGATCTTTTATATATACTAGTTACGTGTAATTATTGGAATTTATCTTTCTTCATGTATACCGGTTATATGCACATCGAATATTTTTATTTGTAAGTAATTGTTTTTAAATATTGGGATATTTGGAGAATTTTTTTCAAAAGAAGCTAATTTAAATATTTTATTCTCTCCCTTTGATTTTAATCCACAGTTTTCATAAAGATTTTATTAACTCCCTTTGGAGAATGTTAGAGGGTACAAGTGAAATATAATACTCTTTGTGAAAATTGCAAATAGCAGTAACCTTTATACAACTGCAAGCAGGTATGATCATTCTCACAGGAAAAAGAATTATTGTTAACGATGTTCATTCTCTAACATTTGCACTTCCTCCTCTAACAAACTACACATCCTCCTCAACACCGTCACAAAAGTGCACTACATACTTCAACTTCCCTGCAGACCTGAACAACTTCTGCCAACATTTGCACTTCATCCACACAACATACAACCAGTGCATCCTCCTACCAGTCACCATCCCATCCATAAGTTCACCAACTTCAACAACCAAACTTCAAACAACTGTGCACGTACTACTGCTACATCCACTTATACTTGCTACAAAACCCATCACTACCTCAAAACTGCATACTTACTTCCATGCTTCACGCACTACTGCAAACTTCACCATTACAACAACATACACCATCACCAGTCAGTCACCAATCACTACCTTCACCATCACCGGACTGCTTCATCACTTCCCTATGCACTTCCAACCACCAAGCCAACAGCTCCTCAGCACTTCCACCTGAACCATCTCCTCGAATTGCAAATTCATCACTGCAAGTTCAACAACCAGGAATCAGACATACAGTGCCGCTCACCTCTGCCGACCACTGCAACATATACTTCTGCCAACAATCCATTGCACCAACATACGCCTCTGTCATATTCAAATACAACGATGCATACATACCTTACAAGCAGCACCGCCTCACCGTAAAACCTCCATCACCACTTAACTCCAGAAAACTCTGCCATTCACCAACACCTACAACAAACCTACAAGTCACCATCCTCCCTGCTTTCAACCACCACTGCCTTGCTTCTTCCATCTCTTTTCCACTGCCCATTGATCAGTAAATCCACTTCCTTTCTTCCTTGAAATCGCCTCGACCCCCAATAACAGCCGAATCATCTCAACAACCCAAAACTAGCGACCAACACGAATGCGAGAATCCCTTAATCGAATTTGAATTGATTGACTTTTACTAGAATTTTATATTGAAACAAAGACTGGGTAATTGTTTGTACCTGATAATATCATTTTCTAAAGTAATCCTAGTTCACGAATTCAACAAGCAAATGCCCAGTTTTGAATTAATGGGTAGTGTAATCTTTTTTCCTGTCAAAATATATTCCTTGATAGCTAACAAATGGCCACAACATGATGTATATCCTTCATTTTATCAGTATCTGTTGAACATCAAACAAACAACCACTTCCTCATAATGATATAAATATAAAATAGTTATTTTGGAAAAAGAAGAAAAAACTAATCTTAGCAACTCAAAAGGATCATGGACAGGATAAACTTTACTAACTGTTTAGCAAGTCCCATCGTAGGATTAAGATAATGGACCAACCAACAATTAAGTTAAACAAAACTACTAATTTTGGACAAACAAAGAACTCATTTTAATGAACTAAACTCAAAATGCAGGTTTAAAAGAGCAACAATATGGCTTTCAGATTTTCCCACTATTTTCTCGGTATTTCAGATTTTAGACGAATTAAATTTACGTTTAATTTATGCTGAAGCAAGCAAATTCAAATCAACGTTGTAGAAGGTAGCAAGCATTAAACAGTAAGCTTAAGGACAGTTCATATGATATGTGAAAAAAAAATTACTTAGTGGATTTAAAAATTGCTGAACTACAAAATTTCCAAGTTCAATTTTTTTAGAAGTATAAAAATTTAAAACTACAAATGTTTTAATCTTTCCAAAATTTTGCTCCATGGTTCAGCTCTTATAGATTTATGTATCCTAATTAAGATATCCAATATATAATTCTAATAGTTGATTTCAGGAATATTGTTTTAAGAAGAAAGGAATCTTTTAGTAATGAGTTATCAAGCTACTCCAAAATGTTTCAACGAACGGTATTTCTTTTTCACGTTAATAGGAATTTCAGCCATATTTTTAGATTATTCCGCACATGTTCCGTAATGATCATTAACATCTCAATTTTATTTACACTTTCACATAAACTGAACCCTACAGTTTGGTGTGTAATTCTCTTACTATTTTTTCAAATCATGTAGCATTGGGAAAAAATCTTCCCAAACATACATACAACTATAATTAATCAATCGTCAGTACACCTATCTAGCTTATATGTGTAAACACTGGGCTTCCAAGAGGAAAAATATTAGTCGGTCAAAATGTTCTAAAGCAACTACAAATGATAGCTAAAATATGTTAAAAAGAGGTATTTTCTACAAGTACTTTACAGTAAATAGTAGCTTTTCAGTTGACACTTGAAAGCCCATGCCGATCTCAGTACTTTACAGTTCACAGTAAACTATCAGATCAGCATGGATCGTAAAACTAATGGAATGTTAATTAAACCCAGATTTTATAAATATCATAGTAAATGGTAAAAACATCACAGTAAGTAACAATTTTAAGTTTTTAATAGACTATCAAAAAGTAGCTAATCTAGTGAAAGCACTGAGGTAGAATTATACCTTAATTTCTGAAGTCAACTTTCTCCCTCTCCTTCCTAATCCTTTAATCGATCAACATAAAGCACGAAAATAAATTTTCATTTACCTGCATAGTTAAAACAAACAAACAGATATAATGCATTAGTTTGGATACATTTTATATAAAATAAAATAAAAATAAAGAATGTGCCTTTCAGACATATCAATACATGGTGTAATATTGAAGGATATCAGCAATGTGTATTAGAGGGGCATAAAGCTACAACATGAGGGGATTTCACTCATAATCTTATTTTATGCTTTGTTCTTTTTTTTTCAAAAACAAAACAAAACAAAACAAAACAAAACGACATCAGTAAGATAATCTTTACATTTGATTTTGTTTGTGGCTTGTGAATTAGTTTAGAATTCACTATGACATGTACACTTCTTCGTAAAAAGATATTTTACAGCATGGATAGTTGTCAGTGGACATCTTACATGCAAACACACTTAGATGAAAAATCAATCAGCATATATTACCATCCATCTTTGATAAAAATATCATGTTTACCTATTTGTAAGTAGACACGAGCTAAGAAGTTGTGATTCTAATTGCGTATGTTCTAATATTTTGCCTAATACACACTACATAGTCATTGGACATTCAATGACAGAACAAGTGGTTACAGACGGCCTGTGGACAAACTTTGATTCATCTTCAACTATCATTCAGTCGAGTATCACAGTTAATCAATCTTATGTTGTAGAACACAGGTATTATGAAATCAGACTTATATATTACGAAAGCACTTTTTATCACAAGCACTTGAGATACACTAATTAGCAAAATGGAACCAACATGGCTATTGGGATCAGAGCTTGTTGCAAATCCAAATTATTATGGAATCAAAACTTCTTCAGTCCAAATCTGAACTAAGGCCTTCTTGAAATATATAAGGATTCAGATTACCCTATTTAGTGAAACAAGGATAGTTGAAATCCAAATAACAAACCCTCAATGATTTTAAATTTTGTGAAAATAAATTTTGTGGCCTAAATTGCAGAACTAGTTTGGTTCACAAAATAAAACAAAATAAGCAAGTTATGAGGTGCCTGCTTTATTGGTTTTACCATTTTTTTTAAATAACATAAATATTGACATGTGTCACACATCAATTGCTAATAAGATTACGATGTACTCGAGGTAAAACTCTATAGCAAAAAAATTGAGAAATGTTTAGATCACCATAATAAAAATATGAAATAATTTCCAAAATGAAACAAAATAATCTTGCATCGGGAATGAGCTTTTACAATCCAGAATCCACTTATCATGATCATAACCAATTCAACCAAGACACAACTAATTATCAATAAGGTGATGTTGGTAAACATCACATAGAATTTCAAACAATATTTCACCTTATATTTTAAAAAGTGGTTATTCTTGTTCTTACAAAAATCAGTAATATGACCAAGTGTACATTGCAAAATCCCTAAATTATGCTCTACCATCCCAAGCACATAAACATCACAAGTAATAATACTCAATCTCTCAAAGAATTGCTATACTATCCAATTAAGAATATAACAATAAATATTACCATAAAAGATAAGCTTCTGCTTTCTCCTCTGCTACCAAAACAACCTCAACGGTAGCAACGTTCTCTTCCTTGGATTCATCCTTTTACTTCTCCGCTTTCTCCAACTCTTCTTCTACAGTGATGGCGAAATCAAAGATCGGCGATTAAGGTTCCAGACGCCATCGAGTTGACTACTGAGGAGTGAACTATTAAAGTGGAGGAGAACGGCTGTGAAGATTTGAGATGGAGCGAACAGTTTTGATTAGGGTTATTTCGTAGGAGACGAAAATTGACAGTGCTATTTTGGGAGGGATATGAAAATGGTTAAGTTTTTTTGGGAGGGAGATGAAACTGTAATTTGTTTTTCTGGAGGGTAGACGAAAATTTCAGAGCCAAAAGCGTTACACAGCGGATACAAACAAAATGGGTTAAAAAACAGATGATTAAATGTAAACAATAACGTTTTAGAAAAAAGCGTTATTAAATGACGTTATAAAAGACACTTTTTGTTGTAGTGAGATATCGTGCTCATATCTTGGGAGACCTCTTCTGGCACGTGAGTGGGCCCATGCGATCGATCCTAGGTGATTTCGACTCTATCTGTGTTCAATGCGAATCGATTTCGTATCGACCAAGATTTGATCCAATCGAGTAGAAATTTGGCATGAACATTCCTTAGGTCGTTCGTAAGCATGTGAAATTTCATAGCATTTGGAGTTGTAGATTGTGAGATATGATCGATATGAATTGGGTTCTCCAACATGGACATGAGTTCGTATTGATACTTCTGCCTCCCTCTCCTTTGCATCGATCAAAAGCATGTGCCTATCTATTGACGTGGAGCGACAAACTGGGTTGGATCCACATTTCCTGCCGCGTTGACCGAGCCTTTATCCTTTTCGAAATATGTTCAGATCCATCCATATCCATTCGCATCCATCCACTTTGACCTTTATTTGTATCGTTGGTTCATGTCCATCGAAGTGATGTTTCCATTTTTGTATCGATGCCAGTGGTGTACTTCGTATCGATCTTATATTTGTTGATCGATAGGAAGTAACCTTAAAAGATGGAAGTGGAATGCATACAGGATCGATACGAAAAAGATGTAAGTTGATGGATACGAAACAGGGTTTTTTTTTATGGATACGAACAAGACCGACAGATGGATACGAACGAAGCCTTACCTTTGGTGGATACGAATAGTAGCTCTCTTCGATGGATATGATGCAACACTTCTAATTGATACCAACGAAACCTTACCTTTGGTGGATATGAACAGTAGCTCGCTTCGATGGATATGATGCAACATGTCTGATGGATATGAATGTCTTACTCGTATCCATGGGTATTGATATAAACAAGGTTCCCCTTGAGTACGCATCCATCAATAGCTCGAACAAATGAACTCCGTTTGACTTGAAATTTGAAATGCAGCCTTTTCTAGCCTTGATCGTCATTCCCAATTGATCTCTTCTTGGTTGGAGCTCGGCCAAATTTTGACCGTATCGATCATAGCCTCGTTTCTAATCGATCCCCAATCCTGATATCTATCCTTTCCAGCCAACTTGTTGATATCCTAGCCTTGACCAAAACTTGGGATAACAGTACATTTTGAAGCTTTCATATTCCCTGACCTACGCTATAATACGTTAAAGGCTTGCTGGTGTGCAGACAATTACACCAACGTTAGGATGGCCAACTTTCTCTGAAAAGGAATTGAAAATGACCAGAGAATGAACAAGTAGATTAAATACAGTGAAACACTAGAATCTATTAAGTAATAATAAAGCATAAGAATACTCCCCTCTATTATTATTTTTAGGCATTTCCTCCTCTCTCGTTACTTCTCTCTAGATATTTTATTTTCAAATTCCTACAATTTATCATTATACTAATTACTACAAAGTTCCACTAATTATCTTCATTATCATTAACATTTTAATGCCAATAATTAATAATTTCTAAAATTATTTTTAACATTCCCCTAAGTTTTACCATGTGTTTTTGCATTTAAGTTCATATATTTAAACTAATTAATGATCTAAAAATTGAAATTTAAAATAAATTCAAATAACTATTATTTTATTAAGTGTAATAGGTCTTAGAAAATAACAATTCAGTGTATTGTATACTTCACTTATATTGAAAGAAAAATCATAAAACTAATATTTCATTCAAGTAAAAATATGCACAATTATATACAAACATTTCTTTGGTCCTTCCACAATATTCTTCACTCAAATTTACATAATTTTTTTTTTTCTAAAACTAGTGTTTTATTAAAAAATACGCATAAAATTTCTTTACGAACATGGTATATTATTACAAACGTAGACCATGTTCTTTCTTTCTAAAATTGGTACATTAAATGGATTTTTTTATCATTCATCAAATATATTTTGTTAAGCATAACAGTATATTAATGAGAAGTGATGAGTACCGTAGTAAGTAATTTTGGAATAAATGAATATTTTCAATTAATAAATTTTTTGAAAATTTTAAATATTACTTATGTATATTCGTTATTTATGTTATTTAAAAATTGAAATATATTTTATTTCAATTAGAATTATTTTATTATCTTTTTGAAGCAGATGTTAATTACTTTTTCGAATTTTTTATTACAAGTTAAGATTAATGAGATATGTTGTCCAAGTGGTTAATTGATTCGGCTTGGTGCAGGATGTCACAAGTTCGAAACATGCTTTCGAACATTTATTTGACATGAGATATGTTGTCCCATTGATTTGTTGTATATAAAGTACCAGTTAAAAAAAAAAAAAGATTAATGAGATATTAAACAACGGTTTAAAACCCAATTTATTATTCTTACAAAACAAATAACAATATAATTTGTAATGTTTCTTTTAATTAACATTCCATTTAACCGTTAAACTAAATTTTGTTTATCACTTTGACAGTATTATGTATTAATCTTTGATATTGATGTTTACTGCAAGAGCTTAAAATGCATATAAATATATAGATTCATTACTGTTACACTTCCATTTTTAGGTATTTTTTTCATTTCCTAGGTAATATTTGAAATACAATCTACTTACCATTTATCTTTTAAAAAGTGCTAAAATCAAAATGTTAAATTCAAAATATATGTATATAAATATTTTTCTATTGAAATACATAAAAAGATTGATTTTAAATAATATAGAATACAAACTTTCATTTCTTAACAAATATTAAATGATAAAAAATAATAAATTAGTATCCAACTCAATATTATCTACAAAAATGACAAGTTATTTTTTTGTACAAATAAAATACATAAATCACATAACAAAAATAAGATACTTAAAAAATAATAAGTATATCCTAGCAAATTCACCATATATTACGCTGTAAATTCAAATCTTTTGAAATATGTATAAAATTACTTTTCTATCATACCATGTGCACACACTTGTATGATGAGGTGGAAAGAATTCGCATTTATGGCAATTTTCTCCCTTATTTGTTCTCTCATGTTATTTTATTTCAAAATATTTTGTATAATTTGTATAAAATGATTACTGTACTATAAATACTCACCAATCATATTACATTCAAATGCTCATCTTTTATAATATTTAGAGTTTAATACCGTTACTATACTATAAATACTCACCAACCATATCACATATCTCTAACTAAATCACATGCTTCCAATTACATTGCATATTTTCAATTACATCAGATATCTCCATTTACATCACATATCTCTAATTGTCCCATGTTCATTCAGGATTTACATCATTATCATTTTATTCTCATTCAGAGTTGTCATGTCATATATAAAAGTCACATTATAGATCAAAAATCACATCATGCATCATCCTTTTATTAAATCAAAATTTGTTTTAAGGCTCAATCTCTCATGATCATTCAAGTTTAATGCATGATCTCTCCGCATCGTTTAATGTTTTAAGTTAAGAGGACGATATCTCCGGATCGTTTATTTGTTAAGTTAAGAGAGATTAATTAAGCCCATCTACTCAAACTCTAACGGGAGGACTTACTTCTTGCATTCTCGTCCCGTCTCCTTGGTCGGAACTCTATGGCAATCAATATCGTACAAGTCCGTCCACTCACTCTCTGGCAAGGGGACATATACCTTGCATCCGGTCCCGTAGCGGGACTCTAAGGCGATCAATATCAATCATCATAATCAATGTGGATTTTTCAAAATTCTAATATTCAAATCAAAACAAATAGTCAGAAGTAAATGAAGCAGGAATCTAAACAAGGAAAAATATTAAATGTTCACCTCGAAGATCCGACTTAGAGTGTGCCTAGGTACCAATTTGGGTCTCATATATGTGTAAGCGGTCTGAGGCCATTATTGTCCTAAATGTTCATCTTAGGCATCCGATTTAGAGCGTGCCTAGGGATCGTTCGGGATCCCATACACATATAAGCGGCCTGAGATTATTATTGTCCTAAATTGTCATTTCAGGTATCAGACTTAGAGTATGCCTAGGGACCGTTTGGGATCCCATGCATGTGTAAGCTGCCTGAGATTATTGAGGGCAGAAAAAGCAGAAGATATAGAGCACGAGATGAAACTACCCCATGTTCCAACTGTGGGATTTTGGTTCAGCTCATGAAGTTGTGTATTCGTACTTTGATTTGTTGCCCTAGCTCCAAAATCATATGTTCCTTGCGTTAAAGCTTATACTAGATCCAAATTTGTCGCGCCCTCAAATCATGTGGGTATTATTTCAGTTTGTTTTGCTCTAAGTCCAGATGCTCCTGCATTGGGTTCTATTGGTTATTACAGCATTTCCCCAAGTATCGGTTGCTCTGGGCATGGAGGCAAGACTCCATCTTGATCCAACCGAACTCCGACAGCTTCTGTGTCATTCTTTGGAGTTTTATTCCAACTCCCTGTAGATCTAGCTTTCCCTTGCCGCTCCCTCCTCTAGAAGAAGCTATCCATCATCTCTTATTTCCTAGACAAGATCCCATCTTGCATCTCCATCATTCTTTTCATTTATTCTCTAATCACATAGATAGGTTAATGAGAAATTGAGGACACATCCTGGCTGCCCTAAGGCTCTGGTTGACTTGCTACAGCTCTAGATCTACTATTAGGCCTACTCATCTATCTAAATCTTATATTCAAATTTCAATTCTTTATATCCTTTCAAGGTTCTCAGTGAAAGTACCAAAATGTTAACCCAAAAAAGGATCAACACCCTGGATCAAGTGTGAAAGCACCAGTGTAGATAATCAGTAGCACAAATCTCAGTTAAACAACAAATAAAGAGCAGAAGTAAGAAAAGTGACACATAATTTTTATAGTGGTTCAGCTGACTCTAGCCTACGTCCATTTTAATCAATCTTTATTATATTTATACTAGTTGAATCTCTCTGGATATCAACTAGTTAGCCCTTAGATCTAAGTTACAATGAGTTAGAATAAGTCACAATTCAAGGGTTGACTGGAGAATCATAGTAACCCCCTTGCTGAACGTTGTGAGGGAGAAGAAAGTTGAAGTAGTGAAGGGATTCTAGTAGAGTAACGGTGGCTCTCTCTCCAAAAAAAGACCCATCTCTAGTTGCAGGTAGGTTAGTATTTACAAGGAAGTGTAGTGAGTATTGGACCAAAAGTCTAGGTGTAGAAGAGTCCATTTATTATGTCAAGTCATCACCAAAAACCACAAATCAATTTGAGTCATTTCTATGGATTGCTAGCTATCCATGGGGGATGGATCGCTAGCTATCCAGCTATCCATCTACTTAGCATATTTTTGAGTGATCTTTATTTGGTCGTCTTCCTATCTTTTATTTAAGTGCCTTATCTAAATATCATGTCATTTGGAGTTAGTTTGGTCATCCGTCTTCATGGGTCATCTGGTTTAGAAGAATCATCCATATCTTGCTCAAATCTTAACGGAATCGAATAAAACTTTGCAGGAACACTCCAGAGGGTGTTAGTGGCCAACCGTATAAATTTTAGGTGTAGGGCTCACTCTAGATGGGTCACTAGAGGTTTATCTAGATGGATCGCTAACAATCCATCAAATCAACTCTGAATGACTTAATTTTTCTTATGTTCCTTCTCCTTTGTTTTGTAAATTTTCTTCTAAATTTTCAAGTCAATCTGACTTTGTATGAGTTTTGTAGGATTAGCTAATTCTGGCCAAACAGCTTGAATCAGATGAGTCTATACTTCTTAAGCTAGATTGTTTGGCATGCTATGAAACTTGGCATGCGTTCTTAGAAATGGTAATGAGTCATGATGCAAGAGTTTTGGAGGGTCCATGGGCAAGCCTTATGGATCGCTAGCGTTCCGTAGGTGATGGATCGCTAGCGATCCATCACCTTAGCTCATTTTGGTATCTTTCCTCTTAGGTCGTTCTCTTCGTCGTTTTCTGATCCTTTTGGTTGATTCTTGTGTCATTCTAACATAGTCAAAATGTTCTAATTCTAATTGAATTTAGATTGGTTAAAAACTCAGTTAACGTTTACTAAATAAATAATTGTAGGGCAGAGAACTTCCAACCCTTTCATTAGTGGATGTTTGTTATAGAAGTTTTGTTCCTACTATTTGGTTATCTTAAAATTTAAATAAAAATTATCCAAGTTATCATTTTCATAGTTATACACTATGTTTACTGAGTCTTTTCATGGTTTTACGCTCAAATACCTACATTTTTATACTAATGATAATAAGATATTCTCTTCGATTTAATCTTACTGTTTTGTACTTACGTCCCAATATTTAAGCAATTAATTAATTAATTATAAACTATTTAAATACATTTGAGTAATTAATAATTATTAATTTGTCTAATAAATCTTAAAAGTTGTTAATTTCAGTATGTATACGACATTTTTATTAATAAAATGGTAAAATAAATTTTTTGAATATAAAAATAAATCAATAACTTAGCAAATGTTTTATACATAATGAATGATGATAAGTTTGATTTATAATTTATAAAACAACATATTTATCATACAACTTCAATAATTTCTATTTTTACCGATATTTATGAAAATAATGCTTTTATAATTTTACCGCGTGCAACGCACATGTTAAACATTAGTAAGAATATGGATACGTCACTGATCATTTGAAAATAGTGCGAATATGCACTTTTTTTAATTCAAAATAGGAATCACTGGTTATATGTATCATTTTTTAACATGCATGCATTAATTATGGTAAATGTGGTAGCTATACATCCATTTGTACTGATATTACAATGCACTCGTCAACTACCACTAAAAATATAAAACATATCGGATTGCATTTCTCAAGAATCATGATCAAATTTAAATAATGATAAGATATTTATCTAAACAACAAAATTATCATAATAATAGTAGTGATGTTCTTTGGCTTATGATATGTATGTGTGTGTGTGAGAGAGAGTGTATGTATGTAAGAATGTATGCTTCTATATGATTCCTGTTGTAAAAAAATTTACTAAAAAAATAATATTTTCCGAGCATCCAGAAAAGATAATAGGATCAGTAAAGGAGAGGTATGAAAAACACAAGTAAAATTTTGAAAAGCCTAAATTATTATTCTACATCCATCATGTCACTAACCATTATTGTTTCGGTTCTCATTGTGCCAAATTTCTACATCTCTTGCTCTTTTTCCAAGCCCTCTACAACCATATATCATACTTACCAAACTCATTTGTAGACCAAAATAGACAAGAAAAGCACACCACATGTACGCATCATGAGGTCACTATGTTGAAAGCGACCTTAAATGTATACAAAAATTAACATAACTTTATTCCCTCCTTGTTAAAAGTTAAAACATTTTATTATTACACGTATTTATGTAATCGAAAAATCAAGTAGGTAGTGAATAGTGGATCCTTAAGAAAGAAGAGAGTTATCTCAGGTGAATCCAAGAATGCCACTTGTTAGAGGGGATTCACCGCTGCTGTAACATCCCTAATTTTTGATACATTATTCAGAAGATTTAATTAGATAAATTAAATAGAATAATGTAAATAATTAGAGTGATAAGGGGATTGAAAATATAAAAACAAATTAACGTCCTGCTTGATTAACTATGGGCTTAATAATTGTTTGTAAGCTAATTAAATTACATAAGGGCATATTAGGAATTAGCCACACTTGTTACCATAACCCTTATATATATTTCTGTCCTTATACAATTCATATTTATTTTTCATTTTCACAAAAATGTAAAATGCAAACATAAAGAGTAGCTGACCATTACTAGGAAGAAAATAGAAATCAAAGTAAAGCTAAGAATTGAAGCTAGAAGAAATTAATCTCAATCCAATCTCCTTATCTCAATCAAGGTGATTAATAATTTATACCATCTCTATTTTGTTTTATGAATATATGTTTTCAGATTTAAGATTAAATTCGTTTCTATGATGTTTTAGAAGATGATATGCTACAATTATAATTTGTTTGATTTAAACATGATTGTTCAACTAGGGAGTTATGTAGTTTTAGGGCAAAACCAATTGAAATTGATTTTTAAATGCCATAGAAAAATTATAATTATGTAAACCATGATTTTGGAGTTGGATTATAATTTTGATAATTTTTCAAGCTATGGAAAGATTATTATGAATTTTCATATGAAAATATGGTTAATTGGGTTCAGAAATTTATTTTAAAAATTAGATTTAGAATTTGGGTCCGAAAAATAAATATGTTAGATAACATGATAAGAGTTAATTTCTATGATTTCTGGGGATTTTTCCATGTAATTTATTATGGAAATTAATCATTTTAGAAGGAAGGACTAAATTGCATTACTTTTTTAATGGAAGGGTTTATTTGTTAAATTAACCTTGTTGTAAATCTGAAATTAAGCGAAAGTTATTTTGGTATAGAATTCGAAAAGTTAAGGCAACCAATCACATGTTTACTGGTGGGCAGGTTAGTTAGACAGAATTTGCTTTAATTGGAAGTAATCAGCTTTTACTCAGAAAAGCAGGTTCCGTCTCTATTAGAAGTACCTTTCGACTCATTGCTTTCGCTTCGACTCAGTTGAAAGCAAACCGGGTCAAAACTAATATACAAGATATCACTTAGATGGTACGTAGTGGATTGGAGGAAGGCGGAAGGCATGATGTCGAAAGCATTGCTTTCGATAGGGTCGATACCTTTGTTTGTTTTAAAAAGTTAAGCGCCTGCCTTTGTTTTATTAATGCGTTCGAAGTATTCGAAAAATATGCTCACGAAAGGGGTTTTCCAATAGCTTTTGAAGGGGCTGCCATCTTTTGTTTCCGAAAGTAGTGGTTCTGATTAATTCGAAACCTAGCCACTGTTCTTTTCTTTTCGAGTGTGTCGAAGTCATCAATACTTTCGAACGGTCGTTTTGATTTTAAACTTATGATAAGCCACTTCCTAAACGCTTTCAAAGTGGTCCAAGTGTTTCAAAGGAAATGGCTTCGAAAGGGGTTTTCGATGCTATCCTTCAGTGTTTTGCTATGATGATTTGAAGCTTTCGAAAGGATAGAGCCGATGCCATCAAGTTTTTCCCAATATCTTATATGATAAAAATGGTTTCAAAAGAGATACTTTCATTTATATTCACTTTGATCCAAATGATATTTTTAAATATATACACGATGGTTTTGAAAGGGATACTTCCAAAGGTTATGAAGCGGGTACATTCAATGGTTTCGAAGCTATGCTTCTAAAAGTTAATAAGTAATATTTATTACATTTGAAAGGTTTCAAAAGAGAGTTTTTAAAGTGTTTTGAAAGGCGGGGCCTAATGTTTCCAAAAGAGATTTATATGCTTTCGATGGAGATTATCCAGTGAGGTTGAAAGCAAAGTTTTAAAGGTTTCGAAAGCCTTAGTTCTTCAAAACAAATAATCCTATTTCATTTTGAAGGAAAAACTCATGGCCAAACAGAGGAGTTTTGAAATGCTTTTAAGAAGGAGCTTCCCTTGATAAAATATTAGGTTAAAGGGATTAGCCATGTTTCATATGAAAATAATTTCAAGGATATTAAACCCATAGGAGTTGTATTGCCATGTTATTATGTTTGCATCTTCAAATATATATATATATATATATGTATATATGTATATATATGAATATATATGTATATATGTATATATATATGTATATGTATATATATGTATATATATATATGTATATTCACATTGTAATGCCGATAATGGTAATTTGGAGAAGAGCGGAATAACCAACTAGGTTGACCCAATAGTGAATATAAATTAAATTAATTAAAGATATTGCAGGGGCCAATAGGTTCACAGTAAGCCCATGAAAATTATGTACAGGAAAAGATATTGGCAGGGCCTAATAGGTTCATAGAAAGCCCATGAAAACTATGTATAAATGAATATGTTAGGAAGAGAGGTTAATAGTAAGCCCATGAAAACTATGATTTGATATTGGCAGGGACCAATATGTTTGTAGTTTGCCCATGAAAACTATGTCCGGAGTAAGATACAGATAGAATTCAATAGGTTCCTAGTCAACCTATGACAACTAGGATAAGAGGAAAGATATTGGAGTTACCAATAGGTTTAGGGAAAACCCATGAAATAGTAAAGATATTTGCAAGGGCTAATAGGATCTTTGTGATCCCATGAAAACTATGTAACTGGACGGAGAGTTTTTAAACATAAACAGGTTATTAATAAACCCATGAAAACTAATAGATTAATAGTGACCGTAGAAACTATATCCGAGACAAATTGTCAAAATGAATAGAGGTGGATAATCAAGAGTTTATTTATTTATTTCGCATATCATCATATTGTTTGGAACTGTTTTACCATTGTGGATGCAGAAGCACAATATATGGTTTTATAAAGGTTTTAGGATACTAGTGAGGGGAAAACTTAATCCGCTAAGCGACATGATCTCACTAGATATGTAAACGGTTTGAGATGGTAGATTATTATTCATACCAGGATTTATGCTTGACTTAAAATTTATGTTTTCCCCATGAACTCTAGGGTACTCAATTGATTTTGAGTAGTTTGACATTTGAGGTTTTTAGTTACCTCTTTAGACGAATAAGCTTCCGGAGACGTGCAAGAGGCATGATAGCTATCTAGAGTTCTCTTTTATTTTGATTCCGCTTTATAGTTGTGGTAAAGGAAAAGTTGTTATATTTCCTATATATACTTTGATCATCCATATAGGCATCTCTTGGCGTATGTTGAAAAAAATAATTTTCTCACAATGTGGTTAACGGTTGTGGGATTATGTAATGAATATGAAATCTTTTGAATGGAAGGTGAAACTTGTTTGATGTTTTAATTTTGCCATATTCATGCGTTCCTCTATATAAATGTAACTAACATTATCGTATTTGGTCGTCGAGAATTAATAAATATGGATGACCACAACATCCATAGCCGTTAGTATTGGTCCTTTAAGTGGGGGATGTTACAAGTTGGTATCAGAGCATAGGTTTATGAAATTTAAAAAAGTTAAACTCAAAAGATTTTCAAAGCATAATCCAATGAATCGAAAAACAAGATCGGGGTTTGGGTTAACTCTATAGTATCGTACTATATATACACACACACACATATACGTATTCCCCTTTCTCTTAGACAATTGTTCTGTATTATACTAAGGCTCGTATGTAGATTTACGTGAAATAAGATATGGAAGCAGGAAACAGAAGACGAAATCTTGATGGAGGAAGCACCACAACCAAAGGAAATGCTCGACCTACCAGGTGGAACTATGGTCGATAGGCTAATGCTAACCAAAATGCTGATGCCAATGTGGGTGCTAAAAATCCACTAATAGATATAGGGGCGATGTATTGGTTCTTCGTCAATATAATGCATGCAGGAGCTGCTGCTGGAGTTGCTAGTAATGTTCGAGGAGCTAATCCGGTGGCTTTGGTTGGGAATAAATATGCTAAGCTAAGTAGAGATTACACTAGTCTTGGTGGGAAGCCATCAAGGTTTCAAATCTCGTTCATCTCGGCCGAGATGTCGGTCGAGATCTCGTTTTCAAGCCTGGGCGACTTGAAACAGGCAATTTCGTTTGAATCTCGTCTGACCCAAATCTCGGACGAGATTTAAAAGCGAGATATCGGTCGAATTGTTGAATTTTGGAAAAAAATCAACTCTTTTTCCATATTGGGCTAGCTCATCCTTTACCTTAATTTAAGCCTTCTTAATTGTACTTTTCTTAACCCTTATTTCTTATATAAATCTCATTTAATCTTCATCTCTTATTTTACGGCAATGACGAGTGTAAGATGATGATAAAATCTACATCGATTATGGTAAGTATTTCACTTTATGATTTTCATTTAGGTTTCTGATCATGATTAATTTACATCCAATTTAATTTTAATTTTTTCAACACTTTCTTGAGTTTTTTTTTCCTAACCCTATTTTTTGCGGCTATAAATTATGGGCTTCTTTTATTTAACTTTATGTTTCAAATGGATTCCCAATTTGATTTTATTTAGTCATTGCTGCTATAATTTTTTTCCTCAAGGCTTATTTTTAAGCAATAAAGGAATTCTCTTTCATCTATTAATTTCATTTAATGATTACATGTTCATTCGTACATCGTTGGTTTGCTTTTCTTATAATATTACTAAATGTTTGAAAAAAATTGTACTATGTATGCTATTTCCTACATTTGTTTGAAATATATATGTTATTAGTTGCTTGATGAGATTTTGTTTGCTAATAATTAAATACTATAATCAGACATAGAATATCTTAATTCTACTTGTAGACTTTTGTATTTGAAGGTAATATTTCCCTTGCAGCACTATAAATCATAAAAGGTAGAAATGAGACATTATATTATGTAGGAATGTTAAGTGAATGATCAATCAAAGTAAAGGTGCATATGTTATGGTTTGTTTCTTATGTACTTTATCTCATATGATATTATATTGAACAGTAATCATCATATCTAGTTATTTGTTTATTTTACATGATACAAGTGATATTTTTCCATATTAAATTACTAATGATAAGCGTGTGATATATTCAAGGTAAGTGCATAGTGTTTTTCTTAAGGTGGTGACTAGTATTATAAATTTAGGTGTATGAAAACTAATTTTCGACATGACATATACTCCGAGATAACTCCGAAATGAATTTTAGAAACCGAGATGTAAATCCAAGATGGACGACTGAGATGCACTTATCTCGTTCGAGATCTCACCCGATACGAGATAAGCTCTCTAAATTCTTCAAGACGAGATATGACCGATATCTGAGATTTAAAACCTTGGAAGCCATTTATAGGAATAAAGGATGCTATAGAAGTTGAGGATTGGATGTTTCATTGCGAGCGAATCTCTCTGATTTGGGTTTGATGATGTCTAGAGGAGGAATTTGGCCTCTAGGAAGTTGCAAAGGTCAGCACTTCATTGGTGGAATAGTGTTACTGTCGGAGTTCCGGAGGCAGAGTTGACATGGGCTAAATTCAGAAGGAGATTTGAATAGAGGTTTTAATTCGAGGTTGCTAAGCCCAGGATTGATGAGAAAGTTTATGGATTTAATTCAAGTAGAGATGTCGATTATCTAGTATGCCACTAAGTTTGATGAGCTGTTTCGATGTGGGTATGCTATAATAGACATTGACATCAGAAGGAATGAGAGGTTCATTAGGGGACTGAGGTCTGAGCTTGCTAGGGCGACCTTGGCACATATCCATGATCATTGTAATGTAGTTGTGGAGATGTCAATTCTATATGACGAGATGCTTGCTGTTTTTGCTAGAGAGAAGCCAGGTTAAACCAAGGGTTCTTAGGGAAAGAGAAGAAAATTCTTTATGAAGAAGGGAGCCCAGAAGAGGGATGCTGCCAAGAATGCTAAGGCTGATTTAGTTTGCTTTAAGTGTGATAAGCAGGGTCATTATGTAAATGAGTGTCGCTTGGGCAAGGGGAAGAATGCTGCAGATAAGAAGAATGTGAAGTGCTTCAATTGTGACTAAGTTTGACATTATAAGAATTAGTGTCCAGACCCAGTCATGGCAGACAAAGGAATGGTCTTTACTATTGGACCATCATCTGCTAAGCCAACTGCAGTTGAAAAGGGAAAACTATGATGGAATATACGTTTTTGATTTAAAGTATACCAGTTAGGATACTATTTGACACCGGTGCATCACATTCGTCTATATTACAATGTTTGGTCCATAGATTATGCTTAGAACCCACATAACTTGTCACTTCCTTAGGGGTTGCGAATTAAATAGGAGGGTATGCAACTTTGGGAATGAGATGTGACCAGTTAGAACTTGACTTGTTAGGTCATAAATTTGCATGCAGTCTATATATTATCGATTATGTAGATTACAAAATGATTTTGGGTATGGATTGGTTGAGTATGTATGAGGCTAGGATATTTTGCCAGGATGAAGAGATATCATCAAGACAACCTGATTGTCATAACCAAATTATATTTTCAATAGATAATTATGACTGGAGTAGTTGTGCTTTGATAAGTGCTATGGAAGTGGAAGAATACTTGATTCAGGTTCGAGTAGCAAGAGAGTTTGCATATGTCTTTGAGTCAGTTACAGGACTACCACCGAAATGAGCAATTGAGTTTCATATAGATCTTATGCCAGGAGCTGAACCTGTAAGTAGACTACCTAGCAGGATAACACCGACCGAGATGTAGGAAGTGAATGTGCAACTAGTGGATCTAGAAGGAAGGAATTTTATTAGACTAAGAAAATTGTCTTGGGGAGTGGCCGTAGTATTCATGAAGAAACCAAATGGGTTGTTGAGGATGTGTATCGACTATCATAAATTGAACAAGAGGACAATCAAGAATAAGTATCCTTTGCCGAGAATTGATGATCTATTTGATCAGTTGTGTGGAGCCAGTGTGTTTTCTTAGTTGGATTTGGGGACAAGTTTCTATCAGCTAAGCGTGGCAGAGTACATTATTCCATTGACTGCATTCCAGACTACATATTGTTCATATGAGTGGCTAGTAACGCCATTCATGTTAATGAATGCATATGCTTTCTTCATGGATCCGAATCGAGTTTTTCGAGAGTATTTGGATAGGTTTGTGTTGGTGTTTATAGACGATATTTTGGTATACTCTAAGGATGAAAGAAAGCATGAAGATCACCTTAGAGGTATGCTTGAGATGCAGAGGCAGCATCTACTAAAAGCGAAGTTCTTCGAGTGTCATTTTTAGAAGAAAGAAGTTATATTTCTTGGCCTCATGGTTTCAAAGAAGAGGTTATCAGTCGATCTAGATAAGATCGAAGTTGTTAATAATTGGAAGAGATCAGAGACGATGGATGAGATTAGAAGTTTTCTTGGACATGCTGGCTATTACCGAGTATTTATCAAGGATTTCTCATGGATAGCAGCACCTTTGACTAAGCTAACCAAGAAGGAGGTGAAGTTTGTTTAGTCCAACAAATGTGAGGAAGCATTCCTTAAGTTAAAACATTTGTTGACCAATGCACTTATGTTTGTAGTTCTAGACAAAAACCAAGGATTATTGGTGTATACCAATGTATGTGGAACTGTACTGGGAGTTGTGTTGATGCAGAAGGGTAAAGTGATTGTCTATGCTTCATGACAACTTAGACCCCATGAAGTGAGATATCCTACTCATGGTTTGGAGTTGGCAGCGATGATCTTTGCATTGAAGATTTAGAGACATTATCTCATAGGGGAGATATCTAAGCTATACATAGATCATAAGTCTTTAAGATACTTATTTTCCCAAAAAGAGTTGAATATGAGACAACAAAGGTGGTTGGAGTTTTTAGCTTCTTATGATTTTGTTATCGAGTATACATTAGGGAAAAGTAATAAAGTAGCAAATGCACTTAGCAGAAGACAGCGAAATGTGGTGTTAGCTATGTTAGCAGAATAGAAGGATTTAGAAGCTTTGACTACTTGCAATGTGCAGCTAAGATCACTGCTAGTTCTAGTAAGAGTTCTGTCGTGATGTCCTGCTTAGAAGTTCGACTAGTGTTGTTCGAGAGAATTGCTACTAAGCAGAAGGTGATACATTATTAGCCGAGAAGATCAAAAGGCTTGAGGTTGGAGCTGAGATCGATGATCTAAAAATTTTTAGTCTTAACCAAAGAGGATGGTTGAGAAAGAAGGGATGATTATGTAATCCGAATGTTGAGGACTTAAGGAAAGAAGTTCCTGGGAAATGTCATTGGTCCAAGTTTATAATTCATCCTATAGGGACTAAGATGTATCAAGATATGAAGAGGAGCTTTTATTGGAAAGGTATGAAGAGGGATGTTGGCTTGTGGGTTAGGCAGTGTGCTAATTGCCAACTAATGATGGCCGAACATCAGAAGCCGAGTTGGTTGCTTCAACCTTTGGAGATTCCAGTTTGGCAATAGGATTCTATATGCATAGATTTTATTAAAAGATTGCCAAGTTAAAATAGAGAAAATGAAAGTATATGGGTCATAGTGGATAGATTTACCAAGAGTGCCCATTTCATTCCAGTTAAGTCAACTAGAATGACACCAGTTTTAGCTAAGTTGTTCATGAAGAGCATAGTTAGACTGCATGGAGTTCCTAGTAGCATAGTCAGCGATAGAGATGCTTTGTTCACTACCAAATTTTGAAAGAGTCGACAGAATGTATTAGGTACTAAACTCAAGATGAGTACTGCATATCACCCTCAGACGAATCGGTAGATAAAGACAGTCAATAAGGTACTCGAGGATTTGTTGACAGCTTGTGTATTGGACTTTGGTAGATCTTGGGAAGATCACCTACGTTTGGTTGAGTTTTCCTATAATAATGGTTATCAGACTAGTATAAGAATGGCGCCTTTTGAAGCTTTGTATGGAAGGCCATGCAAATCACTGGCATGTTGGTTGGAGACTAGAGACAGATTAGTCTTATGTCCAAATTTGGTTAGGGAGGCATCATTGAAAATTGAGTTGATTGGAGAAAGGATAAAGAAAGCTCAATCCAAACAGAAGAGTTATGCAGATAAGTCACGTAAGGACCAAGAGTTCATAGTTGCAGAAAAGGTTTTCATTAAAGTATCGCCGATGAAGGGTGTGGTATGGTTCAGGATGTTGGGGAAACTGGCCCCGAGATATGTTGGGTCCATTCCATATTAGATAATGGATTGGAAAGCTCGTATACCGAGTAGAGTTGCTGAGTAGTATGGCAGGTGTCCATAATGTATTTTATGTGTCACATCTTCGCAAGTATGTGCATGATCCAAAGACTATTATTCCTCTGACAATGTTGGAAGATTTAGTAGCACGGCCTAATTTAACTTTTGTTAGACAACCAGTTCAGGTTGTTGTGAGAGATGAGAAAAGGTTGAGGAACAAGGCAGTCAAGCTGGTGAAAGTTTAGTGGAGCGACAATGAGAAGGACTGTACTTGGGAGACAGAGGACATGATTCCAGATACTTATGCTGATCTTCTTTGAGAGTATGTAAATAAATAATTGCTAGTCAGGTAGACTAGTATGGTTGTTAGGAGTCATTACAGATGATTGCTATGTCTAGTTTTTAGTCCTTACTAAATTTCGAGGATGAAATTCTTTAAGGAGGGTAGCCTGTAACATCCATAATATTAGATAACATTATTCAGGGGATTTAATTAGATAAATTAAATAGAATAATTTAAATAATTAGAGTGATAAGTGATTGAGATATGAAAATAAATTAACGCCATGCGTGATTAACTAAATTAAATGGGCTTAAGAATGGTTTGTAAGCTAATTAAATTACATAATGGCATATTGCAAATTAGCCGCACTTATTACCATAACCCTTATATATATTTCCGTTCCTTGTATCATTTACGTTTATTTCTCATTTTCACAAAAATGTAAAAAGCAAACATAAGGAGGAGTTGGCCATTGCTAGGAAGAAAAGAGAAGAGAAATCAAAGTAAAGCTAAAGATTAAAGCTACGGGAAATCAATCTTAATCCAATTTCATTATCTCAATCAAGGCGAATGATAATTTATACCATCTCTATTTTATTTATAAACATATGTTTAAGAATTTAAGATTAAATTCATTTCTATGATGTTTTGGATGATGATATGTTATAATTATATTTTGTTTTATTTAAACAAGATGGTTTAAATGGGGATTTATGCGGTTTTAGAGAAAAACGGATTGAAATCGATTTTTGAATGCCATGGAAAAATTATATGTTATGTAAAAATGATTTTGGAGTTGGGTTTTAATTTTGATAATTTTCCAAGCTATGGAAAGATTATTATGAATTTTCAGATGAAAATATGGTCAATTGGGTTTCGAATTTTTTTGGAAATTGTGTTGAGAATTTGGGACTGGAATTTAGATATGTTAGATATCACGATGAGAGTGGATTTCCACCATTTTTGGAGATTTTTCTTAAATAATATGCTATGGAAATTAAATTGTTTTAGAAGGAAGGACTTAATTGCATTATTATATTTTAATGAAAGGGCTTATTTGCTAAATTAACCTCGGTTTAGATCTAATTAAATGGCAGTTATATTGGTAAATAATTTTAAAAGTTGAGGCAACCAATCACATGTTTACACATGGGCAGTTAGATAGAATTTTCTTTAATTGGAAATAAACAGCTTTTACTTAGAAAATCAGGTTTTGCCTCTATTAGAAGTACCTTTCAACTCATAGCTTCTGCTTCAACTCAGTCGAAATCAAGCCAAAACCAATACACATGGTATCAGTTAGATGGTATGTAGTAGATTGGAGGAAGGCGAAAGGCATGGTGTCGAAATCATTGCTTCCGATAAGGTCGATACCTTTGTTTGTTTTCAAAAGTTAAGCGCCTACCTTTATTTTATTAAAGCTTTCAGAGAAGTCGAAACATATGCTTTCGAAAAGGGTTTTCGAATAGCTTTTGAATGGGTTTCCATCTTATGTTTTAAAGTTTAGGCTTTTGAGTTGGTTTCTTTATTTATAAAATGATGCTTTCGAAGTAGTGGTTCCAACTAAGTCGAAACCCAACCGCTGTTCTTTGCCTTTTAATTGTATTGAAGTCGTCAGAGCTTTTGAAGGGTTGTTTTTGTTTTAAACTTACGACAAGCCACTTCCTAAATGCTTTCGGAAGGTTCCAAGGGTTTCGAATGCAATGGCTTTGAAAGGGAGTTTCGATGCTATACTTCATTGTGTTGGTTAAATGATTTGAAGCTTTCGAAAGAATGGTGCCGACGCCTTTCAGTTTTCCCCACTACCTTTATACGATAAAGAATGGTTTCGAAAAGATACTTTCGTCTATATTCACTTTGACCCAATTGATATTTTTAAATATAAACTCGATTGTTTCAGAAGGGGCGCTTCCAAAGGTTTCAAAGCGGGTACTTTCAATGGTTTCGAAGCTATGCTTCTAAGAATTAACAAGTAATACTTTATTACATTTGAAAGGTTTCTAAAGAGAGTTTTTAAAGTGTTTCGAAAGGCAATGGCCTAATGTTTTGAAAAGGGATTTATATGCTTTCGAAGGAGGTTATCAAGTGAGGTTAAAAGCAAAGTTTTAAAGGTTTCAAAATCCTTAGTTTTTCAAAACAAATAAACGAATCTAATTTTAAAGGAAAAATTCATTGCTAAGTAAAGGAGTTTTGAAATGGTTTTAAGAAGAAGCTTTCCTCGATAAAATATTAGGTTAAAGGGATTAACCATGTTTCATATGGAAATAATTTCAAGGATATTAAACCCACATGAGTGGTATTATCATGCTATTTTGTTTGCTTCTTCAAATATATATACATACATACATACATACATACATACATACATACATACATACATATGTATATGTATATGTATATATATGTATGTATATAGACATTTTAATGAACCCATAATGGTAATTTAGGGAAAGGCAGGATAACCAGCTAGGTTGACCCGGTAGTGAACACAAATTAAATTAATTAAAGATATTGGCAGGGGCCAATATGTTCAAAATAAGAAAATGAAAATTGTGTATAGGAAAAGATATTGGTAGGGGCCAATAGGTTTATAGTAAGACCATGAAAACTATGTATAAATGAAGATGTTAAGAAGACAAGTTCATAGTTAGCCTATGAAAACTATGATTTGATATTGGCAGGGCCTAATAGATTTGTAGTTAGCCCGTGAAAACTATATTCAGATTAAGATACTGACATAAGTCAATAGGTTCTTAGTAAACCCATGAAAACTAGGATAAGAGGAAAGTTATTGGAGTTTCTAATAGGTTCAGGGAGAACCCATGAATTTGTAAAGATATTTGCTGGGGCCAATCAGTTCTTATTGATCCCATGAAAACTATGTAACTAGACAAGGAGTCCATAAACTTTAAACATGTTTTAGTAAGCCTTTGAAAACTAATGGGTTAGTGGTGACCCTAGAAAATATAACTAAGACGGATAGTCAACATGAATAGGGTAGGTAATCTAGAATTGAGTTACTCGTTTTGAATATCATCATATTGTTTTGAATTGTTTTGACCATTATGGATGCAGAAGCATGGAGTATGGTTTTATAAAGATTTTAGGATATTAGTGAGGGGAAAACCTATTCCGCTAAGCGGCATGGTCTCACTCGATGTCTAAATGGTTTGAGATGGTAGATTATTATACATAAAAGATTTATGTCTGACTCAAATTTTATTTTTTCCTCTTAAACTCTCGGGTACTCAATTAATTTTGAGTAGTTTGAGAGTTGTGGTTTTCAGGTACCTCTTTAGACGAATACGCTTCCAGAGATGCGCAGGCGGCATGATAGCTATTTAGAATTCTCTTTTATTTTGATTCCTCCATGTTGTTGTTGTAAGGGAAAAGTTGTTAAATTGCCTATATATATTCTCTGATCATCTAGGAGGGCATTTCCATATGTCACTCTTGGCGTATGTTGCAATAAATATATTTTCTTAGAACGTGGTTAACGATTATGGGATTACGTAATGAATATAAAATGTTTTGAAATGGAATGTGGAACTTGTTTGATGTTTCTAATTTTTTTCGATATTCATGTGTTCATGTATCTATCATTGCTGTATTTGGTCACCGAGGATTAATAACTACGGATAAATACAACATCGGTAGCTTTTTAGTTTTGGGCCTCCAAGTAGGGGATGTTATAAGTTGGTATCAGAGTATATATTTATGAAACACAAAAGAAATTTGAACCTAAATGATTTTCAGAACATAATCCAATGAATCAGAAAACAAGATTGTGGTTTGGATTAACGCTATAGTAACGTACTTTTATTTGATATATATATATAAGTACGTATTGCTCCCTCTCTTGGACTTTTCTTTTATATCTTACTAAGGCTTGTATGCAGATTTAGGAGAAAGAAGATAAGAAAGTAGGAAAAGGAAGAGGAAATTATGGTGGAGGAAGCACCATAACGAATGGAAATCCTCGACTTGCCAGGAGGAACCAAGGTCGATAGGTTAATGCTAACCAAAATGTAGATGGCAATGTGGGTGTTGGAAGTCCACCAGTAGATATGGAGGCAATGTATTAGTTCTTCGTCAATATGATGCATGCAGAAGCTGATTTTGGAGTTCCAAATAATGTTGGAGGAACTAATCTTGTGGCTCCAGTTGAGAATAATTATGCTAAGCTGAGAGCAGAGATACACCAGTCTTGGTAGGAAGGAATTTATAGGAACAAAGGATGCAACAGAAGTTGAGGATTAGTTGTTGCATTGCAAGAGAATCTTTGCTGATTTGGGTTTGGATGATTTGAGAAGAGGAGGTTGGTCTCTAGGTAGTTGCGAGGGTCAGCACTTCTTTGGCGGAACAGTATTACAGCTAGAATTTTAGATGAAGAGTTGATATGGACTGAATTCAAAAGAAGATTTGAATAGAGGTTCTTATCCGAGGTTGCTAAGTCAGCGTTGATGAGAATGTTTATGGATCTAGTTTAGGGAGGGATGTCGGTTATCAAGTATGCCACTAAGTTTAATGAGTTATCTCGATATGGGTATGATACTATAGACACTGACATCAAAAGGAATGAGAGGTTCATTTGGAGATTGAGGCCTGAGCTTTCTACGACAACCCTTACACATATCTATGATCCTTGTCATATTGTTATGGAGATAATCGCCATAAGGAGATGCTTGATGTTTGTGCTAGAGAGAAGCTAGTTGAAACCTTGGTTTCTTAGGGAAGGAAAAGAAAATACTATAAAAAGAAGGGAGTCTAGATGGAAGATGCTGCCAAGAAGGCTAAGGCTGATTTCGTTTGCTTTAAGTGTTACAAGAAGCATCATTATGCAAATGAGTGTTGGTCAGGCAAGGGGAAGAAGGCTGCAGATAAGAAGAATGTGAAGTACTTTAATTGTAACCAAGTTAGGCATTACAATAATCAATGTCCAGAGCGTATCAAGGCGGACAATGGAAAGGTCTTTGTTGTTGGACCATCATCTTCCAAGCCAACTACAGCTGAAAAAGGGAAGAATGTGATGGACGGTACGTTTTTGATTCAAAGTATACCGGTTAGCATACTATTTGATATCGATACATCACATTCATTTATATCCTAGTGTTTGGTTGATAGGTTATGCTTAGAACCAACATACCTTGTTACTTCCTTAAGGGTTGCGGATCCAATAGAAGGTTATGCAACTCTGGAGAGGAGATGTGACCAATTAGAACTTGACCTATTAGGCTATAAGTTTGCATGCAATCTGTGTGTCTTCGATTTTGTGGATTTCGAAATCATTTTGGGTATGGATTTATTGAGTATGTATGAGGCTAGGATATTTTGCCAGGATGAGGAGATATCACTAAGATATCTTGTTAGTCATAACTGAACTATATTCTTAGTGGAGAATTCTGACCAGAGTAGTTGTGCTTTGATAAGTGCTATGGAAGTGGAAGAAGTGTTAAGTCAGGTTCGAATAGTGAGAGAGTTTGCAGATGTCTTTGACTAAGTCACAGGACTACAATCGAAATGAGATGTTGATTTTAGTATAGATTTTGTGCTTGGAGCTAAACCTGTAAGTAGACCACCTGGCAGGATGACACCAACTGAGATGTCGGAAATGAAAGTGCAACTAGCGGATCTAGAAGGAAGGAATTTTATTAGACCAAGCAGTTTACCTTGGGGAGCAGTCACGGTATTCGTGAAGAAAGCAGATGGGTCATTGAGGATGTGTATCGACTATTGTAAATTGAGCGAGAGGACGATCAAGTATAAGTATCCTTTACCGAGAATTGATGATCTGTTTGATTAGTTGTGTCGAGATAGAGGGTTTTACCAATTGGATTTGGAAAAAGGTTTCCATCAACTACGAGTGGCAGATGACAGTATTGCTTTGATAGCATTTCGAACTAGGTATTTTTCGTATGAGTGGAAAGTAATGCCATTTGGGTTAACAAATGTAGCGGCTTCCTTCATGGATCTGATGAACCAAGTTTTTTGGGGGGTATTTGGATAGGTTTGTGTTGGTATTTACATAATACATTTTGGTATACTCTAAGGATGAAAGAGAGCATGAAGATCATCTTAGAGTTGTGCTTGAGACGCTGAGGCAGCATCTGCTAAATGCGAAGTTCTCTAAGCGTCGTTTTTGGAAGAAAGAAGTTAAGTTTCTCAACCACTTGGTTTCAGAGAAGGGGTAGTCAGTTGATCCAGATAAGATCGAAGCTATTAACAAGTGGAAGGGACCAGAGATGGTGACTGAGATTAAAAGTTTTCTTGGACTTGCTGGCTATTACCGAAGATTTATCAAGGATTTCTCGCGGATAGTAGCACCTTTGACTAAGCTAACTAGGAAGGAGGTGAATTTTGTTTGGTCCGAAACATGTGAGGAAGCATTCTTTAAGTTAAAGCATTAGTTGATCAATGGACATGTATTAGTAGTTCCAGACGGAAACCAAGAGTTAATGGTGTATACTGATGTATGTAGAACTGGATTAGGAGCTGTGTTGATGCAGAAGGGTAAAGTGATTGCCTAAGCTTCACGACATCTTAGACCCCATAAAGTGAGATATCTTACTCATGATTTGGAGTTGGCAACGTTGATCTGTGCATTGAATATTTGGAGATATTATCTCCTAGGGGAGAGATTTGAGCTATACACCGATCATAAGTCGTTAAGATATGTATTCTCGTAGAAGGAGTTGAATATGAGACAATAGAGGTGGATGGAGTTTTAGCTGCTTCTGATTTTGGTATAGAGTATACATTAAGGAAAGGTAATAAAATAGTGAATGCTCTTAGCAAAAGACGTCATAATATGGTGTTAGTTATGTTGGCAGAATGGAAGGATTTAGAAGTTTTGACTACTTGTAGTGTGCAGCTTAGGTAGACTGTTAGTTCTAGTCAGAGTACTGGCATGATGTCTTGTTTAGAAGTTCGACGAGTGTTGATCAAGATAATTGCTTCTAAGAAGAAGGAGGCTCGATTATTAGCCAAGAAGATCAGAAGGCTTGAGGTTGGAACTGAGATGATGATATAAATGACTTTAGTCTTGAATAGAGAGGATGTTGAGAAAGAAGGGATGATTATGTGTTCCAAATGATGAAGACTTGTGGAAAGATGTTCTTGGAGAATGTCATCAGTCCAAGTTTATGATTCATCTTGGGGGGACCAAGATGTATCAAGATATGAAGAGGAGCTTCTATTGGAAAGGTATGAAGAGGGATGTTGGCTTGTGGGTTAGACAGTGTTCTAACTATCAACAAGTGAATGCCAAACATTAGAAGCGGGGTGAGTTGCTTCAAACTTGGGAGGTTCCAGTTTGGAAATGGGATTTTATATCCATTGATTTCATAGACGGTTTGCTAAGGTCAAATAGAGGAAATGAAAGTATATGGGTCATAGTGCACAGATTAACGAAGAGTTCCCATTTCAATCTAGTTAAGTCAACTAGGACGACGGCTGTTTTAGCTAAATTGTTCATGAAGAACATAGTTAGAATACATGGAGTCCCTAATAGCATAGTCAGTGGCAGAAACAATTTGTTCACTCGCAGATTATGTAAGAGTCTATAGGATGTATTAGGCAGTAAGCTCAATATGAGTACCACATATCACCCTCAGACGAATGGGCAGATAGAAAGAGCCAATATGGTATTCGAGGATTTGTTGAGAGCTTGTGTATTGGACTTTTGTGGATCTTGGAAATCTCACCTACATTTGGTTGAGTTTTCCTATAATAATAGTTATCATCCTATTATAGGAATGGCGCCTTTCGAAGCTTTGTATGGAAGGCCATGCAAATCGCCAGCATGTTGGTTGGAGACTTGAGACAGATTGGTCTCGGTCTAGATTTGGTTAGGGAGGTGTTAGAGAAGATTGAATTGATTCGAGAAAGGATGAAGGATGCTTAATCTAGACAAAAAATTACATGGATAAGAGACATAAGGACCTATAATTCTTGGTTGGAGATAAGGTTTTCATTAAAGTATCACCGATGAAGGGTGTGGTACGATTCAGGAAGTCGGGGAAGGACATTGAGATATGTTGATCCATTCTAGATTATAAAGAGGATTGGAAAGCTCGCATATAGAGTAGAGTTGTCGAACAGTATGGTAAGTGTCCATAATGTATTTCACGTGTCTCACCATCGCAAGTATGTGCATGATCCATGGACTACTATTCCTCCGACAGGGTTGGAAAATTGAGTAGTAGAACCTAATTTGACTTTGTTAGACTACGAGTTCGGGTTGTAGTGAGAGATGAGAAAAGGTTGAGGAACAAGGCAGTCAAGCCGGTGAAAGTTCAGTAGAGCGACAATGAGTAGGATTGTATTTGGGAGACAGAGGATAGGATTCCAGATATTTATCCTGATATGCTTTAAGAGTATGTCTATATTAGATTAAAATAGATAATTGTTATTCAGGTAGGCTAGCATGGCTGTTAGGAGTCATTACAAATTATTGCTATATTTAGTATTTAGTCCTTACTAAATTTCGAGGATGAAATTCTTTAAGGAGGGGAGCCTGTAACAACCTTAATTTTTGATAACATTATTCAAGAGATTTAATTAGATGAATAAAATAGTATAATGTAAATAATTAGAGTGATAAGGGGATTGAGATACAAAAATAAATTAAGGCCGCGCTTGATTAACTAAATTAAATGGGCTTACGAATGGTTTGTAAGCTAATTAAATTACATAAGGGAATATTGGGAATTAGCTACACTTGTTACCATAACCCCTATATATATTTTCGTTCCTTATACCATTCACGTTTATTTCTCATTTTCATCAAAATGTAAAATGTAAACATAAAGAGGAGCTGACCATTACTATGAAGAAAGAGAAATAAAAGCAAAGCTAAGGATTAAAGCTAGGGGAAATTAATCTAAATCCAATCTCATTATCTTAATCAAGGTGAATAATAATTTATACCATCTCTATTTTTTTTATGAACATGTTATTTCGGATTTAATATTAAATTCGTTTCTATGATGATTTGGATGATGGTATGCTAGAATTATAATTAGTTTGATTCAAACAAGATTATTTAAATAGGGATTTAGGAGGTTTTAGGGCAAAACTGATTGAAATCGATTTTTGAATGCCATGGAAAAATTGTATGTTATGTAAAACATGAATTTGGAGTTAGGTTTTAATTTTGATAATTTTCCAAGCTATGGAAAGATTATTATGAATTTTAAAATGAAAATATGGTTATTTGAGTTTAGAAATTTATTTTAGATATTGTATTAGGAATTTGGGTTTGAAATTTTGATGTGTTAGATAACATGATGTGAGTGAATTTCCATGATTTTTGAGGATTTTTCCTAAGTAATTTTATATGCAAATTAAAATATTTTAGAAGGAAGGACTTAATTGTATTATTATTGTTGTTTAATGGAAGGGTGTATTAGCTAAATTAACCTTGTTTTAGATCTGAAATTAAGCGGCATTTATTTTGGTAAAGAATTTGAACAGTTTAGGCAACCAATCACATGTTTACAAATGGGCAGGTTAGTTGGAAATTTTTTTCTTTAATTGGCAGTAATTAGCTTTTACTCTGAAAAGCATGCTTCTGCCTCTATTAGAAGTACCTTCCGACTCGTTGTTTCCGCTTTGACTCAATCGAAACCAACCCCGGCCAAAACCAGTACACAAGGTATCACTTAGATGGTACGTAGTGGATTGGAGGAAGGCGGGAGGCATGGCGTCGAAAGCATTACTTCCGATAGAGTCAATACCTTTGTTTGTTTTAAAAAGTTAAGCGCTTGCCTTTGTTTATTAAAGCTTTCGAAGGAGTCGAAATGTATTCTTTCAAAATGGGTTTTCTAATAGCTTTCGAAGGGGTTGAATCTTATGTTTTAAAGTTTAAGCTTTCGAATGAGTTTCTTTATTTATAAAATGATGCTTACAAAAGTAGTGGTTCCGACTAGGTCGAAACCCAGCCGTTGTTCTTCGCCTTTCGTGTCTGTTGAAGTGATCAATGCTTTCAAAGGGTTGTTTTTTGTTTTAAACTTATGATAAGCCACTTCCTAAAATATTTTGAAAGGTTCCAATGGTTTCGAAGGCAATGGCTTCGAAAGGGGTTTTTGATGCTATCCTTCAGTGTTTTGCTTAAATGATTAGAAGCTTTTGAAAAAATGGTGTTGACGCCATCAAGTTTTTCCCAGTACTTTTATATGATAAAGAATGGTTTCGAAAGAGATACTTTCGTTTATATACATTTTGACCCCAATGATATTTTTTAATATAAACTCGATGGTTTTTAAAGGGATACTTCCAAAGGTTTCGAAAGGGTACATTCAGTGGTTTCGAAGCTATGCTTCTAAGATTTAATAAGTGATACCTTATTACATTCGAAAGCTTTCGAAAGAGAGGTTTTAAAGTGTTTCAAAAGGCAGGGGCCTAATGTTTCGAAAAGTGATTTATATGCTTTGGAAGGAGGTTATCCAGTGAGGTCAAAGGAAAAGTTTTGAAGGTTTTGAAAACTTTAGTTTTTCAAAACAAATAACCCAATCTCATTTTGAAGGAAAAACCCAAGGCTAAGTAAAGGAGTTTTGAAATGGTTTTAAGAAGAAGCTTTCCTTAATAAAATATTAGGTTAAAGGGATCAACCATGTTTCATTCGAAAATAATTTCAAGGATATTAAACCCACCGTAGTGTATTGTCATGTTATTATGTTTTCTTCTTCAAATATTATGTACATACACACACACACACATTGTAATGACCCATAATGGTAACTTGGAGAAGGGCAGAATAACCAGCTAGGTTGACCCAGTAGTGAATAAAAATTTAGTTGAAATATTGGCAAGGGGCAATAGGATCATAGTAAGCCCATGAAAATTGTGTAAAGGAAAAGATATTGGTAGGAGCCAAGAGGTTCATGGTAAGTCCATGAAAACTACGCATAAATAAAGATGTTAGGAAGACAGGTTCATAGTTATCCCATGAAAACTATGATTTGATACTGGGAGGGGAAAATAGTTTGTACTAAGTCCATGAAAACTATATTCGAATTAAGATATTGACAGTAGTCAATAGATTCCTAATCAACCCATGAAAACTAGGATAAGAGGAAAGATATTGGAGTTACTAATAGGTTCAGGGAGAACCCTTGAAATAGTAAAGATATTGGCAGGGGCCAATAGGTTCTTAGTGGTCCCTTGAAAACTATGTAACTATGCAGGGAGTCCTTAAACATTAAACAGGTTATTAGTAAGCCCATGAAAACTATAAGATAATAGTGACCCTAGAAACTATAACCGAGACAGATAGTCAAAATGAATGGGGATGGGTAACTCAGAATTGATTTACTTTTTTTGCATATCATGTTTAGAATTGCTTTGACCATTATGGATGTAGAAGCACAGTATATGGTTTTATAAAGGTTTTAGAATACCAGTGAAGGGGAAACCTGTTCCGCTAAGCGGCGTAGCCTCACTAGATATCTAAATGGTTTGAGATGGTATATTATTATTCGTACCAGGCTTTATGTCTGATCGAAGTTTATGTTTTCCCCTTAAACTCTCGGGTACTCAATTGTTTTTGAGTAGTTTGAGAGTTGAGGTTTTTAAGTACCTCTTTAGATGAATAATCTTCTGGGGATGTGTAGGAGGCATGATTGCTATCTAGAGTTCTCTTTTATTTTGATTCCCCTATGTTATTGTTGTAAAGACAAAGTTGTTAAATTGCCTATATATATATGTACTCTGATCATCCAAGGGGGCATCTCCATATGTCGCTCTTGGCATATGTTGTAATAAATATATTTTCTAACAAATTTGTTAACGATTGTGGGATTATGTAATGAATATGAAATGTTTTAAAATGGATTGTGGAACTTGTTTTATGTTTTAAAAATTCTCCTTATTCATGTGTTCCTATGTATCAATGCATCTAACATTACCGTATTTGGTCGTCGAGGATTAATAACTACAGATGACTGCAACATCCATAGCCATTAGTTTTCGGTCTCCAAGTGAGGGATGTTACATCTATTCTTTGGTTTTAGATGTAGCATAAAGACTTAGTACCTATTAGGAGAAACTTTCTCAGTCCCCAGCTATGCAATGTCTATGTGATCAACAACATATAAGAAGATCAACATTTGAACATTTTAAATTTGAAGTGAAAGAAGTGATATACACATACACTCCAAGTATCCGTCTAGTGTAGTGGTTAAGGAGGAGACAAGGTAATTGTTCAAGATATTGACATAGTTATAATTTTAGTTCTAGTTTTATATACTTCCGATTCTAATGGTGGATAAACAAAACATAATATTAGACCATCAATTTATGTCCACAAATTCTCTATTGGACCACCAACATGCTGAACGACGGTTTCATGAGTCCATGCTTCAAAAAATGAATACCAATACCTTATTATATAATCACCGTGCCTTATCATTGGGTTCCACCAGCCTAATTCACCAAGCCTCTCCATGCATGTTTATTACTTTACACCTAACGTCCTTCTCATCCCAACCATTCTGCCTACATTGCCAAGTTATCTTTAACTCACATCACCTAAACACCAAGCCTCCTTGTCATTACTAATAAAATTCATCTCGTTTAGTGCCTCTATGTCCACAATAGACCTCCTCCACATGCTAGATTTCAACTGCCATAGTCTACCTCGCAATCGAAATGGTGATGAGGATGCCCAATTTGTGTATCCAAATTTTAACGGTATAAAATCTTTAGTATTAGTGCTCTAGTAAAGAGATAAATTCTAATTTGAATTGACTTAATCATAAAAACAATAATAATAATGGATTCACATGAAATTGAAGTAATAAGTTTTCAAGAACCAAATTTAACAATAAATAGATGGATTGATGAAAACTAAGGATTACTTGCTATAAACTTTAATGACGGTCGGAGTGATTGCCAACAGGATCGAGAGAGATTTGATTTGACCGTTGACAATAGACAACATTACATGGAGTTTCCAAGAGGATTGGGAGAAAATATCGATAAAAGAAGAAGAAAGAATAACACGATTATTTTTTTGGAAACCAATCGCTTTAATTTTACGAGGATTTGCATGGATAAATGGAATGAATTTGTTGCCGCTTTATTTAGGTTGTTTGATAGCACGGAGAAGTTATTTAGGCACACCTAAGTAGCGAAATAATAGCATATCAACATAGAATGCTATCTTATTTTGCAGGTAGAGGATTTTCTTGTAGTGATAGCATAGGGATGAGTAGATATGAATGCGTGATCATGTCCTATGATACTTAACTAAATGCAAGGATGAAATCTGGTAATTGGCCTCTCGAACTAGCTGGACCTCCTAAATATATGCAATATAGATAGCATATAGGCATGATGCAATACAATCACAATATATTAACGTAGATAAAATCTATATGAATGTAACTATCCACATCATATCATGAGTCAGTGGTTCAGCTATCTTAATTTCCTAATCTAACCTAAGTCATTCACAAAGAAAACAAATCCTAAGCATCCAAAAATATAATTTCCAAACCTAGATCATAAGGAAACAAAACAGAAATAAGGAACGTACTGGTAAAATGATTAGAATGAGAAACCATCAACTTCTCTTCAGGCTCCCATGTAATCTTCGCTAGGTTGTTCCCCAACTGCCCTCTCACCAACTTTGCCATCTTGCTCCTAAGACACTTCACTCCATGCTCGAAAATACGGGCTGGACCATGGGATCAACTAGGCTCAAGCACCAACTCCACATCCACCATCTAACCTGACTCGATAATAGTGGCTGAATCATGCACATATTACCATAAATGTGATACAAGAAATGCATTGTGGGTCCTTCTATTTGTTTGGGACTTACATGCTATAAGCTAGCCTTTCGATTTGCTCCAATATCGAGAAAGTTCCAATAAATCTCGATGCTAATTTTTCTAAATTTCCAAACCTCGTTGCTTTCTTCATAGGTGAAAATTTTCAAAAATGCCAAATCTCCAACTACAAACTTGGTCCTTTTCTTGTCAGCATATGAATTTTGCTGATCTTTTCTGGCCTTCATTCGTTTCCTTATTAGTTCCACCTTCTCCAATGTATCCCGTATCATTCTCAATCCAAGAATACTTTATTGTTCACCAACATGAGGGTGACTTTAATGGCTTGCCATACAATCCCTCATATAGTGCTATCCCAGTGCTGGCTTGGTAACTATTATTATATAAAAACTCACCAATGGTAAATGATCCTCCTAAGCTCCTATCAAATCAAGTATCTAGGCTCTAAGTCGATACTTTAAAACTCTATTCACCCTTTCTGTTTGCCTATTCGTCTGAGATTGATATGTGGTACCCAAATTTAGTTCTATTCCCAAAGCATCTTATGGACTTTTCCAGAATTCATTCATAAAGTGTGGGACCTAATCACTTACTATACTATTCGAAACTTCATGTAGTTGAACTATCTCCTTTATATACAACATTGCTAATGTCGTTGTTGTCTATGTGCACTTCACTGGGATGAACTGTGCACTCTTGGTTAGTTAATCCATGATTACCTGAATACTCTCATTACCTTTGATGCTTTGAGGAATTCCATTGAAATCCATTGGTATGTTCTCCCCATTCCACTGTGGAACATCTAATAGGAGTAATAGCCTACCCAACTTCTTCTGTTATGATTTTACCCTTTGACATGTTAAACACTTATCCATAGACTCCATCACATGCTTCTTTATTCTTAGCTAGTAGAAGTCTTCTTCGTATCTCGATACATTTTGTCTCCACCCGGATGATTGTTCATTGTAGTATGGTGACGCCCTTCTAAAATTTGCTCTATCAACTCCTTGATCTAAGGTACACCTATCATCATGCCTATGATATCCTCTCTGATCCACGGAGTAACGATTTAAATGGATAGACTATTCATCCTATTCCAATTGATCCAAAATTTTAACTAACACTGCAACTTATCTATGAGCAATCCAATTCTATACGTTAATGCAGGTCTAACTTCCATTGCAGCCAATAAACTCTGTTCCAAGCAAACACCGAATTCTTCTTTGTAAACTTATTCAGAGGTGTTGAGATCTTAGCAAAGACCTTAATAAATTTCCTATAAAACCAACCTATCCAAAGAAACTATGGACCTCGAAACCATTCTTTGGTGTCTTCCAATCTCTTACCGCTTCCACTTTTCCTAAATCGATGCCTAGTCCTTCACCAGATACAATATGCCCAAGGAACTTGACTTCCTTCTTCGAAAAATGATATTTTGAGAATTTTTCCCTCAGTTGATTCCTTCTCAAAAAGTTTAATACATCATTTAAATGATGAATGTGCACTTCTTATTTTATTGGGATTACGAAGATATCATTTACAAACACGATAATTTTTTTATTCAATTTCTCCCAAAAAACGCTACTTGTCAAATCCACAAAATAAGTAGGAGCATTAGTCAAGCCAAATGACATGACAACCCATTCAAATGATCCATCAGAAGTTCTAAATGCATTTTTCAGTATATTATCTTATACCGCCCTTAACTGATGGAAGACTACAGCTAAATCAAGCTAAGAGAATTTTTGCCTTAACAAACTTATTGAAGACGTAGTCGATGCGAGGTAAAGAATATCAGTTCTTTCTTATTAATTTGTTCAACTCTCTATGATAGATGTAAAGCCTAAGGGAACCGTCAGTTTAGTAGCAAAGACAACCAGTACTACTCACTCCGAAATACTTCTCCTTATAAAACCTTCCTTGGTAACTTTAAGACTTGCTTATCTAATTCCCTCCTTTCTTTTAGAGCCATATGCCTAAGTGCCAATATGACGGGTCTAACGTCTTCGAAAAGATCGATTCTAAACTTGATTTCTCTTCAGAGTTGAAGACCAGATAATTCAGCAAATATATCTAGAAAATCTTGCACCATATGGATTAAAGATAGATCTTTGTATGGCATAATAAGAGAACATGGCAACTAGTCATCTTGGAATCATCAGGCCCATAACTTACAAGTAGGTCCTTCCCTCCACCACACCTTGGTCGTACTGCTCCTCTATCATAATCCAAAGTAACCCCATAAAGCATCATCCAGTCCATTCCTAAAGACAAACCTATACTCCGAGATGCTAATATATTTCTATCACAAAGGAACAACAAACCATGTATGATCAACTTAAGACTTTGATAAACCATAGATAAATAGGTCGATCCCCTTATAGGATTGGACACCAAGATAGAATCAAAGATAATTTTAGGGCTAAGGCTTAACTTTTCCACTAATGCATGACTAATGAATTAATGTGATGCATATGTATTAAATATAATTTTGATTAGAGTTTTGATAGAAAATCCAGATAGAGATAACATACATTTCATAACAATCGGCTTCCCCTTCCCGTCAGTAGATGGTATAATACTTGTAGTCGGAATTGCTTCCCATGCATTCACCTTTAAAATACTCTTTCATTTGATGAGGTGGACAATTTTTCTTGGAGTATCCAAACTATTGACATTCATAGCACTTAACCTTAGAAATGTCTACCCTATACTACTTCATTATATGACCTTTCCTATGACACCCCCTACACATTATAGCTTGTTTCTTCCCATGTTTCCTGGGATCCACCTTTACACTTATTCTAATTCTGATTATTTTCCTAGTTTAGCTCGTCTTCCTCAACTACAGCAACCAACTTTCAATCAATCTAATTCGACAATACTACTTCAACCAATTCTTCAAATGTCACTCCAAATATTATTTGATTCAATGCTATCACTTTCAATGGAGAATTAAAGCCCCTAACAAAATTCATTACCTACTTCTCTAAGGTGTTGGTCAACTCAAATCCAAACCTTGCCGACTTATTGAACTGACTAATATTCTTACTCACAATCGAATCTCGTTACTTCAAATGAATAAACTTTCTAGTAGTAATCCCTTCTCTGCTCCGAAGAAGAACTTAACCTCAAACCTTCTATTGAAATCTACTCAAATGATGGTATCCTCATCCACTTCTGAAGCGAGTAGTATATACTTATTTGCAACCTCTCCAAGAAGATGCCATATGGCCATCTACCTCCTAGTGATGTCACTTAGACCAATAAGTCGAAAATCTTCTCACAAGAATTTAGCCACTCCTTGGTCACCGAATACGAATTGTTACCCACATAGGGCTTTCTAACCAAACTTGAGAAATCCCTGCAAAACTTTGAAAAGTCCATTGCTGGTACTTGTTGGACGAGAACTACCTCTAGAGTGACAACGTAATTTGGAATAGGAGGAGTCTCTTTAAAGTTCTGACCAATCACTTGCAAGTACTTTCGAAACCACAAGGGGATATTCACCCAATGGATGTCTACAGCATCAATCCTGGTGCTAGTACTAAATTTGGTCTCTACCCTATTGGGATTGGTAGCATTGGTCTCTATTCTAGTTGATTTCTCATTATAACCAATTGGAAGGAAAATAGGATTCCTTAACATTTCCCTAATAGATAGTGAATAAAATTGGAACGATAAATGGTGTGTACATATGTATTCAAGTCATACACGTATACGCACACACACACATGCGCACATGTGTGCACACACACACACACACATTCCAGTACTTTTGGCATATCAATTGGAGGTGTGCATAGAAATCGGGGGTAAGCTTATGTATTCTAAAAAAATGGTCATATACATAGATGCTACTAGACATATATAAGTATGTGAGTTAATTTCTTTTATAATTAAGTAGTACATTAGGTATGTCCGTTGCTCGTATGCAAAGAAAATTGAAAACAAATTTATTTATGAAATAAATGTCGTATGAATAACTGAAATATGTTACAAACTTTTTCTTATTAAATAACATGAACAAATATACAAAAAAACTTATAGCTATATTTTCAATCATCAATTTGGTTTCTATGTGAAAATTAAACATGAACAATATAATGTGTAGATTACAATCATGAGTTTAAAATAAAAACTTGAACAAAAGTTGTTTTGACTTATTTCATATTTTATGAATATTTATAGAATTAAAAAAAAAACTATTGTGATGTAAGTCCAGATTCATCCTTCGATTTACTTTGAGTGAGCCTAGATATATTTGACTATTCGACATCACTATTATAACAAAAATATAACCGAATCGACTGGAGATATAATGTTCAGTTTTGTTCTTAACATATTTTATAATTTATATTTAAGTGTATGCAAACGTTGCTTTGATAAATGTGGAAAAGATCTTGAACTAACGCTCTAAATCTAAAATCTATCTTACTTCAATGGAGTATATTTTACTTATATGATCGTCTAAACACTTACGTGATTGGAGTTTATATGCGATTGTCTAGCACCATTGTTTTATATGTGCACCAAATCTATAGTGTATAGTGATTTTATTTTTTTGGACTAAACTGTGGAAATAGTTTTTTCCTTTTCTTTTTTATATCATTTCTATAAATTTCTAAGAAAATATGTATTGATCTCTTATACATTTTGGACTCAATAATGTGGTAACAAAAGGCAATTGACTTTGCCCCATACAAACAATCTTAATAGCCAATAGACATATGTTATTAATGTTGATTGCATCTTCTATTATTATGTTAGCATTGACTAAACCAATTCAATGGGATGTACTAAACAAACAAATGGAAACTATGTTGTAAAAGTATAATTTAACAAACTTGTATTCCTACTAAAGATGATAGCATATGAATAACTATTTGTACTTATCCAATTGTAATGAACCCTGATAAATGTAAATATCTATTTGCCCATGTCACTCGCTAAATTAAAGCACTTTTTTGGAAAGTCCTACATCTACCTTTTATGAAAAAATGCCTTATTCAAATAATCTTTCTTTTCTAAATGTGTTGTCCATCATTTATCTTATTTCTTTACATTTTAGGTGTGTGTTCACATTACAAATGCACACGTTGTTCTACGCGTTATGTAATTAAATATGATCCACAAATTATTAATGCATTTGTATTTTTCAACTTGGACATTTGATGAAGCAAACATGAAATGGTTCCATTATTATTTTTCTTTGCCACACTTTCATTGAATTTTTTTAAAGGCAAAGACGTTTATCTTAATGTCGTAATTCACCGAAATCATCAACTCTTGCCATCATTTTTACATAGATTGAATGTTAAAAGCATGTGCACATTTAACTAAACATATATAGAAATTATTCATTTATCTTTATCGTTTCGCACTACAATAGAGATTTCTTATAGAATAATAAATATACTCTAACCTCGACCAAAAGTCACGCATCATGCATTATTTTGTTTAAATAGTACACTAACTATAAGTAAAGTCAATAAACTATCATCAAACTTCAACTACAAACATAGAACAACATTTAATGTATCTATTAGGATAAACAAAGAACATATATAAAGCATGAGAAAAAGGAAAAAAGAAAATCGGTTGTTTACATGCAAAACATTATTATTTGCATGTAAAATGTTATTTGCATGCAAAAAAACCAAACTCACATGGGACTTCTTATGCAATTATGTCCTACCTAGATGTCATGCTTCTTGAACTAGCAAGATAAATTCTAGGCATGTAGTTCCCATATCTAAGATGGAGTGAAAATAAACTTTCACTCATTGCCATATCACCATCGATTCACATGAATCTTGACCGTAGCAAATTGTAACTGAAATTTTCATCTCTCTACAATAAATTAAAACTTGTTGACTATCTCAACATAAATAATAATATAAAACAAAACCAAAAACTGAGGACTCAAATGCAAACATACTTTTTACATGATAGGAACACTACTGGACATCGTTTCTGTCTCCTTCTCCACTGCATCTAGAAATAGCACAACCGATGTTTTCTTCGATTCTCATTCTTCCAACAACTCAACAACCCACCATCTTCTTATTGCAAACCGTACCCTTATACCTTCTCTGCACCACAACATTTCATTCAAACCCAAATGTCCAGGTTCGCAATTTACATATATAGAAAAATGTAAACGTGACACCCCTAATTTTTAATAATATTATTCAGGAGATTTAATTATCTAAATTAAATAGAATAATGAAAATAATAGTGTGATAAGGGAACTGAGATTTAAAAATTTAATAGAGGCTGAGCTTAATTAAATAAAACCCTAAAAGAATGGGCTTATGAACAGTTTTATTCGTTAATTAGTGAGAACATAATTCAAGGGCATTATAGGGATTTGTCGTCACTATAATCCTATAACCCCTAAATCCATATTTTATTTGTCTACAAGTTCATATTTCATTATTCAAAAACGTAAAACAAAATCTCAAGCCGCCCATAACCTTAGGAAAGAAAAGGCGAAAAATCAATTAAAGTTAAGGATTCAAGAAAAAAAGGATTAATCTAAATCAAATCTTAAGTTCCTTATCCTAATCGAGGTGAGTAATAATCAAAACTGTCTCATTTGCGGTTTTTAGTGAACAATTGATTTCAATTTAAGTTTAAATCCATTATGACGATGTTAGATGATGATATGCTTGGATTTCATAATATGTTATATTCAAATAAGCTTGTTTGATAAATGTTTTATTCGATATTAAGGGTAAAATCATTTATATTGGGTTTCAATTGCCATGAGGATCTAATATGTTAGGTAAAACATTATTTGTAAGAGGGTTTTAATTTTTCATAATTATTCAAGTTGTTGATAATTTATTATGAATTTTCGAAGAAAAATATGAATAATTGGGTTTAGAATTTAATTTCAGCAATTAGATAAAGGAACTTGAGTCTGAAATTTATATATGTTAGATAACATAATAAAAGTGAATATTGAAGATTTTTGGAAACTTTTCCTAAGTAAACTACTATGTAAATTAAATTATGTAAGATGAAGGAGTTAAATGTCTTAATTATTTGTTAAAGGGAAGGGCTACTTTGTTAATTATCTTTAGTTAATTTCTAAAATAATTCGGCAGCCTTTTAGACAAGAATTTGGTAAATTTTATGGCAACCAATCATATTTTTAGATAGGCAAATTAGCTAAAACGTATTACTTAAAAATGCAATCAAAACAGTTTTGCATAAGTTCATTGCTTCACCACTTACAATAGTAACCTTTTGACCACATACTTTCGCCCTCATCTAAGTCAAAACGAATACACATGGTATAATTGCTTTGATATGTAGTGAAGTGGAGAAAGGCGGAAGGTATGGAGTTGAAACTGTGCTTTCAAAGGGGTTGATACTACTTTAAATAGCTTTCGAAGGTCTTTTGTTTTCCTATTCAAAGAAGTGCAACTTGCCTTGTTTTCAAAAGAATGCTTTCCAAAGGGTTTAATATAGATTTTGAAGAAGTTATTGCCATTTTGTTTCGAATGGGTAGCTTTCAAATGAGCTGCCTTATTTTTAAATCAATGCTTTCAAAAGGGTAGTTAGAACCCAGTCGAAATCCTACTGCGGTCTTTACGCCTTTCGAAGGGATTTAAGTCATCAACGAGTTCAAAAAGTAGCTTTTATTTTATAAATGTAATAAGCCACTTCCCAATCTTTTGAAAGGGCTTCAATAGCCACTTATACAAAAGTTTTGGAAGGCAATGGCTTCAAAAGGGGTTTCGAAGATATCATTCCAAATGTTTTACTTAAATGACTAATGCTTTTGAAGGGATGGTTCCAAAGCCATCAGTTTTCCCCAATCGCTTTTACTTAGAGGTTAATGGTTTCGAAAGGGGTACTTTTATTTATGCTCACTTTGACCCAAAAGATACGTTTAAGATTAAACATAATGGTTTCAAAGGGGGCACTTCAATTGTTTCAAAAGGGGTACTTTCAATTGATTTTGAAGCTATACTTTCATAAATAAGCAAGTGATGCTTTAATACGTTCAAATGGTATATTTTGATGGTTTGGAAAGATATGTTTTAATGTGTTTCGAATGGGATGTGCTTAGTGTTTTGAATAGAAGATTTGAATGCTTTAAAAAGAGGTTTTTCAATGGTTTCGGAAGTAAAGGTCTAAGGTTTCGTAAGCCTTAGTTTTCAAAACCAAGAACCCAATCAAAATCTTTAAAGGTAAAATCCATGACACTATAAAGAGCTTTTAAATAGCTTTTAAATTTGGAGTTTTTGAAGAAGCTTTCCTTCTTAAAATAATAGGTTAAAGGGATTTACCATTTTTCAAGTGAAAAATGATTTCAAGGTTATTAAACCATAAATGTTGGTATTATTTTTGTGTATATGCTTCTTCTATAAATATATTCACCAAGTAATAGACCCATAACTATATTTTGGGGGGTAAGGGAAGAATAATTAGGTAGATTGACCCAATAGTGAATATAAGATAACTCGTGAATGAATAGAGTTGCATCCAGAAGGTCGGGTAGACCAGAATATATGATGCCCAAAGACTAATTAAGAAGTCGTTAGTTTAGACAGGTTCATAGTGAACCCATGAAAACTATGTCTAAAGAGAGTTATTGTCAAGGCCCAATAGGGTTGTAGTGAATCCATGAAAACTATATCCAAATAAAGTTATTGGCATAAGTCAATAAGTTCTTTGTCAACCCATGAAAACTATGATATGAGAGAATTTATTGGAGATACCAATAGGTTCAGGCAGAATGCATGAATTAATGAAGTTATTGGCGGGGCCAATAGTTTCTTAGTGATCCTATGAAAATTATGAGACCGGACAGATGGTCTATAAACTTGAAATAGGTTATTAGTCAACCCATGAAAGCTAATAGGTTAATAGTGACCCTAGAAACTACATTTGAGACAGATAGTCAAATGAATGGGGATAGGAACAGAATAATTTACATGTCCACATATCATCATAATATTTTAAATTACAATGTTTCAACCATTATGGATGTAGGAGCATAGTTTATGGTTATTATAAATTTTTGAATAAGACATTAGTGAGGGGAAAACCCGTTCGGCTAAGTTCCATGGTCTCACTAGATATCTAAGATGGTTTGAGAAGGTAAGCTATTATTCATAGCAGACTTTATGTCTAACTCGAAGTTTATATTTCCCCTTAAACTCTCAAGTGCTCAATTAATTTTATGTAGTTTGAGGGTTGATGTTTTTAGGTTCTCCTTAGATGAATAAACTTTCAGAAATGTATAAGAGGCATGCTAGATAATAAGAGATCTTTTCTATTTTAATTCCGCCATGTTTTGATGTAAAGGAAAAGTTATTTAATTGCCTAGAAATATACTCTGATCATCTAAGAAGGCATCTCCATATATCGCTCTTGGCATATGTTGTAATAATTATAATTTCTCTCAGCGTGTTTCTCGAATGTTATGTAAAGAATTTGAAATGGCATGTGAAAGTTTTTTAATGATTTTATAAATTTTTCATATCTATGTATTTCTGTTATGTCAATGAATTTGACTTTATCGTATTTGGTCGCCGAAGATTAATAACTATGGATGACTGCAGCATCCATAGCCGTTAGTTTTGGGCCTCTAAGTGGGGGATGTTACAAGTTGGTATCAAAGCACAGGTTTATGATAACTTAAAGAAATTTAAGCTTGAATGATTTTTCAAAACATAATCCAACGAATCAAAAATTAAGATCGGTGTTTGGGATAACGCTATACTAACGTACTTGTATTTGATATATATATATATATATATATATATATATATATATATACACACACGTACATGTTCCCCTCTCTCTTAGACCATTCTTCTATATCTTACTAAGGCTCGTATGCATATTTATGAGAAATAAGGTATGGAGGCAGGAAGCAGAAAAGGAAATCTTGGTGGAGGAAGCACCACAACAAATAAAAATGATCGATCCACTAGAAGGGACCCAAATTGGTAAGCAAATGCTAATCAAAATGCAAATGCCAATATAGGTGCTGGAAATCCACCAGTAGTTATGGGGATGATGAATCAGTTTTTCATCAATCTGATGTAGACTGGAGTAGCTGCAGGAGTGGATGGAAATGCTAGAGGTGTTAATCTCATGGCTCTAATTGAAAAAACTTATGCTAAGTTAAGCAGAGATTATACCAGTTTGGGTGGGAATTTATTTGTGGGAATGGTGGATGCCATAGAAGTTAAGAGATGGCTATTGCATTATGAGAGAATCTTCATTGACTTGGGATTGATTTATGAGCAAAAAAGAGACTAACCACTAGACAGTTGCAGGAAGCAGCGCTTCATTGGTGGAATAGTGTTACTATCAATGTTCCTGAGGAAAAGTTGACTTGGGTAGAATTTTAAAGGAGATTCGAGCAGAGGTTTTCGTCTGAGGCTTCTAAGTCGGCATTGTTGGGAAAGTTCATGGATTTGGGGTGGGGGAGATGTCGGTAACCGAGTGTGCTACTAAGTTTTATGAGCTATCTAGATATAGGTATGCTACCATTGACACTGTCATCAAGAGGAATAAGAAGTTTATTCAAGGACCGAAACCTGAGATTGCTAGGGCGACCCTGCCACATCTCCATGATCCTTGTAATGTTGTTGTGGAGATGGAAATCCAACATGAGGAAATGCTTGCTATTTATGGGAAGGAAAAGGTAGTTGAAACCTAGGCTCTTAAGGAAAGAAGAGGAAGTTCTTTTAGAAGGTAACCTAGAAGGGGGAGGCTACCTAGGAGGCAAAGGCTGTTCTGGTTTGTTTCAAGTGTGATAAGAAGTGTCATTATGCTCACGAATGCTAGATAGGTAAGTGGAAGAAGGCCATAGAGAAGAAGGGTGTGAAGTCCTTTAACTGCAACTAGGTTCAACATTATAAGAATCAGTTTCCAGATCTAGTCAGATCAGGCAAGGGAAATGTTTTTGCTATTGGACCATCATCTTTGAGGCCAACTACTATTGAGAATGGAAAGACTGTGATGTAAGGTACGCTTTTGATTCAAAGTATACCAGTTAACATACTATTTGATACTGATGCATCACATTCATTTAGATCTCAATATTTGGTTGATAGGTTATGTTTAGAACCCACCTACCTTGTTACTTCCTTAAGGGTTGCAAATCCAATAGGATGGTATGCAACTCTGTGGATGTGATGTTACCAGTTATAACTTGATTTGTGATATCATAAGTTTGCATACAGTCTGTACGTCTTTGATTTCGTAGATTTTGGAATCATTTTGGGTATTAATTGGTTGGTTAAATACGAGGCTAGAATATTTTTCCATGATAGGGACAACGGAATCCTATTCTCAATGGATAATTCTGATCGAAATGCTTATACTTTGTTGAGAGCTATGGAAGTGGAAGAAGAGTTAATTCGGGTGCGAGTAGCCAAAGAGTTTGTAGATATGTTTGAGTCGGTTACAGGACTACCACAAAAACGAGCTATTGAGTTTTGGACAGATCTTGTGCCAGGAGTCGAACCTGTTAGTAGACCACCAAGTAGGATGATACCGACCGAGATGAAGGAATTGATGGTGTAGCTACTAGACCTAGAAGGGAGAAATTTTTTTAGACCAAGCAGTTCGCCTTAAGGAGCGGTCACGGTGTTCATGAAGAAACCAGATGGGTCGTTAAGGATGTGTATTGACTATCGTAAGTTGAACGAAAATATGATTAAGAATAAATATCATTTGCCGAGAATTGACAATCTATTTGATCAGTTGTGTGGAGCTAGAGTATTTTCCCAATTGGATTTGGCGATAGGTTTCCATCAGTTAGAAGTGACAGAGGACAGTGTTCCGTTAACAACATGTCAGACTAGGTGGGGTTCGTATGAGTGGTTAGTAATGCCATTCAGATAAACAAACGCATTGGCTTTGTTCATGGATCTGATCAACCGAGCTTTCTGAGCGTACTTGGATAGGTTCGTGTTGGTGTTTATAGGTGACATTTTAGTATACTTTATGGATGAAAGAGAGAATGAAAATCATCTTAGAGTAGCAATTGAGGTGCTGAGGCAGCACCAGCTGAAAGCAAAGTTTTCTAAGTGTCATTTTTGGAAGAACGAAGTTAAGTTTCTTGGTTATGTGGTTTTAGAGAAGGGCTTTTCGGTTGATTTAGATAAGATTGAAGCTGTTAATAACTGATGGTGACTGAGATTTGAACTTTTCTTGGACTTGCTGGTTATTACCAGTGATTCATTAAGGATTTCTCACGGATAGCAGCGCCTTTAGTTAAGTTAACCAAGAATGACGTGAAGTTTGTCTAGTCTGACAAATGTGAGGAAGCATTCCTTAAGTTAAAACATTTGTTGACCAACGCACCTGTATTAGTAGTTCTAGATGGAAACCAAGGGTTGGTGGTGTGTACCAATGCATGTGGGACTGGCTTAGGAGCTATGCTGCTGTAAAAGGGTAAGGTTATTGCCTACGCTTCACGACAGCTTAGACCACACGAAATAAGATACCCCCTCATGATTTGGAGTTGGCAGCGGTGATCATTGTGTTGAAGTTATGGAGACATTATCTCTTAGGGGAGAGATTTGAGCTATACATAGGTCATAAGTCATTAAGGTATTTATTCTCTTAGAAGGAGTTGAATATGTGACAACAAAGGTGGCTGAAGTTTATAACTGCTTATGATTTTGGTATAGAGTATACACTTGGAAAAGGAAATAAGATAGAGAATGCTCTTAGTAGAAGGCATTAACGTAGTGTTAGCTATGTTTACGGAATGGAGAAATTTGGAAGCTTTGACTACTTGTAGTGTGCAGTTAAGATCACTTGCTAGTTCTAGTCAAAACATTACCATGTTGTCCTGTTTGGAAGTTAGACCAGTGCTGAATGAAAGGATTGCTTCTAAGCAGACGGAGGATCCATTATTAGCCGAGAGGATCATAAGGCTTGAAGTTGGGTTGGATCGATGATCTAAAGGATTTTAATCTTGACCAGAGGAGATGGTTGAGAAAGAAGGGACGGTTGTGTGTTCCGAATGTTGAGGACTAGAGAAGAGAAATTCCTAAGGAATGTCCTCGATCCAAATTTATGATTCATCCTTGAGAAACCAAGATGTATCAAGATATGAAGAGTAGATTCTTTTGGGAAGGTATGAAGAAGGATGTTGGCTTTTGGGTTAGGCAGTGTGCAAACTATCAATAAACGAAGGTCGAACATCAGAAGCCAAGTCGATTGCTTCAGCCTTTAAATGTACCAGTTTGGAAATAGGATTTGATATCCATGGATGTTATTGACAGGTTATTCAGGTCGAATAGAGGAAATGAAAGTATATTGGTCATAGTGAACAAGTTGACCAAGAGTATACATTTCATTCCAATTTAGTCAATCAGGACGACATCTTTTTTAGCCAAGTTGGTCATGAAGATTATAGTTAAACTGCATGGATTTCCTAGTAGTATAGTCAGTGATAGAGATTCTTTGTTTACTAGTGACTTCTAGAAGAGTCAACAGGACGTGTTAGCTACCAAGCTTATATGAGTACTGCGTATCACCCTCAGATGGATGGACGGACAGAGAGAGTCAATAAAGTACTCAAGGATTTATTGAGAGCTTGTGTGGTAGTCTTTGGTGGATCTTAGGAGGAGTACTTACACTTAGTGGAGTTTTTCTATAATAACAATTATCAAACAAGTATAGGAATGGTGCCTTTTGAAGCTTTGTATGGAAGGCCATGCAAATCACCAGAATGTTGGTTGAAAACTAAAGACATATTAGTCTTGGGTCCAGATCTGGTTAGAGAGACGATAGATAAGATTGAGTTGATCTAAGAAAGGATAAAGGAAGCTCAGTCCAAACAGAAGAGTTGCACGGAACCTAGAATTCCCAGTTTGAGATACGGTTTTCATTAAGGTAACACCGATGAAGGGTGTGGCGCGATTCAGAAAGTCAGCGAAACTTGCACTGAGATATGTTGGTTCGTTCCAAGTTATAGAGAGGATCGGAAAGCAAGCATTTAGTGTAGAGTTGTCGAGCAGTATGGTAGGAACCCATAATGTGTTTCATGTGTCTTATCTTCGTAAGGGTGCATGATCCAGAGACTACTATTCCATCGATAGTGTTGGAAGAGTTGATAGCATAACTGAATATGACTTTGCTAGACAACCAGTTCGAGTTGATGCAAGAGATGAGAAAATGTTAAGGAACAATATAGTCAAGTTGGTGAAAGTTTAGTGGAGCGAAATTGAGAAAGACCGCACCTACGAGATAGAAGGCAGGATTAGAGATACCTATCATGATCTGCTATGAGGGTATGTTCTATATTTGCTTATATAGACTTTTGTTACTCAGGTAGGCTAGAATGGTAGTTAGGAGTTGTTGCAGATGATTGCTACGGTTAGTATTTAGTCATTACTAAATTTCGAGGATGAAATTCTTTAAGGAGGGAAGCCTGTACACCCCTAATTTTTAATAACATTATTCAGGAGATTTAATTAGATAAAGTAAATATAATAATCTAAATATTAGTGTGATAAGGGGATTGAGATTTGAAAATTCAATAGAGGCCGAGCATAATTAAACAAAACCCTAAAAGAATGGGCTTATGAATGGTTTTATAGGTTAATTAGTGAGAACATAACGCAAGGGCATCATAGGGATTGGCCGTCACCATAATCCCATAACCCCTAAACCCATATTTCCATTTCTCTACATGTTCATTATTCATTATTCAAAAACGTAAGTCAAAGTTCATGCAGCCCATAACCTAAGGAAAGAAAATGGGAAAAATCAATAAAAGCAATGGAATAAAGCAAGGAGGATTAATCTAAATCAAATCTCAAGTTCCTTATCCTAATCAAGGTGATAATAATCAAAACCATCATATTTGCGGTTTTAGTGAACCCTTGATTTTAGGTTTAAGTTTAAATCCATTATGATGATTTTTGATGATGATATGCTTGGATTTCATAATATGTTATATTCAAATAAATTTGTTTGATAAATGTTTTATTTGATTTTAAGGGTAAAATCATTTATATTGGGTTTCAAATGCCATGAGGATTTAATATGTTATGTAAAAATTATCTTGGAGATGGGTTTAATTTTTTTAAATTATCCAAGTTATGGATAATTTATTATGTATTTTCAAAGGAAAATATGAATAATTGGGTTTAGAAATTAATTTCGGTAATTATTTAAAGGAGTTTGGGTCCAAAATTTTTATATGTTAGTTAACATAATAAAAGTGAATATTGAAGATATTTAGGAATTTTTCCTAAGTAAATTACTATGTAAAATGTCTTAATTGTTTTGTTAAAGGGAAGGCCTTCTTTGCTAATTATCTTTAATTAATTTTTGATGTAATTTGGCAGTCTTTTAGAAAAGATTTTGATAAAGTTTATGTCAACCAATCATATTTTTACAAATAGGCAAGTTAGTTGATAAGTATTACTTAAAAAGGCAACCAAAACAGTTTTGCAGAAATTCATTGTTTCACCACATCCAGTAGTAACCTTTCGACCCCGTACCTTTGCCTCCATCTAAGTCGAAACAAAGACACATGGTATCAATGCTTTGATACGTAGTAGATTGGAGAAAGGCGGAAGGTATGGAGTTGAAACGGTGTTTTCGAAGGGTCAATACTACTTTAAATAGCTTTCGTGTATTACTATCCAAAGAAGTGCCACTTGTCTTATTTTCAAAAGAATGCTTTTAAAAGGGTTTAATATAGCTTTCAAAGAATTTTCCACCTTTTTGTTTCGAATGGGTAGCTTTCGAATGCATTGCCTTGTTTTTAAAGCAATGCTTTAGAAAGGACAGTTTGAACCCTGTCGAAACCCTGCTGCCATCTTTATGCCTTTCAAAAGGATTGAAGTCATCAACGAGTGTGAATGTTAGCATTTGTTTTATAAATGTAATAAGCCACTTTCCAATGCTTTCAAAATGGCTCCAGTAGCCACTTATTCAAAAGGTTTCAAAGGCAATAGCATTTAAAGGGTTTCCAAGCTATCCTTTCAAATGTTTTACTTAAATGATTAATGCTTTCGAAAGGATGGTTCCGAAGCCATCATTTTTGCCCAATCACTTTTACTTAAAGGTGAATGGTTTCCAAAGGGGTACTTTGATTTATATTCACTTTGACCCAAAAGATATATTTAAGATTAAACCCAATGGTTTCGAAAGGGGTACTTTCAATAGTTTCGAAAGTGGTACTTTAATAAATATGCAAGTGATGCTTTAATACTTTCAAAAGGTATGTTTTGATGGTTTCGAAAGGTATGTTTTAAAATGTTTCGAAAGACATATGCTTAGTGCTTTGAAAAGAAGATTTGAATGCTTTTGAAAGAGGTTTTTCAATCGTTTCGAAAGTAAAGGTCTAAGGTTTCGTAAACCTTAGTTTTCTAAACAAAGAACCAATCTCAATCTTTAAAAGTAAATCCCATGGCATTATAAAAGAGCTTTTAAATGGCTTTTAAATTTTGAGTTTTTGAAGAAGCTTTTCTTGATAAAATAATAGGTTAAAGGGACTAATAATGTTTCAAGTGAAAAATGGTTTCAAGGATACTAAACTACAAATGTTGGTATTATATTTGTGTATATGCTTCTTCTATAAATATATTCACACTGTAATGGACCCATGACTGTATTTGTGGAAGTAAGGGTGGAATAACCAGAGAGGTTGACCCAGTAGTGAGTAAAAGTAAATCCAGAATGGATAGAGTTGCATCTAAGAGGTCAAGTAGACCAGAATATAGGATGCCCAAAGTCTAATTAAGAAGTTGTCAGTTTAGACAGGCTCATAGTGAACCCATGAAAACTATGTTTAAAGAGAGTTATTGGTAATGCCAACAGGTCTGTAGTGAACCCATGTGTTATCCTGCCTTTTTCAGCAAGGCCGTGATATCAAAAAATCGACCGAGAAGCCAAAGATAGTTCGTCTCGAAGAATGGTCAACTCAACATCTCAACAAAGCAAGTTCTGTTGAATGACTCTTCCTCTAAGATCCCCTACGGAGGGGGGTACGGGGGGGGGGGGGGGGGTGGTTCCAACCCCCCAAGGTCAAGCGACCTACATTACAGCGACCTAAGATGGTACAAGACCCGGTGCGACCCAGACTCAAGTATGCAGCGACCTACACCATTTAACGACCTAACGGGTTAGCATGCAAGCGACCTATAACATTCAGCGACCTAGCGACCTAGCATCGAGAGCGACCTAACTAGTTCCCGACCTAACACTCCAGCGACCTAACGCCTTACGACCTAGCGACCTAACGACCTAACTAGTTCCCGTCCTAATGACCTATTGACCTAACGACCTAGTGCTTGCTCACTCCTTTAGATCATCAGTCCTTTAGGTCGCGCACCATACCTCCTTAGGTTGTTTACGACCTACCTACTCCCATAGGTCGCTCGTAAGTCGCTCCTGCTACTTCAGCATGATAAGCCGCTTACTAACCCATCCCTCTAGGTCGTAACTCATCAACCCACGACCTACGACCTATCTTAGGTCGCTCACGACCTAAACCCAGCCGACCTAACTCCGAACTCTCCTATAAATACTCCACATACTCCAACGACAAAGGGACTTTTTTTTCGGATTCAAAGATGCCAAGACTCTGCAGTTTTCTCGACTCTTCCAACGTTTCAACCATCAAAGAATCTTCATCAAGAGATCTACATCATAAAAGAGAATCCAAGAAGCAATACATCATTAAAGTTCTAATCTTTTTCTTCGATCATGTTGTAAATTGTGTTGTAAAGTGTTGTAATCTTGAAATCGTGTCGTAAAGTGCTGTGATCTTGTAAAAGTGTGCTCGAAGAAGATAATGGAGAATGTAAAGTGGATGTAGGCTTGTTAGAAGCCGAACCACTATAAAAATCTCTGTCTCTTTTACTTTTCTGCTATTTTCTTTTTACTTTGTTTCCCGTGCAGACGGGTGTTGCTTTCACTTCATCACGATATACACCGGGTGTTAGCGTTAAAGCTATTTTTATCGTTAACACTATGAAAACTATATCCAAATAAAATTATTGATATAAGTCAATAGGTTCTTAGTCAACCCATGCAAACTATGTTATGAGAGAAGTTATTGGAGATACCAATAGGTTTAGCGAGAACCCTTGAATTAATGAAGTAATTGGCGGGGCCAAAGGGTTTTGAGTGATCCCATGAAAACTATAAGACTGGACAGATAGTCCATAAACCTTAAACAACTTATAAGTTAGCCCAGGAAAACTAATAGGTTAATAACGGCTCTAGACACTATAACTTAGATAGATAGTCAAATGAATGGGGATGGAAAATCAAAAATAATTTACTTCTTCGCATATTGTCATAATATTTAAATTACTATGTTATATTTTACTATATTATATTTTAACCATTGTGGATGCAGGAGCATAATATATGGTTACTATAAATTTTGGATGAGATACTAGTGTGGAGAAAACCCATTCCACTAAGCGGCATGGTCTCAATAGATATCTAAGATGGTTTGTGATGGTAGGTTATTATTCATACTGGGCATTATGTCCAACTTGAAGTTCATGTTATCCCCTTAAAATCTCGGACGCTCAATTAATTTTGAGTAGTTTGAGAGTTGAGGTTTTTAGGTTCTGCTTAGATGAATAAGCTTCCGAAGACGTGCATGAGACATGCTAGCTAATAAGAGATCTTTTCTATTTTGATTTCGTTGTGTTTTGATGTAACGGAAAAGTTGTTTAATTGCCTAGATGTATACTCTGATCATCCAAAAGGGCATCTTCATATGTCACTCTTGGCGTATCTTGTAATAATTATAATTTCTATAAATGTGTTTCTCGAATGTGGTATTATGCAATGAATTTGATATGATTTGAAATGGAATGTGAAAGTTGTTTAATGATTTTAGAAATTTTCCATATCCATGTGTTTATGTTATGTCAATGTATCTAACATTACTGTTTTGGTTGCCGAAGATTAATAATTATGGAAGACTGCAGTATCCGCAGCCGTTAGTTTTGGGCCTCCAAGTGGGGATGTTACAGTTAAGGTTGCAAATATTTATTTATTTACTTCTATGCATGAATTTGTTTGCATTGGTATTCATAACCTATTGAAATTTATATTTGTTCATGTTCCCTGTATGATTCAACTTTCATTTGAAAGATGTATTATCATAAGTCTGAATGGACTACAGTTATGCTATTGTGATATAGCACTTTAGAGTTGTGTAAAACTAACATTACACCAATCTCCGTCATTGCTATTTCCAACTTCATCTTGAATTGATCGTCCGTACTTAATGTAATCTAAATGATTTATTATATGCACAGTGAGATGAACTTCATGTTAAAGCAAGTGAATATCATGGACTAAAAGACCACATCACCATTTTGATTACTACTTCTTGGACTATTGCCAGCCTCCAAAATATATCATGAGTATGGATAATCTGTCTGAAATCATGCTGGGTAATTGTTGTAAAACCTCTACTTACACAGTTGAGTACTCTGTTGGTTGTTCGTACTTTGCTGGCAATTACACACTATTCTCTATGACTAACTATTTTCATTTTAAGTGTTACGCTCATGGATTAGATTGAAAACCAACGAAATGTGCAAAGAAGCCTGTTCTAAGGTTGCCATGGTAGAATCTATAGGGAAATTTCGAGGGCCGATTAATGATAAATATCAAGTTAGCTTGTAAATGCAACATATTTTCTTCACTATTTTTTTCTATCCTTTTCTCTTCAGTAACACAAATAACATAATACTTACAGGTTTTTGGACTGTCTACCAAGTAAAGATAATGGCTATCTTATTGGTTTTAAAGCACGATCCATTTTCATAATTACAAAGTAAAGAGGTTCTTTTTTCGTCCAACTATGCTTAAGCTAAAATTATTTGTGTTAGCTCAGAGCAAGGATGGAAAGTATTAAAACAGTAATCACTTGAGTTTCAAAGTCTTATATTATGAGCATACAGGGGCAAAAAGTGTGAGCATTATGGGCTTTGAGATTTCTCCACACAGATGAGTAATAACATACGATTTGAAATAAAAATTAGGGGTTGGATTGTAAAGAGATAATAATTCAAGAAGTTTAGGTCTATGCGAAAACCATGAGGATGCTAGCATTTGGAGAGGTTGGGTTTATGCGAGAAAATTGTAGGAATATTAGAAAACACGTGTGAGATGTATATAGATTGACCAAAATATCTCTTGATTATAATAAAATGTTATAGTGTTAATAGTGTAATTTCCAAAGCTTCAAACAGAGGTATCCTTGTTATATATATATATATATATATATATATATATGTATGTATGTATATATATATATATAGTAGAAAATACAAAATAAAGCTCTCTCAGTATGTTCTTAGCCCTTAATTTAAGGAATGTTTTGCTCTAATACTAAATGTAACAACCAATCATTTTCGACTTTCTTATTGCACACAACTCACGATATGTAAACCTCAAAAAACTAAAACAACGTGTCATTGGTAATTGATACTAGGAAAGAAACAATAAATATGTTACCTCTTTCTAAACTCACAAGGAAGGTAACAATATATAATATATTAAAATATCATTTTATTTCAAATTGATGGATTTAAAGTGTATATATATATATAGCAAAATATGGTCAAATTCAATCCAAACCAAGTCCAAATACATACACAATAAGTGTCAAATGACTATTTATATACAAGTCTATATACAAAAGTAACAACTATGTCCTCTGCACAATCGAGCATTTCTTGATATAACACATCAGTTTTTCATCAACCTATTGATGAAACAAAAAGGGAAAATATAAAGAGGGTCGGACTAAAGTCTGGTGAATGATGTACAGTTGCTTTACCACTTAATCTAATAATTAGCAAATAATACTGCGACAACTATGGTAAACAATCATATCTATGTCTTGTTTCACTTGCATCCAACAAATTAGTTATACAATACAATAAACATGGTTATTTTCATGAAACAATGTCTTAATCAAATACAATTACAATGGTCAATGATATGATCTAACCAATATACAAATCCAGGCCTACCATTCACTATTAACACATGTCGAATCACCTTATCGATACAGTTCCATAAAAAACATAAGGGTTCATTCTCACCAACAACACACCCTCATCATTTCAACACACATTTTTTTTTACCATGATAGCTAATAGAGGTCTCAAAGCCAAAAGTCAAACAATCACGAACAATATCAATCAATAATTCATACATGAATAGCTGTACATAAATACATACATACATACATACAAATATACATACATACATATTACTAAATATACGTCCGACTGATTAATTTAAATCAAGCTGGAAAATCATAGCAAAACATAATCCATAGTAAACAAAACATTTACTTCCATCAAACATCAATACATATCATCCAAAGATCCAACCTAATGCCATGTATGAGTCGAAGACCAAAACATGAGCCAACTGCCTATTTTGAATAGGCCCCTATAGGGTCCAGATTCATATTGCCTTTGTAACACTCATGTTCTTCACTACTGTATATTTACTTTACACTATCCTTAATTGTTGAGCCAAAAAATGGAGAAATGCCCTGGTTAGAATTTGAAAACACCAGCTCTTTTCTAACAGGGAAATATCACAGATCACCGATATAAAGACAGAACAGTAAAAAAAGTAGATAGAATTTTTATAGTTGGTTCGACTGTTAATGAAGCCTACGTCCACTTTGCAGTTTTATCATAGACTGATTGGTGTTACAATAGATGTTTGATTACAATGGCTTAATTATTTTCTAGCCAGAATGATTCTCCAGAGTTGGAATCCAATGGAGAATCACAGCGTATTCCTTTGAATATTGTTGTGTGGGAGGTAGAAAGTGAAGTTCCAGTAGACCTTCAGTAACCAGTTTGAAGAAGATCCCATTTATGTTGCAGGTGTGATGGTATTTACAGAGATCAGAGAGCTTCTAGGCCGGGCCTGTCTTCATCAGCTTGCAGGTACGTAACAGACGACCTAGGGGGACTTTGGCTCGCAAAACAAGTTAAAATCATAGGTCGTTGGCGATCCATGGCCTATGGGTTGCTGGCTACCCTTGGTCTATGGGTCGCCAGACTTGGTTCATTCTGTGGGCCAATGTCTCGTCTCTTTTGTAGTGTTCCACAGCTGGTTTGTTTGAAGGTTCATGGAGAAGCATAGGTCTCTAACGATCTAAACACTTAGGATTTTTCTGGAGTCTGGAATTGGAGATGTTTCCATAGCCTTTTATCGTTGCTCTTACATTTTGATAGCAATTCGCTAGTTGTTTATGTTCAGCTACTGATTGTATTAAAGGAATGCAGACCTCTCGGCCTCATTGATCCCGGTCGTTATCTTATTTGTATATCTTGGCCCTTGTCTTAGCTTTTATGGTTAAGTCTTCAACCATCCTGCCTACACAAGGTTGTCCTATTTTCTGTTGGATTCTGCTGGGTTAAAAACCTAGATAACATTTTCCCTGCAAAGTATGTCTTCGTTGTAAACAAGGCATGCTCTGGAAGTTAACGCTTTCAATATCCATTTGTTGATTTCTTAATGATTTCATTAAAGCTTTACAAATACGCTATCTTAACGTTCATAGGCATCTTTATTTAGTTTTGATTGCTCTTGCTTACCATAATGTATCACATTTCAACCCATAGTTCCCCAGCGTGCTTAAGAATGACGAACAGTTGTAATCGATCGAGTTTGAGATGAATTGATGAAGATTTCTTTCTTCTTTTCCTTTAAATGTATGTATGCATTCTTTTTCATCATCATTTTATTTTTTTCAGTGGGTCACTAGCGATCCATGTGAGATGGGTCGCTAGCGACCTATCTGCATGATATTTTTTCATTATAAAGTTAGGTTGGGTCATGGGCGACCCATGATGGGTCAGGTCATTGGCGACCTGAGTACTTATCAAAATTTTTGGCCTTTTCTCCTTGCCCACTTATATGCTCGAACTAACCATAGCTCCTTCACTTTGACTCGAGCCGACTTTGCATCTTTACATGATCTAGCCTCTAGCGATTCAACTCCAGGTGACCCACGCATTCACTCGTCCTGATCCATTACTTCATTCGAATCCATTTTCCATTGATTCCTTCAGGCCTTTTTCGTGAAACCCTAATCAAGCCCTGGCTCACTGCAATCAAGCCCTAGCTCATTGTTTGGTTGTGGCTAACCAATCATTAGCTCGCTAATGATCCAATCCATAGCTCGTTGAATTTGATTTTTGATTCTTCTTGTGCCTTCAAATAAGTTTGAGATGGGTGTGCTTGGTCGATTCGCTAATTGTTATGTTGGTACAATGATTTGAAAAATAGTGTTCAATTTGATATGTCGATTGCGAGAAGTCCGCGTCGATTACGGTTTGACGGGTCGAGATAACCAATCGAGTCTTGTGTTTCTTCTGGAAATGACATTTGGGCTATGGTCCAAAACTTGATGCATTTTGTTATCTTCGTCTGTTAAAAAAAAATAGACTTATGCTTAGTTTCATAGCCGTTACCATATGACATAGTACTTATCTATCCCAATTCTTCTAAAGAACTTGGGCTTATCCTACTTTGTTATTCCGCATTCAGTACTCCTATAATGAGAAAGTTTTCTGTGTCGCTTCGGATAATGGATCCGTTATCGATCATTGATCGATAACGAGTAAGTGCACAAGAAGTAGACAAAAACAGACGGACATAGGAAGTTCTTATCTTCTTCCACAGCGAGCGAACTATCTACACGGAATAGAGCATTTGCAGTATACTGATCATCGAGTTTATCCTATATAGACAGCACATTACACTTACACACTTGCCCCAGTTTGCACTCGAAGTCTGATTTGTCGATTACAAGTTAATGTTTATTCGGAGTTCAAGTGTGCTTGGGAAAGCTTATCAATTTAGGATAGATTTACCTGACCATTTTCGGATGCGAGTTCTGTTATATAGAATGAAGCAGCCATCTACACGCCATAACTCAAGCGGGCGAAGCCTGACGCTCTCCAAAGCTGAATCTTCATCTACCTCGCAAGCTCGGTACAGTCAATTAGTTTCGGTCAGGCCCATCGTGGACCGCACGCCACATAACTTTGAAGTCCCACTTAATCCACCTGAAAGAGCCTTATGAGTGGTTTCTGCTAAGGTTCTTCATAACATATGTATGTAGCATGGAATTCTCAAAGAGGACATGCGTCTGCCGGTGAAAGATGAATTCGCTCATATGCCCCCGCCGGGGTACACTGCTTGCCATAGATACATGTGTCTGTATAGAGCCATGCCTCCCTTCAATGATTTTCTATTTGAGATGCTCTCAAACTTGGGAATCGATCCATTCCACCTTCATTTGAGTGGTTATGCCATCCTTACTTACTTGCACATCATTTTAATGCAGATGTTCAATCGTGCCCTAAGTTTCAATGAGTTGCGGTATTTTCTGGTGTTCAAGAAGAGAGACGATTGTCCCTCTTTGATTATCATCGAGGCCTATTGGAATCGAAAGATCGTCTTACGCTTGCAAATAAATTTATTGCAGTTCAATACACAATACTTTTTCGTTAGATGCTCCAAGGGATCCAACCGTCGATGGATGACAAGGGATAAGCTTCTCTCCCATTCTTCTAGCTCCGAAGCTTTGTAATGAAGTTTCTAATTAATTGTGTTCCATTTATAATTATCCCAAGGCCGAATATTGATGTAACTCTCGACAAAGTTTGCCAAACTTTAAAGGTTATTAACGTCGAATATAGATGCATTAAAGTTATACCGACCGATGAGAACTTGCGTCGATACGGACTGTTAGCTCTGGGTAGAGCCACCATTTAGATTGAAACGCCCTATCCTGGCCGATCCAGGGTTCTCGTAAAATCAACTTCTTCATCCCACAGTTTCGAATAAGGTCATGAGAGAGGTAGCCTGTATAGGGGATCTCCCGGTGAGGCCCGCGAGGATGGAGACGCTGTTGGGACTTGAATGAGTGGTTTAGTTAGAATGCCTTCGATCCAAGAGGAAACATAGCACAAGTTCACGTATAGAGAAGGCAAAGCCATGATAGACTCAGTAAGAAGAAGGAGAGTTTGAGAGTAGCAGCGACGAGTCTATTGCTAGTGATTACTTCTCGTCAGAATCTGAATGTGAAGACTCTAAGTCTTGTGATTAGACTCCGAGAATGAGTCCCGATCTCCCAAGCCCACCTCCTTCCGATACAAGTGGTAAAGGCAAAGACCCCAAAACCGGAAGACATCAAATACTCCGAGTAGGGATCCCGAAGGGGATTCGAAGATTCCAACATTGTTTTTATCGACTTTGACGTGCTCTTGAAAGGGGACTTTAAATTTGACATGAGGCCTTTATGTTCGGGCGATCTCGTGCCAATAGTTAGCTCAGTCCCACCTATAACACTGAAGTCAGTCCGATCCCACTTACGATAGTCGTTCGTTCTGGTTTGAGATGATGTCTTACGCCTATATTAGAAATACACAACACATTGCACTAGGATTACACTTATTTCCATTCTTTCATTCCTTCATACATCTGCTCAACTTATATTATGCTTCTGAAACCTTTCATCTATGCCCTATTCCACGTATGTTCAAAGGATGAGGCTTCTATGACGATGAAACACCCCATTCCCTTAGTATACACAAAAAGGACACACTAAAGGATATGGCACATTTTAGGTATAGCTAAAGCATCACAGAGACTAAGGTTCATAAGACAAATAAATAATAACAACAGAAACATTTAAAATACATATCATTTACATATCATTACTTCATAAAATTAGTATGAAAAACATCAAATGTCTTAAATACCAAATACACATGTCTTATGAAAAATAGATCTCATTCTCATAAAATCAGAGTATAATAAAAATGATCATCCCTCTCATAAATACCAATACATCAAAGTCCAAATGAAAAGAAAAATGAAAAGAAGAATACACAAAAAAACTCTGCCACTGAATCACTAAGAAATCTGAATCTACAATCCTTGTCTCTGCTGGCCTATGAGGGAAAAAGGGGAAAATAAATGAGTGGGTGAGACTATTAAGTCTGGTGAGTGAAAGTAATTAGTAGCATTTCTAAGCAAGATAAAGATAATAGACTTAGCAACAGTTCTAGTATAAAAGGAAATAAAGAAAAGGTAAAACTGGAATAAAATACTGTTTTATTTGATTGTGATTATTTGCACTTGTCTTAGATTGCTGTGATTAGGCTGAAATCATAATCCTATTTTAATTAGGTTGAATCCTGATTCTACCCATTAATCGGCCTTCTATCTCTTTTGTGCCACTGTGAGCTAGTCCCATCCTGTGGGTCCCACAGCAAAAAAATCTTCTTTAGCACTTGGAACGCAGTAGCGAATTACAACCCTAATCGATGCCGCATGCTCGGTCACCGTTGGTACACACTCATTGTCACCCCTACTTGTGACTTCTTACTCATCCTATCAGTGTGAGCATGCTTAGCCTTACCAAATCTGTTGTGAGATCATCAGTCCTAGCCTGAAAGTGTCCTTTCCATCCTCACCTAAATGTTTGTGATATCATCAGTACTAGTCTGAAAGGGAACTCTGTTGGTATGAGTCTTAACAAACAAAATCTAGTTGCGCCCCTTGCTCAAATCCCCCGATTTGAGCTTCTGTCTATTGGCCACTTATTTACCCTGTATCCTAGCCACACCTAACTATTGTGAGACCATCAGTCCTAGTCTGAAAGTGTCCTACCTAACCTCACCTAATCTGTTGTGAGACCATTAGTCCTACTCTAAAAGGAATGTTATCGGTATGGGCCCTATTTTTGTTCTTGCTTATTAACTAGTGTAAGTTTTAAAATAAGCCTCTTCTGTTATTTCTGCTTTATTTTCTTATTAACTTAATCTAGGTCTTAAAATAGGCTTTTACTGTTCTTTCTGCTTATTATAACCAACGGTATAATTGTTATTCTTCTTTTCTATCTTTTTAGTTATAACCGCTAGATATAAACATGCTTGCAAATGTCTTAAATTTGCCTATTTCGGTCTATCTTCTTTTTATTACAGTCTTCCTTATTTTATATCTAGTTTATGTTAATTTAATGTTTAATTCTATTTAATCCATATTTGTGAATTATTCTCTTTTTATTATTTTATTCACGTAAAAAGGAATAAAAAGAAACTAACATTTATGTGCTGAATTCTAATGTAAAATAGATGTAAATAACTGTAAATAACTGAATAGAGTAGCTAAATAAACATTGCTGAATAAAATAGACTGAAAAGAATTTTAAAAAATTAACTGTAAGTAACTTATATAAAAAATTTCTCAAAATTGCAGAAAAATTGAGAACCCTATTATTTTAAATTGCTTAAAAATCTAAGATAATTACTAAATACTCACTGTGGTCCTTAGCTCTAGTCCTTGGTCTTTCTTGATCCACTTCTAGAGCATAGAATATTTTTATCCAAAAGATTTCCTCCAAAGAAATTTTTTCTATTTAGGGTCCAACCTTTGGTAATGAACCCAAAAAGGAGAAAAATAGGAATGAGAAAAATAGCTAGACCTAGGGTCTTATTTATAGTGTGGTTTAGGGATCTTAGACCATTGGATTTGAAAATTTAATATGGTGCAACCACGTCATAGGCTCATTGAGAATCGTCGGATGAAAGCACGAACGCACAGGATTGGAGAGAATTTGCAAAACACGTCATTGGTTGAAACTGGATGAGACATCATCTAAATACAAGGGTGGACATTTAGGTCGATCTACATATGCTGGGATCGACCTAGCTATGGTGAGGGTCGACCTGACCTTGTGTATTCGTTTATTTTTTCTTTTTCTTATTTCTTATTTAATTTGTAATTTCTTCATTTTAGCTTGGATTTTAAAAAATTATATATATGGAAATTGACTAGAAAATTACCATAGACACAATGGTGCAACTCCCCATGGCTCAATTCTGATAATTTAACAATCTTATTTTATTACTTAAATAATTCATTAATTAGTTATTATAGATTAATTTTCAGATTGTTACATTCTCCCCGTCTTAAAGATGTCATCCCCGAAATCTCTAAGAATAGAAGAGTGAAATTAATATTTTCATCCAAATTCTACAACCATATATTCAACCACCATCCATTACATCATTGTCCTTAAGTTTTCTAATACAATTTATGTTATATGCAATAGTGTAGTGTCATTGTTCCTAGCTAATGCAAAAGATTAGACGGTCTACTGATTTAATCGACTCCTTTTTATGCAATCATGTATGTGCCATGTATCCAAATGAATGCAAAATTCCCAAATGATAACTGATAGTTCTATATGCATGCTACAATCATCATCCAAATGCAACAATTATATGTAATCATCCATTTATAGCAACCATGGAAATAAGATAAAATGAAAATGAGCATACATCCATATGCATATGCTTTAGTGACCTAGTTAGGTCGACCCCTAAGGTGATAGTGACTAGTGTGTGTGTGTATATATATATATGCATCTATTAACATCCACTAGCAAACACTTGCAACCACTAGTGTCCATCATACATAACATGTTCTAGTAACACGTTTATATTCAGTCCTACCATTCATATGTTAAATCATAAGATCTACCCTCCCAAAGGATAGTAAAGGAAAGAACCTATTCAAAAGTAAAGATGGAAATAGGGAATTAAAAATGTAATATCGAACAGATACGGATAAGAGATACGTATTTTCTCTTCAGCCTCCCACGTAGTTTCTTTAATGTTGTCTCACCACTACACCTTAACCAAAGGTACTTTCTTAATCCTAAGCTTCTTGATGCCACGCCCAACGATCTTGGCAGGAATGCGATGAACTGATGCTTCTCTCTTCACTTCAACTTCCTCGAGTTGACTAGATTGCACTACTTCTGCTGAATCATGTAAGCACTTTCCCAAGTGCGAAACATGAGAAATATCATGAAATCCCACGAGCCTCTTCGATAACTTTATCTGATATGCCATCTTCCTTACCCTTTCCACGATTGGGGAGTGGTCCTACGAATCTAGGACAAAGTTTCTCACTTGATCCAAATTTCACTACCTTTCTTAGCGAAGATACCTTAACAAAAACCAAGTCTCCTACTTCAAATTCAATGTCCCTTCTCCACTTGTCTGCTTAGGATTTTTGCTTATCTTGGGCCTTCTTCATTCTACTTTTAATTAAATCAATATTTTCCGACATCTCTCTAATCAAGTCGGGACCAAGTAGCAATCTTTCCGTAGACTCCAACCAACATAAAGGCGATTTGCATGGTCTTCCATAAAGAGCTTTGAAAGGTGCTATCGCAGTGCTAGCCTGAAAACTATTATTGTATGCAAATTCCACTAAAGGAAGATGCTCCTCCCAAGTTCCTCCAAAATCAAGAATGCACATCCTCAACAAATATGCAAGAACTCTATTAACTCTCTCTGTTTGGCCATCCATCTAAGGGTGATAGGACGTACTCAATGTCAGTTGTGTTCCTAAAGCCTCTTGTAAACATCCCCAAAACTGATTAGTAAAGATAGGGTCTCTATTGCTCACTATGCTAGAGAGGACTCCATGAAGTCGGACTATCTTACGAACATATAAGGATACTAAATAAGGTGATGTTCTCTAACTCTTAAGAGGAATGAAGTGGGTGCTCTTAGTCAAACAATCTACAATCACCCAAATACTGTTATTCTCCTTCCTAGATCGGGGTAAACCATCTATGAAAAATCCGTCGAAACACTATTTTACTTCCACTCGGGTATATCCAATGGTTGAAGAAATCCACCGGGCATCTGCTACTCTTCCTTAACTCTTTGTCATACAAGACACTTAGATACAAACTCTGCAACATCCTTCTTCATACCGCTCCAATAAAACACTTTCTTCATGTTCCTGTACATCTTATCACCACCCGGATGAATAGTCATTCAAGAATGTGTGCTTCTGCTAGAAGTGCTTTTGTCAAATCAATAGTGCATGGGACACAAAGTCTTCCATCTCTCCTTAGCCACCCTTTACTATCTATGGAATAATGTTGGAGATGTCTAGAGACCTCTCCTATGCTAATCCTCTCTGGAATATCCATAGGCTCTGAATCCTCTCGCTGCCTTGAGCCAATCTGATCTATGAGGGTAGGCTTTACCTCAAGTGCTACCAATAATCTCGGGGTAATGTCTGTAGAGGGATTAAAATCAAAGGTAGAAATAAACTCTAGGCTTTTCCACTCCATGAACATTGGACAAGGGTTGCTTTCTTCCTACTTAATGCATTTACAACCATGTTCCCTTTACTAGAAGTATAGGCTATCTCAAAGTCATTTGATGCCAAAAACTCCATCCAATACTGCTACCTCAAGTTTAAATCCTTTTGTGAGTAAATGTACTTCAATGATTTATGGTCAGTGAAAATCTCAAACCTTTCTCCTAGCAAGTAATGTCTCCAAGACATGAGCGTGAAAACAATAGCAGCTAACTCCAAAACATAGGTAGGGTAGTTTTCTCATCATTTTCAATTGCCTACTTCTGTAGCATACTAACCTTCCTACGTGCATAAATACTACTCCAAGACCCATCCCACATGCATTAGTGTCTACTGTAAAAGTCTTAGCTCCATCGAGTAAAACTAACACTGCTGCACTAGTAAGGGCCCTCTTTAGCATCTTGAAGGTGCCATCACAATCTACCTCCCATACGAATGACATATTCTTCTTAGTGAGACGAGTAAGCGGTGTTGAAATCATAGCAAAATCTCTGATAAAATTCCTACAGTAGCCATCCAAACCTAGGAAGCTCCTATCTTCGGTAGCATTCATAGGGACCTTAGATCAATAGCTAAACCCTCTCTTGAGACTACATACCCCAAGAAACATACCTCCTTACGCCAAAAGTGAAAGTTCGAGAACTTTTCTTTTAGTTGATGAACCCAAACCGTACGAAGAACCTCCTCAAGTTGAATAGCATGCTTTTACATACTCTTGGAAAACACCAAAATGTCATCCACAAATACTACAACAAAATTATATAGGACATCTCGAAAACATGGCTCATTAGATCTATAAAATAGGCTGGGGCATTGGTTAGCCCAAACGACATGACCAACCACTCAAAGAATCCACCAGGTGTCCTAAATGTTGTCTTATCTACGCTATCCTCAGTGACCCTAAGCTGATGAAATCCAATAGCCAAATCAAGCCGAGAAAATACTGAAGAGCCTACCAATCGATCGAAATGATCGTCTATCCTAGGAAGTGGGTAACGGTTCTTCTTCGTGAGCTTATTCCACTTTCTACAGTCTATGAAAAGTCGAAGGGAACCATCCGCCTTTGTAGAGAAGGCAACTATGCTCCCCACTAACATATGTTCCGTCTGATGAAGCCTTTCTCTAGTAGCTCACCAATCTTCTTACTAACTCTGTCTTCTCCCTAGGAGCCATTTGTCTCACGGAAATTCCACTGGCTTAACATTGTTATTCGGATAGATCCTAAGGTCGATCTCTCTCTTAGGGGGTAGTCTCCTAACTTCCTCAAAGATGTTTGGGAAAAATTGCAACAACTGGAGCAGAATATAACTCTCCTAGTGATGAATCAAGGGAATGAGCAAGCTCAACATGACCGACCCTTGTGGGTCGTTAGATACCTCGAGTCCTACTGCTGCATGTCTCTAATCTAACGTCTCTCCTCTTGTAGTCCAATATCGCTCCATAAGTGGATAGCCAATCCATCCCTAAAATCATCCTATGTCCCGAAAATCCTCGTACATAGGCATTGCAATCAAACTCTACGCTTAGTATAAAAAATTTAAAGCCCTTACAAATCATGGATAAATGTGCCGATCCTCCTTTGGGGTTTAAAATAACTATAGAGTCTACTACTAGAGAAATATCTAAGTGCAAACAATCAACCAAGGAACTAGAAATGAAAGAATACGATGCTCCGGAGTTAAAAAGGGTCCGAACAGTAAAATCCAAAATAGAGATCAAACCTTCTACAGAGACATTCCTACCTCAATCCGATCCACTATTAGAAGGTGCTACGTCCAAAGCCTATATTGCGCTGTAGGTGTGCCTGCTCTCTGCCCCTTCCTCTGAGGACAAGCTCCAATAAGGTGTCTAGGCTGCCCATAATTGTAACACCTCTCCTCCATCGAGCCCTTCCTATAGTCCTTTGCGAAATGACCAACCAATCTACGACGACCGAAAATTCTATGCCCTTTGTGCCGAAAATAAACCACATATGTCAGACCCAAATGGCAAGGAATTATGGATTATCGGGGGTGATAAAGAAAAATAGAAGGAACAGATAAAATACATATATCAGAGTCTAACATAAATTTAGCTTGGACATTTATAAACATCTATCCTTACAATTGCTGACACACATCAAAAAACAAATAGAAGCGGCTAATAGAATACGTTCATACGTAGATGAATATCTCCAGCTCTCCTTAAGAGACTCCAACCGTCTTTGACAAAACCTGAAAATACTCGGATTTGACCCGAGTATTGAAAATACCCGGACCAGGCTTGATGAACCAGTGTGAGAAAAAAATCAATAATAAATGACAGTGTCATATATCAGCCTTTAAATAAAATCCTTTTGAAAAGAAAAAGTATCTCATAAGACCACACCCACACATAAAAACGGACAGGTTTTTACCTTATGATAAATAAAACATTTTCATATCAAAAAATTTGATATTATTTTTAATGATATCTCTTTGAAAACATTTGCAAATAAACTTATTAATCTTAGCCGAAATTATTACATTGATTAAATTCCAGCATAATAGGTTTACTATCAAGTCCATTGGTTCTTATTAGAGAATGGATTTCGATACAAATAACCAGGTGAAGGGACTACCTTTTGATGGATAAACCTCTAGATGGATGTTCCAAAGCACGGAACATATGCCCTTTACCAACACAAGACCGATCTACCTATGTAACTAGAGAGTACCGAATATGCCATCCTTCGGTTGTTACCGACCTTTAACTAAGCGCGCTCTAGCATACAAACCACATTAATTTAGATCCCAAACATCATAGCGGGAAGAAACATATCTAGAAGGGGATGATCATAACCTAATTGGGAATGACCCATTTAGCCTTCCTGCATCTGACCTTTTTTCGATTGTTTCTGATTGATGAGGCTCGAGGCAATGATTACTGTTTCATATAGTACATATCACATCTCTAAATGCCACATTGCCATTTTTGTTAACTACTAATTGCATTCCACAAAAATACACCCCTTAAGCTCGTATGTCTCAAGGAATGTGTTAAGCTAGAGACGTTGCATTCTCCGCCACCACAGATGTATGTTTGTAAAAACCAATGTACATAATCTTTAGAGATGCAATGTTAGACAAACGTCCATACAAGTTGTCCACGAACAGGACAAACCGAAGGCACTCTCCTACTACCACTAGTAGCGAGTAGTCCTTGAAATCCAAAAAATCTCCACAATGAGGAGACTACTGCTATAAGTAACTCTATATTGGGAGCTACCCAGAGCATGTCAACAAGTAGTCCTCACGCTATGAAGATACATGGTCTTCAGTAATCATCGTCTTCAACATTTCTTCACATTTGAACATACAAAGGGTTCGAAGTGGTTTTCGGACAGAAATCACCGAAATTCGAACCCAGTTCCTTCGAAATCCAATTATCGATAAAAAATGTGATATGAGCACACAAGATTTGTAAAGTCTCTTTTGGCTTTAGCTCTTTTCGGTTGATTTCAAAATCTCTTTCTTTTAACTTAGAATAATTCCAAGTAATTCATTTGCTTGGATAATATCTCAAATTTCTTCAATTAACTCTTAATCCAAATTCCGTAATTTTTAGGCGGGTCAAAAACAATGTTATTTAATACATCATTTATGATAAACCCTAGATCAATCTTAGCAAACATTTTTGGGTAAATAGGATCATAGAAATCATTCTAATTTTACTCAACATCAATTTTCGTATTCAACAAGTGCTATGGGTGGAATAATACTAAAATCACCTTTTAAATTCTACGAATAGGACGAGTTCTCTCTTTGAAATTTCAATACTAAGTATAAGAAGATTATCTCTATGCAATCCAAGTCGTAATTTATTTGTTTTGGAGACTGCTTAAATTTTTGATAATACCGATCTTCTTTTATTTCAAATACTTAATAAAATTTGTTTCAAGCTTCCGGGCTTTCCTTTCGATCTATTCTACCCCTCGCCTGAAAAAAGAAAACATAGGCCAGGTGAATTCAAGACACTGGTTGCTTCATCCCTAACCTTAGTTAAACACCTTGTTTTATTTTCCCAGATCTCACAGGTGGGACAAATGTGCTACTCGTTTCCGCATACTCAATTATCAACTTTATTTTGGAATTGATTATAAAGATTTCAAATTATCTTTTAAATGTTAATTTTCCTTTTAAAAACATTCACAATTTATTCTAGGAAAAATCGTTATGTTCAAACTCGCATTTAAAAAGTTATACAATTCGTAGCATAAAAGTGCTGCGGAAAGTGCTATATAAGCCTATTTGATTTAAACAATTTTTAAACATTTGATAATTCATATTTTCCAATTCAAATATCTTTTAAACCATTTAAATGGATTTATCAAATTTATTTCATATTTTTCCATAATTAAAATGTTCATTTAAACAGATTTTCTGTTATGGTCACTTAGCTACACTAGCGCAATTTTTCTAGAAAATTGATTTGGACTTTCAAGATCTATTCGCAAAATTTCAATTTTCTTTCTTCTTTTAGAAGATATCGATATAGTAGTCAAGAATTTTCTTATCTCGAAGAATTTCGAGTTATATTCCACTCTATGCATTCATTTGAACTTTTCGGCATGAAATCGCGAACTACCGTTGCGTGACGTACCTATTTTTAACTTATTTTCAGTATTTAAAATAATCTATTCAAATTGAAGTTTATCACCTATAAAATCATTAAAAATCATTTTAAATCAATATTTCCACTTTTTAACGTATTTAATATGTATTTTCAATATTCCCATATTACAAAATTATTTTATTCGTATTATTTTAATATTAAATTTTCAATTCCAATTTTAATTCATTTCAATTCTGACTTCAAATTAAACTTAATTAAAACTTAGATTTCAAACCTAATTTAAATTTTAACTTCAATTCAACCTTAATTTCACTTTTAGTTTTCAATTGATTTCAATTTCAATTTAACTATTCATCTCAATTTTAATTTAACTATCCTTTTTAATCCCATTTCACTTCAAATTTAAAATTCTCTTTTATCTCTACTTTAGTTTCAATTCCAATTGAAAAGAGACTTATTTTTTCAAAGTATCTCATACCATCAAAATTGGGTCTTTTCTAACAAAAGGATCACTTAATCAAAAATGATAGAAATTTTTTGTTCATATTAACATCACAATCATACAAACAATCATATGACATTAACATATTCAATACGGATATAGTATGATAAACGTCATAACATTACTATGGATTATCCAGCATTCAAACAATTATTCAAACATAACACAAACATATCCACACATCCATAACAATATTTCAAAGGGATGTATACTTGCAAATGATAAGATGATTATTATAATAATATCAAAATATGATCTTTTAAAAGCGGTGAGAATTTTCTCGCCTCTAACCACAGAGTTTAAATTCCTACTAACATTCATTTAATTCAATGCTTTACTAAACCACCACCTAAACATTCTTCCACCTTTTCCAAGTGCTCGGCCACCACCCTACATCCCTTCTTGCTCTTGGCAACAGCCCCCCTTCCATATTGCTCACGTCATCCGTCTATCAACTCCCAAACTCACGGCCTAAGGCCATTTTTAAGAAGAGAAGAAGAAGTAGTGAATTAAGAAGATGTTGGAGAGTAACAAGTAGATTAGTGCTTAAGCACTCCACTATTTTTAACCCTCCTACCTCTTTTAAAGAGAGAAGTCATTAACATAGCTTAGAGGAAGAAGAAGAAGAATGCGAAGTGTGAAAAAAATGAGAAGAATAGATGTGTATTTATAGGAAAAGTAAGGAGTGGTGAATTACAAAACTAACCCTATACAAAATTACCAAAATATCCTTACTTTAAATTACTATTTCACCATTTATCATCACCTTATCACATCATCACTTTATGTCTTAATCACTTAATATTTAAGTAAAGAAAAGTAAATATTTGGTTGGATTTAATGTTACATGTTTTGTCCTTTTGTGTTTACTTTTGATAATTGTTTCTAAACATGTTTAGTAAAAGTAAAATTGATTAGTGAATTGTATAAACTTATACTATTTGAATATATGTTCATATATAAGAAAATAAAGGTGCAACAACGTTGCGACAACTTTTAATCGACAAAACACTGATTTTCGCCAAAATGTTTTACGGTCATATTTTGGCGTTTTAGTTAAACTATTCATTTATGTAAACGAAATTTAAAATGAACGTTTTATTCTTTTAAATTAATTAAAACAAGTCTATTTATATTTTAAAATCATATTTAATTAATATCAAAATCTCTATTTTTACAACGTATGTAAAACTGACAAAATGCGATAAATTTTGGTTATTTTTTTGTAAAACGATTATTAACATACTTTTAAATCTTTAATATAATTTTATTATCTTTATTTATTTTTTAAATAAGATTTAACTTTTCAAATAAATATTTAAACTTATTTATTTAAGCCTTTATTTATTTTTAACAAAACTTAACTTTTGCTGATTTGTTCTAAAATCCAAATTTATACTTTTTAATTATTAACTATAAGAATAAATAATTTCTCTATTATTATTTATTATACATAACTTATTTATTTAAGTTTTAAATTATTTTAAATTTAAGATAAACAAAATCTCTCAGTTTCGAAGTAACGAAATTACGAGTCGTTACACAATCCACAACTATGTAATTTTCCCCTTTCCTGATCCCTTTGGAGGTCCTTCTTTTTTCTTATTATCCTTATACTTCTTATTCTTCCACCACTACTTCTTAGAGTTTTTTGATTTAGGGACCTCCTTAACCTCTCCCTTCAGCTACCCAAATGCAAGTTGAAATCTTTGTCGGTCATCCAATCCCAACAGCCTAAATATCCCCCCTATTTTCCTTAACCAAGCTCGTGCCTCTACGAAATCTTCATGCCAGAAAATGTTCTGCCTCCTAGACTAGCGAAGTCCATACATAGCTTAGAAAAATTTGCTGCTGCAGGTGGATTAATGGGATCTCTACCTATTGGTGATGTATTGAGCGATTTCCTTTTAATACCGTAGCTCTACAGAACCATTCAACCATACTATGCAAAGGAAAGAAAATTTAGGCTCGAAAGAATCGAAAGAAGGTTGAACTCGACATTGAGGGTATTTTCATAAAAACTCTTTTATACCTGAACTTTTCTAAGAGTTTCTCTCCAAAAAATACTTTTAAAATATGTTATCTTTGACAAATACTTTACTTTTTAAAACAAATTTTAGAAATCCTGTAATCTTAGGCTTTAATACCAAGTGAAACACCAACACCCCTTAGTATATAAAAAAGGATATGGTGCATTATTGGTATAGCTAAAGCATCACAGAGACTAAGATTTACAAGATAAAAAAACAATAACTATGGAAATCTTATAATACTTATCATTACTTCATAAAATAAGTCTGAAATCACATGTCTTAAATACCAAATACACATGTCTTATGAAAAATTGATCTCAGTCTCACAAAATCAAAGTACAATAAAAATGATCATCCTTCTCATAAGTACCAGTACATCAAAAGCCAAATGAAAAGAAAACTGAAAAGAAGAAGAATACATGAATAAAAACATCGCAACTGAATATCCAAGAAATCTGAATCTACTGTCCTTGCCTCTACTGGCCTATGAGGGAAAAAAGGGGAAAATATAGGAGTGGGTTAGACTATAAGTCTGGTGAGTGAAAGTCTAGCATTTCTAAGCAAGATAAAGACAATATACATAGCAATAGTTCTAGTATAAAAGGAAACAAAGAAAAGGTAAAACTGTGTTAAAATATTGTTTAGTTGTTTGCTTTAATTATGATTGTTTACACTTGTCTTAGATTTGCTGTGATTAGGCTAAAATCCTAATCCTATTTTAATTAGGCTGAATCCTAACTCTACCCATTGACCGACCTTCTATCTCTGTTGTGCCATAGTGAGCTAGTTCCATCCTATGTCTCCCACATAAAAAGACACCAGTTTAGCGCTTGGAATGCAATAGCGAATTACAACCCTAATCGATGTCGCTCACTCGGTCACCGTTAGTACACACTCACTATCACCTCCCTCTTGTGACCTCTTACTCACCCTATCAGCATAAGCATGCTTAGCATCACCTAATCTGTTGTGAGACCATCAGTCCTAGCCTACAAGGGTCTTGCCTAGCCTTACCTAAGTATTTTGTGAGTCCATCAGTAATAGTCTGAAAGGGAATGCTATTAGTACGGGTCCTAACAAACAAACTCTAGTTGCGCCCCTTGCCCAAATCCTCCGATTTGAGCTTCTTTCTATTAGCCACTTATTTACCCTGCGTCCCAGCCTCACCTAGCTATTGTGGGACCATTAGTCCTAGTCTGAAAGGGTCATATCCAGCCTCACCTAATCTATTGTGAGACCATCAGTCCTAGTCTGAAAGGGAATGTTATTGGTATGGGCCCTATTTCTGTTCTTTCTTATTAACTTAGTGTAAGTTTTAACATAAGCCTCTTTTGTTATTTCTACTTTATTTGCTTATTAACTCAATCAAAGTCTTAAATAAGCCTTCGCTGTTCTTTCTGCTTAATTATAACCTACGTTATTACTATTATTCTCTTTCTATCTTTTTAGTTATAACCACCAGTTATAAACATGCTTGCAAATGTCTCAAATTTTCTTATTTCAGTCTATCTTCTTTTTATTACAGTCTTTTTTATTTTACATCTAGTTTCTGTAAATTAGTGTTTCATTCTATTTAATCCATATATGCGAATTATTTACTTTTTATTATTTTATTCGCGTAAAAATGAATAAAAAGAAACTAACATTTACAGACTGAATTCTAACGTAAAATAGATGGAAATAATTGAATAAAATAGTTAAATAAAAATAGCTGAATAATATAGAATGAAAACTTTAAAAAATTAAACATAAATAATTTATACAAAGGTTGTCCTAAAATTGAAGAAAAACTACAACTATTGAGAACCCTATTGTTCTAAATTAGTTAAAAATCTAAAATAATTACTAAACTCTCACATGTAGCCCTTAACTCTAGTCCTTGGTCTTCCTTGATCCATTTCTAGGCCGTAGAATATTTTTATTAGAAAGATTTCTTCCTTAGAAAAATTTTCTATTTACGGTCCAGCCTTTGGCAATGAACCAAATAGGAGAAAATTTGAATAAGAAAAATAGCTAGGCCAAATGTCTTATTTATAGTGTGGTTTAGGGATCTTAGACCGTTGGATTTGAAGACTAAATCTGATGCAACACGTCATAGGCTCATTGGGAACCGTCGGATGGAAGCACGAATGCAAAGGATTGGCGAGAAATTGCAAATCACATCATCGGTTGAAACTGAATGAAACATCATCTAAATACAAGGGTGGGTTGACATGCAGGTCGACCTACGTATGTTGGGGGTCGACCTGCAGGTCGACCCTAGGATCAACCTGATCTAGTGTATTTTTTCTTTCGTTTTCTTATTTCTTATTTAAATCGTAACTTCTTCATTTTAGCTCAGATTTTGACAAATTATATATGAAAATTGACTAGAAAATTACCATGGACACAATGGTGCAACTCCTGAGGCTCAATTATGATAATTTCATAATCTTAATTTATTATTTATTTAATTTGTTAACTAATTATTATAGCTTAAATTTCGGGTTGTTACAGACAATTTCGTGGACTATACCGATTCATAGCGATACTCAAAGCGCTCCTCTAGCTGCCATCAAGTCCGGGAGATGGAAGAAGATTATTGGTGATGGAAAGAACTCGAATCTAAAATCTATCGCCATGAGAAGAGATATAGGGCTCGTTCACACAGAGGCCAGTATGAGAAAAGATCTCAGGAGGGAAGAGATGAGCCATCAAAGAAATCAAAGTTCGACTATCGCTCCCATCCTTCAGAGCTTACTTCGAAACACACCTCCATGGGCAAAGAAATTCCTATCTCTTCTGCCGCGATTCTGCCCCCAACTCATATTTCATCTTCTCCCATGGTTACTGCTGCCCTCGGTGCATGTTATTCATACCGAAGGCCGACTTACACTCTTCCTTCTAGGCCCTCTAAGTTTGAGGCAGCACTTCAAGGTTGGTTCTCAAGAGGGGTTAAATTTGACATGGACCTTCATCTTGTTCACAGGTATTACTTCATGCCACATCTCTTAGCTATCCAAAATGACATAGAGCATGCCGAGAAATAGGAGAAGCTCTACAAGCAGCTGGCAGAAACTAACAGAAATAATTACCAAAAGATCCTCTCTTTCAAAAATGAAAAGGAAGATTTTGAAAGGGCATTGGCCGATCGAGATGTTAAAATTAAATAGTTGGAGAAGGAGAAGAAGATAGCGTTTTGGGAAAGTAGGAGAACTTCTTGCCTGATGAAGGAGTTAAAGGATGTGCATGAGAAGGTCGAGATTTTCTGGAGAGAGGAAATTAAAAAGACTCATGCAGAAGAGGCTAAATTGAAAGAAGAAGTGACCGCTTGCAATGCTATCATCAAAGCTCAACCAAAAAAACACCGATCATGATCTTATTATGAGGGGCACAACAAAACGATCTCCGACCAAGCCAAGACCATCGCCAGGTTACAGGCTCAGGTCGCATGACTCTGTACCGACAAGATTGCTGTTGAGATTGAAAAGGCTGCGGTGACCGCGGATTTTTGGACCTCCAACACTCTTTTGAATGGAAAATTAAGAAGGTGGATGCAAAAATTCTAAACTTTTACATCAACTCTCTATTGCATCAGGGGAGCCTCAGCTACCTCGGTCCGAAATTTCCATGCACTCTTGCCCTCGTTTGGGAGGAAATCTTACCTCATTTTGCTAATAGCGGCGATGCTTACTCCAATCATGAGCTACAAAATTCCTGTCTCAATGATGAATCCAAGACATCGCTACTTAAGGGCTAGGATATTCTCTAAGTAGAACGAGAGAAGGAGGCCGCCGATGCTGCCTTGATGACTACCACCGACGCTCTTACCAACCTTTATACCTCCGGTGTAGGCGGGCCGTTGGAGCAGCTCCACCACCAACCGATGAGTTCAGGAGCTAATACTATTCTTTATGTGGTAGAGACTTTAAAAGAAGGCAACAACGGTGAGTTCGAAGTGGCTATTCATAATCCTTCCCTTGGTGCAGGTAATGTCCATGCTTCTCCTGAATTTGGGAGTCTCCATCTTACACCATTGGAGCAAGAGGAGTTTAATGCTTTCCCTTTTGATCTTATAGGCCATCCACTTTTCTTGTTGACGCGCCAACTACTTTGACGCCTGCGCCTGCTACCATTTTCATATCCTTTGAGATTGTATCCGTTCTTGCTTTAGCTCCCACATCCACGTCTAGTTCAAAACTGGGACCAGAGGCCGAGAAAATAGCAGCGTCCACGGCTTGGACGACCCTTCAGCGTCTTTGGAAAGTGATGTAATTGCAATAGAGCTTAAGGAGTAGGAGGCACAGACGAAGCAGCCATAGAAGACTAATCATGATTTGGTTGCCGTCTAGAAGGAAAAGATGGAGGCAGTCAAAGCTTCGAAGGGCTCCCGAAAGTTAAGAAAACACAAAGGAAATGGAAGCACTTCTGAAAATCATTTGGAGGAGGAGGAGGAGATTTCCACTGAAGTGCATATTGACATTACTGGCAGCAACAACTCTCTTGAAAAGAAGCATAAACTACCAACCAGAGGTCGAAAGGGAAGCAGTGGCAAGAAGCGTTGAGCGGCTGGTGTGAGGATGGACTTGATTTTGGCCAACATCTTGCTAGAAGACCAAGTTGTTTTTTGACTTTTTCTGTTTTTTTTGAGTCATTTTGTTCGAGTGCATAGTCAGCACTTTGCGTCCTTACTTTAGAGTCTGTATTTTCTCTTTGTTGGACATTGCGTTGTAGGTACAACCCACACATTTTGATCATGTGTATAGAATCATAAGCAATACAATGATATTTTGACTGTACTTTCATCAGTCTATTCTTTGTACTTGTGCTTGTTTCATTTCATACTCTTCTTACTCTGTGATTATAGCCGAAGTCCTTCTTTCAAAATGACAACACTTAGAGATCAACATCACTGAGAGAATTTTTCTTTAGAAATTCACAAAAACTTTTTAAAAAATATTCTAACACTTAGAAATTTTTGTTTGGAAGTTCATAAAACTTTAAGATAAAACTTGTGCGCTTATTGTTGTTTGGAGTGACAGAACTTGTGAACTTATTGCATTCCCGTGATTTTGTCTCAGTACAGTGTTTGCCCCCAGTTCATAGGGTTTTTTACTTTAAACAATTTTCCAATATCCGGTAGCTTAGGGTTTATATGACCTCTATTGAAAATCTATCTAAGTAATGACCTAATCTTTCTTCGAAAGTTTGCGGCCTTAACATGTATTCTCAGTTTCCGATGGCACATTCAGATAAGTATGCAACTTATGCATGGAAATGCATTGTCAATCATTGAGTGACTTCCTTTTAGCAGCAATTATTCCTTAATAAATGCATGGGGTTTCTCACTCTCCTCGATGTTGCCCATCTTCAGGTCATTCGGAGGGCTATTATTTTAGGATTTAGCGCCCCACTTGTGTAGTAGGGAGACTGAGTTTGGATGCTTTTCGGCGTTGTCTATCTCCAGGCAATGCAAGAAGTTGGTTTTAGATGTTACTGCATTGCCTATCCCTGGGCAACGTGAAAAGTTTATTTTGAGCTTCCTTGGCGTCGCTTATCTCCGGGCAACGCAAGGAATTCATTTTCGATGTACCTTGGCGTTTCCTATCTCTAGGCAACGCGAGGAGTTTTAACTCGAGTGCGCGGCTTACGAGACGTGCAACTTTTGATGTTCCTCGATGTTGCCTATCTCTGCCAATGCGAGAAGTCTAAATATGGGTGCACGGCTCACGATATGCGTGGCTTTGGATGGTCCTCAGCGTTGTCTATTTCTAGGCAGCGCAAGAAGCTTAAATTTGGGTGTGCGGCTTACGAAATGCATGACTTTGGATGTTCCTCGGCGTTTCATTTCATCGGGAAACATGTGGAGTCTGTAATCAACGATCTTCGGTGTCGCCTATCTCTGCGCAACGTAAGTAGTTCGTTTTCGATGTCCCTCGATTGCCTATCTCTGGGAAATGCGAGGAGTTTCAGTTTGAGTGCACGGGTTATGAGATACGTGGCTTTTGATGTTCCTCGATGTTGCCTATCTTTAGGAAACATGAGGAGTTTGTTTTCGATGTTCCTCGGTGTCGCCTGTCTCTGGGCAATGCGAGGATCAATTTTTCGATGTTCCTTGGTGTTGGCTATCTTCGGGCAATGCGAGGAGTATCAGTTTGAATGTGCGGCTTACGTGACACACAGTTTTCGATGTTCCTCGATGTTGCTTTCTCCAAGCAAAGAGAGGAGTTTGTTTTCGACATTGCTCAACGTAGCTTATCTCCGGGCAACATGATGAGTCCACTTTTTGTTTTCCTCGATGTGTCCCATCTCCGGGCAATGTGAGCAGGTTAAATTTAGGTGTGTAGCTTTCAATGCTCTTTGGCATTACCTATCTTCAAGCGACGTGAGGAGTTAGTTTTTTAGTTAATCCCCAGCACTGCTTATCTTCGGGCAACGTGGAAGAGTTAGTTTTTAAAGTTCCTCGACATTGCCTATCTCTGGGCAACAAGAGAGTTTCAGTTTGGTGCTCCTAGGCATGGCCTATCACGGGGCAACGTGGAGGAGTTAGTTTTTTTAGGTGGTCCCCGACGTTGCCTATCTCTGGGCAACACGAGGAAATTAGTTTTTTATACTTTCCGAGGTTACCGGGGCAACATCAATTTTTCTTATTCGAGAGGCAACGATCAAGTTCCGTCGATCCAATGGTTTAAGTCGATTTGCTTCCGTCGATTCAACAGGTAATTTTTAAGAACACGGTCTGATTGGTTCAAGAAGCAAACTTTATTAAAGAAAGTATGGCAGATTCTTTGCCTATACACAATACCATCGACATTTCCAGGATGGCTTATTTGCTAAAAAGTAGAAAATACATAAAATATTCTTTTAGTTGAAATGACGACGGAGCGATTCGCTATTTCAGGCTCTAGGAACTACAACTCATTCGAAAGTTGTTAGCTTTAAAGTCGCGTCGTTGAGCTTTTGATAAACAACATACGGTCCTTCCCAGTTTCTTAAGCACAAGACCTCCAACTTTGAAGGTCTGATTATGAATTTTGGAGTTGAAGTGTCGTGCAACCCTTTTTGGTGGGCAGTCATTCTCAACTCTGCTTCTTTTTTTTCATCGACCATGTCTAGCGATTCGAGTTGGAGTTGCTCGTTTTATGCTTGATTAAAATTCTACCTTCGATGTGAGGGAACTTCTAATTCAACAGGAATCATTACTTCTGTACCACATGCTAATGAAAACGGAGTGTGGCCAATTACTGCTTTGTGTATTGTCCTATATGCCCATAGTGCAAGTGGAAGTTCGTCAACCCAATTTCCTTTTGCTTTTGTTAATCGATTTTTGATGGTGGATTTGATGATCTTATTTATTGCTTCCACTTGCCCGTTTGCTTGCAAATGGGCCACTGCGGAAAAGATTTTTCGATTCAAAAGTGCCTGTAGAAGTCTTTGAACTCGGCATTTTCGAATTAGGTTCCATTGTCGGTGATGATTTTTTGCGGCACACTAAACCTACAAATGATGTTTTTAGTGACAAAGTTAATAACTTTCTTTGCAGTTATGGTGGCCAGTGGTTCCGATGTGGCCCATTTTATGAAATAATCTACGACGACTATAGCATATTTAGCTCCTTCTTTAGCTATCATAAGGACATCAATCAGATCGATCCCCCATATCATAAACGGCCATGGGATGACCATTTGTGTCAGTTTTGTTGAAGGATTTCTCTTAATTTTGCTAAATATTTGACATCGATTGCATCTTATGGTGTGATCTGTGGCATCGCTATTTATTATTAGCCAAAAATATCTATATCGAAAGACTTTCTTTGCCAGCAATTGCCCCCCAGTGTGGTCTCCGCATTCGCCTTCATGTACTTCCTTTAGGATTTGTTATGTTTCATCATCGGTCACACATCTAAGAAGAGGGGTCGAGAATCCCCTTCGATAGAGTATCCCATCATGGATCATGAACTTTGGCGCCTTGTGGAGGAGCTTATTCTGTTGATTCCGATTAGTTGGTAGCGTTCCTGCAAGAAGATACTCCTTTATCGGTGTCATCCATGTATCTGGCTCGACGGTGGTCTCTAGAATCCAGTCCACGTCCATTTTGTCTATGCTTGAGCTGGTTAGCATTTCAACCCAAACCAATCCCAATGACTGGGGTTCTCTGGAGCTTGCCAGCGTAGCCAAATAGTCTGTTTTGGTGTTTTCCTCTCGTGAGAAGTAAGTTGTGGTGTAGTGCTCGATATCTCTTAAATGCTCTTGTACTTTGGACAGGTACGGGGTGATATTTTCTCCACGTGCTTGGTATTCCCCTTTCGTTTGACATATGCATAGTTGGGAGTCACTGTATATATAAATAGATTTTATCCAGAGTTCCTTCACAACCTTTAGTCCAGTGATCAAGGCTTCATACTCTGCTTTGTTATTTGTTGTGGAGAATTCCAAGCGCAAAGCATAGCTAATGGCTCGCTCCTTGGGGGTTTCAGGCACTTCCCTTGCCCTCGAACAGAGGTTTTTTGATGCATCGTTGACGAAGAGCTTCCATTACGTGCCTGCTTCCGATTAAACTTCCTCCTCGTCGTCCCTTACGGTAAATTCGACAATGAAGTTGGTCAATGCTTGCCCGTTTATTGCTTTTCTTAGACAGTATGTGATGTCGTATTGGCTCAACTTTATATTCAACATGAATAGTCATCCAAAAGTTTTTGGCTGGTATAAAACTTGCTTTCGGAGTTGGTCAGTTAATACTTTAATCGGAAGAGCTTGGAAGTACGGTCGTTATTTCTGAGATGCGATCAATAGGCAATATGCTAGCTTTTCCAACTTTGGGTAATTGTTCTTAGCTTCAGTGAATCATTTTCTAATTTAGTACACAGGTCGCCGGATTCTCGCTTCTTCCCACACGAGAGCCGAGCTCAGTGTGTGTCGGGAAACTGATAAATAGATGAATATGTCTTCTCCATCCCTTGGCTTTGATAAAATCGAGGGAGCTTCCATGTGTCGTAGCAGTTCCTCAAAAGCTGTCTGGCAAGCTTTGCTCTATTTGAAGTTTTTCCTTCCTTTCCTCAATGCGTTGAAGAACGGTATGCACTTGTCGGTAGCTTTAGAGATGAACCGACTCAGTGCTGCAGCCTTTCCATTCAAGCTTTGAATTTCTCTCTTATTTTTAGGGGCTTGGACTTCCCGTATCGTTGTTAATTGCTTTGGATTTTCTTCGATGCCCCAGGCAATTACTATGAATCCCAAGAATTTCCCAGAGGCTTCTCCGAAGTTACATTTAAGCGATTTGAGATTTATTCTATAGTTGTGGAGTATTTCAAACATTTCAACAAGATTATCTAGATGGTTAACAGCTACTCGAGATTTGACTAATGTATTGTCCACATAAACCTTCATAGTCTTCCCGATCTAGCATTTGAACATAGTATTCACTAGACTTTGATACGTTGCCCCTACATTTTTCAAACCAAATGACATTACTCTGTAGTAGTACAACCCCAAACTGGTGATGAAGCTGGTGTTTTCTTGGTCTGGTTCATGCATCAGGATTTGATTATAGCTCGAGTATGCTTCCATAAATGACAGCAGTGCATGTCCCACTATTCCATCCACCAGTTGATCAATCCTCGAAAGTGGGAAGCTATACCTCGGACATGCTTTGTCAAGGTCTGAGAAATCACTACAGGTTCACCATTTTCCGTTGGACTTCTTGACTAAGACCGAGTTTGATACCCCTTCTGGGTAGGTCGCATTCAAACAAAGCCATTAGCAATCAGTTTATCTACTTCTTCTCTCAATGCCTTGGACCGTTCCGGGCCCAAGCTGCACCTTTTTTGCTTAACTGGGTGAATTTGGGATCATTATTAAGGGCATGGCAGGCAATCTCGGGTGATACCCCACACATATCGGAGTGTGTTCAAGCAAATACGTCCAAATTAGTATGGAGGAATTTGGTTAGTTCTGATCGCATCTTTTTTCTAAGGTGCAACCCAATTTTTAAGACCCGTGTTGGGTCACCCATACAGACTAGGACAAACACTGTCAACTCTGCTAGTGCTGCCCGATCCTCCCCTAAGCTCTTCTTCCTAGGGTCCAAAGCTTTGGCGAATCAGCTATGGTCCATAAGCTAGTAGCGGCTATGCAGTTTCTATTCGGAGGGCTCATGGATGTGAAGGTCCTTTCCCACATCCTTTCCTATTTCCTTTCTTCTTGACTCACGCAACTCTACAATGAAGCATTCCCAGGCAACGCTTTGTTCTCCATTCTTAACTCCTATTATGTGCTCAGTAGGGAAGTTCATTATAAGGCACCATTGGACCAATGCTATTCTGAAGTCGGCTACTGGGGGTCGTCCTAAGAATGCATTATATGTTGACATTTCATCCATATCGCAAAAGTCTAAATGAGGGTGACTCATCACTCATCCACTCCAAGCTCCATAGGTATGTCGATTGTTCCCACCGGTTGTTTGGGTTCTCCAGTAAATCTTAGAATTTTAGTCTGGCATGCAGCAAATTTTCATTGGTCAAAAATTTGTTTGAACAGTATGTTAACTAACTGCCACTGTCAACCGACACTCGTCGGACTATGGTGGGACCGACTCCTACTGTTACCACCATTGGGTCGAGTGTTGGAGCTTCAATCCCTTCGGTGTCCCAATTGTGGAAAACTATGTCATTGCTTAGAACCTTTTACTGCTTGGTCGGAGTTTCAACATCTACAACTAGACACGATTCCTTTAGACCATGCTTTAATGAACTCGCATATCGCTCCATCTCTCTCCAACTTGTTTGCATAGGATGTGGTCCCCCAGATATTATCCCGATAATAAGTCTTTGGTCGGTTCATTTTGACCCTTCTTCGTTAGTTCCAGCTTGATTTCTTTGCTTCCTAGGAGGTTGAGGGACTATAGATTGATTGGTTTTTTGTGGCTTCTTTATATATTGTTGAAGTTTATTGTCTCGGATTAACCCTTCGATGAGGTCCTTAAGGTGGCAGCATTCGTTTGTATTATGCCCGTGCGTCTCGTGGAAGCGGAAGAATTTCCCTAAGCGCTTTTTCTGTCCCATTGCCTCCTTTCTAAGAGGTTGCATATACTCTTCAGTTTCTTGTGTTGCAAGATAAATATTCTCTAGAGCGTCATTCTGGAGGGTATAGTCCTCCTGTCTAAACCGTTTAAATCTTTTGTTTGCCACCATTATTTCATTTATCGGAGTATTGGTTTCTTCTCTTTTGATTCCCGCTCTTTTTTGAAACTCCTTGAGTACTTCTAAGACCATGCGTGTTTTGATTTACCACTATATCACTTTATCCGACATTCATCTGTTGTATGCCGATCGATTTTCTTTTCAATTCTTGTGCTTCCTCCAATCTCAAATACTAGCTTGCTTTACGATTGAAGTCTTTCCTGTTGGTAGGTTGCTTCATCTTAATCCATTTCTCGAACTCCGTTTCTATGTGAGTAGCATGGACCAATGCCATAAAAACCATATCCTCATTGGGGTTGCTTACTTCCGTTACCATTGTATTAAACCTGCTCACGAATGATTTCAATGACTCGTTGGGCCCTTGGACCAATCCGGATAGGGACATGACGTCCTTCGGTTGTGCAGTATGAAGCCTGAACTAGTCAAGGAATTTCATTGCAATTTGGTCAAAAGTAGAAACGGATCTTGGGAGGAGTCGGGTGAACCACATAAATGCAACTCCTTTTAGAAAAATATGGAAACATTGGCAATGAACGGCCTCTAGAGCATTGGCTCCGTTCATGTACCAGCTATACTTGTACAAATGGGGCTATGGGTCCTTCGTTCCGTCGTAGGAGGGGATAGTTGGCATAGTGAATTTGTCTGGGTATCTTACATTGAAGATCTCATCGGGAAAAGGAGTTCGACTCGAGGTAGATCCCCATTCATCGTCCTTTCGGTCCTTGCTCTCGACCATCACCCATTTGACAATGTCTGTTATGTATGCCTCTGATGTTCGGTAGCCTTGGGGCGACAATCAGTCACTATGCCGATTGTTTGGTTCTGCAAATGGTCTTGGCATGTGGGCTGAAGCCTAAGCCCTCCTATCCAAGAGAGCCACTCCCGTAGGACCCAGTTGGCTTGTAGTTGACCTAACTGGGGCAGTTTGGACGTTTCTAGCATCATCGAATGCATTGGCTTTCTCTTCCATCTGATTACCTTACTTTCCATCTTTCGAACCAGAAAGATTGACATTTATATCTTCCTACGGGGTTTTGGCCCCTTGATTCAAATTCAAGATTGGTTTCTTTGTGTCGGGTGGAGTATTCTCATTCTCCTCCACGCTGGATCATGTTGTTACCTTTATTTGTGGATGTTTTCCATTCCTTCTATGTAGGCTAGAAATGGAGGAATTCTCTTGTTCTACAGTAGTTACTGGTTTAGGCACAGCCCTTAGAGCGAGGTTTGATTGGAGGGTCAATAGAGCATTAAGCTTCTCCATTAGAGCCTTTTGACTATTTTCCATTTTCTGATTGATCTCCTTAGCCATCTTATTCAGTTCACCCCTGGTGATGACTTCATGCTAAATGGTGAATGCTGGTTCTTGGTTTCCTAAGTTAGCACCATTTACTTTAGCTTGTTGGAGACAAGCTCCTTCTATATGAAAGGAACAGTGGATTAAGGATCTCAAGGCTAATTTAACACTAGAGGGGGGAGGGTGAATTGTGTTTAATGAATTCTAAGATTTATAGGAAATGGATTGAAATTATGACACAAAAAAATGCAAAACTTAATCATAGAACAATCACAGAATCAAACACATATTCAGAAAGTAAATAAAAAGCAGGAAAGGAAAAGAACACACCGGATTTTATACTTGTTCGGAGTTACCCTACATCCAGTCCTCTACCAAGGCAAACCACCTCATGTAGATTTTTATTATACCTGTGTCGATATTACACTCCTCAATTTATAAAGGCCTTGAGGTACCCTCCTGTCTCACGGGTCCGGGGCAAACTTGATTTATGGGCCACAAGATTACCCAATTGATTTTCAGGCACAACCACACCTTATAGAGAGACTTGATAAATTTTTGATTACAAATTGATCCTATAACTCTGAATAGCACTTTGATCTTCGAGAGAGGACAGAGAATCAAACAGGAATGAAAGTATAATTTGATTCACTTGAGAATTTGGTAGAATTTCGGCACGAAGTTAAAAATATGATAATTATAGAACATGGATTTGTGGAGAAGAAGTGAAGAAAATATGAGAAAGTTTATATTAAAAAATTCATTTGAGAAGGCTATTCATAGAGTACCAATAGTCCTAACCATTCGTGAAGAGATTTAAACGAATAGACACTTCTTTTGAAAATTGAAAATTTTGAATTCAACGGCCAGCATGTCGACATGGGGTATCCCATGATGTCGACAACTCCTTGTTAAAAAAATGAAAACCTTGTTTTGAAAATGGTATTGAAATGAAAAAAAAAATGAAATGGCTCTGGAGTAAAATAAACTAATTTTACTATGTTTTAAAACATAAAAATAAAGAATATTTTAAGGCTAAAACATCTTTTTTAAAATCATTTGAAAAGATAGTTTTAAGGCTAAAACATTTTGAAAAGCAGTTTAAAACCATTTTGAAGTAGTTTTGCAAGCTTCTTCCTGCAGAATATCTCATCACATCAGGACTCGAGAACTTTTAGAAAACCACGATGTTTGTGGGTTTGTAAGCCACTTGTCGTAGGTTTGTAAGCTACTTGTCGTGGGTTTGTAGGCCACTAAGAAGGTTGAAATGGGTTCCATCCCAAATGAAATTCGGAATGAAGATTTCCATGCTATTATGAAGTTTTAACAAAACCTAGACACATATCTTGAAATCTTGATCTTGATACTCATGAGTCTTCAAACTTGATTTTTTCATTCTTGATCTTTATGTTGTACAGTCTTCAATAATCAATACCTGCCTTATATATATCCTGCATAATATCATTCATATATATTTAGACAATAGTGTTAGTATATAAGTTAAAATAAAATAAGTTACAAAGGTTGTGGTCACTAAAACCACTATCTCCAGTTCCTAACAATCTCCCCCTTTTTGATGATGACAACCTTATAAAATATACTTACCACTTCGATCATACCAACCACTTCCCCTTAGTCCAAGTCTACTATTTTATGTAACTTATCTCCCCCTTTGGCATCAACAAAATAACCTATAAACCTTGAACATAATAGAAAAAGTGATAAACAAACATATGACATAAGAATAATAAGTATGTATGAGTTAAACATAAAATCCTAAGTTAAAATGGAATTTAATATTTATATACCAACAATTGTTAGAAGAACATTAATTAATATACTAATTATATATAAATTTACAACCCAATATACAATCAAGAAAATGAAAAAAGCCTAACGAGGACCCTTAACTATCAGTGATTTTTGGACCGAATAATTTGGATAGTGAAGACAAAAGTTTCAATGTTTTCGACTAAGTTCCCATTAGCATAAAAAAGGACCTCTCCAACGCAAATCATGCCATCGTCTTCATCCTTATGAACATTCGGGTTCGGCAGAGGATGTTCTTCTTCTTGATCCTCTTGTGGTTCTTCTAGAGGCTCTTCTTCTTCAGAGTTCATGGCTTGTGATGATTCTTCGATGACAATGGGATTGGCATGGTTATCCATAAGGAATTTTTGTACATTCCTAAGGATTTTGCCTTGCCTTTCTTGTTCTCTATCCATTCGCAGTTGACTTACTTGAATTTCGACCATCATTTGAAGTAAATCTTTCATCTTCTCTTGTATTTTGATGACTCATACATGTGTGGAATGTTGAAAAGGGGTAGAATGAGAAGAAGTCGGTGAAGAAGGTTCATTATTAGAGGAGGAAGCCATTACTTTACTGTTTTAGAAGTTTATTACATAGAGTAGAATAGAGAAAAGGAGTAAAAGTCAATATATATATATATAACCAAATAACTAATTTTAGAGCGAAATTTAAATTTAAAATCTCGGCCTATATGCCGAACATAGGGAGATGGGTCATGTCGACATGCCCAGTTCAATTTTTGAGAATTTTTTTTATTTATATTAATTATTAACTACACTTTTATTATTTATAATTTATATTTCAGTTAATGAACATATACCTAATTCTATTCTAAATTTAGTGTTGTTTTGTTCATTTAATGGTTTGGTTAATATATCGGCAATTTGTTTTTCAGTATTAATATATTCAAGGGTTATGACTTCTTTACTTATATTATCTCTAAGAATATGATGTCTAATATCAATATATTTTGTTCTAGAATAATGAGTTGGATTCTTAGATAGGTTTATTTCGTTAGTTTTATCACAATAAATTGGTTATTTATTTATAGTGAATCCAAAATCTTTTAAAGTTTGTTGTATATATATAACTTGAGAACAAGCCAAAGCAGCAGATATATATTCTGCTTCAGTTATTGACAAGGATACTGTATTTTGCTTCTTACTAAACCACGAAACTAGAGAATGTCCTAGAAAGTAACAAGTTCCACTTGTACTTTTTCAGTCTGATTTACAACCAGCGTAATCAGCATCACAGTATGAAATCAAATCAAATATATCAATTTTAGGATAAAATAAACCATAATCTAAAGTATGTTTTACATATCTTAAAATTATCTTAACCGCTTTTAAGTGAGTTCCTTTAGGTTGAGACTGATATCTTGCACAGAGACAGACACTATGCATGATGTCAGGATGACTTGCTGTTATATAAAGCAGCAAACCAATCATTTCCCTATAAAATTTTTGATCAACATCTTTTCATTTATCTTCTTTACTTAAAGCTACATTAGTTGTCATTGGAGTTGGTTTCCCACCAGAAGTAGTCAATCCAAATTTATTAATTAAATCTTTAGCATATTTTTATTTACTAATGAAAATTCCTTTATCTAATTGTTTGATTTGAAGTCCTAAGAAAAAACTTGGTTCTCCCATATGACTCATTTCAAATTATTTATTCGTTATATCTGAAAATTCTTTATTTATTATGTTATTAGTTGATCCAAATATAATATCATCTACTTGTATTTATATTAATTAAATATAATTTTTGTTTATTTTAATAAAAAGAGTTGTATCTATTTTACCAATTCCAAAACCAGATTGTAGTAAATAAGTTCCTAGGAGCTTGTTTCAGACCATATAGAGCCTTCTTTAATTTATATACATGATTTGAAAATTTATCATCTTCAAAAAGTGGAGGTTGTTCTACATAAACATATTCTTTTAAAAACCATTTAGAAAAGCACTTTTAACATCCATTTGATATAACTTGAAATTATTGTAGTTTGCGAAAGCAAGTAGAATTATGATGGCTTGTAGTCTTGCTACGGGTGCAAAGGTTTCGTCATAATCAATTCCTTCTTCTTGACAATAACCTTGCGCGACTAAACGAGCTTTATTTCTCACGACCTCACCAAGTTCATTCATTTTATTTTTACAAACCCATTTTGTTCCAATTATACTTTTATCCTCAGGTCTAGGAACAAGTTCTCAAACATTATTTCTGGTGAACTAATACAATTCTTCTTGCATAGCAAGAATCCATGAATCATCAGATGATGCTTCCTTTGGATTTTTAGGTTCAATAGTTGGTATAAAAGCTACATTACACATGCTATTTAATTGATTTCTTGTTTTAACTATAGATTCAGTATTTCCTAGTATATTTCTACAGGATGATCTTTTAACAGCCTAATTCTTTTATTAGTTTGAATGATTTCACAATTAGTTTCATTAGGTTCATTATTTAAAGTTAAAAAATCCTCTTCATCTTCTATTTGTACAGTATCTTTGAAATTTTCATCAAAAGATGCATATATTGTTTCTTCAAAAGTGTTAGTTCTCAAATTATAAAATCTAAATGCTTTACTTCTATTGGAATATTCGACGAAGATACCTTTACCGGATTTAGGTTCAAATTTATCTAAATTTTCTTTTGTATTAAGAATAAAACACTTACTACCAAAAACTTCAAAATAAGTTACTATAGGTTTCTTATTGTAAAGCAATTCATATAATGTTTTATTAGTTAATGGTCTAATTAAAATCCTATTTAATATATAACATGCTGTGGCGACTGCTTCAGACCAAAAATTTTTAGGTAAGTTATTATCAGAAAGCATTATTTTAGCACACTCTTGAATCGTTCTATTCTTACGTTCTACCACTCCATTTTATTGTGGAGTTCTTGGAAAAGAGAAATTATGAGTAATTCCTTTTTGATTATAGAAATTCTCAAAATTTTCATTTTTAAATTCTTCATCGTGATTACTATGTATAGTTTTTATTTTTAAAGAAAGTTGATTTTGAATTATTTTAGCAAAATTCTTAAATAATTCAAAAGCATCACTTTTAAGTTTAAGAAAAATTGTCCAAGTATATCTAGAATAATCATCTATAATTATAAAAAAATATTTATTATGATTAATTGATTGCACTTGAGATGGACCGAATAAATCTAAATGAAGTAATTCTGAGGTTTAGAAGTAGATATCATATCTTTTAATTTAAATGAACTTTTCTTAAGTTTTCCTAATTGGCAAGCATCACATATACTATCTACTTTAAAGTTTAACTTGTGAACACCTCTAACTAAGTCAAGATTTAATAACCTAGATAATAGTTTGAAATTCAAATGACCAAATCTTTAATGCCAAATCCAAGGGTCACTTGTATTAGACAAAAGACATAAGTTATCATTGTAACTTTCATACTAAGGATGTAAATGTTTTCCTTCCTAATTCCTTCAAAGATAATATTTGACTTATTATCTTCGATGTGACATTTATCTTTTCCAAATTTAATTTTAAATCCTTTATCACATAGTTGACTTATACTAAGCAAATTATGTTTTAAATTCCTACCTAGCAAAATATCAAAAATAGGAGGAGTTTTAAAATTACCGACATTGCCGATGCCAATCACATATCCTTTTGAGTTATATCCAAAGTTGACCAATCCACCATCTTGATATATAATGTCATTGAGTATCTTGGTATTTCCAGTCATATGCCTTGAACAGCCACTATCAAGTATCCATTTATCTTTCTCAATTCGCATAGTTTGTCCATTGGTTGTTGATTCTCCAAAAGCTATGTAACATATTAGTTCCTGCATAACAAACCAATTCAGTAGATAACTTGACTTTTCATAAAAAATATATGCAGACTTATAATACTTTGATGAAATGCATGAAATCAAACTAGTGTTAACAAAATTTCTTAAAAATGCCATTTTTAACTTTTAAGGTTTTAGATTATGAAAACTATTAAAACCTTGCTCTGATACCAATTGAAAGGGACAATGGATTAAGGATCTTAAGGCTAATTTAACACTAGAGGGGCGGGTGAATAATGTTTATTGAACTTTAAGACTTATATGAACTAAATTGAATTTATGACACAAACAAATGTAGAACTTAATCATAGAACAATCACAGAATCAAACACAGATGCAGAAAGTAATTAAAAAGCAATAAAGGGAAAGAACACACCGGATTTTATACTGGTTCGGAGTTACCCTACATCCAGTCCTGTACCAAGGCAAACCACCTCATACAGATTTTTATTAAAATAGTGTCGAGATTACACTCCTTAATTTATAAAGGCCTTAAGGTACCCTCCTGTCTCACGATTCCAGGGCAAACTCTCTTGATTTACGAGCCACAAGATTACCCAATTGATTTCCAGGCACAACCACACCTTATAGAAACACTCGATAAACTTTTGATTACAAATTGATCCTATAACTCTGAAGCACTTTGATTTTTGATAGAGGATAGAGAATCAAACAAGAATGAAATTCTAATTTGATTCAATTGAGAATTTAGAAGAATTTCGACACGATCTTAAAAATATGATAGTTATAGATCATGGATTTGTGGAGACGAAGAAATGAAGAAAATATGAGAAAGTGTATATAAAAAAATTCATTTGAGAAGGCTATTTATAGAGTACCAACAGTCATAACCATTCGTGAAGAGATTTAAACGAATAGACACTTCTTTTGAAAATTGAAACTTTTGAATTCAACGGCCACCGTGTTGACATGGGGTATCCCATGTTGTCGACATCCCCTTGTTAAAAAAACGAAAAACTTGTTTTGAAAGTGGTATTGAAATGAAAACAAAATGAAATGAATCTAGAGTAAAATAAACTAATTTTACTATGTTTTAAACACGCAAAAACAAAGAATATTTTAAGGCTAAAACATCATTTTGAAAATCATTTGAAAAGTAAAACATTTTAAAAAGCAGTTTTGAAAATTGTTTTGAAAAACCATTTTGAAGTAGTTTTGCAAGCTTCTTCCTACAGAATATCTCAAACATTAGGACTCGAGAACTTGTACAAAACTAGGATGTTCGTGGATTCGTAAGCCACTTATCATAGGTTTGTAAGCTACTTGTAGTGGGTTTGTAAGCCACTAAGAAGGTAGAAATGGGTTCCATCCCAAATGAAATTTGGAATGAATATATCCATGATATTATGAAGTTTTAACAAAAACTAGACACATATCTTGAAATCTTAATCTTGATACTCACGAGTCTTCAAACTTGATTTCTTATTCTTGATCTTTATACTGTACAGTCTTCAATAATCAGTACCTTCCTTATATATATCTTGCATCATATCATTCATACATATCTAAACAATAGTGTTAGTATATAAGTTATAATAAAATAAGTTACAAAGGTTGTTGTCATCAAAACCACTATCTCCAGTTCCTAACACTATAGATATTACTGCCCCTAAGGATCTTCCAAAGGTAGTTCTTCTTCTTCCAAGAGCCATTAGTCTTAAAACAACGAGTTCTTCAATTAAAGATTGGGGATCTATCTTCTAGACCTATGGGATCCAAAGTAGATAGCTAGATCTGATCTCGAGTTGGGTTCTCAATGAAAGCACCAAAATGTTGACCCAAAAAATGGACCAATACCTTGGTCAGAATTTGAAAGCCCCAACCCTGTTTTACAGAGCAATATCACATATCACAGATATAAAGAAAGAATAGTAAAAGAAAGTAGACAAAGAATTTTTATAGTGGTTCGATTGTTAATGAAGCCTTCGTCCACTTTATAGTTTTATTATAGATTGATTGCTGTTACAATATATGCTTGATTACAAGGTCTTGATTATTTTCTAGCTAGATTGAATCTCCAGAGTTAGAATGCACAGGAGAATCAGTGTATTCCTTTAGAGATTGTTGTGTGGGAGATAGAGAGTGAAGAATAATTCCCGTAGAGCTTCAGCAACCAGTTCGAAGAAGAGCCTATTTATGTTGTAGGTGAGATGGTAGTTATAGAGATCGGAGAGCTTCTTGGCCAGTCCTATCTTCGTCAGCTTACAAGTAGGTAACAGGCGACCTAGGGGAACTTTGGCTTGCAAAACGAGTCAAAACCATGGGTCGCGGGCGACCCATGGCCTTGATTTGTTTGGAGGACCAACATCTCACCTCTTTTGTAGTGTTCCACAACTGGTTTGTTTGAAGGTTCAAGGAGAAGCATGGGTCTTTGATGATCTAAGCATTTAGGATTTTTCTAGAGTCTGGAATTGGAGATATTTCCATAGCCTTTTATTGTTGCTCTTACATTTTGATGGCAATTAGCTAGCTGTTTATGTTCAGATACTGATTGGATTAAAGGAATGCGACCTCTCGGCCTCGATCTCAGTCGTTGTCTTATTCGTACAGCTTTCCCTTGTCTTAGCTTTGCTGGTTAAGCCCTGTACCATCATGTCTACACAAGATTGCCCTATTTTCTTTTGGATTCTGCTAGGTTAAAAACCCGGATAACATTACTCATTTTTAACTCAATTTTTAGATCCATTTTGTTTCTAATTCAAGTATGATTCTCTACTATCTATCTACTTTAAATTGATCAAAAGGTTCTAGTTGAAATTGTATTGAAATTGCTCCAGACATTTATTGTCTTTAAAATTAATTTTCAAATTTTCATAAGTATGCTTTCTTATATATACACACATTAAAAAATAACTATAAATAAGTAAAATTTCAAAATAAAAATTATATTATGACCTGAAACATCATTTGATATTTTATAAATATTTTCATATGACTCAAATATGTATTTTTATAACATATTTCAATATAAACTTGTTTCTTTCAGTTTAACTCTATATTTCTAGTCCTTGTTATATAACTCTTACAAATTAATAAAAATTTATATAAAACCATATTATTTAGAAACATACTACTTTTCTAGAAATCATTTTATCCCATTTTTTTATACTTTATTTCAGAGTTTACAAAGCATATATAATATAAATATATAGTCTACATATATTTTGAAATTTCACTCTCCGGTTCATATAATTTATCATAACAAACTTCAATTCATAATCATTTATGCATTTCTGTATGATTATTAGACTTATATTACTAATACAAAGTCAAATACTCCATTTTTTGACCAAACATTTAAAAGTTTCCATTTCATATTAATTATACATCCAAATTATTTTTTTAATTTCTAATTATACCTCATTCAATTATTGTGATATTTTAGTAATCAATCAATTCAATCCAAATTCTAACTTTTAAATCATTATTATCTTAGAAAATGATAAGGTTGTACAATTTATATAGTAATTTAGATGTAAACACCACATATGGATTAAATTATCCCCGAATTGCTAACTTTTTGGAATTAGCCTTAGCTCCAAATTAATGTATCAAAGACTTAAATTGATATTAGAATGCAGCCATAGCTTCACACTTCGATCTGGTATTTAATTTGTTTGATTCCATGGGGAATTGTGATGGGAATTTGGGTTTGAATTAGAGAAAATATTTCTGTCTATTTGAGTGAAGAAGAAGATAAAAGTAATGCATATTGAAGTGATTTAAATTATAAAATAGGAAAAATCGATAGGTATTTATAGAAAAAGGTGTCAGATCAAGTTAAGTTGAGTTATCCCAAATTCAAATTTCTAAAACACAAAAACCGCAATATCTCTTACATTTAAACTCCGAATCAGACAAATAAATATACAATATGCATAAGAAGAATGAGATGGTCGCAATGGTGCCATTGTTATTTCCAAATTATAAAGTGTAAAAAATGATGATTTTCCCCTCGGTCAAAATTATTTTATTTCTTGTTGTTTGGACCAAAAATGGCATAAAAACCCAATCAAGTAATCAATGAAAATTATAAAAGAAAAAAGGATAAAAGTGAAAAGAAACACACAATTTCTACAGTGGTTCGGCAAACACTTTGGCCTATGTCCACTTTATCATTTTATATTGATCATGCTTTGCTCCTACAAAGTATATTTTATAAATTGGGTATGAAGTATACAACCTTTAATCAAAAATGGATGTCTCAACTCGTAATTAATTCAGAGTTCAAAAAGAATATCCATTTGAAGCGTATCTCCTCTTCTATTTGTAGACGAATCCCACCATTAAAATCGCCTAAAACCTCTCATCCACATTCTCCACATTGCCACGAAGATAGTGTAAAAAGATTGTGGTTTATAGCCCATTTTCATTTACAACTCGATATCAAGCTGAAGGGCCTCAACTCAATGCTAAGTTGATTTATCACAGCCAACTTTTGTCTTTTTCTCATTTCGCTTTCTAATCTTCAAATAGTGCTTGTTAGCTTGCCCTTTGTAACATATTAACTCAGTGGAAACTTGAAGCATGTCAAGTTGTGAGTCCTTGTTGATCTTTAGCTATCTCTTTTGTAGAGTTTTACTTCGTTATCTCTTGATGTTCTCCAACTATTTATATACAGTTCCTTGTCATTTGTTTAGTCCCGTTCAATCATTCAAAAATGTTCGGAGACTATGGAAAATTTGCCTACATCACATTGACCCCTAAAGTACACCTCATGAAAATAAGGTATGCTTTGCTCAAGAACAAATATTAGAGGTTGGTGAATTATGAAGAGTTAAGCTCTCCTTTATTCAAGGGACCAAACGTGGCTTCTTTCAGATTCACCTACAAATCAAAGGTTATTCCAATACCATCATAGTTAAGGACTCAAGTCCTTGCCTGCGAGTTAATTATAAGTCATAATCATTATGTGTTCCATCGGTATTTAATATATCACATATTATAGATTGAGGTCATCTAGTGATTGCTCAGGGTCAAATTATCATATATCAGTGTAAATATCGTCCCATGTTCTCCTAGGATTTAACTATAATATCATATATCTGGTAACCATGAATCATTAATTATAGAAATACACTAATTAGAATGGAGTGTCACTTATAAATCATCTGCTATCGCCAAACACCCTAATATAAGCATGTCCAATCACATCTAGGTAGTGCTATAATCTAATAATCATCATTAAATCATTTCTGAGTCAAGAGGCATTAGAATCCCAACGTTTAATTATCAATCTCTCCAGAGCTGATAATCGATATCTAGTTTTAATTCTTATATCTTCATATCACATAATCATATATAAAAATTAAGCTCATCCGCCTACACTATGATGAGGGAACAAGTATCCATGCACATCCATCCACTTGCTCCTCGATAAAGGGACTCGCCATCCAAGCATGTCCATCCACACACCTTCTAGTAATGGGACTTGTTATCCAAGCATGCCATCGATTTTCTCTTCGATGATGGGGCTTACTATCTAAGCATGTCCATCCATTCACTCTCTATTGACGGGACTTACTATCCAAGCACGTTCATCCACCTACCTTCGATAAGGGGACTCACTATCCAATGTGGGTCCATCCATTTACATTTTGATGAAAGGACTCTATATCAAAGCACGTCCATCCACTAACTCTCATGTAAAGGGACTCACTATCTAATGCAAGTCCATTCATTCTCTCTCCTTCAGAAAGACTTTATATCCAAGCCATCCATCCATTCACTCTCTAGTGATTGGACAAGCTATTCCATATGCACTCTCAAATGAGAAGAATTGCACTTCATGGTTCATCACCCCATCTCTCCAATCGGAGGAACTGTATCATGTCCGTTTGTCATCTTTGATTTTAGGAATATCCAAGATCCATTGGTATTCTATCATTATATCAATGCTAATCTTCACGTTGGTATGATTTTGAAATCCAAATATCCACCAGTCACTTATAAAATCCAAATCAAAAGCATTAAACAAAACTATAAAGTCCAGTTTAGTCAGGGAATGCCCTCAGACTTCAATCTAGAGCATGCCTAAGGGACCACTCGGGATCGGTGCATGAGTAAGTGGTTTAGTAGTTATCCTTCATGTCTTATTCTATGAAAACAAAGTAAATAAATTACACCATACTCCGATCCATCCTGATCATAGGATAATCATCCTCTACCCATTTCGATGGCCATCTCTAGATATATCTACTACCGATGGTGGTCATTCCAGTAGCATTATTAATGTTTGTGCCATAGTAATCTAGTTTATGACATATTATTGTAAGTGGTTACTCTGAACCAGTTTTTTGATCAATTTATATGGGTTCCTGCATTCATTTTCTTCATGTCCATCTGGCTCATTGAACAAACAATGTTTACTAGACCTGCTTTCTCAATCTGTGGGCTCTCTCGTAGCAGCCTTTTTTATAAAAGATCTCCCCCCGATATTAAAGTAGGTCATCTCTTGGGTTTCAGTCAGATCCATGTAGGAAGAAAACTTCTGCACCCTCCTTTGTTGCTTTAGTCCATCGAAGCCATCATCAGCTTTATGTTTTCTTTTATCCTATCTATATCCAATTCTGGATGGTCCGCCATCATCTACGGCATTGATTGCAGAGTTCTTAGCTTTGCATCTTCCTCGTACAAAATCTCTCGGCTTGATTGTAAAAATGTACAAGATCTATTGGGGGAACCCTTTATAAAGCAATTTAAAAATCAGTTTTACTTACAATCCTAGAAATTACCACCATCAGGACTATCGACAGGTTTTCTTTCTTCATTGTAGCGGTTTCTGTGTTGAATCTATTTAAGTAGCTCCATGAGGTCTCACCAGGCCTCTATTTCACACTTGAAAGTGTAATCACATTTGTGGTCGCATTATACAAACCCTAAAATTGTTCATAAACTTCTCCACAAGTCCAGTCCACATGCTAATGAACCTATTATCCAACTATCGGAACCATATCGATATTAAATCTATCAAATATAACATACATCCCATTACCTCCTCCAAAGCACCCAATAGTCCTATATGCTGAATATACCTCATAGATGTATTGTTAGATCAGCCCTTCCATCATATAACTCCAAAAAAGATGATTTAAAATCTGGTGGATTCCTAGCATATTGGATTAGAGTGAAAGAATTTCTGTTCACATCCTCTGATCATCAACCTAGGGTTCCCTATAGACTGCATGTCTTACCAATTTTTTTAAACGACCATCCTAATTCAATTCAAATTCGTGAGGCTCCATGTGCCTCTGACTATGTTCTCCATCATGGCCCCATTCCCATAGGGCCTTTTGGCTCCAATTCATGTTGATGTACATTTGCGTTCTGATCTCTATTATGTAGCACAACATCATTCCTTAGACATGCTCTGCCTTGTCCAACCTTAATCAAATCATGCCTCCTTGGTCCCTTGACATGGTATCAAGTAGATTTCTCAAGTCAATACCGAGTTGTGGCATCCCTACGGGGTTTGCTCCAAATTGTCTTGCTTCGTGTCCAGGTGTGCTTATTTTTACTTTCAACCTCTACTTCTAGTTTCCACTTACTATGGCTCTCATTTCTTGCTCCATCCTTCTATGAGAGCCAATCATCGCATCTTCTTGTCAAGACACTATCATATCCTACATCTTTGTCATCATCCTTTCCATATTTTCTCCAGTCACATAAATTGATGGATTCTTATTTGAGGACACATCCTGGCTACCTCCATATCCCTATTGGCTTCCTTTAAAAATAGCTCTTCTTATGGATGATCTCCTCATTTTTTCTATATTAAATCTCAGGTTCTTTCTAATGAAAGTGACAAATTGTTTGGACCAAAAATGACACAAACACCCAATCAAGCAACCAATGATTATAAAAGAAAAGAGGTTAAAAGAGAGAACTAACACACAATTTTATATCGTTTTGGCAAATACTCTAGCCTATATCCACTTTATAATTTTCTATTGATCGTACTTTGCTCCTATAAAGCATATTACTCGGTTGCTTATAACTCGAGTATAAAGTACACAACCTTTAGTCATAAGTGGATGTCTCAACTTGTCGTTAATTCAGAGTTCACGAAGTAGATCCCTTTAAAGTGTATCTCCTCCCATATTTATAGACAAACTCCACTATCAAAATTGCTTAAAAACTATCAACAATGTTCTCAACATTCCTACGAAGATGGGGAAAAATGATCGTGGTCAAAGCCCATTTCCATTCATAACTCAATACCGAGTTGAGGGGGCTCAACTCGGTGCCTAGTTGACTTATCATGGCCAACTTGTGTCTTCTTCTCTGTTTCTTTCTAATCTGATGATAGTACTTGTTAACTTGTCTTTGTATCTAATTCCTTGTCGTTTGTTTAGTCTAGTTTAATCATTTGAGTCTATTCGAAAATTGTGGATCATTTTTTGATATAATTTTATTATATAAATTATCAAAAAACATGAGTTATCATTGTAAGACTTCATGGAATTTCATGTACTATAGTGAGTGACCGACTCATAGACATGGCTTTAGATTCAGAGCTATGTATGAGTACTATTTACCATCCACAGGTAGATGGCCAAACCAAAAGATTGATCGAGTGTTGGTAGCCTAAGAGCTTGCATGTTAGACTTCAATGGATCTTGGGAAGATCACCTTCACTCAGTAGAATTTTTGTAGCTACCAGTCCAGCATTGAGATGACACCTTTTCACACATTTTATGGAAGGCCTTATAAGTCCCTCCTAATTTGTTATGAGACAAGGGATAAACATTTAGGTCCAAATTCGATAAGGGAGGATTCAAAAAGATTAATTTGAATACACAAAGGATGAAGAATGCCTAATCTAGACAAAAGAGCAATGCTGGTTGGAGGTGGAGAGACTTAGAGTTTGATATATGAGATCACATGTTTGTAAAGATGGAACCTATAAGAAGCACTATGAGGTTTGGAAAAAATGAACAGTTAGCGCCGAGATATATTGGTCCATTTTCGATATTAGAGAAGATCGAAAGGGTAGCAACATAGTCAATTTGCGGATTGCTTTTGTTGGCATGCATAATTTCATCGATGTATCACATCTACGAAAGTGTGTCTAAGATCCCAAGGATGTTGTGATTCTGAGAGCTATGGCAGAGTTGACTATTAAATCAAACATGACTTATTTTCGGAAGCCTATTTGTATTATAAACCGAGATGAGAAGAGGTTTGGAATAAAGAAGTATAGCTTTCTCCTATCGGAGTGCGGATAGGGACGATTGTACTTAGGAAATAACGGATAAGGTTAAGGGGATTTATAACAAGTTATTAGCTTAGCTTAGCTTGTATGTTTGCCATTTCTAGTTATATTCCATATATAAATGTGATATTATGGTTGTTTTTTTGGTAGAAGCATTAATACATTTTTGATTGAGACACATAAATGAAGAACCCATGTGTGTGCATGTTAGATTAGTAATAAGAAAGCCTAGAGTTTAGTAACATACCTTATTTGAATTTCGAGGATGATATTCCTATAAGGGAAAGCTTGTAACACCCTTAAAAATTAATTAATAAATAAGTAAGTAATTAATTATTAATTTATGAAAGTGAAATAATGAAAAGAGGTAAAATGTTTTATTTACCAAATATACTTAGATGAACCAAGAGACATTAGGAAAATCTTAGTTGAAAATCTAAACTAATAAGAATTGAATGCAATCGTTAAGACAAACAAATTAAAGGAAAATGGGTTAGTGGGCCAATGGCCTAAATTATTGCTTGTTGAAGTAAAGATAACTGCCTCTTTCTTTCCATTTTCTTTTATATTCAAAACTTGAAACTTGAGCTCTTTTCTGGTATTTGCAGCCTAACAACAAAAGGAAGAAAATGAAAGAAAAGATAAAGACTTCATTAACTAAAAATTTAGGTGAGTGATATATTCTGCAATCTTTACTTCTCTCCATCCTTATGCCCATATGATATTTTAGTCATTCCTATGATTTTATTTGTTTAATTGGTATAGGGTACTAAATATGGAGGTAAGAATGTCATGTTAGTAGATGGTTTTGATTAATAGAATTTATCCTTGAGTAGATGAATTTTTATAAAAATTTAAGATCCATATATGGAAAAATTAATTTTCAAGGAATTCTATACATGATTTATATACTACAGAAAATTAGGGAAAAATTAGACAGTTTCTTAAGGAAATTAAGTCAAGCTAAAGGGTTATAGTAGGGAACCAGAAGGTAAATAGGTAATGGCCAGAAGGTTATTTAACTAAAGAGTTCAATTAAGTATGGGATTGTATACCAGATTCATATTTTGTGTTGAATGTGTCAAATAATGGTCAAAAAAGGTTAAGTCAAACAAATCAAAAGTTGGCACATGTAAAGTTAGATGCAGAGATACAAAAAGTTTCCATTATGTACCTAAGGGAAATGTCGAAGAAAGTAGATCCAAAATGAACATTAATATAATCAAAATATTCAAAATAATGGCTTAAGTAGGATTGCTAAGGAAAGCATGGTTCAAGGCTAGGGTTGAAAAACGGAAGGAATTATGAGCAGAGGAGGTGATTTCAAATGAATTAAAGAGTTAACTTCACAAATCATTGAAACTAAACTATAACATGCTTCCCTAGATGAAAGGAAAACATGGATTGTCAAAAGTAGTGTAGCACTCAAAAGAATGTGAAAATCAAAAGCGGTAACTTTTGGAGATAGTAAGGCACGATAAGGTTTAAGATGATCAAAATTAGAACATAATACATTGCCGGCCATAGCACAATCAATATTAATAATCACATGATGATTAAATGAATTTTTGCTTAATAAATAACTAAATGAAAAGCCTAATAGTGGATGGTAAGGTAGTAGATTCGGAGGAAGGAGTAAGGCCTGTGTGGCATCCGCAAATGAAAGTAAAGGAGTATGGCCTGTGTGGCATTCGAAGTATGAAAGAAATTGATATAAGGCCAAGTGGAAACTAAGGGAATATCGGATGATCTAAGGCCTTAGGTCGCAGTCTAGAAGTCAAAAGCGAACGTGTACTGCCTATAGGGCAACCAAAATCAAAAGCGAAATAGGTATAAGGCATGTTTTGCAATCTAAGCATGAATACATTATTGTAAGGCCTAGGTGGCAAACAAATTGTAGAACTTTAATGGTAGAAATTTAGTGGTAGTCGAGAATCAACGTAATTAATGTATATAGCATATATGCATAAAGCTTTTATGGAAATGAAATGGTAAAACATTAATGATGCATATCTACCGCAAAAATACATACAACCCTAGGAGTAGCCAAGGGTAAGGAATTTCAGTATAATGAAATATTGGAGTTTTTCCTGTGACCTAAATTGGGGGATGCATTCGATGAACGTATTATAATAGTTTTATACATGGTAATGATCTTACAATTTAAACTCACTAAACATTTTGATATTGCTGTTTGAAAAAATGGAGATAACCGATTATGTATGTTGGTGGCTTGGTCTCACTAGCTTGTATGCTTTGGAGTAATATTTTATTAACAGCAGACATTATGTCTGATCCATGTTTTTATTCTTGTTTTTCCTATAAACTCATAGGTACTCATTTAAATAGGTCGATTTTATGGGTTTAAGAGTTTGCTTTTAGGGATAGCAGAATAATGCAAGTCAAAAATGAAGCAGGAGGCTTGGATGTTATATTATGTTTACTTTCATTGTATCTAGTGTTATTGCCCGCATCTTCATATCGGGGACACTACTAATCCATGATGATGTGTTTCAGCTTGCATGTCAACCTTTTTACTTAATAATGTATAATATAATTGATCTCATCTCTGTCGCCAGAAGATAATTCCAGGGTCAATATAGTATATTGGGGTTATATCTTTAGGTTTTGGGATGAGGGGTGTTACATAGACTTTAAGAATACATTCCATTGATTTGAAAAGCCAACTTTATTTATAGACGAAAGAGTGGCAATCTCTATCTTATTACATCAAATCCCAATCAAGAGGAACTTTTATTTGCAAAAAAAGATTTAAAGTGGAATAGAGTCGCAAGTGCTTGCTATTCCATGCTTATGGAATTCAGATCCCGTCAATAGTCGATAGCTTGAAAGTTCCATCTCCAAGCTTCTTTGCAATCATATAGGGACCATCCTAATTTGGACTTAAAGCCCATAAAACAGGAAAGAACCATTTTAAAATGAGGTCACCTTTCTTAAAGAAGCAGTTTCAAACCTTAGTATTGAATTGCTTTGCTACTCTTATTTATTAAGTAGCAACCTTCAGGTTGGCATCTTCTTGTTTTTCTTTAACCAATTAGAGAGACTTAAGCAAGCATTCCTTGTTCATCTTAGGATCAAAGTGCAATAATCTATTACTAGAGACTTTAGATTCAATCTTCATCTTGGCCCCAGTTTCATAGGCCAAAGCGAATAAAGTATGGTTAGTTGCGGGCTCGTGGGTTGTTATATATGCCTATAATGCAAGTGATGGCTCATTAAACTAGTTTCCTTTCTCCCTCTTTATTATCTTCTTGATGATGGATTTGATGATCTTGTTCATTGTTTCCACCTGTCCATTCGCTTATGGGCGCGCCACTATAGAGAAGCTCTTCTCAATTTGGCACCAAGCATAGAATTCTTTGAACTCGACACTCTCAAACAGAGTTCAGTTATTGTTGATTTTCTTTTGTGAAACTTCATATCTACAAAAAAAATTCTTCACTACAATGTTAATCACTTTATTTGAAGTATTCATTGTTGGTGATTCTGCTTCTTCCCATTCTGTGAAGTGACCTACAACCACTATATCATATTTTTCTCGGCTTCTGGACATCGACAGCACACCAATGATATCAATTCCCCGTACCACAAACAACCATAGGTTAACCATCAAAATAAGATTAGTGGATGAGCCTTAGTATCTACGCAAACCTTTAGCACTTATTGCATTTTCTAGAATAGCCAGCCACATCCAGGTTGACCGTTGGCAAGAAATATCCATAACAAAGAACCTTCTTCCATAATGTTTTCCCTTTAGTGTGATCACCACAACTTCCTTCATTCACATCCTCAATGATTTTCCAAGCTTCTTCTTTGATGACACACCTCAAAAAGGGCATCGATAATCCTCTCCTATACAACACTCCTTCTTGTATAAGGAACTAAGGTACCTTATGCATGAGTTTTTTTTGTTTATCTCTTCCATTCGAGAGAATCTCTTTCAGCAAATATTCCTTTATTGGGGTTATCCTTAACTCCTTCTCATTCTCGGCTTCAATGATCCAATCAACATCCATCTTGTCGATGCTTACAACTGACAATACTTCCATCGATATAGTTCCTAAAAGCTACACATCCTTAAAGATAGCCACTTTGGATAGTGAATCTGCTTTCATATTTTCCTCCCTTAGGATGTGCGTTATCATGTGATCAATATTATTCAGTAATTCCAAAACATTCGTCAGGTAAGAGGCAAGTCTCTCTCCCTTATCCTAAAATTCCTTATTCACTTGGAAAATCATCACCTGAGAATCTCTAAATATATGCAACGTCTTGACTCCCAGTTCCTTTCCTATCTTAAGTCTTACAATCAATGCTTTGTATTTGGCTTCATTGTTTGTTGCTGGGAAATCTAGTCTCAATGTGTAACACATCCTCCGCCCTTCCAAGTTCATGAGAACTACTCTTGCCATGTAATTTTGTTCATTGGAGGTTCTGTCTATGTATAATTTCCATTGGGGAGGTTGAACTCATTGTTCTTCCACTTCATTATACAAGTTGGTGAATTCAGTAATGAAATGTGCTAGTGCCCATCCTTGAATCGCCTTCCTGGGATGATACCTTATATCGTACCAGCTCAACTCTATATGCCATTTTATCAATTTTCCCAATGTCTAAGGTTAATTCAGCATGTACCTTAATGGCCGATTAGTTAGCACCTTTATCGGATGCGGATAGAAGCATGACCTTAACTTCCTCGCAACAATATACAAATAGTACACCCGTTTCTTCAGCTTCAAATAATTCTCTTCCACTCTAGTAAACAGTTTGCTGATGTAGTATGTTGGTCTTTGGATTTTTCTGTCCTCACTTACTAACGCTTCACTTAATGTGTCAATAGACAATGCTATGTAGACAAACAGATCTTCTCCTTCTAAAGGCTTTAACAACATTAGTGGTTTTTTCGTATGACCAACCAAATTCTAGAAAGCATCCTGACATTCCTTCGTCCGGACGATCTTTTCCTTCACTTTCTTAAAAGCATCGAAGAACGGTATGCCTTTTTCCTTCACTTTCGAAATAAATTGACTCAGTGTAGTGATTATACCATTCAAGCTCCACATCTTCCTCCTTATCTTCAGGGCAGTAATCTCTCTTAGCACTTTAATCTGTTCCAGGTTAGCTTCAATGCCCCTTGAGATTACAATAAAACCCAAAAGCTTTCCTGTTGCGACTTTGAAAGTAAACTTCAGTAGATTAAGCTTCTCGCCATACTTTCAATGTACATCGAACTTCTTTGAGTGATTTCCTATGTGATTCACCAATCGATGTGACTTCATAAGCATACCATCCATATTGACCTCCATAGTTCATCCAATTTGGTCTTTAAACATCATATTCACCAATCACTGGTAAGTAGATCTAGCATTCTTCAAGCCAAACAACATGGCTTGATGACTTCCCAAATCAATGATTAATCTAATATGCTCATGATCTAGGATGTGAATTGCTGTATGATTGTAGCTAGAGTATGCATCCATAAAGTATAACAGCTCATATTTGATCTTTCCATCAACAAGTTGATCAATCAATAACAAGGGGAAGTAGTCTTTTAGGCATATTTTATTCAAATCAGAAAAACCAATGCATGTCCAACCTTTCCTATTTGCCTTTTTGACCGACATAGGATTTGATACCCACTCTAGGTTAAGCACATCATAGATGAATCCATTTGTCGTTAGTTTATCCATTTCTTCCTTCAACGTAGAAAATCGCTCCAGTTTCATACTGGTCCTATTTTGCTCCATGGGAGGGTATCTTTGGTCACATTCAATGCATGATATAATATCTATACTAAGATTGCACACATATTGGGATGCACCTAGGTAAACACATTCATGTTTGCCTAGAGAAACACTACCAAATCCTTCCTCATCTTTAGGCTGAGTTGAGACCTGATCTTTAGAACCTTTATTGGATCCTCATCATTGATCTGAATGTCGATAGTTAGCATAGTAGGAGCCGCCATTATATCTTCTAACTCTTTCCATGGGTCATTATTTTATGAAAATTGTTGTTAGAACCAAAATAGGGATTAGGAAGTAGTTGCTATGCATCAGAAGACTTGATACAGAGAAGCTTATGTATCATTACCTTCCTTATATTGCTTCTCTTCTCAGCTTCACAACATCACACTCTTGACCCATACTCTAGTCTCCCTAAATCGTGCCAAATCAATTCCTAATGGGGTACTTCATCATTAAACACCAAGAAGCAAGCCCTGTTTGAAAACTAGAAAGGGCCAAGCGGTCCAGAAAAATGGTGTAAACTGAAAAACCATCTCACCTTACAAACATTAACAACCACACAACCTTGAAGTCACCTTGGCCCATCTCAACCGGAAAATCTATGCACCCAACCGATTCCTTAGCCTCTCTGGTAAATCATTGGATGTGGGATTTAAAAGGCTTTAGATATTTCTCATCGAGGCACATCATATCAAAGGTTTATTTCAACAAGATGTTCATTGAGCTCCCGCGATTAATACGGACTTAATGCACTGTAGGTTGTCTTATCACGGTCACTATCTCCATCAAGTCAAGAATTGGTGCTTCGACCCTATTTGCACCTCTGTTTTTAAAACATAACATCATCATCCATAGTTCACTGTTGCTTTATTGGATTTTGATCTTCTATGGAGAAACACATTTCTAGAGGCACATGCCTCAACTAGCTACCATAGCGCTCCTTTTCACTTCAACTTTCTCCACTAGATGTGGACCCCTAAATATTGAATTGATCACATCATCTTTAAAAGACTATATTGATCCTTCTCCACCAGACCCACCCTAATTCCCTTGGGTATACTACCATTGGTACTGATTACTGTTTTACCCGTCGTCCTACGATCTCCCTAGATATTGCTGAAGTTTCTTTTTAGGAATTAAATCTTCAATAACATCTCTCATATTCCAGCACTCATTCATGTTATTCCCAAGGTCTTATGGAAGCCATAATATTTTCCCAAACGTTTTTCGTCCTCGGTTGCCTCACTTAAAGCAGGTTTCTTGTAGTGTCAGTACCTTGCATAGGAAGGAATATATTTTCAATTGTATCATTTAAGGAAGTATGATTTCCCGATCTAGTGTACCTCGTGCACTTCTTGGTGTCTTTCTTTTTTCCATCAGCTCCTTGCTTTTTTCAATTAGCATTATTATCCTTATTTCCAACATTTACTATGAAGTTTGCAGAACTATCACCAGTCTATTTGATAGTAAAGTTAATCTGTATAATATTACTCGGCCCTTCTTGACCGTCAATAGCTAATCGACGCTAAATCTGCTTATTACAAGCGTAGAATTTGGGATACATTGTAGTAAAAATCTTCGATGGTAGATGGTTGCTTTATCTTGGTCCACCTGCTAAAATCCATCCTTAGTTGAACCCCATTGATTAATGTCATCGATATGATCTCCTCTCCTTAGTTGCTCACTTCAGTGTCTATAACATTAAAACTCGTTAAAAAGTTCTTCGAAGTCTTTTTGGAACTATGATGAACATTCGATAATGACATCGTGTCCCATAGTCGCACAATGTGGACCTGGACTTACTCCAAAATCATCTTAGCCAACTGGTCAAATGATGATATGGACCTTGGCGTGAGCTGAGTGAACCACATTGTCCCAACTCCATCTAGGAATATAAAAAACATCTACATCTAACAACATCTATTGCACAGGAGATGGCCATATGCCACCCATATTTTAATAGATGTTGTATCGGGTCGATCTTCCCTTCATACAATGACATAGTTGACATCACAAACTTCTTTAAATACTCCACTTCCAGCATGTTTAAGTAAACAGAATTCGACTTGATGATGAATATACTCATCATTGTTTCTGTATTTATTTTCATTTAATGATATCTTAACCATGTAAGCGATATAGCTTGCTTCTTTGGGTGGCTGGATGGCAATTATCAGGAATAGCCCTGAATTTTGGATTCTACAAATGCTCTTGGTTCATTGCCTGATGTTTAGGCTTCCCTATCTCCAGGAAAAAAATTCATTACGTCCCTCTCTTTCGTCGCCTTGTAGGTCTGTAGCCTTTACCTAAACACCACTAGTCTAAATACTTGTAAATCATTCTTCAACATCACCAACATCCTCCAAATCCTCTTCACTATCATCCAAATTCAATGCCTCCCTGAACCTCTCGGTACTAATTTTCATTTTCTTGATTTGCTCCATCTTTTGTAGTATGCCTGCTTAATGCCCTAGCACTTTCCTCTTCATTTTTGATTGCCATCTCTTCGATTCCGATATAATGAAGATGAACTTTTTTCCTTAGAATCCTTAGATGATGGGTCCCTATGACTCCTGTTATGCTTTTGAGGTAGCTGGGTCATCATAGCAAAACTTTTCTCCACCCTTTCAGTTAGTATCTAAGGATTTGATTTTGATGACAGCAACTTTAGGAAATCATATAAAATATAAGTATTGATGTTTTATCAAGGTATATAGTATATAGTGCAGGATATAAGATAGGTATTGATATAAGAAGAAAGTACAGTGTTAAGTAAAGATTGAAGAGTTAGATATGTTGATACAAAGACTTGAGAATAAAGACACTTGAGTATTCAAGAGTTCAGGATTCCAAGAGATAAGTTATAGAGTCTAGAATATTTGTTAAAATTCTGAGAGCACATAATCTCTTTCTCATCTCTCACTATTTTTAAACAAGTTTTTAAATATTGCATTCAAAAAAACTTTAATTTTTTTTTATTTTCTTATACTTATAATTTTAATTTTTAATATTTTACCAAGTTGTTGTTTTTATTAAATTTTGATTTATATTAGTTTATTTTTTAAAATTCTTATCATATAGTTTTACTGAAGTTTTATTATGATTATAATTTGTGTATACATTTTATTTAAACATATTTACAAAGTATAAAATTATTTCACAAATAATATTTCAAAAAGTTCTTCAAAATTATAAAGAGTGTCGACATACTCTAACCCTATATGTCGACATACTAGCCGTGAGTTTCAAAAATCAAATTTCAAAAGAAGTGTATATTCATCGTATCTCTTCAAGAATGGACATGACCGTTATACCTCTATAAATACCTGTCTTCCCAATGATCTTCTCCCTTATTTTCTAAAACAAATTATAACCATACTCTGTTGAATTTAAACAAGAATCAAACACCATTGCCTTTGGTTTGATTCTCTTTTATTTTCTCTCTGATTTTCATTATCTCCCTCTGTCCAATCAAGATCTAAGTGCTATTCAAGGATTACTAGACAATTTGTAATTAAAGGTTGAAGTTCTAAGTTTGAAAATCTTTATAAAATCAAACCTATATACTTGTGAGTGTGATTTTCGTCCGTGAAATCAGTTGGGTGTGCTTAGTAGCCTTTAAATCTAGCAGGTGTGCTTGTAGCTCGAAAATCAAGTGGCTCTACCCACAGGTCGAGATTTTGAAGGATGTGTCTCATAGCCTCGAGATTGTATTTACATTTACTATTTGAAAAGAAATCCATACAAAGAATTTTATGAGACTAGATGTAAGGTAACTCCAAACCAGCATAAAATCCTAGTGTATTCTTTTCATTTAATTTTACTGCATTTACTGTTTATCCATGTTTTGATTCTATGATTATTTCTATAATTTTTAATCTCATTATTCTAAGTATAATTTCAAAAGATTTCAAAAAGATTCATATAAATCAGAAAACACTATTCACCCTCCTCTAATGTTGTTTTAACCTAAAGATCCCTTTTCCACAATTTTACATTTGGTATCAGAGCATTAGTTTGCAAAGTATTCATAAAGTGATTTTTGAAATGTTTTAATCACATTCTTTAATGAGATATTTGATATTATTTTCGAAAGGATAATTTGTAAAATCATCATTTTGATGTTTCATAGATTTGCATCTATTCATTTTGAAAAGTCACGTGATCCACTGAAAATGAATAAATTATAGGAACATATGTGTTACAAGGCTTTTGATGAACAAATATCTGATAATCGGACATTACAGATCAAAAAGGATAATTGGATATTGGATATGGGTTGTTCAAGACATATGACTAGAAATCTGGAGATTTTGAAAGATATGGTTTACAAAGATGGAGGATCGGTCAATTTTTTGGTAATAATTCTAAAGTATATGTGATTAGCATCGTCAATGTCGGTAATTATTAAAACTTATACTATTTCCAATGTTTTGTTAGTTAAGAATTTAAAACGTAATCTATTAAATATTAGTCGGTTGTGTGATAAAGTTTTTAAAATTAAATTCATAAAAGATAAATGTCGCATTGAAGATAATGAATCAGACATTATCTTTGAAGGTATTAAGAAACAAAACTTTTATATATTAGGTACAAAAATCTCATATGATAACTTATGTCTTTTGGCTGAAACAAGTGACCCTTGGATTTGGCATTTAAGATTAGGCATTTGAACTTCAAACTTATTTCCAAAATTGCTAAAAATAATTTAGTTAGAGGTCTTCCAAAAATGAATTTCAAAGTTAATAATCTATGCGATGCAGTCAATTAGGTAAGCTTAGAAAAAGAACACTACAACAAAATAGAGTAGTAAAACGTAAAAATAGAATGATTCAAGAGTGCGCTAGAATATTGCTAAATGATAGTAATTTACCTAAGAATTTTTGGGCTAAGGCAGTTGGTAATGTATGTTATATACTAAATAGAATTTTAATTAGACCATTAACTAAGAAAACTCCTTATGAGCTATTTTATAATAAGAAATCTAAAGTATCATATTTTAGATTTTTTGGTAGTAAACGTTCCATTTTAAATGCTAAAGATAATTTAGATAAATATGACGCTAAATCAGATAAAGGAATTTTTATTGGATATTCAAATAGAACTAAAGCTTATACAGTTTTTAATAATAGAACTAATACTATTGAAGAGACACTGCATGTCTCATTTGATGAAATTTCAAAATTCATAATCAAAATATTGATGAAGAAGAAAACAATGATAATGAAATTGAAAAGTAACGAGAACATGGAAAATCAAGTAGTTGATATTTTGACGAAACCATTGAATCAAACATTCTTTACTAAGTTAAAAAGAGAATTAGGTTTTTATTTTCTATCGAAAATTTTAAAAAAATTATAACATAAATTTACATAATTAATAAGAAAAATAAAATAAACAAAATTTTCCAATGTACGTCGACATACACGACCACTATATGTCGACATAATACGGAAAAATTCGTTTTTTAAATTTTCCCTCTAAAATTTAATTTGGTAGTTATATAAATACCACATTTGACTTTCTTCTTCATTTTCTGCCTTTTCACTGTTTTTATCTTTTGAAATAAATAAATCATGGCATCCTCTAAAAATCAAACCATAATTCAAAATTTCCCTACCATTCTCCTATCCCTGGACCCTTCCAAAACACTACTATAGCAAAAATTATCAAATTGGAGGAAGATATGAAGAATGTTCTAGAGATACTAACTGAAGTTCAAATCGTACAACTTCATATGTCGAAGGAATACGAGAAACAAAGTAGGATTCAATGTAATTTTCAGAAATATCTATTGGATAACCTTACGAATCCAATAATTATTGTAAATGATTCTGTGAATTTAGCCATTCATAATCCTCTTCAAATTAGCGAAGAGTAAGAAAAAGAAGAAGAGAAAAAGGAAGAAAAAGAAGAGATACAATATATATAAGAGGATGAAGAGGTTCGATGCATTGGGGAAGTTTGTTACGACCGAGAGGGAAATCTTGTCGAACAAAAGGGAAACTTTTGCCTTCTTTATTCTCATTGTCCCATTCATAAGTCTCCTATCATTAAGAATTCTCATTACAATAGGATTTCTTCTTCATTTAATTTATGAATAGTGTGTATTTTAACTTTAATTTAACTTTATTGTGTATACGGATTGGTTTTTTTGTAAATATAATAATTTAATGAACATATAGTATGGTTTGGTTGCTTTTAATGATTTGTGCTTCACTTATCATTTCTTATATATCATTCTTGCCATTTTTCATTTCATGATCATATCACTTTCATTTCTATATATAACTATATCATTATAAGTATACAGTGTTTACTTAAAAGGGTGTTATAATTAGTATTAAGATTTAGGGTTAGAATTATAGTTATAATTGGTTATATTTGAATGATGCCAATGTAGGAGAAATATATAAACTGCTAGGTAAGATCGGAGTTTTTATGGCATATATTAAGAGGGAGTTATATTACATTTTATATACAAAGTTGTCATCATCAAAATGGGGGAGATTGTTAGTACCTAAGGATTTGGTTTTGATGACAACAACTTTAGGAAATCATATAAAATATAAATACTAATGTTTTATCAAGGTATATTGTATATAGTACAGGATATTAGAAAGGTATTGAGATAAGAAGACTGCATAGTATCAATTAAAGATTGAAGAGTTAAAGATGTTGATATAGAAATTCAACAATGAAGGCTCATGAATATTCAAGAGTTCAAGATTTTAAGATATTTCAAATAAGTTATAGAGTCTAGAAAAGTTTGTTAAAATTCTAACAGCACTTGATCTCTCTCTCTCTCTATTCGTAAATAAGTTTTTAAATATTCTTTTCAAAACAACTTTCAAATAGTTTTCAATTTCTTATGCTTATTATTTTAGTTTTTAATATTTTACCAAATTATAGTTTTTATTAAATTTTGATTTATATTAGATTATTTTAAAAATTCTTATCATATAGTTTACTTAAGTTTTATTACGATTATAATGTGTGTGTGTATTATATTTAAACATATTTGCAAAGTATAAAATTATTTCACGAAGAAATACATTTCCGAAATAATATTTTAAAATGTTTGTCAAAATTACAAAGAGTATGTCGACATACTCTAACCCTATATTTTGACATACTAGCCATAGGTTTCAAAAATCAAATTTCAAAAGAAGCGTCTATTCATTGTAACTCTTCACAAATGGAAATGATTGTTATTCCTCTATAAAGACCGTTGCCTAATGAATTTTTCAATCACTTTCATTGTTCTTCTCTCCTCCATTTCTCTCATTTTCTAAAACAAATTATAACCATATTTGCTAAATTTCAATAAGAATTAAACTCCATTGGCATTAGTTTGATTCTCTATCATTTTCTCTCTAATTTCTATCATTTTTTTCACACCAATCAAGATCTAAGAGCTATTCATGGATTATAGGATCATTTGGAATCGGGATTAAAGCTCCGAGTTCGTAAATCTCTATAAAATCAAACCGATGTATTTGTAGGTGTGATTGTAGCCCATAAATTAAATAGATGAGCTTAGTATCCCATAAATCTAGTTGGTGTGCTTATAGACTGAAAATCAAGCGGCTCTACCCAGAGCCTGGGATTCTGAAGGGTGTGTCTCATAGCCTTGAATCGAGATTGTATTTTGCATTCACTAGTTGAATAGAAATCCATACAAGGAATTGTACGGGACTAAATGTTCGGTAATTCCAAACCAATGTAAAACCTGGCATGTTCTTTCCTTTTGTTTTTACTACATTCACTGTTTATTTGTGCTTTGATCCAGTGATTGTTTCTGTGATTATTATTCTCTTTATTCTAAGTAAAATTTCAAAAGATCTAAAAAGATTCATATAAATTAGAAAATACTATTTACCCACTTCCCTTTTGTGTTAATATAGTCCCAAGATCTCTATTCCGCAATCTTACACTTTCCATAATGGCATTCTGACTCTTAAGTATTTTCTTGTTCATCTCAACCATCATCTTATCCAATTCAACCTTTGACACCATCTCCTACTGAGATGAAGGTCATGGTAAAGTTTTTAAGGGTTGAGTTGTTTCTTATTCACGTTGTGAGCCTTCGTGATCTCCTTCAATAAAAACTCCAGATTTTGGTGAAGCCTTCCTTGGAGAAATTCCTTATCAAATCTTCAACAAAAGCTCTAGATCTGCCTTTTAATTTCTTCAGATCTAAAGTTAAAGTGTAGATTTCTCCTTAGAATCTTCTTTCTGGGAGAAAGTACCAAAACTATTGGGATAAAATTAACAAATTATCCCAAATTAAATAAAAATAAGATGAATAAAGCTTAAAATGAGAATACACAAATTGTTTTAGGGCGGTTCGGCCTCAAATCAATTTCCTACATCCACTATTAGTTTATTTTAGAGAATCCTTATAATTACTGCCACTTTTATACAAGTAAAGTTATAACATGAGTTGAAAGCAAAAAATAGCCGAACTTGGTTGTAAGGATTGAAGAGATGGAAAAACGCTTATTTCATTACTTAAGAATGGATATTTATAGTCAAACCCACCCTTCAAAGTCGCTAGATTATGGAAGAATGAGTAGAAAGTCAAATCCACACATTACAAAAAAAACACATGTTACAAGGTTTCTACAAAAAAATTATAAAATATACGTTTAACAACGTTTTTAAGGAAAATGTTGTAAAATCATTGTTTTTTAAAACTTTTTTCAAGTAAGTTGTAGTAGTGTTCATAAACAATATTTTTTCTTAAACATTGCAAAAAATTGATTTATAATGACCATTTTGTTAAGTTGTCTTACTTATAGATTTTTTACAACTATTTTTCTTGAAAATTTGTAATAATATATTTAATAATTAATAATTAAATACCCAATAATTAATAATTGATAATTAGTAAATAATAATTAATATTTACTACTTAATAGTTACTATTAAATAATTAATGATTAATAATTATAGAATAATAAATAATATATAATATATAATAAATAATAAGTAACTACTATTAATAATTAATAATATATACATAATAGTTAATGTTTAATAATTAATTTGCAACTATAATTAGGAGGCAATAAGTAATAAATTAATTAATGATAATTAATAAATAAGAAGTAATATATAATGTTTAATAATTAATTTTAATAGTTGATAATTAGTAATTACTGTTTATTAATTATTATTGAATAACTATTTTAAAACCATTTTAAAAGTCCTTTTTCCTCTCATGGCCTCTCCCCCCCCCCCCCCCCCCCCCCCGTCCTTTCTCTCCTTCTTTCCCGCTTCTCTCTTCCACCATCATCCCTTCGTACCGTCCGTGCATTTCAACCATCTCTTCCTTCAATCATCGACCACGAGACCCTCTGCTTATTCCTCATCGTCTTGTCACCTGTCTACCTTGTCCAGACGTCCCTCCTCCTATCCTACCAACTTCCCCCTTGTCCCAGTTTCTATTCCTTCATCCTCTTCTGCCACCCCTTCCTTGCCTTCACCATCTTCTCTAGCCTTACCATGGTGTTCTCTTTTCAAGTCAAGGCCGCGCAATGCTGGTAAATTCATTCCTGTGAAATTTCCTCTAGTGTATGATGGGGAAGCCATTGTTCCTCCAACTGAAGTTATCCAGGCTGGAAATGAAGTGTGGGGTCAGAACCTAGTTGGTTTCTTCCTTGATAAACCACTTCCCTACCTTGTAGTGTTGAATCATCTTAAGAGGGTATGGAAACTCAAAGGCTCAATTCAAGTCAAGTCTGATAGGAACTTGTTCCTCTTCAATCTGTCCTCTGATGAGGATAGAAGGAAGATTATCCAGTCAGACCCGATAGTAATGAGGAACAAGTTGTTTATAATGAAGGAATGGGATCCTACCATTGGAAATAGTGTCACTACAATCAAATCTGTACCAATGTGGATAAAACTGTCCAATATCCCCCTTTATTGTTGGTCATATTTAGGCATAAACTGGTTAGCAACAAGACTAGGAAGATTTCTCTGTATGGATGAAGCAACTGAAAAGTTAGACAGGATTGGGTATGCAAAGTGTATGGTTGAGGTTACTGCTATGTTTGAATTACCAGAGACGTTTTCAGTAAAGTTGTTAGATGGCTCATCACAAGTAGTTAAGGTTGATTACTTGTGGAAACCAAAGATCTATTGGTCTTGCATGGAATTCGGGCATGATAAGTAGGACTGTATGGTTCAAAATAGTTTGTGGTAGGATGGAGGAAGCACTCAAAAAGGATCATACTGAGGATAAATAGTCTGATAACCTGAATAAGAAGGAAGTTACAATTGTGGATGACGAGGATAAATTAGGAAGGAAGAGTGGGTGGAGAAGGGTTCCATACAGGAAGGATAGGTCTAGTAACAATGACAAAAGGATTGTGGTTGAAAAAGAAAATAGAATGATTAAAAGTAAAGTTCATCCAGTGGATGGGGATATTGCTGAGGAGGACAAGCCAGAAGATTCAATGGTAAATACTGATGTTGTGGCAAAAGACGATCCATTAATACTTCGTGTAGGTACTGACCAGATTGATGAATTACCCGAAGCAATTTTGACCCCTAACCCTTTTAATACATTACACTGTTCTGAAGCTGGGGAAGATTCAATGAGTAATATAAACTGTATTTTTGAGGAAGGTGTTATTGTTTCCTCAACATTAATGGCAAATAAAACAAAGTCAACCCAGTTACACTCGAAAACTGATAAAATATCAAGTCATGGAAATAAGATTACAAGTACAATGGGTAGTGAAGGAAAAACAATTGAAACTGGTTGTACTTCTGAACAACCACCCTCAAACTTACATGAAACACATGCAAAGGTGATTACTATTGCAATTTCACTACCGTGTCTTGAGCATGACTTCATGCAATCCATTGAAAATTCTATCCTATCTCTGTTTCCACCCTCATCAACAAATCTATCCCCTCTTCTCATACCAGCCCTTTGCCATCTCTGTCCTTTCCCATTACCTCCCCATACATTTACAAGGGAACAATTCCTGGATGGGTCTCTCCACCTGGTGATCCACCCTCAGACAACCACAAATCCACTAAGTCCCCCTCTCTCTCTGCTAAGCTTAAATCAGCTAGAATTGATCCTCCTTCAACAAGGAGTAGGGCAGGTGTGTCTCATCTCTCCCTGTAGTTTACCATGTTGAATAAAATCGCTGCTTGGAATATTAGGGGTGCACATAACTCTGAGAAACTTGACCACGTTAAATCCATCATCCATGACCATAACATCAAAATGTTTGTCATTTTGCAAACCAGGCTCTCTCTACCATTATTCATCAGAGCAAAAAACTACATCAATCCATCCTGGGATTTCAATCACTACTTGAATGAAGCCCCATATGGTCGTATCCTTGTTGTTCATGATCCTTCTGTTTTCTCCCTCAATCATATTCTCTCATCCATGCAAATGATGCACTTCCATGCTCTCTTTCTACCTACTCAGCAATCCTTTTATATAACCTTTATTTATGCGCATAATGCTGTTGCCTCCAGGCAAACTCTTCTCAACACTCTCCCTTCATTACGTCAAAGCACCCATCCTTGGCTTGTGTTGGGGGATTCCAACTGCTGCTTGAGCCTCTCTGATAAGTTTGGTGGCCTGCCGTTGTTGCCTAGGGACATTGCCCCATTAAACATATCACTTTTTGACTCTGAACTTCAACCTGTTGTATGCACTGGTGTTCCATTTTCTTGGAATAACAGAAGTCGTTCTGGCGCTCGTACCTTCTCCAATATTGATCACACATTTTGCAATGCAGCTGCTTTCTCTCTTTGGCCTTCCCTTTCTTCTTTCATGCCTCACCCTATCTTATCTGACCATTCCCCCCTCATCCTTACCCTTTCTTGTATGGCTAATGGAGGAAAGAGGGATTTTAAATTTTATAATGCTTGGGTTTCTGACCCTGTAATGACCCGAAATTTTCTAAGCTGAAAATTCCAGATAGTTATGAAAAATAAGAAAGAGATAGAAGAAAAAGATCAAAAACACCAAACATCTCACAATCACAGCGGATAAAATATAATAATAAATAATAACAGTTGCAAAAGAATACTATATCTGTCGATTACATTTTAGTACATCAGAGTTTTACATATATACAGTCACTGAATATCTATACAATTGCGATGACTCAAGTAAACAATAATATAAATACAGCGGATAAACTCCATACGATATCGCCACCAGCTCGCCTCCTGAGCTCCTGAACGTCCTAACCTGAAAATCTGTAATACTCGGTCTGACCCGAGCATTACACCATAGTAACACCCGGGTCAGGCTGGAAACCAACGTGAGTAAACTCAACTAATATGGAATACATGCATACAACTAATATAAACCCGGGGTAACTATATCAATGTAACCAATTCACAATTTGCTATTGACAACACTTATTTCACATATAAATTTTCTAAGTACTAAAAATAATCCAATTCATTTAAATCATTCCATTCCTGCCTATTGATTCACAAAAACAGCTTATAAAAATTTCGAAGTGGTATCGGATATTTCCTAATACCCGTTCCCGGTCTCTTCGAGTCTCATACCATCTTATTCCAAGATAACCAAATGCAAAACACAACATTTCATATCAGAGATATCAACACGTCCAAAGCATCCAATATCATTCAGTCATTCATAAGCATTTTACTTAATCACGTATAAATTAATTCAATTGATTCTTATTGAATTTCTAACCACATTCGCTTGATTCCCTTCCTTCAATATTAATTAATTCCAAATCAATTAATTAATCAACCATTCACTATTCATCTTAATTAATCATCCTGGATTAATTATTTTCCAATTATCTTCAAGTAATAATCTTAAATTAACTTCATAATATTAATTAGTCTCAACCAAGATCATTAAGTGATCTTATTTTCTTCATAAAAATTTAATTATTTAATTACATTAATCCTTAATTACTTACATTAATTAACTTCCCATGAGTCACTTATTCCTGATTAATTCATCGTAACTTAATCAGTCTTCGATTACATCGTTAATCATATTAATTAATTATTTCCATTTATATTTTATTTGTTTCAAATCTGAGTTAATTACTTTAATTCAACCACAATATTAATCACTTTGATTAATCTCATCATGTAATTTATTATCTATTTAGTTACTTTATTAAATAATTTAAATTTCTCCTTAATTAATAGCCATAATTAATCTCTTGCTTTATTTCACAAATAATTATATTTTATTTATTCATTAAGTAATTCTTTACCCAACCATCCAATGATTATTCTAAATTACTTACACTTAATTTATTAACTTAGACTTAATTAATTACCTCAAAACAATTCACCACTAAATTAATTAAGCAAGTATTATTTAATGGAATTAATCCATTATTCTTTTCACATGTCCTATTAATTTAATGAATCACAAAACATCAAGCCCTTATTCAATTTAAAATGAAGACATTTCCTCATTTATGATTTAAGTTTAATACAACTTAGATCCCAATATACCTCGAGTGAAACCACAATCAATTCAAGAACCAATCAAAACCAAGGTCATATCATCATTAATATACGTCCAATCAATTTAAATCATTCATCCAAACCATTTAAATCTAAATAAAAAATCGGACTAAGTGAGATTTACTCACCTTGATTTGTTTGCAGTCCACTTCGAAACCGGCTAACTTCTTTTCAGTTTATGACCTTGTATAAATATTTATACAATTTTATCAATATATGAATAAGTTGAACAATTAGTTCCCATAGATCTAATTAATTACTTTAATTAATCTTTAACTTATTTCATAAATTACCAAATCTTAAATATACTTAAGGTAAACATGTTTTTTGTTCAATATTAAGTCACAAAAATATTTTAACTTAATTTGTAAAATAATTAAGTTTCAAGTATCTTTCATGTATTTAACACACTTAATTTAACAATCAATCGAACTGTTCTTAATATAAGTTTTGAAAGACATTTGATTTACAGAATTAAATGATTGCAACAATTCATTTCAATTTTATTTTTTTAAAGTTTAAAACAAAATGAGCTGAAAACAAATTACTCACTGAAATTCCATCGTGAGAAACCCTAGCCACGGCCCTAAATGATGCTGCTCCCAGTCCTGACATTGTCGTCGACAGCTTGCCACGACGTTGCGGTCTCCAAAACCTCGCGCACTCGCATTAGAGCAATTCCACTGCTGCTGAACCAAACCCCACTATCGCGACCGATGATCGAACCAAGGAGGACGCGGCTGACGATAAACTCCAGATTTGAAAATCAACTCGAATTTGGATGGCTTTCGACGATTTGAGATGAAGGAACACGCACGACCTCCCCCTTTGTCGATTAGGACTTCGGTAAAATGAAGTACGAAGGAGGAAAGAGGAAAGAGAAACATGCGATCTAGCTGGCATGAGATTTTGGTTTGGGCATTTCTTTTTAGCATTGTGAATTTATGGATTTCAATCTCTGTTGATTTAGGAATGAAGGCTTTGGCATGTTTTCAATAACAATTTTTTTTAAAAAAAAAAAACTTTTGAGATTTGAGTTCGATTCTGCTTTGAGACTAAGGAGGAGGACGGGGATGAAATATAGGGTTGGGGAAAATGGCTTCCTGAATACGATTGTTGACTAATAAAAATATCTCTGACCAATTATATTAAAGAATATTGAAAATATCCTGCGTTATATAACGCAAAATCCTGGTCCCCAAATCAGACATGTCGACGGACGTTTATAAGGTTTTACCTGCGTTCCGAACACAATGGAATGTGTTTCGGAAGCAAATTAGACCATATGCGCGAGTTACAGAAGAAAACGATCAATTTTAAATTAATTTGATTGAAATAGTTCTAAACGTTTTGAGCTGACAGGGTCAAACGACAACTTCGATTGCTACGAAAATTGAAATCCGATAATAACTAACTATTTCGGATTCAATGAAACTGGTTTCGTCGAATTCCGAGACTGTGCCTCGGAAGGCTATTTTTTAACTATCGATTTAAACGATATATTTTCACAATTGAACAAACCACCTTTAAAATGAATTCCAATCATTCTATTATCTCAAGTATTATCATTATAAATTTTATAAGCCTTCAAATTATATTAACAAGCTTACAACTGAAGATTCAATGATTTATCCAATTTTAAATTATATAGCTCAATAATTTAATTATCAAGTACTTACTGATATTTGAAATTCAAGTTAAAATTTACTTTTAAATATTTAAAATCAATTTATTATTTCAATTTAAATTGCCAAAATTTCCGGATCGTCACATTCCTCCCCCCTTAAAAGAATTTCGTCCTCGAAATTACTAGTTAGAAAGAATGGTACTAAACCCGTTTACCTTTTTCTCCAAAAATTTTCTAACTCCCTAAATTTCCGAAAATTTTTGCCAGCGTCTCCTTTGCGCGGCTAGCTCGGTACTACTACAATAGGCCTCTCCCGGGCTCCCAAATTCCAAAAGAAAACAAAAGCCAAGTGGCTACATCAAAAACCCAATCCAATTTCATTCAGAAATTTAAATACATACCTTTTTGTCGGGCAATTCAAATTTATCTTTTGGAACCAAATCCAATTTCTTTTCTCTTTAATACCTGCATATCTCACTTAGCAACAATATACAATCTCAACCTTACAAATCATTTTATACATTCTCATATATAAGTTTTCACATATACTGCTATTCAATTTTGTTGTTCCCTTTTCATATGAATTCAGTTTTGTTTCGATTTCTAATATTGAATTTTATCTTTCATTAAAACTGATTCATGTTAGTTTCATTTATTAGTTTACTTTAATTTCCAATTTGAAATTGTTCTGTCGTTAACCAATTTTCCAAGCATTTTCTAACTCCCAAAATTTTCGAAATTTTTTGGCAGAGTCTCCTTTGTACGGAGGAGCTTTTGCAATTTGACAATAGATATAAATATGTATACATCGACCCACATGGTCGGAAAAAGAAAAAACAGTTCATATTTCCTATTTTTATTGCGTAGGCGTACCTTATTTAGCAATTTAAGCAAGCGGCTTATAAATTTTAGCAATTAGCATACCCCAATTCTATTCAAACGGCTTCCCTGTACCTGTACTTACTCAAATTAAATATGTAAGTGCCATATATAGAAATTTTGTTAACCTAACACTTACTTTCAAAAGCCAAACACATGCATTACATAAATAACAAGCACCAAACATTTCCAATAAGCAATTTATATGTTTTAAAGCACATCTAATTGTTTCCAACCAAATTTATATGCCTTTCCATTCAATTTTAATGGTTTGCAACTAAATTGCTTACATTCAATTGACTTTTAATCCAAACGAGCCCATATTTACTTCAGATGATTCAAAATCAATTTTATTTAATCTCTATCATCTCATGGAATTTTAATTACTTTTGTTTTACGCCAAACGACAACTATTTTTATATAAATACTGCGATATTTGCTTATTAGAGTATCCATTTCAGTCTATAACTACTTCAAATTAATTTTCAACTCATTCTATATTTAATTCCATTTCATTCCTAGTTTATTCACCAACCCTTCATTTCATTTCATCGCATTATTGACTTCATTCAAACTATTTATTAAGCTTAGCATTTTCAATGTTTCTAAATTTATAGCCAATTTCAAATTAATTTTATCCAAGCTTTAATTTCATAGGCTTTTATCCTTATTCGAAGCCAAGCTTCCATAAACTTTAAGCTTAAGTTAATTACTTTAATTTATTCCAACATCAACTTAAGTTCACTTCCATTAAATTTGATTCTCATTAAATCAAATTCCATTTAATTCAGTTAGCCCATCTCCTTCATTGTAAATTTAATCCACCTTCTTAATTTATCAGAACAATATCCAGGCACATATGCCATCGAACTTAAGTCCAGTCTGATAATCCAATTCCAATTAAAGTTTGATTCAATTTTTTTTTTCATCAGGCTTCATCCATTTATTATATAATTCCAGTGATCCCATTAAAAAAATTTAATTTACTTGTTTATTTCGAATTTATTTTATTAATACAAGGCCATCTCAATTTATTTCTATTCACTTGGATTTTGCTTTGCAACTCAAACTATTTCTATTATAATCACTTCTCTTATATCCCCACTTGCAAATCTCATTAAATATTATTCAAATCACCCTTGAATTTTATTTATAATTCAAACCATCACATTTCTTTTTCAATCCAGCCCTATTTTATTTTTTTACAACATCTCCTCTAATTTATTTCATTATTAAATCCAAGTCGAGTTCTATTTACAATTTGAATTCATTTCCAAACTCCATTATTAATTTACAATTCATTTATTAACCAAAGTTAAATTTTATTAACATACTCCATCAAGTAATTATTTTGTTAATTAGCTTACTTCCAATTTTCAAATCAATATGCAATTTTATTTCAAAGAATCGCTTCATTGAAATTTCCCTAGTCCAATTTTATTTTATAATTCCAGTTTGAAATCCCCTTTTTACTTTAAAATTTAGGAACGCCTTCAAATTTAGACAATACAATTAAAATAGTTTTTTTATAAAAATATTTCTTATAACTCGATGTCTCAACCAGTCCATCCTTGTTCTCACAGAAATTCAGTCATACGTTGATCAGGCGTAGCACTGAAAATCTATAAGTACTTGGTAAACCCGTTTTCAACACCCAGTGAAAATACTTGGAAAACAATTTTATTGAAAATATAGAAAATAGTTATTTTGAAAATAGAGGAAATATCTTTGCTGAGGATGCTCTGGAAATCATCACCCCCCATTCCATGGTCACAGTTACATACCAGGGTTACGTTGCAGTCACAACAAAAGTCCATGTAACTGCAGGCTCTCCGCGGCACTCTCGATTACGCCATGGAACCCACACAACAGATCACAGTTACATCCAGGGTTACGTTGCAGTCACAACAAAAGTCCATGTAACTGCAGGCTCTCCGCGGCCTCTGGTCTCGCTATCAAAATGAAACTTCTCCACTCTTACATAGGTCGCAGTCTACCGAGATAAACTCAAACGCAGACCATTGGCTCTCAGCGGCACACACGACTTTCGCTATGTCATACCATAGGTCGCAGTCTACCGATATAGAATCAAACGTAAACTGTTGGCTCTCCGCGGCACACACGACTTCCGCTATGGTATACATTACTCATAATCCCCAGGAACTAGTTTTGTCCGAACTCCTCACAGGATCAACTTTAGAACCCCCTCGGGCTCCAGGCAGCACCACCCAGTGGCACTCCTGAGAAGTTCATTTCAAGGGGACGCCTTTTTCCCTAGAGCCATCATCAAAATATTTTATACTACACACATATAGTATCTTTAAATCATACACCTAGTATGATATCATACAAAGCTCTTTTACACAAAATCGATTATCCCAAAATCGATAATTCTCAAAATAGGCTTTCCAAAACTCAATATTGATTTTTCCAAAAAAAATAAAATCAAAAGCCTTTCTCAAAATCCTCATAAGATCCTTTATATATATATTCAGATATATATATATATATATATATATATAAATTTTTAAAACTTTGGATCCTTACTTTCTGGTATAAAACCCTTTTATACTCCAAACACTCTCAAACACCATAGAAATATCCAATTTCCATCTTTATTCATTTCATATTTCTCAAAATATTCTTTCAGTTCAAAAGAACCATTTCACATTCCTTATTCACATTTACATTATTCCCCATTTGGATTATTACTTCAATCCTTATCTCAGTTGGGTACTTTAATCAATAACAGTTTGAACTCCGACCAGTTTAGAAAAATAGCTTGAAAATTTTAAAAATAGATAAGTAGTTGAAAAATAATTATTAGTTTGCCAAATAGCTATAAAATGGTTAACTAGTAGTAAAATAGTTGGAAAATAGTTAAATAGTTTCAGAAATTTTAGATAATTGCAAAATAGTTGAAAATAGAAATTAACTCGTAACTTAGTTGAAAATTAGTAATTAGTTTATAATACAGTTGTAAAATAGTTAAATAGTTCCAAAAGTAGTGGCAAAAACCAGTATAAAATAGTTTGGGTTTTAAAAAGAAAGTTGTTTAGTAAATAAATAAGAACATAGATTTAAAATCATTTATATTAAAATAATTTTTATTGAAAATGGTCTAGAGTCACAAATTGTTCACTACCCCAACAATTCAATTTAAATTTCCACTCCATTTAAATTAAACCAATTCCAATTTAATTTACTTCAATTTACATTGGACTTGAGTCATTCCCAATTCAAATTGAATTGATTCACAACTCCTTTCTAATTTCAAATCAAATTCCATTTAATCTTTAAATTTGTACAACTTTAAGTATAATTTCAATTTTACATCTTCTATTTATAATCAATTACATTCACATTTTGTTTTTAACTCGGAATTATACATTTTATTTAGTCAATATATTTTCATTATTCCATAAACATTTAATCAAGGTTCCAAAGTTTAAACAAATTTCCAAAATTTCAATATCACCTTAGAATTCAACTATATCCAAAATTCTTTGGCGAATGCAATTATCCCTTTGAATTTCAAAACCAAACCCAGTTCACAAACAATTCCAATTTAAAACAATTTGGTAGCAATTTCTCTTTTAGAAACTCGAAAATGAACATCGATGATGCTGCAGTCATCACCGACTTTATTTTCCAGTGACCGAAAGAGTTCAATGCTTTTATCTCTCTAAAAACGCTTCCAAATATTTTTGATTTCAGATATCCAAATTTCAAACACAAAAAATATTTTTGAAATAATACTATTCTTTCTTCAAAACCCTTGGAAACCACTTTCAAACCCAAAGGAATTTTAATTTTTCCCAAAATTCCAAACTCCCAATCCATCAAATTCATATTTAAACATTACTCTGGAATTTTCATCTTACTCTATTTCAAATATTCTCTGGAATTCTATTTCAAATTATAATCCCATTTATTTATGAAGTTTATTTCAGTTTATAAATTACATTTAAAGTCTATATTTCAAATTCCATTTTGTTATATAAGTTCACTCTTCAACTTGGTTATAAGTTTCAATTTGGTCGAATTTTATTTTACTTCTTAACCTAATTTCAATAATTTAACAATCAATCATCTAGATATTCCTTAGAAGGAAATATTCCTATATATATCAAAATATATATTTTTATATAAAATCAGTAAAAATCTTTATAAACAAATAACAAGTACGCTCTCATATATATATATATATATGTATATGTATATGTATATGTATATGTATATGTATATATATATATATATATACACACTCAACTCATTCTAGAGTACTACGGACTCTATTCAATGAGTAATTCCCACCAGAGCCAAGGTTCTCGCTTAACCTTCAGCTCTGATACCAAATGTAACGACCCGAAATTTTCAAACCGAAAATTCTAGATAGTTATCAAAAATAAGAAAGAGATAGAAGAAGAAGATCAAAAACACCAAACATCTCACAATCGCAGCTGATAAAATATAATAATAAATAATAATAGTTGCAAAAGAATACTATATCTGTCGATTACATTTTAGTACATCAGAGTTTTACATATATATAGTCACTGAATATCTATACAATTGCCATGACTCAAGTAAACAATAATATAAATACAGCAGATAAACTCCATACGATATCGCCACCAGCTCGCCTCCTGAGCTCCTGAACGTCCTAACCTGAAAATCTGTAATACTCGGTCTGACCCGAGCATTACACCATAGTAACACCCGGGTCAGGCTGGAAACCAGCGTGAGTAAACTCAACTAATATGGAATACATGCATACAACTAATATAAACCCGGGGTAACTATATCAATGTAACTAATTCACAATTTGCTATTGACAATACTTATTTCACATATAAATTTTCTAAGTACTAAAAATAATCCAATTCATTTAAATCATTCCATTCCTGCCTATTGATTCACAAAAACAGCTTATAAAAATTTCGAAGTGGTATCGGGTATTTCCTAATACCCACTCCCGGTCTCTTCGAGTCTCATACCATCTTATTCCAAGATAACCAAATGCAAAACACAACATTTCATATCAGAGATATCAACACGTCCAAAGCATCCAATATCATTCAGTCATCCTTAAGCATTTTACTTAATCACATATAAATTAATTCAATTGATTCTTATTGAATTTCTAACCACATTCGCTTGATTCCCTTCCTTCAATATTAATTAATTCCAAATCAATTAATTAATCAACCATTCACTATTCATCTTAATTAATCACCCTGGATTAATTATTTTCCAATTATCTTCAAGTAATAATCTTAAATTAACTTCATAATATTAATTAGTCTCAACCAAGATCATTAAGTGATCTTATTTTCTTCATAAAAATTTAATTATTTAATTACATTAATCCTTAATTACTTACATTAATTAACTTCCCATGAGCCACTTATTCCTGATTAATTCATCGTAACTTAATCAGTCTTCGATTACATCGTTAATCATATTAATTAATTATTTCCATTTATATTTTATTTGTTTCAAATCTGAGTTAATTACTTTAATTCAACCACAATATTAATCACTTTGATTAATCTCATCTTGTAATTTATTATCTATTTATTTACTTTATTAAATAATTTAAATTTCTCCTTAATTAATAGCCATAATTAATCTCTTGCTTTATTTCACAAATAATTATATTTTATTTATTCATTAAGTAATTCTTTACCCAACCATCCAATGATTATTCTAAATTACTTACACTTAATTTATTAACTTAGACTTAATTAATTACCTCAAAACAATTCACCACTAAATTAATTAAGCAAGTATTATTTAATGGAATTAATCCATTATTCTTTTCACATGTCCTATTAATTTAATGAATCACAAAACATCAAGCCCTTATTCAATTTAAAATGAAGACATTTCCTCATTTATGATTTAAGTTTAATACAACTTAGATCCCAATATACCTCGAGTCAAACCACAATCAATTCAAGAACCAATCAAAACCAAGGTCATATCATCATTAACATACGTCCAATCAATTTAAATCATTCATCCAAACCATTTAAATCTAAATAAAAAATCAGACTAAGTGAGATTTACTCACCTTGATTTGTTTGCAGTCCACTTCGAAACCGGCTCACTTCTTTTCAGTTTATGACCTTGTATAAATATTTATACAATTTTATCAATATATGAATAAATTGAACAATTAGTTCCCATAGATCTAATTAATTACTTTAATTAATCTTTAACTTATTTCATAAATTACCAAATCTTAAATACACTTAAGGTAAACATGTTTTTTGTTGAATATTAAGTCACAAAAATATTTTAACTTAATTTGTAAAATAATTAAGTTTCAAGTATCTTTCATGTATTTAACACACTTAATTTAACAAACAATCGAACTGTTCTTAATATAAGTTTTGAAAGACATTTGATTTACAGAATTAAATGATTGCAACAACTCTTTTCAAATTTTTTTTTAAAGTTTAAAACAAACAGAGCTGAAAATAAAGTACTCACTGAAATTCCATCGTGAGAAACCCTAGCCACGGCCCTAAATGATGCTGCTCCCAGTCCTGACATTGTCGTCGACAGCTTGCCATGACGTTGCGGTCTCCAAAACCTCGCGCACTCGCATTAGAGCAATTCCACTGCTGCTGAACCAAACCCCACTATCGCGACCGATGATCGAACCAAGGAGGACGCGGCTGACGATAAACTCCAGATTCGAAAATCAACTCGAATTTGGATGGCTTTCGACGATTTGAGATGAAGGAACACGCACGACCTCCCCCTTTGTCGATTAGGTCTTCGGTAAAATGAAGTACGAAGGAGGAAAGAGGAAAGAGAAACATGCGATCTAGCTGGCATGAGATTTTGGTTTGGGCATTTCTTTTTAGCATTGTGAATTTATGGATTTCAATCTCTGTTGATTTAGGAATGAAGGCTTCGGCATGTTTTCAATAACAATTTTTTTTTTAAAAAAAAACTTTTGAGATTTGAGTTCGATTCTGCTTTGAGACTAAGGAGGAGGACGGGGATGAAATATTGGGTTGGGGAAAATGGCTTCCTGAATACGATTGTTGACTAATAAAAATATCTCTGACCAATTATATTAAAGAATATTGAAAATATCCTGCGTTATATAACGCGAAATCCCGGTCCCCAAATCAGACATGCCGACAGACGTTTATAAGGTTTTACCCACGTTTCGAACACAATGGAACGTGTTTCGGAAGCAAATTAGACCATATGCGCGAGTTACAGAAGAAAACGATCAATTTTAAATTAATTTGATTGAAATAGTTCTAAACGTTTTGAGCTGACAGGGTCAAACGACAACTCCGATTGCTACGAAAGTTGAAATCCGATAATAACTAACTATTTCGGATCCAATGAAACTAGTTTCGTCGAATTCCGAGGCTGTGCCTCGGAAGGCTATTTTTTAACTATCGATTTAAACGATATATTTTCACAATTGAACAAACCACCTTTAAATTAAATTCCAATCATTCTATTATCTCCAGTATTATCATTATAAATTTTATAAGCCTTCAAATTATATTAACAAGTTACAACTGAAGATTCAATGATTTATCCAATTTTAAATTATATAGCTCAATAATTTAATTATCAAGTACTTACAGATATTTGAAATTCAAGTTAAAATTTACTTTTAAATATTTAAAATCAATTTATTATTTCAATTTAAATTGCCAAAATTTTCGGATCGTCACAGACCCTGAGTATAATAATATTATAACATTTGCTTGGTCTAATAATGTATTTGGCAATCCAATGTTTGTTCTATGCAGGAAGTTGAAAGCAACAAGGAAAGCTCTCCAACAATGGGCTCATGAAAAATTTGGTGATGGAACACATCAAATCAAGGATATCAAAGCTCAGTTGAAACATGCTCAAGACATGCTTAATGAAGATCCATCCAACCTTATCCTTGCTCAGAATGAATCCAATCCTTTTCTCCTGCTCAATGAAGCTCTTAATACTGTGGCAAGTATGAGGAAGCAATAGTTTCACTAGATGTGGGTTGCTGAGGGGGATAGAAATACAAAAAATTTTCATGCTTCTATCAAAGACAAGCGTGCTAGAGACCGTATTACCACGCTTTGGGATGAAGCTGGGAATCTTCTTAATTCTGCTGAGGAGATTGACAGGTATCTCCTTCATTCCTTCACTGATCAGCTTGGTAACAACTCTGACTTTGCTCCCGATCTTGATGAACTCAATAATATCCCCCTCCCGAAGTTAAAAGATGACATGAAGTTCATGCTTGTTGCCAAAGTTACTGACCTTGAAATTAAAAAAGCTTTATTTTCCATGAAATCGAGCTCCTGTGGTGGGCCAGATGGTTTTAACATCGTGTTCTATAAGAGTAGCTAGGATGTAGTTAAAATTGATTTTTTGGCAGCTGTTCATAACTTCTTTGACAAATTTAAGTTGTTGAGAGAAGTTAATGAAACTAACCTTGTCCTTATCCCTAAGGTTAGACCCACTATAAATGCAGCATCTTATAGACCTATATCGTGCTGTAACATTGTTTATAAATGCATATCAAAAATCCTAGTTTCTAGGCTTGTCCAATTCTATCAACAATTATATCGCCAAATCAATCTGCCTTCATTCCTGCTAGAAACATACTTGATAATGTGATGCTAGCTCATGAATTAATTAATGGCTATGGTAGAAGTCAGATTTCCCCTCGTGCCATGATGAAGCTTGATTTAAGTAAAGCCTATGATAGTTTGCAATGGTCTTCAATTGTTCGAATTATGTCAGCAATGGGATTTCCAAAGGTTTTTGTGGCCTGGGTGTATGTGTGCATATCCAGTCCTACTTACACTCTTTAATGGGTTAACAAATGGGTACTTTAGAGGGAAACAAGGTGTGAGGCAGGGGGACCCAATATCATCATATTTATTTATCATTGTCATGGAGGCTCTCACCAGCATGCTATCCTCTAAGTATGATGATAAAAGTGTTTTGTATCATCCTAAATGTCAACCCCTTCACATTTCATCTCTCTTTTTTGCTGATGACATAATGATATTCACCAAGCCTACTGATCAATCCATTCAACAAATTCTTGATATTTTGAACAAATTCTACAGAGCCATTGGCCTCAAGCTGAACACCTCCAAATCCCAGATTCTTATTGCTGGTATGAACAACGTTGATAGGATAAGAATTGAGGTTTTGTCTGGTCTACAACCTATGAGTAATAATATGACATGTCTAGGCCTTCCTTTGTGCACCTCGCGAGTTACCAAAACTGCTTGCCTTCCTCTCTTTGATAGAATCACTAAAAGGTTGACTTCTTGGTCAACAAATTTTCTTTCTATGGCAGGAAGACTTGTGTTGATTAAAGCTGTTTGTTTTTTGATGACTGTTTATTGGGCCAGATGCTTCATTCTCCCTTCCAAACTCCTTCACATGATCAGAGCTGCCATGATGAGATTCCTTTGGACTGGTTCCATACATAATAGGAAGATTATTCCTGCTCTCTATACTTCTTTGGAAAGGCCAATAAAAAAAGATGGCCTTGGTATCAAAAATATCAAACTTTGGAATATTGCTGCTGTTATTACTCATGTCAATGCCATCTTAGTGAAGAAGGATAGTCAGTGGGTGAAGTGGACGTGGAGATATCATATTAAGGATAAAGATTTTTGGACCATGGAAGTTGCTCAGGGTAGTAGTTGGATATGGCGGAAAATTATGTGCATTAGACCTTTATTACTTCCCCTGCTAAAATACAATTTATCCCCTAACAGTACGGTGAGCTTTTGGAAGGATCCATGGGTTAAAAATGGTTGTGTCTTATCTTCACTATTGTCCACTCATGATCAAGAGCAATCCGGGATTGGTTCCAATGCTAGGGCTATTAATTATATAGCAGATGGGAAATTGAATGCTCTGCATACTAGTAATCAATCTATTAACAACCTGTGGAGATATATGGCTAACTGCACTGTTATAACTGTTAATGAACATGCTCTTTCATGGAGGGGTAAATCGCATAGCATTAGTTCGGTCTACAATCTCCTTGCCAATGTTGGGGAGTTGCCTGATTCCTTATGGGCCAAAGTGGCTTGGACAAAGTATTCGTCTTGCTCTGATAATGTGTTGTTCTGGAAGGCAATTAACAAAGCATTGATGACCAGGGATAAGCTTGTGGCTGTTGGTATGAAAGTGGTCAACCTATGTGTTTTTTGCAATATTTCCCCTGAAACTATTGATCATATACTGTTTGAGTGCAGCTATCTTGTTAACATGTGGTTATCATTAATGAATAAAGCTGGGGTTGATGGTATTCTTGGTGTCTCCACTGCTGATTGGTCTGTTCTTCGCAAAGCAACCAGATGGAGATCCAGTAGATGGGATATTGTTTTCTTCGTTCTGAAATTATATATACGCAATGTTTGGATGGAGAGGAATAAGCGATGCTTCAAATCTGTGATTCTGCTGGCATCGAATTTATGGCAGAAGTTGATGAGAGAGATCAAGTTTGGTTTATGTGTTTCTGGCCATTGTTTCTCCCCACATTAGTTTGACCTATGGTGTTAGCCTGCTGCAGTTGTGCATGCCATATCTTGTGCATGGCCTGTTCTTGTTTCTGTTGTGGGTTTTTTTCCTTTCTGCGGTGTTCTCTCTTTTCTCAGTTTTCTGTTTGTGTTGTTGTTTTTACTTTCTTTTGTTTCTTTTTCTTGTTCCTGTTTGTTTGTGTTGATGTTGTTTTCTCTTTTTCCCTGTTTCAATAAATCTGGTAGGGGTCCAATCAACCTCACTGTCCATTCCAAAAAAAATAAAAATGAAGACTAATATTTAATATGTAATAATTAACAGTCAATGGGTAATATTTAATATTTAAGAAGTAGTATTTATTATTTAGTATTTAATATTATGTAATTATAATTAATAATTATATTTAATATGTAATATTTTTAAAAAATTATAATTTTGAAATTCACTAAAATAAATTTAAAAACACTCAAAAAATTTGAAAACAAAATTTTGAAATTTTCATAAATTCAAAAATAAAAAATAAAAGTTTACAATTTAGTTAATTTTTTATAGAATACTCAAAATTTCAAAAAATTCGATAATGTTTAAATCAATTCAAAATTCGAAAAATATAAAAGTTACACTATAAATCTTAATACTCATCTTGGTTTGATTTTCCTTGATGACTATAGTAATCTAAGTGTCACAAAATTTCAAAACATAATCATATTGCAAAATGTATTGTAGTTTGTGTATGATATATTGTATTATTTCCATATGCATATAAAGAGTATCTTCTGTAGCTATCTTATTTTATATATACAAGTTTTCATTTGGCTCACAACCAAATATTTTGGCTCCACTCCAAAAATTTTGACCTCAAGCCTAAATTTTTCATTTTCACCTATAAACTCCTTAAACAAAATTCACTAGTTCTAAATCCAAATTCCTTTAACATTCCTTACGGCCTTTGGTCTCCAACACCCGACCCACTCTAACTCCAATAACTCCTCCCTCATAGCATCATCGCAACCTACTTCATCAAAGCCTACTTGCGTAGCACTTCATCCATATGTAACCTCGGCCTAAAATATAAACCTACACCAAAGCTGAATCGCCCTTAACCACTAGAGTCATGCAAATCACAAGTAAATCGCCCAGTAGAATTTGTAGGGATGAGTAGATAATGAGTTATCATAGCAAGGGATATAACTTTATGGTTTACATGGATGGATAGAGTTTGGCTGGATGACATGTTCCATAGCAAGGTGTAGGGTATTTGGCTAAAGATTAGATACTATACCTAGTTATCTTTAGAACTTAGTGATGAAACTTTGGATTAAGGGCCAAGTTATCAAGAAGGGATGAGTCGGGTTCTAAAGCGCTTAAAGAAGAGTACTAGAGGCATGGAATAAAATATAGCATCTGGTTGACTAAATATAAAACTCAGTACTAAGTTATACCTATAACTCGGTATTAAGTTCCCATGATGCATGATATGAAGTTAGAACTTCTGGGGACTGTTGTTGAGGTTCCATTGAATGTGTTGAAGGTGTTGGCTCGTTCGTATCAAATAATGATATAAAAGCATTATGGAAAGCTATGGTCTTACAATGCTGGCTTATGTTGGGAGTAGGCTCCAAAGATAGGGGCTCGTAAAGGAGGGAGCCTTATGATCAATGAGTGTGGAAGCGTTTCTTGTGAATAATGGAAACTTGATTGATAAAGAAGGGCTATGTATCTAAATGAAACAAAGGTGGGCTTGGGTATATGTGCCAAGGAAACTTGATGCGCAAGGGTTATCCTTAAAGTTGGGGTATTTTAAGTTGGGATATCCGTGGGTCAATTGAGGGATCTGTATACATTGGACCTGTAGCTTTGGGTCTAGTGTCTAGCTTTAGGCTACGAGGCACGCATCTAGCTTTGGGCTACGAGATACGAGAGTACAAAAAAGAAATGGGATTTCTATTAGTCCCTGACTTTGGGGTCGTACGGTTACCAAATATTTAGGGCATAAGAAGTATCAACTAGATTTGTTGATGGATGCTATGGATGCTTTGGTTGTTTTATTTTTTAGGCCGTCACTCATTGGTATTATAGATCATAGGTATTGTAGATTGGAATACCTAAAAGAATGATATCCTTTATTTGGTTTGTAGTATACATTTATGATATTGTAGAGTAGCATATTATAGTTTTATGTGCCAACTCTTTGGTAGCAGGGATAGGTCGGGTATGGTTCTTGTACTTTTGTTCCCTACCATATTTAATTTTATAGTATTTTGAAATCCATTTACCGCTCACACCAAACTGTTGTCTGACCCATGGTTTTATGATTTTCTTCTTATTATCTTGGGTACTCTCAAATGATTAGACTAGATAACAGGTCTTGGTGATGTAGTAGCTGTTCAAAGGATGAGCTGGATGGAATTATCTAGTATTATATACTGATATGGATTCTATGCTTATTCCACTATGCAGCACTAGGGAGCCTTAGCAGTGACTGCTTATACTTGTATTTGAGACAGTTATTGTGTAACAAACGGAAAATTTTCGACTTTTGAAAATTCAACATCGATACTCACTTTATCGACTGCCGAGAAATCGAAGGCCAAAAACCCGAAATGTTATGGTTTAAGAAATATTTAAGAAAAGAAAAAGAAAAAGATAGAAAGTTTAGATAGGGAAAAGAAGATAGAAAATTTTAAAATAGAAAGAAAAGAGAAGAGAAAGGAAACAGAACAGAAAACAACATCAGAATCTCACAATTCGCAGCGGAACAACATATAATAATAAATGAATAATCTTTAAACAAAGAACTATATCAGTTATTACATTTTATACATTTCATTACATCATATCATCAGAGTGTACAACAACAATCAACATCAAACAATGCAGTGGAAAAAGAAATACTATATAAACTAGTAATACGCCATGTCATCCAGCTTGCCTCCAGCAACTCCAGAATATCCAGAATATCCTGATAAACCGTAACTCTTGACTGCCCGTGTGGAAATTGGTGGGCACCCAGAGTTTATGAAGGAAAACAATAAACTCCAAGTCAGTCATGTGACTGGTGTGAGAACTCAAAACAGTTTATTTATCTTTATAATCAAAATAGAGGAATATTTTTAAATTCGATTCGCAATGCTTTTAAAAATGAGACTACCATAAGGCCTCCCGCACACACACACATGCAAACGCAGAATCGGAGGAGATTTCTCCTTATGATAGTCAAAGATGCTTGATACGCATTTAAAAAGAACATTTGATATTATGACTAGTGCATAGTGTAAAAGAAATTCATTTCGAAAGTAGAATATAAATCTTAGCCAACATACGACCATTATCGTATGCCTACTATAGCTACCATCTAAACAGTGGTGACCACCATAAGTAAATGGCAGGTTCTACAACTAAAACCGTACAAGTTTCGTATTGTTTCTTTGGATTTCCAACAAATGGTCAGGCCAAGGAACTTCCCATTGCCACATGAGAATGCCTCTGGAAAGACATCCCCGAGAACCAAACCAGAACTCTGCCAACACAAGGCCGGGTTACCCCTAACTGGGTAACTACTGACACGAGCACGCCATTCCCCGATCGTAAACGACCTTTCTCACGGGATCCCGAAAACCAACAACCACAAAGTAATAAATTCGTAGTAACCACATAGGTTAAATATCTGGGCTCCATACCATGATACCACCTCTATCCAGAAGGAAATGCACATACCCTAAAGGGTGCTACCCCTCATAACCTTGCTGCATCTTTCCTGTTTTGACCATTTCCGGGGTGTGAGGTTCGACGAAGTCACGTCCACAAAAACATACTTTATACAAAGCCATGCTTTGGGTCAACAAATGATCAACACAATGATCACCAAGATAGACGATCAAATAAACGATCCTATCACAATAATCAACACAATGATCAATTCAGCATCACTCAGCATGTCACATTACCAAATTGGGAATATATCGCTGATAACTTCAACTATATAACCTCTGAGCTCGTACGTCTCAGAGAAGGGTGTTAAGCTAAAAGAATAAATTCTTCGCCACCAACAGAAATATATTTGAAAGAAATCGGCTTTATATCTCAACTTGTAATGTCAGACATACAATCCATACAAGTCTGTTCCGGCTCGAACAAAACCGAAGGCACTTACAAAGAAGTCCTTGCAATCCGGATATTCACAATCCTGATCGGATTTCCCATCACTTAGGGAGTCTCTATACCGCTGCAACTCAGTGCAGAGACAATCGACAGGTCATCCTATCGCTCTCGCAAATACCGGGTCTTCAACACCGATCTTTAATGCAATTATAACGACGTATCACATATTCGGAATGGGTTATACGACCCCATGGTCCTTTCCCGGTTAACCCGAATAGTGAGCGCTTATTCAAAAATAAGTGTAGCATTCACATTCAAACAAATCACATCAATTACCCATTCAAAGGGAAAATATTGATAGTCGGTTATTGAACTATCAATGGATATGCACACATCACCAGTTTCCAAATAATTTTCCAAATTATTTATTTTCCAAAATATCTTTACAAGATATATTACTTCATACTTCAAAAATAAATCAATATTTATTTTTAAACAGTTTCCACTTTTCATTTATAAATTCCATAATGAATTTATATTTCACAATATCTATTGATATACGTTTTCAATTGTTCATTTCAATTTATCTTCAAAAAGATAAATTCTCAAAGTATTCACTTTATATTGGAAAACATTTCCATACTTATACATTCATAAGTAATTCACAAATTTTATTTATTTTCAACACTTGGAAAATATTCAATATACTTAAATCGAAATTAAGTATATATATCATTCTTTAAGGAAATCTGATGCAGCACGATCTACTATTCCCCAAGAGATAAGTCGGTCACGAGTTAACATGCTTCTAGGTCGTGTGGGGGAAGCTATGGAGTTGGATAACTCGGAGTTTTTAAGTCGTTACCGACTTAAGGGACATAGGTTACGAGCTAAAGAGAAAGCTCTAAGTCGTTTCCGAGTTAACAAGGTCAAGTATGACGAGTTACGAGCTATGGAAGAAAGGCCACGAGTTAACGAGCCAAGGGGAAAGGAAAGCCGACTTAACAAAGCAATGAGACGTCGCCGACCTAACAGAGGTATATTGGGTCGTCTCCGACCTAAGGGATCATGTGAGGGGAAGGTGCGAGTTAGTGAAGAAGAGTTGAGTCGGGACCGAGTCAATTGGAGACCAGTGGAACCGTTGCGCCGAGCTAACGAGCTACGACCTAAGATAAGTCGGCAAGGAGCTAAACCATGCGTCTTTGAGTCGTAGGTCGGCATGGAGATGAGTCAGTAGTGCAGCGTTGTAATATGCTGAGTCGGCATGCGCTTGAGTCGGTCAAGTATGTAATGTGTTGAGTCGTGTAAGCGGTGTGGTGTAGTTAAGTCGGTGCCGACCTTGTATGAGTCGCTTGTATTTCGTTCTGTTGTAAAAAGGTTGAGTCGCGTGTGTTAAGTCGGTCACGACTTAAGTTGAGTCGGCCGAGATGAGTCGTACATGGTGAGTCGGTGCCGACCTAGGAGTTGAGTGTTGTAGGTTGTGTTGAGTTGTAATGCCTATAAATAGCGGGTGTGTTGTAAATTTTTAGGTTGTTGATTTTGAATAAAATTTCTCTTTTGTTAGCTTTGTGCTTTCATACCAATTGGTAGTTGAGTGTAATCTCCTATCTCCACTTACGTCATTCGAGTGCGCTCGAATCCACGTTTGTTGAAGCCGATTCACGGAATCTAGTGCGCTAGATCAACGTGCGAAGAATCGTAGATCTTTGAACACGGTATAGTGCGCTATCAACGTGTTTGAGATAGCTAGAGTTCGGTATCTTTGGATCAACGAACTTGGGCATTTTGGTATCTTCAACTCACCGATTGCTACATCCATCGATTGAAGTTTTATTTCGAATTATCCGCTGCGTCAGTTTTGGTATCGGAGCCATTCTTAGCCAATCATAGCTAAGTTTGATTCTTGGAGCCAAGTTTTTGAAGTTTTTGAAGTTTTTGAAGTTTGAAGGAGTTCATCGTGTTCATATTGAAGTTGCATCAAGTTAGGAGTGTTTGATCCATTTCATTTTGGATCGAGGTGTTGGAGAGTGATTGAATTTGTGAGGAGATTTTTGCGCGCCAAGATTTGAAGTGTGGAGCCGTGCCGACTTAACCATAAGTCGTAGCACATTGAGCCGAATCAAGTCATAGCCGAGACATTGTTGGGCCGTGATTTGTTGAAGTCTTGTGATTGAATTGTTGAAGTTTGTGAAGTTTTTCAATCATGCCACCAAGGAGAGCCAATCGTCATCAAAACATTGAAGCACTATATCGAAGAGAAGAGGCCGATCAAATGGAGCAACGTATGCACGAGAAGATTGATGAAGGCATTGGTAGGTTGGAGAAGCTTATGATTGATATGAATCAAAGTAGAAGAAGAAATTCACCTGAATCCATTCATGGAGGAAGTAGAGTTTCACATCATTCAGATCGGGAGAGGAGAGAAAGTCAGGATCAACGGAGTGTTGATAGTCGAAGTAGGAGGAATGTTGATGACCATGATAGACGGGATGTTGGTTGTAGGAGTGGTGGTAGAGATGTTGGAGGGCGTGAACGACAACGTTATGCATCAGACTTTGATGAGGAGTTTGATGGTGATCGAGGAAGTGTTCATTATCGAGATAGAGATCAAACCCAACGTCGGTATCGTGATGTAGTAGATGATCATAGATGGGAATCGGGTATGAAAATGGAGATTCCGGAGTTTAAAGGCGGGATGGTTGCTGAGGAGTTCTTAGATTGGTTGTCTAATGTGGAGGAAATCTTTGATTTCAAGGAGGTGCCGGAGAATCGAAGGGTGAGGTTGGTTGCTACTAGGTTGAGGGGGAGAGCTTTGGCGTGGTGGCAGCAAACTAAACTTACTCGAGAACGAATGGGGAAGTCAAAGATAGAATCTTGGGAGAAGATGAAAAAGTTGATGAGATCTACATTTTTGCCTTATAACTACCAATCACTTATGTACCAGAGGTTGCAGAATCTGAGGCAAGGGACAAAATCTGTTAGTGATTATGCTGATGAATTTTACCAACTCATCGCCAGGAATGATATTATGGAAACAGAAGAACAGCTGACAGCTAGATTCATTGGGGGCTTGAGAATGCAGATCCAAGATATGGTTAATATGTTTGATCCTAGATCCATTGCAGAGGCACATCAGAAAGCGTTAGCTTGGGAGAAACAAGGAAGGCGTGGAGGAGGTGTGTTTACTCATTCTAATAATCCAGTGAAAGGTGCCGGTGGAAGTTCTAGTGTTCCTAAACCTGTTACAAAACCAGTGGTGAAGGAGGTTGAGAAGGCGAAGGCTAACAGTGTTTTCAAATGCTATAATTGTCAGGAGTTGGGTCATAAAAGTAACGAATGTCCGAAGCCGAAGAAAAGAACCATGGTTGCAGAAGTTGAGGCAGATGATGGTGAGGAGGAAGAGTATTCAAATGTACCTTATGTTGAGGAGGAAGAAAAAGTGTCGGGTGATGAAGGTTGTAATCTTATGTTGAGGAGAAGTTGTTTGACACCAAAGCAAGAGGAGGATTGTAGTTGGCTGAGAAGCAATATTTTTCAATCGACATGTACTATTCTGGGAAAGGTCTGCAAGTTTGTTATTGACGCGGGAAGTTGTGATAATATTATTTCTACAGAGGCAGTGAGAAAGTTGAATTTGAAGACCGAGAAGCATCCTAAACCGTACAAGCTAGCATGGTTAAGGAAAGGAGGTGAAGTGAAAGTGTGTCGAAGAGCTTGTGTGAATTTGTCAATCGGAAAGAAGTACAAAGATGAAATCTGGTGTGATGTCGTAGATATGGATGTTTGCCACTTATTGTTGGGCAGACCATGGCAGTTTGATAGAGCAGTTCAGCATGACGGTCGTGCCAACAGTTACAGTTTCATGTTCGAGGGTACTAAGATCACTTTGGTTCCCAAGAGACAGCAACAGAAGGAGAGCAAGCTAGAAGAGATTGAAGAATTGAAAACTCTGTTGACTTTGAAGGAGTTTGTCAAGGAAGTCGAAGAAGAACCTGAAGTGTTTCTTTTGATTGGGAGAGAGAGTAGTGAAGAAGTTGAGATTCCAGAAGAAGTAAAGCCTGTTTTGAAAGAATTTGAAGATGTCTTTCCAGATGAGTTACCAAAGGAGTTACCACCACTTAGAGACATTCAACATCAGATTGATCTTGTTCCCGGAGCAGTGTTACCACACCGACCACATTACAGAATGAGTCCGAAGGAACATGAGGAGTTACGAAGGCAGGTGGAAGAATTACTTGAACAGGGTCGTATTCAGGAAAGTTTGAGTCCGTGTGCTGTACCTGCATTGTTAGTACCAAAGAAGTACGGAACTTGGAGAATGTGCACTGATAGTAGAGCTTTGAATAAGATCACTGTTCGTTACAGATTTCCTATGCCGAGGTTGGATGATTTGTTGGATCAGTTGAGTGGGGCAACTATATTCTCGAAAATTGATTTGAAGAGTGGTTATCATCAAATTCGTATCAGACCTGGAGACGAATGGAAGACAGCTTTCAAAACTAGAGAGGGGTTGTACGAATGGTTGGTTATGCCATTTGGTTTGTCTAATGCACCTAGTACATTCATGCGGGTGATGAATCAAATCTTTAGACCATTCATTGGAAAGTTCGTCGTGGTTTATTTCGATGATATTTTGATTTATAGCAGGAGTACGGAGGAACATGTTCTACATCTGAGAGAAGTGTTGCTTATTCTACGAGAAGAACAATTTTATGCTGCTACAAAGAAATGTGTGTTTATGACACCTACTGTTTTATTCCTGGGTTATGTTGTTTCAGGGGAAGGAATCCAAGTTGACCAGAGCAAAGTTGAAGCAGTCAGGAATTGGCCACAGCCAAAGACAATTACAGAAGTGAGAAGTTTTCATGGGCTAGCGTCATTCTACCGAAGATTCATTCCACACTTCAGTAGCGTGATGGCTCCAGTGACTGATTGCATGAAGGGTAAACAGTTTGTGTGGTCAGAGGAAGCGGGGGTTGCCTTTGAGAGAATCAAGGAATTGTTGACGTCTGCACCAATTCTTGTTCTACCGAATTTTCAGTTGTTGTTTGAATTGCATACTGATGCTTCGAAGGTTGGTATTGGAGGAGTTCTGAGTCAGAATGGGAAGCCAGTTGCTTACTTCAGCGAGAAACTGTCAGGGGCGAAGATGAGATACAGTACATATGACGTTGAATTTTATGCTGTTGTTCAGGCTGTCAAGCATTGGAGGCATTATTTGTTTCAGAAGGAATTTGTTCTTTACACAGATCATGAAGCTTTGAAACATTTACAGGGACAGGATAAAATTTCAGCGAGACATGCATCATGGATTTCTTATTTACAGCAGTTTACCTTTGTCGTTAAACACAAATCAGGGGTGACGAATCGAGTAGCTGATGCTTTGAGTAGGAGGAGTCATTTACTAACGACAATGAAGGTTGAAGTGATGGGGTTTGAGATGTTGCCAGAGATGCTTGAAGAAGATCCTTACTTTGTGAAATATGTTGAAAAAGTGAAGGATGGGAGTACCGATGAATTCATGTTGGTTGATGGTTTCCTGTTTAAAGGAAATCGCTTGTGTATTCCGGATTGTAGTTTGAGGATGAAAATTGTGAAGGAATTACATGAAGAAGGGCATGTGGGCCGTGATCGTACTTTGCAGTTGATTTCACAGTCTTATTTTTGGCCATCGATGAGAAAAGAAGTTGAGAGATTCGTGGAACGATGTCATATTTGCCAAGTTTCAAAAGGAACAGCAACGAATGCGGGGTTGTATATGCCATTACCAGTACCATCTAAGCCATGGGTTGATATTAGCATGGATTTCGTTTTGGGTTTGCCGAGAACTCAAAGGGGAAACGATTCGATATTTGTTGTGGTGGACAGGTTTTCAAAGATGGCACATTTTGTTGCTTGCAAGAAGACAGCAGATGCAGTTCAAGTAGCACAGTTATTTTTCAAGGAGATTTATCGACTTCATGGATTGCCAGAATCTATTGTTTCTGATCGAGATACTCGTTTTCTGAGTCACTTTTGGCTGAGTTTGTGGAAAATGGTGGGAACGAAGTTGAATTTCAGCAGTGCTTATCATCCACAAACCGATGGGCAGACGGAAGTTGTTAACAGGTCATTGGGTAATTTGTTGCGTTGCCTTGTCCAGGATAATTTGAGAAGTTGGGACCTGAAACTATGCCAGGCAGAATTTGCTCACAATCATGCAGTAAATCGAAGCACAGGATTCAGCCCGTTTCAGATTGTTTATTCAAATTTGCCCAGGGGACCGTTGGATTTAGCTGTAGTATCACAACCTAAGGGTACAGTTAAACGAGCTGCTGATTTTGTTGAAGAGCTGACGGGATGTCATAAAATCGTTCAGGAACGATTGGAGAAATCGAATGAGAAATATAAGAAGTCTGCAGATTTGAAACGTCGAAATGTTGAATTTAAAGAAGGTGATTTGGTTTATGCTATATTGACAAAGGATCGTTTTCCAGTGGGTGCTTACAACAAGTTGAAAGCCAGGAAAATTGGTCCAATTGAAGTTTTGAAGAAAATTAATGAGAATGCTTATCGATTAAAGTTGCCAGATGATGTTTATACTTCTGATGTCTTTAACGTCAAACATTTAATTCCGTATCATGGAGATGAGATTGTTGGGAAAGAAGTTGCAAATTCGAGGTCGAATTTTTCTCAACCAGGGGAGGATGATGCAGCACGATCTACTATTCCCCAAGAGATAAGTCGGTCACGAGTTAACATGCTTCTAGGTCGTGTGGGGGAAGCTATGGAGTTGGATAACTCGGAGTTTTTAAGTCGTTACCGACTTAAGGGACATAGGTTACGAGCTAAAGAGAAAGCCCTAAGTCGTTTCCGAGTTAACAAGGTCAAGTATGACGAGTTACGAGCTATGGAAGAAAGGCCACGAGTTAACGAGCCAAGGGGAAAGGAAAGCCGACTTAACAAAGCAATGAGACGTCGCCGACCTAACAGAGGTATATTGGGTCGTCTCCGACCTAAGGGATCATGTGAGGGGAAGGTGCGAGTTAGTGAAGAAGAGTTGAGTCGGGACCGAGTCAATTGGAGACCAGTGGAACCGTTGCGCCGAGCTAACGAGCTACGACCTAAGATAAGTCGGCAAGGAGCTAAACCATGCGTCTTTGAGTCGTAGGTCGGCATGGAGATGAGTCAGTAGTGCAGCGTTGTAATATGCTGAGTCGGCATGCGCTTGAGTCGGTCAAGTATGTAATGTGTTGAGTCGTGTAAGCGGTGTGGTGTAGTTAAGTCGGTGCCGACCTTGTATGAGTCGCTTGTATTTCGTTCTGTTGTAAAAAGGTTGAGTCGCGTGTGTTAAGTCGGTCACGACTTAAGTTGAGTCGGCCGAGATGAGTCGTACATGGTGAGTCGGTGCCGACCTAGGAGTTGAGTGTTGTAGGTTGTGTTGAGTTGTAATGCCTATAAATAGCGGGTGTGTTGTAAATTTTTAGGTTGTTGATTTTGAATAAAATTTCTCTTTTGTTAGCTTTGTGCTTTCATACCAATTGGTAGTTGAGTGTAATCTCCTATCTCCACTTACGTCATTCGAGTGCGCTCGAATCCACGTTTGTTGAAGCCGATTCACGGAATCTAGTGCGCTAGATCAACGTGCGAAGAATCGTAGATCTTTGAACACGGTATAGTGCGCTATCAACGTGTTTGAGATAGCTAGAGTTCGGTATCTTTGGATCAACGAACTTGGGCATTTTGGTATCTTCAACTCACCGATTGCTACATTCATCGATTGAAGTTTATTTCGAATTATCCGCTGCGTCAAAATCATTCTCTTAAACATATTTATTTGGGCCAAAACGAATGTTACGTAAAACATCGTTACGATAACCCAAAATCACTAGTATAGGGATTCGAAATTAAAATAGATATATAAATCCCAATACTATACAAAAACATTTCCTTTCGGAAATCATTTACTATAACAACAGTGTTATAGTCCACCATTTCCTTTTATTTCTCGAAAACGTTTATTTTCAACAATAAATGTTGAAATCTATGGTTTCGAATCTCAACACATTTTAAAACATCGTTAGATCGTTTTAATTCTATTTGAAATATCACATTCAAAACAATTTCTTTAACATCTTATTCACTATTCAAAAACGTGAATATACTTCATTAACAATTTCATCCTTTTATTCATTTTAATTCAAAGGATTATTCACTATTCAAAAATGTGAATATAACTCCATTTATAGGTTTCAACAAATTTTCTTGTCAAAATAAGTCATTTGCGAATTTATAAAACAACGTTTATAAATTCCATTTCTATTTATTTATTAAAACTTCCTTTTATAAATTCTTTTATTAACCTATTCCAGTTTATAACTCAATTATAAACTAAAAGTTCATATTATAAGTTAAATACTTATAAAACGATTATTTTACAAAATCGTTCTTTTAAAGACTTTCCAATTTATAAATCTTATAACTTATAAGATTCATTCATTTATCCAAAATCATTATTTTAATAACTTAATAAATTTTATAAACCTACTGCTTATAAAATTCCATTTATAACTTCACCGTATAAAATTCTATAAATTTCATTCATTTATGGAATTTATTTTCACTTCATTCAAACACTTATAAAAACTCGTTTTATAATGTCACTATTTCAATTTATAAATATCCATTTATAAATCTCTTAATATAAATCAATTTATATTATCCTTTTAAAACGTCTTTAAACTCCTTTATAATTTCATCATTTTGATTCATAAAATAATTAAATTTTATAAATCCTATATTTAAACTTTTCACAATGAATTCTAAAATATTTCGATTAAACTATTTTATAAAATCAATAGCATCATATTCTCAAAAATCAGTTTTTAACTGTATTTCACAAAAATCATAATTTTTATAACTTTAAAAATTATAACGTTTATTTATTTAAAATGAATCAAACTCCAAACATATAGTATATTTTCAAAAATCACTTTATAAATCATTTTAAAATTCCAAAATCTGGGTCCAATGATGCTACACACCAAATAGTCAATCACGACAACAACGATATCATATATCGATATGATAATCAATCAAATATCAAAATATCTGAAATTAAATAAATACTGTTGAGGAATCCAGTTGGATCCCTCCAACCTGTTTTCCTGCATCCACAAACATTAGCACAATACCAATTTCGTTCCAGTACGAAATTATCGCGGTATATGTTTTTATTAAATATTATCCGCTTAATAACGGCGTAATAGGGTCTCATCCGCTAAACAAATAAATGCGGGAAATCAATAACTCCAATATATACATATGCCAATATATATATATATTGCTATTATATATAATACCAATTTCACTGTTTATGAAATATTCGCGGTATATGTTTTTAATAAATAACATCCGCTTACTAACGGCGTATAATGTCTATTTTAACAATCAATAGATATCAATCATCATTCAAACATGCACTCAAATATTTTAAATCTAACTATTTAAAATAAAATCGAAACTAATTCGATTGAGTGAGAAGTTCTCACCTTGATTTTAATTTCCGTTTTAGCGATTTATTTCGAATAAAATTAAACGCACGTTTAATTTTAACCAAAATTCTCACTAACTCCAAACGACTCCAAACCAACTCCATCGCGTAGTGCTCGTCCATACGATTCCAACGCAACTGAGTTTGCATTTTTTCGATCTCGTATGAAAAAGTTACGAATTTTTAAAGATTCACGAATTCATATTAACTAATTACAACATATAAATTTCTTTTTATAACCTTCATTCAATCAACACCGTCCATTCATTCTCAAGCAAATCTGGGCCGACCCTACCCTTCTTCTCCCTCACGTTCACCCTACAGGTCCAAAGCCGAACAATGAAACACAAAGCTACGAATTAGGGTTAAACATTGCAACATCAATACTCGACAATACTTCATCATGCAACCACCATCGCGAAGCCCTCGACCCAAGCTATGCTCGGCCTGAACCCTGGCCAACTCGGCCTCACCCACGGCCTCAAAAAGCGTGCGCAAGTCGCTACAAACGCGGCCCCTTATCTCCCCCATCGTCGCTCCAAACACGATCAACTCCGTATGGATCTGAAGCCCTCTCCATCCTCTACAACCTTGCAGTTGATAAATTCTTGAAATAATGCTTGGATTTGAAGATAATGGAGGAGAATCAAAACTAATTTCTGGCCATCAGTTATAGATAGTGGCGGCTAGGGTTTTAGTATTAGGGTTTTTTTTTTTTTTAAAATTATGAAGAGGTGGGTGCTATTTATAAAGAAAAATCGAACACTATTCATCCCGGAAATTCCGAACTCCGATTTACGCGCCGAAACCAACGTTTCTAAGGTTTATCCCGCGTTCCGGACACAACGGAACAGGTTTCGAAAGCTAATTCGGAAGTATGTTCGAGTTATGGCTATAAACGCTCAATTTGAATTAAACCGATTTAAGCGATTTTCTAGGCGTTTTAATTTGTACCGGACAAACGGTAAATCCAATTGACTTGAAATTTGAAACCTTACAATAATATCACATTACGGATCCGATGAAACTGGTTTCGTCGAAATCCGAGACTTTTTGAAAAATGGCTATTTTAGCTCGCCAAATTTAAATTAAAAATAAATCGATGCGTTTCGAGCTGCTACGATCAAACGATAACTCCGATTGACACGAAATTTGAAATCCGGTAATAACTAACTATTATGGATCCAATGGAACTGGTTTCGTTCAATTCTGAGACTGTTCAAAAATTGACTATTTTCACTAGTCGATTAAATATTAAAATATTCAATTTTCACAAATTAACTTTTAATTCGATTTTAAAAGTTCTAAAATATCATTCTAACTTCAATATGACAAAATAAAATTTTACAAATCATTTTCAATCATATTTAACTCAATTTTCAATTATTTCCATAATTTAACGTATTAAATTATCGATTTAAAAATCCAATTAAATCCAATAATTCAAAATAAAATTTATTTGACTTAAAAATTCACTTATTAATATTTAAAATAAATTAAATATTCAAATTTTAATTAATAAAAATTCTGGGTCGTTACAATCTTCCCCCCTTAAAAGAATTTCGTCCTCGAAATTATTAAGTAAGAAAAGTTATAGAATTTATTAATTTTCCATAATTCATAGTTAAACTTCTTACAAATCTTTACTAAGTTTTCCAAATCATACTTAGTTATCTTTTCAAAAACAATCTATATCATTTAACTTTCAATTCAAAATCAAAGTTAAAGTTTTTCAAAATTTTCCCAATTTTCTCAAATTTTTTCTAACGCCTTAAATTTTCGGAAAAATTCGCCATAGTCTCCTTTGCGCGGCTCGATCCGGAAAAAAATGAAGTATATATATCACAAATATACATCTCATCAAGTAATGAGGCATCCCGCAGGGAAAAAAAAGTGTAAAAGTACGATATTTAATCCGAGATATGTACCTTATATTTTATTAGCGAGCATATACGGCTAATATAGCGCGAAAGCGAGCTCCAAATGCGAAGCAAACGCGATCCGCACCTACTAATCACTCAACAAACAACATGAGAACATGCATATATGAAAATAATCTCAATATACAACATATATCAACATACTAACTATATATGTCAACATAGCAAATGAAACAAAACAACAAATGCAAACATCAACCAACTACCATTCATAACCAATAAATATTCATTCTTATTCTCATTAATATTCAATGAAATGGTTTTCAATTCAAATCACATTTGATTCATTAACAATGGATGTTTTTACTAACATTCATCTTCAATTAGTTTATATTCACTAATTCATATTCAAGTTAGTTCACTTCCAAATCAAATTCAATTCTATTCAAATTTATTTACTTCTAATTTGAATTCAATTACATAGCTTTAAATTTCATTAACTCTTAACGAATTCATATACAATCAACTAACAATCATATAACAACCAATGTATCTTAATTACAACCAAATTCCTTTGCTCATATTGGTTTAATTAAATTGATTTTCATTCAATTATTCAACTTCTAATAACATTAGATTTTAATGAATTAACACTTATATTCATTATTCCATATCAATTATTTTCATTCAATTGATCAACATTTAATCCATTAACTCAATTCAATTACTAAAGTAAATTTCCATTTAACTTTAAATTCATTTTCATTTACAACTCATATTCATAAATATATTCATTAGTTTCACTTCTCATATATATATAAGTTTATTTCACAATTGTAAATCACTTTAATTATAATTCAATTCTTATAATTCTTTTTGCTTATACAATTATTCTTCAATTTAGATTATTCAAACAACCAAATAATCAACTTATATACTTTAATAATTCTGAAAAATTATTTCTTCATATACAAAATATATAATCAAGGCAAAATTATTTCATTTACCAAATTTTAAAACAATATTGTGTCGAATTGTTCTATTCAAGTGTTTAGAAACCCCTTCGGCATAGTCTTGCGGACCACGCTGACGAAAGTTCATATACCACTCAACAAACCAATCATCACAATATAAAACAATTTTATATTCACTAACAAATACGCTCTCATAGCTATTATTACACTCAAACTCAATCTAGAGTACTACTGACTCTATCTCTAATGAGAAATACCCAACAGAACCATGGTTGTCGCTTAACCATAAGCTCTGATACCAAATGTAACAAACGGAAAATTTTTGACTTTCGAAAATTCAACATCGATACTCACTTTATCGACTGCCGAGAAATCGAAGGCCAAAAACCCGAAATGTTATGGTTTAAGAAATATTTAAGAAAAGAAAACGATAGAAAGTTTAGATAGGGAAAAGAAGATAGAAAATTTTAAAATAGAAAGAAAAGAGAAGAGAAAGGAAACAGAACAGAAAACAACATCAGAATCTCACAATTCGCAGCGGAACAACATATAATAATAAATGAATAATCTTTAAACAAAGAACTATATCAGTTATTACATTTTATACATTTCATTACATCATATCATCAGAGTGTACAACAACAATCAACATCAAACAATGCAGCGGAAAAAGAAATACTATATAAACTAGTAATACGCCATGTCATCCAGCTTGCCTCCAGCAACTCCAGAATATCCAGAATATCCTGATAAACCTTAACTCTTGACTGCCCGTGTGGAAATTGGTGGGCACCCAGAGTTTATGAAGGAAAACAATAAACTCCAAGTCAGTCATGTGACTGGTGTGAGAACTCAAAACAGTTTATTTATCTTTATAATCAAAATAGAGGAATATTTTTAAATTCGATTCGCAATGCTTTTAAAAATGAGACTACCATAAGGCCTCCCACACACATGCAAACGCAGAATCGGAGGAGATTTCTCCTTATGATAGTCAAAGATGCTTGATACGCATTTAAAAAGAACATTTGATATTATGACTAGTGCATAGTGTAGAAGAAATTCATTTCGAAAGTAGAATATAAATCTTAGCCAACATACGACCATTATCGTATGCCTACTATAGCTACCATCTAAACAGTGGTGACCACCATAAGTAAATGGCAGGTTCTACAACTAAAACCGTACAAGTTTCGTATTGTTTCTTTGGATTTCCAACAAATGGTCAGGCCAAGGAACTTCCCATTGCCACATGAGAATGCCTCTGGAAAGACATCCCCGAGAACCAAACCAGAACTCTGCCAACACAAGGCCGGGTTACCCCTAACTGGGTAACTACTGACACGAGCACGCCATTCCCCGATCGTAAACGACCTTTCTCACGGGATCCCGAAAACCAACAACCACAAAGTAATAAATTCGTAGTAACCACATAGGTTAAATATCTGGGCTCCATACCATGATACCACCTCTATCCAGAAGGAAATGTACATACCCTAAAGGGTGATACCCCTCATAACCTTGCTGCATCTTTCCTGTTTTGACCATTTCCGGGGTGTGAGGTTCGACGAAGTCACGTCCACAAAAACATACTTTATACAAAGCCATGCTTTGGGTCAACAAATGATCAACACAATGATCACCAAGATAGACGATCAAATAAACGATCCTATCACAATAATCAACACAATGATCATTTCAGCATCACTCAGCATGTCACATTACCAAATTGGGAATATATCGCTGATAACTTCAACTATATAACCTCTGAGCTCGTATGTCTCAGAGAAGGGTGTTAAGCTAAAAGAATAAATTCTTCGCCACCAACAGAAATATATTTGAAAGAAATCGGCTTTATATCTCAACTTGTAATGTCAGACATACAATCCATACAAGTCTGTTCCGGCTCGAACAAAACCGAAGGCACTTACAAAGAAGTCCTTGCAATCCGGATATTCACAATCCTGATCGGATTTCCCATCACTTAGGGAGTCTCTATACCGCTGCAACTCAGTGCAGAGACAATCGACAGGTCATCCTATCGCTCTCGCAAATACCGGGTCTTCAACACCGATCTTTAATGCAATTATAACGACGTATCACATATTCGGAATGGGTTATACGACCCCATGGTCCTTTCCCGGTTAACCCGAATAGTGAGCGCTTATTCAAAAATAAGTGTAGCATTCACATTCAAACAAATCACATCAATTACCCATTCAAAGGGAAAATATTGATAGTCGGTTATTGAACTATCAATGGATATGCACACATCACCAGTTTCCAAATAATTTTCCAAATTATTTATTTTCCAAAATATCTTTACAAGATATATTACTTCATACTTCAAAAATAAATCAATATTTATTTTTAAACAATTTCCACTTTTCATTTATAAATTCCATAATGAATTTATATTTCACAATATCTATTGATATACGTTTTCAATTATTCATTTCAATTTATCTTCAAAAAGATAAATTCTCAAAGTATTCACTTTATATTGGAAAACATTTCCATACTTATACATTCATAAGTAATTCACAAATTTTATTTATTTTCAACACTTGGAAAATATTCAATATACTTAAATCGAAATTAAGTATATATTTCATTCTTTAAGGAAATCATTCTCTTAAACATATTTATTTGGGCCAAAACGAATGTTACGTAAAACTTCGTTACGATAACCCAAAATCACTAGTATAGGGATTCGAAATTAAAATAGATATATAAATCCCAATACTATACAAAAACATTTCCTTTCGGAAATCATTTACTATAACAACAGTGTTATAGTCCACCATTTCCTTTTATTTCTCGAAAACGTTTATTTTCAACAATAAATGTTGAAATCTATGGTTTCGAATCTCAACACATTTTAAAACATCGTTAGATCGTTTTAATTCTATTTGAAATATCACATTCAAAACAATTTCTTTAACATCTTATTCACTATTCAAAAACGTGAATATACTTCATTAACAATTTCATCCTTTTATTCATTTTAATTCAAAGGATTATTCACTATTCAAAAATGTGAATATAACTCCATTTATAGGTTTCAACAAATTTTCTTGTCAAAATAAGTCATTTGCGAATTTATAAAACAACGTTTATAAATTCCATTTCTATTTATTTATAAAAACTTCCTTTTTATAAATTCTTTTATTAACCTATTCCAGTTTATAACTCAATTATAAACTAAAAGTTCATATTATAAGTTAAATACTTATAAAACGATTATTTTACAAAATCGTTCTTTTAAAGACTTTCCAATTTATAAATCTTATAACTTATAAGATTCATTCATTTATCCAAAATCATTATTTTAATAACTTAATAAATTTTATAAACCTACTGCTTATAAAATTCCATTTATAACTTCACCGTATAAAATTCTATAAATTTCATTCATTTATGGAATTTATTTTCACTTCATTCAAACACTTATAAAAACTCGTTTTATAATGTCACTATTTCAATTTATAAATATCCATTTATAAATCTCTTAATATAAATCAATTTATATTATCCTTTTAAAACGTCTTTAAACTCCTTTATAATTTCATCATTTTGATTCATAAAATAATTAAATTTTATAAATCCTATATTTAAACTTTTCACAATGAATTCTAAAATATTTCGATTAAACTATTTTATAAAATCAATAGCATCATATTCTCAAAAATCAGTTTTTAACTGTATTTCACAAAAATCATAATTTTTATAACTTTAAAAATTATAACGTTTATTTATTTAAAATGAATCAAACTCCAAACATATAGTATATTTTCAAAAATCACTTTATAAATCATTTTAAAATTCCAAAATCTGGGTCCAATGATGCTACACACCAAATAGTCAATCACGACAACAACGATATCATATATCGATATGATAATCAATCAAATATCAAAATATCTGAAATTAAATAAATACTGTTGAGGAATCCAGTTGGATCCCTCCAACCAGTTTTCCTGCATCCACAAACATTAGCACAATACCAATTTCGTTCCAGTACGAAATTATCGCGGTATATGTTTTTATTAAATATTATCCGCTTAATAACGGCGTAATAGGGTCTCATCCGCTAAACAAATAAATGCGGGAAATCAATAACTCCAATATATACATATGCCAATATATATATATTGCTATTATATATAATACCAATTTCACTGTTTATGAAATATTCGCGGTATATGTTTTTAATAAATAACATCCGCTTACTAACGGCGTATAATGTCTATTTTAACAATCAATAGATATCAATCATCATTCAAACATGCATTCAAATATTTTAAATCTAACTATTTAAAATAAAATCGAAACTAATTCGATTGAGTGAGAAGTTCTCACCTTGATTTTAATTTCCGTTTTAGCGATTTATTTCGAATAAAATTAAACGCACGTTTAATTTTACCCAAAATTCTCACTAACTCCAAACAACTCCAAACCAACTCCGTCGCGTAGTGCTCGTCCATACGATTCCAACGCAACTGAGTTTGCATTTTTTCGACCTCGTATGAAAAAGTTACGAATTTTTAAAGATTCACGAATTCATATTAACTAATTACAACATATAAATTTCTTTTTATAACCTTCATTCAATCAACACCGTCCATTCATTCTCAAGCAAATCTGGGCCGACCCTACCCTTCTTCTCCCTCACGTTCACCCTACAGGTCCAAAGCCGAACAATGAAACCCAAAGCTACGAATTAGGGTTAAACATTGCAACATCAATACTCGACAATACTTCATCATGCAACCACCATCGCGAAGCCCTCGACCCAAGCTATGCTCGGCCTGAACCCTGGCCAACTCGACCTCACCCACGGCCTCAAAAAGTGTGTGCAAGTCGCTGCAAACGCGGCCCCTTATCTCCCCCATCGTCGCTCCAAACACGATCAACTCCGTATGGATCTGAAGCCCTCTCCATCCTCTACAGCCTTGCAGTTGATAAATTCTTGAAATAATGCTTGGATTTGAAGATAATGGAGGAGAATCAAAACTAATTTCTGGCCATCAGTTATAGATAGTGGCGGCTAGGGTTTTAGTATTAGGGTTTTTTTTTTTTTAAATTATGAAGAGGTGGGTGCTATTTATAAAGAAAAATCGAACACTATTCATCCCGGAAATTCCGAACTCCGATTTACGCGCCGAAACCAACGTTTCTAAGGTTTATCCCGCGTTCCGGACACAATGGAACAGGTTTCGAAAGCTAATTCGGAAGTATGTGCGAGTTATGGCTATAAACGCTCAATTTGAATTAAACCGATTTAAGCGATTTTCTAGGCGTTTTAATTTGTACCGGACAAACGGTAAATCCAATTGACTTGAAATTTGAAACCTTACAATAATATCACATTACGGATCCGATGAAACTGGTTTCGTCGAAATCCGAGACTTTTTGAAAAATGGCTATTTTAGCTCGCCAAATTTAAATTAAAAATAAATCGATGCATTTCGAGCTGCTACGATCAAAAGATAACTCCGATTGACACGAAATTTGAAATCCGATAATAACTAACTATTACGGATCCAATGGAACTGGTTTCGTTCAATTCTGAGACTGTTCAAAAATTGACTATTTTCACTAGTCGATTAAATATTAAAATATTCAATTTTCACAAATTAACTTTTAATTCGATTTTAAAAGTTCTAAAATATCATTCTAACTTCAATATGATAAAATAAAATTTTACAAATCATTTTCAATCATATTTAACTCAATTTTCAATTATTTCCATAATTTAACGTATTAAATTATCGATTTAAAAATCCAATTAAATCCAATAATTCAAAATAAAATTTATTTGACTTAAAAATTCACTTATTAATATTTAAAATAAATTAAATATTCAAATTTTAATTAATAAAAATTCTGGGTCGTTACATATTGACTTTGTTTCCATTGTATAACTCTATGACATTTGATGTATAATTCTATGGATCTGTACTCTAATGATTTTTTCACGTAGTTATTACAGTATCTTCTGTTATATGTGTGATGTTATATTTTGTCCATGAGTTGTGAGATATGATAGGTTATATATTTTATTGATTTATTTCAACCTTGATGATAGTCCTATATAAACCAGGCACAATAATAACGCACAATGTATATACTATTGGTGCCGGTGGTATAGTGTGGTCATCACATATGGTATTAGAGCTTTGGTTACATGATTAACCGGAGTTAATACCATGATCCAGCGGAGATAGGGAATTTTTTATCACCTTAGACTAGAGCGAGAGTGTATATATACACAAGAGAGTGCATAATTGTTATAATTTTTCGAAATGATATAGCAATATGTTATATAGTATAATTCGCACGCACATTAGCACTATATTTTCTTTAAGACAGACTGATCATTCTTGTCACAAATAAGAATGAGCCAACATACAATTAATACTATAAGATTTGTTTTAGGAGTTGAAGAACGTATAGGATTGGGAGCTAATACACCTAATTTTCAAGCCATGTTCAATGTTGTAATGGCAACGATGATGAGGAATGCTCTTGGTATAGCTGTTGGTGGAGGTGCTCCCAACAAGCGCCTATAGCTGATTTCACTAAGTTAAACAAAGGTTACTCTACTTTGAGAGGAAAGCCATTTTGTAGAACTAATCAGCCATAGAAGTTCAAGATTGGATTGATACTTGTGAACACATCTTCAGTAATATGGAAGTGGATGACACTATGAAGGGAAAATTGGCTTCTAAACAACTTCAAGTGTGAGCCATAAATTGGTGGAACGTGGTAACTCTTTCTACACCTAAAGATCAGTTCAGTTGGGAATAGTTTAAGGTAAGGTTTGAAGAAGGATTGCGTAAAACCAATAAGGGATAAGAAGGTTGTGAAGGTGTACGCTTTGGATGTAGTCCCAACTTTAGCGAGTGCTCCCTCGGGGAAGTGGAGGGGAAATGGGGTCGTTAATCAAGAACCTATAGACATATTAGGATTGAGACCTAAGATAGTTGACCGACCCCGAATCATGGCAAAACCTATTGGAGGCTCTACTACTATTTGAATGGTTTGTGATGGCCTAGTGTTATCGAGTCATGGATGCTCTTTTGATTGTGATTGCTTCATTTTGAATTTTGTTAGGTTCGGGATTATCTTTGGAATGGACTATCTTAGGAAATATATGGCGATTGTAGATTATGAGAAGCAATTGGTGATAATCTGGAATATGGATAGGCATACAGTAGTGATTGGCAGCCAACCAATGGATGGTTTGATGGTTAGCATTCTACATTCTCTTGAGGGTCCATTATAGGGGATTGTCATATGTACTGATTGCTAGAGAGTATCCTATTGTCTTTGAGGAAGTGATTGGATTGCCATCGCATAAAGAGTTCGAGTTTCGAATAGACTTGGTAGAGGAAGCCAGACTGATAGTTATGCTTTTGAGGTGCATAGCGCCTAGAGAGCAAAAGTAATCAGAGGTGCAAGTGAATGACTTGTTAAGGAAAGGGTTCGCTCGAAGTAGCATATCTAAATGTGCTGCACATTTTGTATTCAAAATTAAGGCGGATAGCTCTTTAAGGTTGTGTTTGTGGAGTATCGTGAGCTGAATTAAGTGTCGAAGAAAAATAAGTATCCACTCCCGCATATCGATGATTGGTTTGATCAGCTGCATGGTGCAAAGGTGTTCTACTGAATGGATTTGGCAATGGGATTTCACCAGTTGAGAGTAGTGATGGAGAGTGTGCCTATTACTGCATTTTGTATCCTTCGGGTAATTATGAGTGGCTAGTGATGCTACGCGGATTGACCAGCGGTCCAGTATATTTTGTGAATCTCGTGAATCAAGTTTTTAGGGATCAGTTGAATAAGTTCATGCTTGTGTTTGTTGACGATATTATGATCTATTCCAAAACTGAAGAGGAGCACAAGATGCACTTGAGGATTGTGCTAGAGATATTGTGGAAGCACGAGTTGAAAATGGAGTTCTCTAAGTGTCACTCCTGGCTAGAAGCAGTGAGATTCTTGGGTTATTTGGTTTCGAAACATGGTATGTAGTGGATCCTACGAAGGTCGCAGCGGTCCAATATTGGAATCATCCCAAGAATGCTATGGATGTGAGGAGTTTCCTAGGATTGGTAGGATACTATAGATGCCGCATAAAAAACATCTCGAAGGTTGCGGCACCATTGACCAATTTGATGAAGAAGAATCAAACTTCTGTATAGGATGCAAAGGGTGAACTTACATTTGTGATTCTGAAGGAGAGGTTGACGAGTGCACCGGTGTTGACTATTGCAAGTGGAAATGAAGAGTTAACAGTATACATAGATGCTCATGGTAATGGATTAGGTGTGGTGTTGATGTAGAAAGGAAAAGTTCTAGCTTATGCTAGTCGAAAACTAAAGTCGCACGTGAGAAATTTTTTAGCTTATGATTTGAAGTTTTCATCATTTTTTATTTAAAGAAGTGGAGGCACTATCTATTGGGAGAGGGTTTTGAGCTATTTTCGAACCATAAATCCTGGAAGTATCTTTTTCATCAGAAGGATCCGAACCTCCATCAGCAACTGTAGTGGGAGTTCTTGGCCTCTTATAATTTTAATGTTTCCTATGCCTTAGGAAAGGGAAATGTGATTGCTCATGCAATAAGAAGAAGACATGCAAATTTGGGAGCAATGTTCTTGGAATGGAAGTAGATAGAGTACATTGCTAGGTATGATTTTAGACCACATTGCGATCTAATACTGGAGATGTTGGCCTGTTTGTTAATTAGACCTACTCTAATTGAAAGGATCAATGCTAGTCAAAAGCGAGATGATAGGCTAGCAGAGATCATTGCAAAGATACTAGGAGGAGGAGTAGAATCCGAAGACATGAGGCAATGCAAATTTTAGCAAAAAGGTTGGCTTCATAAGATGGGAAGGCTGTTTGTCACCGATGTCGATGGATTACGAGATGAGGTGTTGTGTGAGTGTCATCATTCTAACCTGACTATCCACCCCGGTGGTAACAAGATGCATTGAGATATAAAGCAGACTTATTATTAGGAGGGTATGAAGAGGGATGTTGGATCATTCATCTCAAAGTGTATGAACTGCCAGTTGGTCAAGGCAGAGTAGAAGATACCTAGTGGACAGTTGCAACTGCTGGAAATTACTGAGTGAAAATAAGAGCGGGTACCAATATTTTAGTTGATGGACTACTAAGCACTCGAGCAAGGTATGATGGCATTTGGGTTGTAGTAGATTGGTTGACCAAGAATGCAAGATTTATACTCAACATGTCAAGTATAATGGCATCCAAATTGGCAAATTGTATGTAAAGTGGATAGTACGATTTTAAGGTGTTCCAAAGAGCATAGTAAGCGACCGAGACCTATTATTCACTAGTGGGTTTTGGAATAGCTTACAAGATGCATTAAGGATAGAGCTGCATCTTAGCACAGCATATCATCCATAAACGGATGAGAAAACAGAGAGAGTAAATCATATATTGGAAGATCTCTTGCGAGCATGCATTATAGTTTTGGAGGATCATGGGATGATCCTTTGCATTTGGTGGAGTTCGCATACAACCATAGTTATCGGTCGAGTATTAGTATGGTATCCTATGAAGCATTGTATGGCCAACCATATAATGCTTCTTCATGCTGATGGGAAGCGAGCCAGGAATTGATACTTGGGCCAGATATGATTAGAGAGACATCAGGGAAGATTGAGGTTATTTGGCAAAGAATGAATGCTGTCATGATCGACATAAAGGCTAGGTAGATAAAAGACAAAGAGTTTTAGAGTTTTCTGTCGGAGATGTAGTTTTGGTAAAGGTTTCTCCTCTAAGAATGTAGTTTGATTTGGTAGAATGACGAAGTTGCACAGAGATTCATAGGTCTTATCTTGACAGTCGAGAGAATCGAAAAGCTAGTATATAGGGTTGACTTACCTCGGAAGATGGCAGGCTTTCACAACTTTTTTCATCTCTCTTATCTATGAAAGTTTGTGCATAACTCAAGCGTGATAATCACACTGGATTAGATAGAAGATGTTAAGGTGGAACTTGAAGTTTCTATACCTCGTAGACCGCTTCGTATTGTTAGTTACAATACGAAATAGCTTAGACTAAGGATGGTGAAACTAGTTAAGGTGGATGCGATGACGATTGTACATGGGAGATGGATGAGAGCATAAGGACTAGGTGTCCAGAGCCCTTTGAATGGTAAGACCCAATGTTTACTTACTTTCACCTTTGTATATTATATTCGACAAGTTAGTATTATGCATGCTAGGATAAGTTCACTATATTATTGGTTACATGGCTTTTCATTTGAGATGTTTGATGGTTTATTATGATTGGCAGACATGCAGGATGAACATGGTTGCGTATACTTTTCTTATTTGGGGATATTAAGGGAGAAATTCATGGGGGTGGGGGGAAGGGGGAAGTAATGACCCATATTTTATGTATCGAAGGATCGTAAAATACTTTTATTTTATTTGTATGTGGTCGTATGATTCTAAATTTTGGGATATCACTATTAGGGACATTTTACACACCTATGATTTTTCCTAAATTTCTCTGTGACCATTTTGACTCTAAACATCTTGTTTGGGCATTAACTTTTTGTAGGAGTCGAATTTGGGTCTCAACTAGTTTCATTGCTTGAGGATGATCATTTCTCTTTTTGTAAAGTGGTCACAACCAAAATACAGACTTACGGTTAGAAAGTTATGCTTGTTTTAAGTTTAGATAACTACTAGCCAGAGTTGATGTGCAATTTATTAAGCCTATTAGTTGGCTCATTAGTCTAATTAGAAATTACTATAAATAGGGGCTATAGTAGTCAAATTAGAACTTTTTCCTCTCATTCCAAAGCAGGTCTAAACCTTTATTAGTCCTAGATCCAGCCTAATTCATCCAAATTGTTCTCTAAATCAAACAAGAATGTGGAATAGAAATTAGACCTTCAATTAGAAGTAGAGATCATCAACTTGGCTGATTAGAAGTGCATGTCATTACTGTGTAGATTGGATCTACATTCAAATTGGTTGAATTTAGTAATGGGTGAGTGTTTTATGCCTTCTCGCTATACTATGCATGTTTATATGGTAGAGTTATTGGATTCGACTGTTTTAAATTGATTTTTGGCTACAAAAACCTATTCTAACTCTAATGACATGTTAATCCATGCATATAATATAGATTGATTAGAACCTTGATTTATGTTCATATATTCAATATATATGTACATCTATGTTAGTAATTGAATTATTTGTCTTATTTTATTGGATTGCAAGTTTATTTGGATGAAAATTGCTTGTTACTCTATTTTTGGATGTTATGATTTGATGTTGTCTGCTAGTGTTGTGATTGCATAGAATGTTTGGGTCAAAGAATTGAGCAAATCAAAGGCAAAGTTGGTCGAAATTGGAAGAAACTTGGCAAATAGGCTTTGCAGGATGGTAGGAGGCTATGGGATAACTCACACTTCGATTGGACGTAAGGTGACAAGTTGGACTTGAGTCAAAGAGATAGGTCAAGCCTGATATTTATAGTGGTAGTTCTTGAGTGATGATCGACTTGATGGCTTGGAAGAGCATGGCTAATAGAGGTTGTTTGTGGTAAGATTTTGGAAAATTGACTAAGTGCTTGAGTTTCTACCAAGTCACCAAGTTAGGTTGGCGATGAATTATCAAGTTAGGTTGGTGATGAGTTATAATGGTTTGTCCACATTTGATGAAACTAGGAAGAGAGGCTAGGGAGCATACCAGGTGGCTACACGATAAATAGCAAGTCAATAGGAGCTGAAGACATAAATCGAGGCCGACTTATAGGGATGAGTCGTTGACAATTTATCACAGGGAGAGATACAACTTGGTGGTTGACATATATGGATAGAGCACGGATAGATGAGACATTTCCGCAGCAAGGTGCATGGTATTTAGCTAAGGATTGGATGCTATATCGAGTTATCCCTAGAACTTAGTGATGGAGCTTCGGATTGGGAGCCAAGTCATCAATGGGGGATAAGTCGAGGTCTAAAGCACTCGAAGAAAAGTATTAGAGGCATGGAAGAAAATTTAGCATATGGTTGACTAAGTATATAACTCGATACCGATTTATACCTATAACTCGGCACTGAGTTATCATTATGCATGATATGGAGTCGGAACATCTAGGACTATTGTTGAGGTTTAGTAGATTGTGCTGGAGGTGTTGGCTTGTTCATATTAGGTTGGATGACAATATAACAGCATGATGAAAAGCTATGGTCTTCAAATGTTGGCTCGTGTTGGGAGTAGGCTCCGAAGATGGCGGCTCGTAAAAGAGGGAGCCATATGATCATGGAATACGAAAGGGTTCCTTGTGAATAATGGAAACTAGATTGAGCAAGAAGAGCTCGGTCCTGCTTTGGGCTGTGAGACACATATCCAGCTTTGGGCTATGAGATACGAGAGTACAACAGAGAACTGGGATTTCCATTAGTCCGTGGCTTGGAAGCCATACGAGTTATCATATATTCAAGGCAAAAAGAGTGATAGCTAGGATTGTTGATGGATGGATGCTTTGGTTGTTTTCTTTAGTACGCTATAGCTCATAGGTATCGTGGAAAGTATGTATTGGAGATAGGAATACCTAGAAGACTAAATTCCTTTATTTGGTTTGTAGTATATCTTTATGATATTGTAAAGTAGCATATTATAGTGTTATATGCTATGGTTGCAGGGAAAGGGACAGGTCAGGTATGGTTCGTGTACTCTTGTTCCTTACCATATTTACATATATAGTATTTTGAGATCCATTTACCTCTTACATCAAACTGTTGTTTGACCCAATGTTTCATGTTTTGCATCTTATTATCTTATGTACTCTTAAATGAGCGGACTAGATAATAGGTCTAGGTGATGCGGTGGCTATTCGAAGGACGAGATGGATGGAGATATCTCGTATAATATACTTATATGGATTCTACGCTTAATTCGCTGTGTAGCACTGGAGAACCTTAGCAGCGACTGCTTATACTTGTATTTGAGACGGTATTGAGTTTATTTCCATTATATAAACTCTATGACATTTGAAGTATAACTCTATAGATCTATACTATGATGGTTTGTTCACATTGTTATTACTATCTCTTTTTTTGTACCTATAATATTATATATTGTCCATGTGTTGGGAGATATGGCAAGTTATATGCTTTATTGATTTATTTCAACCTTGATGATCATCCTATATCAACTAAGTATGACAGCAGCACACTATTTATATGCTATTAGTATTAATGGTATAGGGCAATCGTTACATTTGACATCTCATATGCATGTTGATATTCATCATCTCCTTTTGTATTATTAGTATTCACCATCCCTTGTTGCTTATAGAAGTTTGAAACCCATTCTTGATTTCTTGTGACTCAAAATTAATTGTTGTAACAACAGCTTGTATAAGCTCACTATCTCTCATTATCTAGAAGCTCGATATCTTACCTTTGCATACCTCCTTTGTTGCATGCTCCATGAAATTAGTGTTGTAGAGCTTCGACGCTCTTTATGTTATGGAAGTTCGTTAACATTTAGTGATTCAATACCTCCACGATCTCTCAAAAAATTGACACCTTCTCTTTGTTGTTAATTATTTGATACCATCTTCTGTGGTTGACGCTCGACAACCTTTATGATTGTTAAAGCTCGGCACTATCTTCTTATGTCTTTCCAGATATTCTAGGCTTAATAACATAAGTGTTTACTGGTTTGGCACCCCTATTTCCTTTCATAAATTCGATATCCGCTTGTTATTAGACCTTTCATGTCTCTCTTTATTGTCGTTTTTCGACATCATCTATTATTCGTTAAATATTCGATAAGACTTGCTATTATTGGGACTCATAACCTTAGAGACTTGACACCTCTTCACTATTTTCCATCTATTTGGAGTTTGACACCCTTAGAAACTTGGCATTCCTTTGCTTACTAACTTTACCTTCTTTAAGTTCGATACCATTTTGTTAGACGTTGAATGCTTGTGAGCTTGGCTTTATTCCGGCTCAACATCCCATAGTCTGCAAACTTGACATGCTTTTCTTTTGAAGTTTGATATGAATATTTATAGTAACATTTACACCCCCAACCCCCCACTCGTATAGAAGAAACTTATTATACTTTAGTATAATTTTCCTTTTCAAGTTGCTACCTCAAAATTGACATTTGCTGCCTGGATATCAACTTTACCGCCTCTTAGCATTGTTATCTTTCGATATCAACACTGCAACTGTTAGTGTTTTGCATCGATCTCATTTGTTTATTTGAATTGAAATCAACTCTTCTTATTACTTCTCTCCCCTCTTATAAGTACTTGATTATCCTCCTTCTTCAAGCTTTTATATACAAGCTAAACTTAAATAGCAATTTTAATTTCTTCGTCTTAATAAAAAACTTTTGATCTTCTCAGCATTCAAGCTCGATTTTAAGGTACGGCTTTAGTCGATTTAAATGAAAAATAAAAGAGGAGATTTTCAATTTTGAAATTTAGGGTTTTGCGGCGATTTCTTCCATATACTTTATGATTTGAGAACCTTATCATTTGGATTCAAACGTCATTTGCAATAAATCATTTTTCTGTAATTCAATTGTTATTGTGCATTTGACAACTTTCTAGAAATTTTATGAAATTCTAGAGTTACAATTGTAAAGATCGGTATCTGTTTAGAAATTCGACACTTAATTAAGAATTTTGTTAATTATTAAAAACTCGATGCTTACCTAAAATTCGACAATCTATTGCTAATTAGTTACTAGTTCACAAACTCATCAGTCGTCTTAAAACTCGACAACTAATTCAAAGTTTGATATCCTTATAAGGTTTCACTAACTAGTTATAAACTCTATAATAAGTTAGAAATTTGGCAACTATTTAGAAATTCGATAACTTGTTATGAATAGACAATTGTTTGAATGATTGCTATTCAGCTATAAACTCGGCAACCTTACAGTGAGTTACTATCTTTCTGTAAATTCGGCAACTACACAACGGGTTGTTATATAGTTACAAACTCGATAACTTATATAAATTCTTTCACTATATGTTTGGAAAGTAGTTATAGCATTTTAAACTAGTTATTAATTCATTAACTTTGTATGCATTCAACATTTTACAAACTCGATAGTTAATTTAAAGGGCATTTAAACACTTTTGAACTAGATAACGACTTATGAGATCGATACCTTGTCATGGACGTGAGAATTATCCACAAGTTCAATACTTCATTTGAACTCAACAACATGACGTAAGTTTAATTCTTTGTTATGAACCTAGTGAGTAGTTATCTAGCTATGAACTTAACAATTATAAATTAGTTTGCAATTAGTTATGAAGGTGATAAGTAGCTACGAACTTGACATCTCATTGTATGCTCGATATCTAATAATGGACTACTTAGTGAGTCATCAAGTGGTTATAGACTCGATAACCATTCATAGCATATGGATTTCATTATGAACTAAATAGTTCTCAATTAACTAAGTATTTATAGGTTACACATCAAATTATCAATTCTTGCATTTGATTTAGGGAATTGTCTTTTCATTAATATGCTCTTATTCTATACTTCATTGGAGAATAAAATACTTTCCTGATCTTATGTAGTATCATTTGGCAGGTAAATGGAAAGCAAGTAGACTGTTAAGGGTTCCAAAATTTCTCCTGCTTCAGAGAAAGGAGATTTTAGGCATTCTTAATCTTTTATAATTACCTAAGATGAAGTCAACACTATTCATCAACAATTCGGGATTACCAATGTAGAGGCCAGACTGGCAGGCCCATCTAGATGGACAGACAATCCTTAGGAAGGTTTCCTTTTCTTTCACTCCTATCCATATTTGGCATTCAGGCTATCTTCCTTACGTAGAATTTCTTATGCACTTCTTGGAACACTTGGCAATTGCTCCAATACAACTAACTCTCGATTCTAACACCTGTCTGAGTTGCCTGAAGATACTTGCCAGGGAAGCTAACGTTCTCTCGCTTAATGCTGAAACCTTTTATTATTACTAAATCTTGTAAAAGTGGGTAAGAAATCAAAGGGTTCTATACATCGCCTTCTAACTCATCTGAAGAGTTTGATTGCTAATCTAGTCAACAAAGCAAAGGAATAGAAACATCAATTCTTTTACATTAAGTGCTATATCCCTAGAATTAAGGGGTTGTTCTCTGCTCCTAGTAAGATTTACCGTCTCCCATTGTTTATACAATGTTTTACTTGTTCTCTTACGATAACTATTTTCTTTCTGAATTTGCTTCCAAAAGGACTAAGTTCTTTAGTGCCACTGTAATTAGTGCTTTGAACCTGACTTTCAAAGTATGGGGGACAGGCTTAAACGTCTGAAGCCAATTTTCATAAATACTCTTTTATCTTAGAAAGTCACAGAGTTCTTGAGGAAACTTTGATGGTTAAGGGAGATGCACAGGGAAACGAGCTTTGGTTGTTAGTAATTGAAAAGCTTTTTCTATCAATTCCTCTGGTAATTTTTTAATCTTTTCTTATGATTTTAATGAAGTCTCTTATATCGGTATCTTATAATCCCTTCCATGACTTAGGCCTAACTTTTATCCTTTTGGCTGTTAAGTCTAAGGAGCCATGACTTCCACCTCTTCTTTAGCTATTACTGTTTCCATTGAGGATTCCATTAATAACGCCCTTAAAGATCACAAAAGGATAGCGGACTATGGCGACTTGTCTAGTATTTCAACTCTTACCCCGGCAAAAAAAGCTAAACCTAGAGAAGAACAAACTCTTCTCATGGTTACTCAAGAAACGAATGAAGATATGGCTGCAATTAATCAAGATTCTTGTTTTGTTGACTTAAGCATGTTGAGACTTGGTTTTGATTTATGAGACGAAGCTATCACTGCAACATACAGGTTCGACCACTATTACAACAAAATGAGAATATATACTACATGGAGACAAGACATCAAAGTCGATGCATCAACTTTTATATCATTTTGTTTTGAGTCTTAGGTCAATTTTCTTAAAATCTCTCCTCGTTTACGTATATGTTAGCTTATATGTTTAATCTTCTAATTTCCAAACGATTTATACATATATACGCATATAAAATATATATATATTACAAAAGATTTTAAAGTTAGAATCATTATATATATATTATACCTGTGTAAACTGTGCAAATTGCACATATATTACCAGGTCAGTCGACTGACCTAGAGGCTCAGTCGACTGACCTAGAGGCTCAGTCGACTGACTTAGAAATATCTATGCACCATGCACAGATGCAGAAATATACAAATATGTATTCAAAAAATTCGTTGAATATTCAGTCGACGGACCCAAATGTTTAGTTGATTGAATTTCTACAACATGTACTTTTTGAAAAGTCACGACTATTTGTGACGAGTTACGAACCTTTACGAAAAGATGTGGACCCAACGCTTCAACTAAAACTCTTCATCAACAGTCGCTGCTTTCTAACATCTATAAATAAATACTCTAACTTGATTCAAAACAACCAAATTTTCTTATCTTACTTATCTAATTTGCTGGAATCTACTTGCAATTATACTTTCAAATATTCTGCATTAAAGCAATATTATACCTTTTTATTCTTCATAAACTTCAAATTTATATATATATATATATATATATATGAGAAGATTATTGGAATGGTGTACTACAAGTGACAAATATCCATTGCTAGAAAACACAAATTCAAAACAATCTTTTGTATTTGTTGAAGTCCTGTTCTACTGCTTAGGCGTGTGAAGTCCTCTTCGACTGCTGAGGCGAAATCATGTTCTACTGCTCAAGTCCTTGTTCAGCTGCTCAAGGGTTGTATAAACCTGTTCCTCGGGTTAAGTAAGGGTTATTGTTTTAGTGAAATTCCAGAAGGAGTCTAGGATTGGACGTAGGATAGAGCTCCGAACCAGTATAAAAATCTCTGGTGTCATTTTTATTATAGTGCTTTTATATTCCACACTATTTACTATATAGCTATCATCACTATACTCTGTATTATCGTATATCCATATTACACGATCCATAGCACACTTTCATTTGATATTAGAGCCTGGAATTCTATCGATCGTCACAACATCATAGAATAATGGCTAGACAAAGATCCAGCCGAAATACAACAGGCGAAATCCTTGTCAAAGCAACCAGTGAGGACTGTAAAAAGGTACTTTCTGATTTACAAATTTCAGTAATAGATAATAATGAATTAGTTAGTATAAGCAATAAGATTTCAAAGCTTAATTTTATTATTTTAGAAAAGATGAAATTTGTTGAACTTGAAAATGAGAAATTGAAAAACGAGAAGTTAAATTTAAGAAATCAACTTGGTGTTTTAAAGAATAATTTTATAATTGTTAAAGATTTTCTAGATGAGCAAAACATCATATTTGAAAAAGAGAGATGAAAAATTTTGAAAGAAATTTTTGATTTGAAAAGACAAAATGATTTATTACAATCCTCTTTAGATAATTCAGAATCTCAAAATTTCCTTCTCAGAAATGAGAACTGTACATTAAAAATGAGAATTCTGAATTAAATGAGAAAATTAATATTTTGAATAATAGTAATATTTATTTTAAAAACAATAATTATGACTTTAAAGCTAAATTTTATAAATTTAATACTGAAGTCATAAAATTTAAAAAAGTTCAAAATGATTTGAACATGATTTTATCCAGTTCTACACCTTTACATAATAAAGGTGGTTTATGATATGATAAAACTAATCGTAGAAATAGCAGTAGATACACTTACATGTATAGTAAAAATGTTAGTGCTAGTACTAAGTTTCGAGTAAAGTCTAAATCCAATTTTAAAAGAAATTCAAATACTGTTATGACTAATAATGTTTATAATCTCTCTAAAAATACAAAATCATTGACGGTAAATATGAATAAAAATTATCTAAGTATTTGGGTTCCTGTTATTTGGAAAAATAAAGAAAAATATATTGATGATTATTTTGATATGGTAGTTAATAATGAAAATTATATTTTTAAAGGTTCAACCGCACCCAAATGGTTACAGTTTCCTAAAAATTTGGAAATTATAAGAACCTCGGTTATCACATGCTTTAAATGTTAATTTTTTTCTGATACCTTACATTATAATAGTTATTTTGTTCTATATTGTTCATGTTCTTTATTCCTTTTTGTCGATGAACAAGAGGGAGAAAAATTATCACTAACATTAAGAATGCAGGATATATATCACCAAAGATTCAAGGGGAGTAAGTATTCATATTATATTATATACAGTCGAAATCTATATCTATTTACAAGTTGTCATCAATGAAAAAGGGAGAGAATGTTAAGACTTGCTTTTGATTCATGGCAAGAAGCTATCACTCCAACATACAGATTCGACCACTGTTACGACAAAAAGAAAATATATACTACATGGAGGCAAGACATCAAAATCGGTGCATCAACTTTTATATTATTTTGTTTTGAGGCTTAGGTCAATTTTGTTAAAATCTCTCCTCGTTTACGTATATATTAGCTTATATATTTAATCTTCTAATTTCCAAATGATTTATACATATTTAAGCATATAAAATATATATAATAAAAAAGTTTTTAAAGTTAGAATCATTGTATAATATATATTATTATATCTATGTAAACTGTGCAAATTGCACAGATATTACCATGTTAGTTGACTGACCCAGAGGCTCAGTGGAATGACTCAGAAATTTCTGTGCACCATGCACAGGTGCACAAATATACAAATATATATTTAAAAAATTCGTTTGAATATTCAGTCGACTGACCCAGAGGTTCAGTTGACTGAATTTCTACAATAGCTACTTTTTGAAAAGACACAACTATTTGTGAAGAGTTACGAACCTCTACAAAAAGATTTGGACGCAACACTTCAACCGGAATACTTCATCAACAGTCACTTCTTTCTAACATCTATAAATACCTACTCTAACTTGATTACAAAACACCGAAATTTTCTTATCTTTCTTATCTAACTTTCTAGAATCTACTTGTAACTATACTTTCAAATATTCTACATTAAAGTAATATTATACGTTTCTATTCTTCATAAACTTCAAATATATATACATACACTCGAGGAGAAGATTATAGGAAGGGGTACTACAAGTGACAAATCTTTGTTATTAGAACACACAAAGACAAAACAATCTTTTGTATTTGTTGAAGTCCTATTCTACTGCTCAGGCGTGTCAAGTCCTTTTCGACTGCTGAGGCGAAATCCTGTTCTACTGCTCAGGTCCTTGTTCGACTGCTCAAGGATTCTATAGAACTGTTCCTCCGGTTAAATGAGGGTTATTGTTTTAGTTAAATTCCAGAAGGAGTCTGGGACTAGACGTAGGATGGAGCTCTGAACCAGTATAAAAATATCTGGTGTCATTTTTATTATACTGATTTTATATTCCGTGCTATTTACTGTATAGCTATCATCACTATGCTCTCTATTCTCGTATACCATATTACGTTATCATAGTAAAAATACAGAATTCGGACTTTTCTATCCAAAAGAGTGCTCGTTTGAGTTAGTGTCATACAACGATGCTGATTTCAAAGGATCACGAACAGATAGAAAATGTACAAGTGATACATGTCACTTCATTGGTAAATCATTAGTATCATGGTTTAGCAAGAAACAAAATTGTGTCTCACTATCAACTTGTGAAGCAGAATATATTTCTGCGGCACTAGCTTGCACACAAGTAATTTATATGCAACAGACACTTAAAGATTTCGGAATCAATTTATCAAAATCAACAATTTGCTGCGATAATTCCAGTGCAATAAATCTATCCAAAATTCTAGTAAATCACTCAAGCACTAAACATATAGATATTAGACATCACTTTATATTTGATAACATGGAAAAAGATGTGATAAATTTAGACTACGTTCCATCTGGGAATCAATTAGCTAATATTTTTACTAAACCTTTGTTAGAAAACACTTTTATAAAACTACGTCGAGAACTCGATATAATGTCAATTAAAGATATATAAGTTATAAAAAAGGAAATTATAAAATTCATTTTTATGACCGTGCTGAGACTCGAACGTATGACCTGTTGAGAATAGCCCAAATGTCTTAACCACCTGAGCTATTGATTATTTTTCATTACAGTCCAGGTCGTGGACTCTATTATGTGGTGACAACTATAAACTATATTATGTATAATACTTCCTTTACAAATATATTTTTTCTTCTGCATATTACATTTACATAGATAATCACAATAATAGAAACCAACGAAATAGCAACTAACATTCCCAAGTAACATTTTTTTAGCTAAATTCAAGACAAACCATTAACTTCATCCTTCTTATTCTCAACATCAATATATAAATAGGTAAATTTATTTTATATTATACAACAAACAAACAGAAATATAAACTAACTATCAAAATGTCAACTTCTTCATCAACCGACTCCATTGAAATTTTAGCCTCTATCGGATCACCAAAAACTCCCATCCACCATACCACACCATCTTTTACCTATCATGATCATACCAGATATACTCTGGAGAAAAAGAAAGGGAAGAAGATGATGGTTGACGTCTCTCCAACAAAAAATAAATGATTTGCATCACTATCAACAAGAATCGCTGATGCTTCAATGTGAAATACATTATGAGCAAAAGATCAACTGGAGACGTCTAGGAATCATAGAACACACTGCTATGAAATTTTGCGGTGTTTCATCCCATCCAATAGACGAACGCGCCATTTCACCTATTCGACGACCATCTACTTCATCCTCGCCACAACCACCGATCTCACCAAACTCATAGGATCGAAATGAAGCATCGAATATTCGTCGCAAACAGCTATAGGCCTACAAAACTCCTAGCCCTTCAAAATAAAAGTAGTTGTTACTATTTGTTATTTTTTTAAATAATTGAACTAAATTATGTTCATTTTTTTTGGAATAATTCAATTCTTCTCCTTCATATTATCAACATATATACAAGTTCTAATATTCAAAAATAAATTTACAATGTTTATAAGTATGAAAATATATAAAATATTACTCAACAAAAATTGATTGGGAAAATTTACCCAGGTCAGTCGACTGAACCAGGATACTAGTCGACTGACACTGAAGTTATTTTTTTACAGAAAAAGCAGGGGCAGTGGACTGTCTTAGTGGCTCAGTCGAATGGACCAGAAGACGAAATATATATAACCCAGATTCAGTTAACTTAATCAGGCATTAAGTTGACTGAACCAGAAGTTCGAAATTTTGAATTTCAGGTTCCATCGATTGAACCATTGATTCAGTCAAATGATTCGTGAATCTGTGCAAAATTACTACTCCTACCCACTCACTTTTCACCTTTTAAGCTTCGCTTTCCCTTTTCCTCTTCATTATCATTTTAGATTTTCAAGTTTTCTAAAACATAAGATCTTCAAAAACTCAATTTTTACCTCCAAACAATCAAATTAAATGGCTTCAAAGAGAAAAGGACAAGTGTTGCGACTTTTCTATTGATTAGAAAAGCACAAATTTGAATAAATTCTGCAAGCGCACAGGCGTGTAGTATGCAGGTCGAACACAGGGAATTGTATTTTAAAACAATTAAAATCCATAGTTAAATCTTAGGCGTGTTAAACGAATTCGACGGTGAATTTTGAACAGAAAATAAAAACAATAATATACTCCGAATCGATTTCGAAACTAATCGAAATTGCAACCAAAATATAGAATTGTAAAAAAAATCAAAACAGAAATTGAAATTGCGGAAAAGAAGATAACGGAGCAAACAACTGAAATAATTATTAACTAACTGAAAAGAGTGCAGAAAATAACTAAGAACAAGAATAAATAAATTGCTAAATCTAATCAACAATCCTACGTATTCTGTTCGAAAATAAAAACAGTGCTGAATTTAAATCTAAACTTGAAGAAAAGTGACGAGGTAAGAGATCCTTTTCCATTTGCATTCCTCTCTCTATTTAAAGACTTCAGCCTCCACAAATAACCCTATTATTTAGGTCCATGTGCTTGATATTAGGAGAAAAATAAGGCCACCTCACTTTGAATTGGTCTTTGCTTTGTTATTTGATTAACAAGTGGCCTTGCTTTGAGAGATTTTCAGGTCAAACTTTGAATGTGTATTTTCAATATTTGCAATTGATTTCTTGCATGAATAGTACACATGTTGGTGACGTGAGATGCATTTCTTCATGAACGATATGTACTTTCTCTTCGACGGTATTCAAAATGTTGTACTTTGGAATCAATAATCTGCAAAACCACAACAAAATACCCGTATAATACCGCTTTATTAAAATAAAAATATATGAAATAAACGGTTTAAATTGCAGAGAAATACGTTCATCAACAAGCATCTTCATCCTCCCAACCTCCTTCCAATAGCAAATCCAACAATGGCTATTCGATGATACCGCAATTAGAAGATGGGGGAGAATGCAAGATTCTCGCATCTTTGAAGGTTCGTTTGTAAAGTTTGCCGATTTTTGTCCATACCATATACAAGAATTGGCTCGCAGGAGCAATTTGGAATCTTTATTCAATATTGACGAAAATAAGCATAAAATTAACCAAATTATGGTCAAAATATTCAATGCTAATCATAACTTAGGTTACCAAAACGTTCAAAACCAAGAAGATTGTGTATGGCCATATTTTTCTCGTTAGATCGAATTGCTCATATTTTAAGATCTGAAAATGATGCTACATAATTGAGTAATGTTGATTGTGATATGGTCGTTTGTGACCATATAAGTCATTTAATTTTGGAAAACGATATGCACCAACTCAAGTCCATGTCCTTAAGACTAAAATCTAGAATTATACACCATGCGTTAATGATAACCATAACTCCTCGAATCGGAAGTTATGAACTTGTTTATGAACATAACTTTAAAGCCTTTTTACGCTATCTTCGAAAATATTAAAGTCAATTGGATACGATTAATTCTTGATGAATTCTTAAGCATCAACAATGGTCGAATGAATGTCATCTACTATGGTGAGTATATTATGCGATTGCTAAATGCATATGAGATTCCGAAAACTGACTCACCGGTTTCTACCGTCGGGTACTTAAACTCTCATACCTTAACATTAATGATGCTACCAGCTGTTCGACCACCTCCCATCATTACCTTTGAAGAATGGACACAACGCCAATTATCTCAAGATCTGCCACAACAACAAAAAGGTGAAGCATCTCACCGTCCAACTTGCCAAAGATCAACTAGTCGTCAACAAGACGAAATTTTGATTCCTAATCCGGGTCTTCCACCACATAAATCAATTTCCATGATATGCCATAACCAACAAATACTTTAACCCATCTCACTAAAGTTGATGAAAAGCTTGATAAAGTTAAACGATTTTTTACAAAATTATGGCAAGCTATCTCGTGTTCATCCGCCACTTCCACGACTACATTAGGTGATCCAGGTAAGCAACCCATTTTCACTTGTTCTTCCTCTTTCGATGATCAAGCGAGTAGTGGCGACAATAATGGAGATGAAGGCGATAATGGTGGTCAAATATCGTATGATGATAGGGGTAAGCATAGGATGGAGTAAGTTGTTATTTTATATTATGAAAACATTAGTCTTTATTTCACAACATTATGGCTTGTTTTAAATAGCCACTCTTTTTCCTATTATTTCAAGACACTTGTTCATGGTATTTTAATGTATGAATGATTGGTTCCTTCATAATATCTATCAATGCTTCATACTTTTATATTCTTTATTCCTTTTTGTCGATGACAAAGGGGGAGAAATATTATTACTAACATTAAGAATCCAGGATATAGAGCAACAAAGATTCATGGGAAGTGAGTATTTATATTATATATACAGTCAAAATCTATATCTATTTAAAGGTTGTCATCAACCAAAAAAGGGGAGAATGTTGAAACTTGGTTTTGATTCATGACACAAAGCTATCACTACGACACACAAATTTAACGACTGCTACGACAAAAAGAGAATGTATACTACATGGAGACAAGACATCAAAATCTGTAACGACCCAGAATTTTTAGAAATTAAAATTTGAATATTTAATTTATTTTAAATATTAATAAGTGAATTTATAAGTCAAATAAATTTTTATTTGAATTTTTGGAATTAATTGGATAATTTAAATCGATAATTTAATATGTTAAATTATGGAAATAATTGAAAATTGAGTTAAATATGATTGAAAATGATTTGTAAAATTTTATTTTATCATATGGGAGTTAGAACGATATTTTAGAACTTTTAAAATCGATTTAAAAGTTAATTTGTGAAAATTGAATATTTTAATATTAAAATCGACTAGTGAAAATAGTCAATTTTTGAATAGTCTCATAATTGAACGAAACCAGTTTCATTGGATCCGTAATAGTTAGTTATTACCGGATTTCAATTTTCGTGTCAATCGGAGCTATCGTTTGATCGTGGCAGCTCGAAACGCATCGATTTATTTTTAATTTTAATTTGACGAGTGAAAATAGCCATTTTTCAAAAAGTCTCGGATTTCGACGAAACCAGTTTCATCGGATCCGTAATGTGATATTATTGTAAGGTTTCAAATTTCAAGTCAATTGGATTTACCGTTTGTCCGGTACAAATTAAAACGCCTAGAAATCGACTTAAATCGGTTTAATTCAAATTGAGCGTTTACAGCCATAACTCGCACAGATGTCCGAATTAGCTTCCGAAACCTGTTCCATTGTGTCCGGAACGCGGGGTAAACCCTAAAAACGCTGGTTATGGCGCGTAAATCGGAGTTCGGAATTTCCGGATGAATAGTGTTCGATTTTCTTCTATAAATATACCAATGCCTTCATAACTTTAAAAAAAAAAACAAAATAGAAACCCTAGCCGCCACCCACATAACCCACGGCCAGAAACACGCGACATTCATCCCTTCAAATCTCCAAATCCGTCGACAATTAGCCTTAGGTTTCAACTAACAAATTGAAGAGGACGGTGAGATCTACAAGATCAACGGTGGAGATCGCGAATGGAGCTATAGATTGTGAGATATGGGGGGCCGTCACCTACAGCTCACGCACGCAAAACGAGGCAAATGGGGGGGCCGAGTTCACCATTGCTCAGGCCATGGGTAGAGGAGGCTGGGGGCATTCACGTGATGGTAATTGATCGTCTTCAAGTCGCATGAGGTAGCCGAAAAATGAAACCCTAGTATGGATGGAGTTGGGTTGTGCGTGTTGTTTTTTATCTGTAGAAGGAGGCGTGCGTGGAGATGGGGAAGAAAGCAGGGACGGGTTGGATTGAGGGGGGCAAGGATCCTGCGGTCTTGATTGCTTAGGTTCAAATTAAAATAGTTTGTTGTAAAATTATATAAATTAATTCGTGTAAGTTTAAAAATACATAACTTTTTCATACGAGGTCGAAAATGCGCGAAACCAGTTGCGTTGGAATCGTATGGACGAGCACTACGCAATGGAGTTGGTTTGGAGTCGTTTGGAGTTAGTGAAAATTTCGTGTAAAATTAAACGTCCGTTTAATTTTATTCGAAATAAATCGCTAAAGCGGAATTTGAAATCAAGGTGAGAACTTCTCACTCAATCGAATCAGTTTCGATTTTATTTTAAATAGTTAGATTTAAAATATTTGAATGCATGTTTGAATGATGATTGATATCTATTGATTGTTAAAATAGACATTATACGCCGTTAGTAAGCGGATGTTATTTATTAAAAACATATACCGCGAATATTTCATAAACAGTGAAATTGGTATTATAAATAATATCAATATATATATATTGGCATATGTATATATTGCTGTTGATTGATTTCCCGTATTTTTTAGCGGATGAGACCCTATTACGCCGTTATTAAGCGGATAATATTTAATAAGAACATATACCGCGATAATTTCGTACTGGAGCGAAATTGGTATTGTGCTAATGTTTGTGGATGCAGGAAAACAGGTTGGAGGGATCCAACTGGAATCCTCAACAGTATTTATTAGATTTTCAGATATTTTGATATTTGATGGATTTTCATATTGATATATGATATCGTTGTAGTCGTGATTGACTATTTGGTGTGTAGCATCATTGGACCCAAATTTTGGGATTTTAAAATGTTTTTAAAGTGATTTTAGAAAGTATACGTTTTATAAAATAATTTTGGAATTGATCCATTTTAAATACATAAACGTTATAATTTTTAATGTTATAAAAATTATGATTTTTGAGAAATATAGTTAAAAACTGATTTTTTGAGAATATGATGCTAATGATTTTATAAAATAGTTAAATCGGAATTTTTGAATTTATTATGAAAAGTTGAAATATAGGATTTATAAAATTTAATTATTTTATGAATCAAAAGGAAGAAGTTTTTAAAGGAATTTAAAGACGTTTAAAAAGAATAATATAAATTGATTTATATTAAGAGATTTATAAATGGATATTTATAAATTGAAATATTGACATTATAAAACGAGTTTTTATAAGTGTTTGAATGAAGTGGAAATGAATTTCATAAATGAATGAAATTTATGGAATTATAAACTGTGAAGTTATAAAAGAAATTTATAAATAGTAAGATTTATAAATTTGGTGAAATTATTTGAAGAATAGATTGGTTAAAGAAATGGATCTTATAAGTTATAAGATTTATAATTTGGGAAGTTAGAAGAACGATTCTGTAAAATAATCGTTTTATAAGCATTTAATTTATAATATGAACCTTTAGTTTATAATTAAGTTATAAATCAAATAGGCTAATAAAAGAATTTATAAAAAGGAAGTTTTTATAAATAAATAGAAATGGAATTTATAAACGTTGTTTTATAAATTCGCAAATGACTTATTTTGACAAGAAAATTTGTTGAAACCTATAAGTGGAGTTATATTCACGTTTTTGAATAGTGAATAATCCTTTGAATTAAAATGAATAAAATGATGAAATTGTTAATGAAGTATATTCACGTTTTTGAATAGTGAATAACACGTTAAAGAAATTGTTTTGGATTTGGATGTTTTAAATAGAATTAAAACGATCTAACGATGTTTTAAAATGTGTTGAGATTCGAAACCATAGATTTCAACGTTAATTGTTGAAATAGACGTTTTCGAAAAATAGAAGGAAATAGTGGACTATAACACTGTTGTTATAGTAAATGATTTCCGAAAGGAAATGTTTTGTATAGTATTGGGATTTATATATCTATTTTAATTTCGAATCCCTATACTAGTGGTTTTGGGTTGTCGTAACGATGTTTTACGCAACATTCGTTTTGGCCCAAATAAATATGTTTAAGAGAATGATTTCCTTAATAGAATGAAATATATACTTAATTTCGATTGAAGTATATTGAATATTTTCCAAGTGTTGAAAATAAATAGAAATTGTGAATTACTTATGAATAAATAAGTATGGAAATGTTTTCCAATATAAAGTGAATATTTTGAGAATTTATCTTTTTGAAGATAAATTGAAAAGAAAATTTAAATGAATAATTGAAATCGAATATTCATTGATATCTTGGAATTATAAATTCACTAAGGGATTTATAAAGGAAGTGGAATTTGTTTAAAAATAAATATTGATTTATTTTTGAAGTATTGAAATTATATATCTAGTGAAGATATTTTGGAAAATAAATAATTTGGAAAATTATTTGGAAACTGGTGATGTGTGCATATCCAGTGATAGTTCAATAACCGACTATCAATATTTCCCTTTGAATGGGTAATTGATGCGATTTGTTTGAATGTGAATGCTACACTTATTTTTGAATAAGCGCTCACTATTCGGGTTAACCGGGAAAGGACCATGGGGTCGTATAACCCATTCCGAATATGTGATACGTCGTTATGAATTGCATTTGAAGATCGGTGTTGAAGACCCGGTATTTGCGAGAGCGATAGGATGACCTGTCGATTTACTCTGCACCGAGTTGCTCCGGTATAGAGTTCTCCATATGTGATGGTGAATCCGATCAGGATTGTGAATATCCGGATTGCAAGGACTTCTTTGTAAGTGCCTTCGGTTTTGTTCGAGCCCGGAACAGACTTGTATGGATTGTATGTCTGACATTACAAGTTGAGATATAAAGCCGATTTCTTTCAAATATATTTCTGTGGTGGCGGAGAATTTATTCTTTTAGCTTAACACCCTTCTCTGAGACATACGAGCTCAGAGGTTATATAGTTGAAGTTATCAGCGATATATTCCCAATTTGGTAATGTGACATGCTGAGTGTTACTGAAATGATCATTGTGTTGATTATTGTGATAGGATCGTTTATTTGATCGTCTATCTTTGTGATCATTGTGTTGATCATTTGTTGACCCAAAGCATGGCTTTTGTATAAAGTATGTTTTTGTGGACGTGACTTCGTCGAACCTCACACCCCGAAAATGGTCAAAACAGGAAAGATGCAGCAAGGTTATGAGGGGTAGCACCCTTTAGGGTATGTACATTTCCTTCTGGATAGAGGTGGTATCATGGTATGGAGCCCAGATATTTAACCTATGTGGTTACTACGAATTTATTACTTTGTGGTTGTTGGTTTTCGGGATCCCGTGAGAAAGGTCGTTTACGATCGGGGAATGGCGTGCTCGTGTCAGTAGTTACCCAGTTAGGGGTAACCCGGCCTTGTGTTGGCAGAGTTCCGGTTTGGTTCTCGGGGATGTCATTCCAGAGGCATTCTCATGTGGCAATGGGAAGTTCATTGGCCTGACCATTTGTTGGAAATCCAATTCCCAATACGAAACTTGTACGGTATTAGTTGTAGAATCTGCTATTCACTTATGGTGGTCACTACTATTTGGATAGTAGCTATAGTAGGCATACGATAATGGTCGTATGTTGGCTAAGATTTATATTCTACTTTCAAAATGAATTTTTCCCCTACACTATGCACTAGTAATAATATCAATTGTTATTTTTAATGCGTATCAAGCATCTTTGACTATCATAAGGAGAAATCTCCACTGATTCTGCGTTTGCATTGTGTGTGTGTGCGGGAGGCCTTATGGTAGTCTCATTTTTAAAAGCATTGCGAATTGAATTTAAAAATATTCCTCTATTTTGATTTTAAAGTTAAATAAACTGTTTTGAGTTCTCACACCAGTCACATGACTGACTCGGAGTTTATTGTTTTCCTTCCTAAACTCTGGGTGCCCACCAATTTTCACACGGGCAGTCAAGAGTTAGGTTTATCAGGATATTCTGGATATTCTGGAGTTGCTGGAGGCAAGCTGGATGGCATGGCGTATTACTAGTTTATATAGTATTTCTTTTTCCGCTGTTTGTTTGATGTTGTATACTCTGATGATATGATGTAATGAAATGAAATGTATAAAATGTAATAACTGATATAGTTCTTTGTTTAAAGATTATTCATTTATTATTATATGTTGTTCCGCTGCGAATTGTGAGATTCTGATGTTGTTCTGTTTTCTTTCTGTTCCGTTTTATTTTAAAATTTTGTTCTATTCTTTATTCTATCTTCTCTATTCTCTTTTGCTTCTATTTTAAGATTTTCTATCTTCTCTTCCCTATCTAAAATTCTCTTCTTTCTTCTTTCTTCTTCTTTTCTTTTCCTAAAACCCCTAAGGGTTCGTATTTTCGTTCATCTTGAATTAAACAAAGGAGATTAGTGTCTATTCAAGGAGTACGGATTTACGGGTCTTTACAAAATCGGTGCATCAATTGTATTATTCTTATTTTTGAGTCTTAGGTCAATTTTATTAAAACCTCTCCTCGTTTACGTATATATTAGCTTATATATTTAATCTTCTAATTTCCAAATGATTTATGCAAATATAAGCATATAAAAAATATATTATAAAACTTTTTAAAGTTAGAATATATATATATATATATATATATATATATATATACATGTGTAAACTGTGCAAATTGTATAGATATTACCAGGTCAGTCGACTGACCTAAAAATTTCTATGCACCATGCACAGGTGCACAAATATACAAATATATATTTAAAAAATTTGTTTGAATATTCAGTCGACTAAACTAGAGGTTCAGTTGACTGAATTTCAATAATGGCTACTTTTTGAAAAGATACGACTATTTGTGAAGAGTTACGAACTTCTATGAAAATATTTGGACGCAACACTTCAACCGGAACTCTTTATCAATAGTCGTTGCTTTCTAACATCTATAAATACATACTCTAACTTGATTCCAAAACACCGATTTTTTCTTGTCTTTCTTATCTAAATTTCTGGAATCTACTTGCAACTGTACTTTCAAAAATTCTGCATTAAAGCAATATTATACCTTTCTATTCTTCATAAACTTCAAATATATATATATATATATATATATATATATATATATATATATTCGAGGATAAGATTACAGGAAGGGTGTACTACAAGTGACAAATTCGTGTTATTAGAACACACAAAGTCAAAACAATCTTTTGTATTTGTTGAAGTCTTGTTTTGTTGCTCAGGCGTGTGTAGTCCTTTTCAGCTACTGAGGCAAAATCCTATTCTGCTGCTCAGGTCCTTATTCGGCTACTCAAGGGTTGTACAGACCTGTTCCTCTAGGTTAAGTGAGGGTTATTGTTTTAGTGAAATTCCAGAAGGAGTCTGGGATTGGACGTAGGACGGAGTTCCGAACCAGTATAAAAATCTCTGGTGTCATTTTTATTATACTGCTTTTATATTCCGCACTATTTACTGTATAGCTATCATCACTATACTTTATATTATCATATATCCATATTACAGGATCACAACGCACTTTCAAAGCATGCTAGATCATAGTTCTCAAGGAAAGTAAGTGCTACTTACACCCCAAGCCTTGTTATTGATACATTGTTTCCCTCATCTGCAAATGTTATACTATGCTTATATTAGGAATTAGGCTTGACTCCTCCTCCTGAGTCTCCACCCTTTTATGTTCCAGATCAAAGTGTTCCTTCTGATTTTAAGGGATTAAGTTTTTAATTATTCAATCTTCATATGTGGCTTCTCTACTACCACTGCAATCTTCTACCATTTCTAAGGATCATCTCCACGTCCTATTTCAACAACTCCTTGTAGTATGTTCTTTATGCATAAATTTTGGGTTTTATATACCATTATTTACTATGTGCCTGGTACCCATTTTAGATTACCAAACATATGTTTTTCCTCCAATTGCTCAAGAATCTGGTAGCCAAGTTCGAGATCTTAAAGAGCTAATCTCTTCATTGACAACTAAAGTTAAGTTCATTAAGGAACAAGTATTTAATGTTGTAGAAGAAAGAAATGATGCTATATAAAACAAGGATAATCTTGCCTACATCCTAGGAGATGAGATAAAAACTAAGATAGTAGCCGAAAAGAGGGTGAAGGCTTTGAAGGCAGAGCTTGAGCAAGTCAGAAAACAAAAGGCTCAAATCACTAATCAGCTGAAACCGAAAATTCCGCCCTCATATCGAACAACATTATCAAAGATGTCGAACAACAAATTTCTAATTTTATCAATTAGGTCCTTCTAAAATTAGGAAATGGTGCAAAGAAAACTCCCTCTATATTGCATACTTTGGTAACATAAGGAAGTATATAGGGTTAGACCTTCCTTTTCTTTCGAGTCTAAATGGAAAATTTAAAAGAAGTCTGACCTCAAGCTAGGAAAAGTTTCTTGGTCACTTCAGGGTGAATTCCCAGAAGAGGCTCTTATCAACCCTCAAGAGCTGTTATCTTTTGACGATCCACTACTTGACAAAGATGAAAATGATGAAGGCGAGGATGACGAAGAAGATAAAAACGATGATGATGTAATGATGACAAAGAAGATGAGGATATGGGTGATGATAACAAGGATCCTCAAGGACCATGAGATGATTGTGGCGGATCGGGTGCCAGACCTAGACCTATCTGTCCATGATATAAGCTTTCCAAATCCCCCAAAATCTTAGAATGTTCCTCAAGAAGACATCCCATCAAAAGATTCCCCTCCTTCTGTCTATCAAGTAAAAGAGAAAACTCAAGCTCCAATTTCTCAAGCTTACACAGTGTTAGCACCAAAATTGGTCACAAACACCCAATTGTCAATGATAGCACCCGTTACAATCACAGATAATAAGTATGTAGAGAATTAAAAATGATGAACACTCAGAAAATTAAGAAGAAACACAATGTTTATAGTGGTTCAGCAATCCGGCCTACATCCACTTTGTATTTGATGTTTTTATTGATGTATACTTGCTGGTTACGACAAGTTACAACTGATTACAATAGAAAAATTCGAGTACAATGATGAATCCGACAGACTATGGATGTCGAAGAACAAAAGATCCCTTTTCTGTAGACTCTGGGATGCTATTTATAGGCGTTGGCTGCAAATATCTCACCCAGATCTCGGAAGACCTCTTCTGGCACGTGTGTGGACCCACGCGATCGACCCATGAAATTTTGACTCGATCCGTGATCGATACGAACGAATTTTGTATCGATCAAGATTTTTCTCAATTGAGTCGAAATCGAGCATGAACATTCTTTAGGTTATACATAAGCTTTAGTGAAACTTTCATAGCATTTGGACTTGTAGATTGTGAGATATGATCGATGCGAATTCGTGTTTTTCGAAGGCTATCTCCTTCGTATCGATGGTTGTTGCACTGTTTGCACTCGATTGCTGCTGCACTGTTTGTACTCAATCGCTGCTGCACTGTACGTACTCGATTGTTGCTGCACTGTTCGTACTCTATCGCTGCTGCACCGTTCGTACTCGATCGCTGCTGCACTGTTCGTATCGTCGTTGCTGCACTTCTCGCATTGATTGCTGCTGTAGTGTTCGTACTCGATCACTATTGTATTGTTCCTACTCGATCGCTATTGCACCCGATGGATACGAACAAGACACTTCTCCTGGTGGATACGAACAAAACCCTTCACCTAATGGATACGAACAAGACCCTTCACCTGATGGATATGAACCAGACCCTTCACCTGATGGATATGAATAAGACTCTTCACTTGACGGATACAAACAAGACCCTTCACCTGATGGATATGAATAAGAACCTTCACCTGATAAATATGAACAAAACCCTTCACCAAATGGTGACCTGATGGATACGTACAAGACCCTTTACCTCATGCATATGAAGAAGACCCTTCACCTGATGGATACGAACAAGACCCTTCACCTGATGGATACGAACAAGACCCTTCACTTGATGGATATGAATAGTTGATTGCTTGAATTGCATCGATCATAACTTGAGCATACGAACTCCGATTGACTTGAAATTTGGAAGGTTGGATTTCATAATTTTGCTTGTCATGTCTTTTCATTTATAGCCCGATCCGGATTCGGACAAAATTCGTCGATATCCATAGCGAAACAGTGTATAAACAATATTTGGGACAAACTGTTCATGATTTCCAGTCAACTTTTTGGTGTCACGGCCTTTCCAAAAGGCGGGATAACACGCAGCGTATATGAAATTTAACATTTCTTAATGCTTATAATTACTTGTTAGTTTTGGTTAATAAGTTCACTTCTTTTAGTTAAGGTAAAGGAACAAATACTATTATGTGATTTTACATGAGGAAAAAAAGGGAAGAGTTGAGATTAAATAGAAAACTTAGAGGTTGATTGTGGAGAATAATGGTTTATCTAACAAATATAAACTTCTTCTCATTTATGTCAGTCGGTCGAAAGATTTTAAAGAATAATGAGTAGCTCGGCTCATTAAAAGATCCCATCTTCATCAGGAAGGAGTTATAAAAGAGAATACAGAGTTGACTACACTATTTGGATGCTTATTGAAGACAGGGACACTTTAGTAGAATTCCTTTATAAATTTTATTCTAGGAACTTACCGACTTTTCATTTCTAGGAAAGAGAGTGGTCGATCGGTTAGGCATTTTCATAATAGATATTTGAATGATCTGGGTCTGAATCTCATCCTAGGTAATGCCAGAACCTTCTGAGGATCAAGGCCACTCCACATTCCTCGTGCACTCTTCCTCCTGAAAAAGTCAAGTTCAACAAAGAGAAATTTATCTCTAAATTTTACAAAGGGCCTATATTGTATGAACTTTGTTGTTGTATTATGTAATTCAAATAATCTTTGTAAGCATTGAAACTGTAACACCTCATATATTTTATAACCTTATTTAAGGCACTTAATTAGTTAAATTAAATTAAATGTTGTTAAGAGTGATAGATGGAGATTTTATCCGTTATAGGTTGCCATGCCATAATGAAGGGGTAATTAAAATGAAATAACACAAAAAAAAACATGTTAGGAAATGAGAAGGGTATTTTGGTAAATGGCGAAGCCTTGTACCATGAACCCTTGTGAGATTCACGTTCACTACTCTCATTTCATAAAATGAAAACTTGCTAAGATCGGCCACCATTTCCAATCTCAAGAGAAGATGGAAATCTAAGATTCAAGAGGAAAGAAGAAATTAACTAATTCAACACTCTAAAATCTCATATACAATCTCTAAAAGCCAAGGTGAATAATTATTACATCCCAAATATTTCTAGTTTTCGGTTTTTGTTTAGATTCGAAATGATTTTGATATAATATTATCATGTTTGATGTTTTAAGATATATATGTTTGTTGTTGATGGAATTATAATTGTTTTTTCATGTTTTATGATAATTTTTGGCTTAAAATTCATTGCTTAATGAAATCCAAATATGAAGGAAATTATTTATTGGGTTTTAGATTATTTTCGGTCGAATAATAATTATTTGGGTATGAGATTTTAATATGTTAGGCAATATATTAAAATATATTTTCTAGATTTTTCCAGAATTTTCCTAATTCATTTGAGGGATATATAAATTATTTAAGATTTGAGTGATTTATAAAGGAGAAGGGGCATTTTGCAAAATAAAATGTTTTATAAATATTGGTAATTGTGGCAGCAAAATTATGAAAAGTATTTTATTGACCAATGAGAATTTGACAAACAGAGGCAGGATAGTGAAAAGCTTCCTTTTCAAGTTTAAAGACAAAATTCACACTTTTTCCATGTTTCAATCCATAATGCTAAACACATTACGCACCAGACCTTTTGTCCCAGTCGAAGGGTTAGATTTCGATAAAATCAAAGTTCAATGCATAAGGTATCAAGAAATTAGTACGTAATGAATTGAATATAAGCCGAAATGTTGATGGCCGAAAGGGTTGGAATATAATTATTTTATATGTGAAAAGCTTTCGCCTACTTTGCTTGCGAACTTGAGCTTTCAACTTGGTCACTACCAACCAGGTCAAGTTATTTAAAGAAGGACTTTAAAACCTTCGAGTGTGTCGCAAGGTTGTAGCAGCTACCGCCATTACTTTGTTTTGAAACCTTTCTGCATCGCCTAAGGGTTTCCACTGTTTTATAAATGTTTTACATTAAACCTTCTGACCAAATCAATAGGTTCTCCTATTTTTAAAGTTAGTCGTTTATCCAAGTCTTTTGAAGGGTAGTTTTTAACTTAGGTGGATACCTTTTTTTGTGAAATATAACTAAAGGCTTCCAAAAGGTTGTTCGGATATCCTCGAAAGGTTATATGAATATTTTTGAAAGGGTGCTTTAATAAAGACGAACAATTTTAAAAGATAAATTTCTAGATTGTTTTAAAGTTGAACCCAGTCTACCTTCGAAAGGTTTGTTTTTTAAAGAGTTTTAAGCATTCTAAGGGTTTATTTCTAAATTTGTTTTGAAAAGGTTTTCGAAAGGTTTTGAAGGTAAGTTTTCCGAAGGTTTTTCTAAGGCAATGACTTAAAGTGATTTTGAAAAAGGATGTCTAAAGCTTATAACTTTTGAAAGTTTTGTTTTGACTGAATTCGAAAGGTTTTAAAGAATATTTTCGAAAGGTTTAAACATTGAACTTGAATGGGATAATTTCAAAGTATGGAAAAGAGGTTCTTTCAAATGGTAAAGTGTTTTCATCAACCAAATTTTGAGTAAAGGATATATATCTAACATGGTAATATGATTTAAGTAAAGTATAAAGACTTATTTCTTTTCTTCTTTGAAGTAAGCCTTAAAGGTTTGAATCATTTTGAAATTGTTTTCAAGGAAATTATAGGAGTGGATCCTTAAGTTAAAATGACTCAGAAATTAGAAAACCAGAGGGGACTAGTATGGGGTCACGCCTAATACATTAGCTTGTAGCCCTAGCTAATTGTTGTCCAGAATTCTAGTGTGTAGGGCTTGGACACAGGCAGACTAAAATTATGATTACACACCAAAAGTAACATATGTTGTATAGAGATAGGTTATTGGTAAGCCCGAAAAACCATTAGGCTCGGGAGAACCAAGGAGATGATCGAGTTAGGGATAGACCGTCTAGAAGGAAGATATTTAACACATAGTTTAGGGCAGACCGTCTTAATGGGAAATGTTAAATAGATAATAAAGGATAGATAATTCTAAATACAAATATCTAACAGGTGTTAGAATAATTATGATTATGCTATCGGGTAGGCCCGAGTCGGCCAAAGCTTAAAAGTTATTTGTGTTTGAACAGATAGTTTTTATTACCTGATATTTATGTATGATTGCATAATGATTATTTTATGAGATTAACCATTGTGATGCAGGTGCATAGTATATGGTTATATGAAAAGAATTTACAGAGATATGTTTTAAAAGAATATTAGTGAGGGAAACCCTTTCTGGTAAGCGGTGTGGTCTCACTTAACATAATTAAATTGGGATGTATAGTATTATTCATACCATGATTTATGTCTGACTCGAAGTTTATTCTTTCCCCTTAAACTCTCTTATACTCAAAACTAATTTGAATAGATTAAGAGTTAAGGATCTTTTCAAGTTTTTAGGTTGTTTGGTGAATAAGCTACCGGAGGATGTAAGAGCCAAGGGATAATTATTTAGGAATTGCTGCTTTTTACTTTTGTTTGATGAATTTCCACTATGTTATGATGTATTAGGTCTTATATGACCATTTGACTTTGATCAATCGAGGGGGTATCTTCATATACCGCTCTCGACGTAATTTGTAATAACTATATTTATTCAGTACCTTGGAAAACGTTTGGATTATGTTACGTGAATATGGGACAAATTTATTTGGAAATGTAATGAAGCAAACTTATGTTTTTTAAATCTGTGTTTTGTTTCATATTCATATGCTTATGATACAATTGATACCCTTAACATAGTTGTATTTAGTCGCCGGAAGCTAATACTATTGATGCTTGCAACATCGGTAGTTCTTAGTTTTGGGCCTCTAGATAGGGGATGTTACAGCTTGGTATCAGATCATGGTTTATGAAATACTTTAACTAAAAAATGGATTTTGAAAACATAATCCATAAAAATCAGTGTTAAGATCGGGGCATAGGGTAATGCTATGATAACATACTTGTATTTTGTATATATAAGTATACACTCTATGTTTAGACTCCTATCTTAGTTAGGTTATTCATCTATATCTCACGAGGTTTGAATACAGATATGGACGGCATAAGAAGCCGAGTGAATCTTGGAGGAGACAACACCACTACCAACGGAAATGCACGACCAAATGCAAGGAGAGCCCCAAGTCAAGCACAAGGTGAGAATGCTGGTGTGGGAATTCCCCAGGTGTATATGGGGGCAATATAGCAGTTCTTTGTGAATATGGTGCAAGCTAGAGTGGCAGTAGATGTAGTTAGAGGAAATGCTGTGGGAGGAGGAGCTCAAGAGGTTCCTGTGCTTAACAAGTATGCCAATCTGAATAGAGATTACATTAGGCTTAGAGGAAAGCCATTCATGGTACCGAGGATGTTATTGAAGTAGAGAACTGGCTACTACATTGTAAAAGGATTTTTGCTGATCTAGAACTGAACGATGCACAGAAAAGGAGGTTGGCCGCAAGGCAGCTGTAGGGAGCTGCATTATTTTGGTGGAACACTGTCACTGCCGGTGTTGATAAAGAGACCATTACTTGGGGGGAATTATATTTGTTATGGAACTAGCTGCATTAGTAAGGAGGTTTGTAGAATTGGAGCAAGGAGATATGAGTGTGTTGGAGTATAGCAGGAAGTTTGAGAACCAGCCCGATATGGGTATGCATCGGTTGATATTGTTATAAGTACAAATGAGAAGTACATCGGTAGGTTAAGGCCAAAACTGAGAAGTGCAACTTTGTCACACTTAAGGGATCCTAATGATGTTGTTGTTGAGATGGAATTGAGGCAAGAAGAAGCATTGGCTCGCCTAAGAAAGAAAGTGAAAGAGGCTCAAGCTGGACAGGCTCAAAAAAGAATTTTTTTCGAAAAAAACGATTGCTCATAAAGAAGAAGTGCAAAAGAAGAGTAAATCTAAGGTGGTTTATTACAATTGCAATAAGAAAGGACACTATGCCAACGAGTATCGAGACAACAAAGGGAAAGGAAAAGGAATTGGTGAGAAGAAGAATGGCAGATGCTTCAATTACGATTAAGTTGGTCACTTCAAGAATAAGCGCCCAGAGCCATCGAAGGAAGGGAAAGGGTGAGTTTATGCTTTAGAGCCCACAACCGCAAAATCAGTTGCTCAGGATAAGGGAAAAGCTGTTTTAGGAGGCTTACTATAGATCCACGGTATGTCTGTTAGCATCCTATTTAATACCGGGGAATCCCATTCTTTTATTTCTAGATGTCTGGTAGAAAGGCTTAACCTAGAACCCGCTTACTTAGTTACTTCCTTAAGGGTTGCTAATCCGATAGGAGGTTATGTAATACTTAATATGAGGTGTGACCATCTAGAATTTGATTGGCTAGGCCACACCTTTGATTGTTGTTTGCATGCATTTGATTTTATGTGATTGGGATTATCCTAGGGATGGATTGGTTGAATAGATATTATGCTAGGTATTTTGCCAAGATAGGAAAATATCAGTTAGTCATCCAGATTGTAGTGATTGGATAATTTATGCCTAGAGAACCTTAGTTGTGAGGTGAATGCTTTACTAGGTGTTATGGAGTGGAAAGATGAGTTTCATTGGGTTTTGTAGTTAGAGAATTTACCCATGTGTTTGAACCATTCGTTGAACTACCACCGAAACGAGCTATTGAGTTTCAGATTGATTTAGTGCTTGGAGATGAACCGGTGAATAGACCGACGAGTAGGATGACACTTAGAGTTGAAGGTGTAGTTAGTAGATCTGGAAGGCAAAATTTTTATTAGGCCGAGTAGTTTCCCATGGGGAGCTGATGCTGTGTTTGCTAAGAAGCCGAACGGATTATTAAGGCTATGTATCGATTATCATAAGTTGAATGAAAAGACGATAAAGAACCGATATCCATTGCTGAGAATTGACGATTTATTCGATTAGTTGAGTGGAGCGAAGGTATTCTTTCAGCTGGATTTGGCGATGGGATTTCATCAGTTTAGAGTTGTAGATGATAGCATTCCTTTGATGGCGTTTAGAATGAGATATAGATCATATGAATGGTTAATTATGCCGTTCGGACTAACTAATGCGCCAGCTTTCTTTTTAGATCCGATGAATAGGATTTTCAAGAGTATTTGGATAGGTTTGTGTCGATTTTCATTAATGACATATTGATATACTCTAAGGATGAGAAGGAATATGAAGTACATCTCAGAGTCATGCTTGAGACGTCGAGGGACCACTAGTTGAAGGCTAAGTTTACAAAGTGTCAATTTTGGAAGAAGGAAGTGAAGTTCCTTGGTCATGTCATCTCTGAGAAAAGGCTGTCTGTAGAACCGACTATGATTGAAGAAGCGAACAAATGGAAGAGACCCGAGACGGTGACTAAGATAGAGAGTTTCCTTAGATTGGCGGGGTATTATCGGAGGTTTATAAAAGATTTTTTGCGGATAGCAACACCAATGACTAAGTTTACACGAAAGGATGTGAAGTTCGTATGGACCGATGGGTGTGAAGAAGCACTACAAAGCTTAAAACACATATTGACCTATGCATCGGTGTTAGTGGGTCCTAAGGGGAATGAAGATTTAGTGGTTTATACAGATGCTTGTGGAGCTCGACTCGAAGTTGTGTTGATACAAAGGGGAAAAGTAATTTCTTATGCTTCTAGACAAATCAGATCACACGAGGTTAGGTACCCAACACATGACTTGGAGTTAGCTATCGTTATATTTTCTTTAAAGGTATGGATGCATCATCTTTTGGGAGAGCAATTTGAGTTATATATATATCATAAGTCGTTAAAGTGTTTGTCCTCTCAAAAGGAGTTGAATATGAGACAGTAGAGATGATTAGAATTTATTACTGCCTATGATTTTGGAACTGAGTAAACACCTGGAAAAAGGAATCAAGGTAGCAGATGCACTCAGTCAGAAACATCAGAATGCAGTATTGGGTATGATTACAGAGTGGAAAGATTAGATGTATTATCAGATTGTAGTATGCAGTTTAGGTTCAAGGTAGGATTGAGTGCATGAAATATTGTATTTTCTCATTTAGAAGTCTGACCAGTAATGATTGAGAAGATAGCTTCTAAGCAAGAAGAGGATCCAGTACTGGCTGAAAGGATTAGAAGGTCAAAGGAAGGAACGGAGGGCGACGGCCTAAAAAATTTGAATCTTGACCAAAACGGGTGGTTGAGGAAGAAAGGAAGGTTTTGTATTCTGAATGTAGAAGGCATGAGGAAGGAGGTTTTAGGTGAGTACCATCGTTCGAAGTTCACTATCTACCCAGGAGGAATGAAAATATATCAAGACATGAAGAGAAATTTAGTCTAGGAAGGTATGAAGCAGGACATAGGATTGTGTGTTAAGCAGCGCTTGAATTGCCAACAAGTAAAGGTTGAACACCAGAAGCCATGTGGATTGCTTCAACCATTAGAGATTCCAATATGGAAATGGGTTCAATCTCCTTGGATTTTATTGATGGGTTGCCGAGATCTAGAAGAGGAAATAAAAGCATATGGGTTATAGTGGATAGACTGACTAAGAGTGCCCATTTTATTATGATAAAGTTAACTAGAATGACACCTAAGTTAGCGAAGTTATTCATGAAGAATGCAGTTAGAGTGCACGGGATTCCTAGTAGTATTGTCACTGACAGAGATTCTTTATTTACCAGTGAGTTTTGGAAAAGTCTACATGAAGCATTAGGAACCAAGCTCGACATGAGTACCGCTTACCATCCATAGACCGATGGGCAAACAGAAAGAGTTAACAAAAATCATTGAAGATTTGTTGAGAGCTTGTATATTAGATTTGGGAGGATTATAGGAACACCATCTCCATTTATTCGAGTTCTCGTATAACAATAGTTATCAGACTAATATAGAGATGGCACCGTTTTAAGCATTGTATGGAAGACCATGTAAGTCTCCTGTATGTTGGTTAGAGACCGAAGAAAGATTAGTTCTTGGTCTGAATGTAGTGAAGGAAGCTGTGGAGAAGATTGATCTGATTTCAGCTAGGATAAAGGAGGATCAATTTAGGCAGAAAAGTTATGCGGATAAAAGAAGAAAGGATTTTGAATTTTTTGTTAGAGATTATACGATTGTTAAGGTTTCACCGATGAAAGGTGTAATCAAATTTGGGATGTCAGGAAAGTTACACCTAGGTTCATTGGTGCATTTTGTATTATTGAGAGGATTGACAAGAATCGCTTATATAGTAGAATTAGCGAGTATTTTGGTTGGAGTCCATAATGTTTTCCTTGTTTCTCATCTTAGAAAATGTGTAAGAGACCCGAGACTACTATACCACCTACACTATTAGAAGACCTAGAAGTAGAACCGGATTTGACTATAGTTAGGAAGCTGATTGAGATTAAGGTCAAAGATGAGAATAAATTGAGGAATAAGACAGTTAAAATAGTAAAGGTTCAGTGGAGCAATGATACTAGAGACTATACTTGGGAAATGGAGACCAAGATTAGAGACTCTTACCCAAATTTGTTTGATGGTATGTTTTACTTTTGATTGTTTGGTCGTGTACCTTATCGTAATATCGTGGACAAAATTCTTTAAGGTGGGGAGTCTGTGACACCCCATATAATTTATAACCTTATTTAAGACATTTAATTAGTTAAATTAATTTAATGATGTAAAGAGTAACAGATGGAGATTAAATTAGTTAGAGGTAGTCGTGCCATAATGAAGGGCTAATTAAAATGAAATAAAACTAACAAATGTGTTAGGAAATGAGAAGGGTGTTTTGAGAAATGGCAAAGCCTTATACCCTAAACCCTTGTGAGATTCACATTCACTACTCTTATGTCATTAAAATGGGAACTTGCTAAGGTCGGCCACCATTTCCAATCTCAAAAGAAGAAGGAAATCTAAGATTCAAGGGGAAAGAAGAAATTAACAAATTCAACACTCTAAATTCTCATCTATAATCTCTAAAAGCAAAGGTGAATAATTACTACATCCCTAATATTTCTAGTTTTCGGTTTTTGTTTAGATTCAAAATGATTTTGCTATAATATTGTCATCTTTGATGTTTTAAGATATATATGTTTGTTGTTGATGGAATTATAAATGTTTATTCGTATTTTATGATAATGTTTGGTTTAAAAACTCTACTTAATGACATCCAAATACTTCTGAAATTTAAATATAGGTCTGGAATAATATTTTGAGATGGTTTTTGATTTTCATAATTTTTCGATTTAATATGGATTTTAAAGAATTTTTAAATGAAGGAAATTGTTTATTGGGTTTTAAATTATTTTCGGGTGAAATAATTATTATTTGGGTTTGAGATTTTAACATGTTAGGCAGTATATTAAAAATATTTTCTGTAATTTTTCCAAAATTTTCCTAAGTCATTTCAGGGAGGTATTAAATTATTTAACGTATGGACCTTGAATGTTTTATATATTTATAAAGGAGAAGAGGCAATTTCGCGAAATAAAATGTTTGATAAATCCTGGTAATTACGGCAGCAAAATTCTGAAAAATATTTTATGGACCGATGGGAATTTGACAAACAAAGGCAGGTTAGTTGAAATTTTTCCTTTTCAAATTTAAAGACAAAATTCACACTTTTTCCATGTTTCAATCCATATGGCTAAACAAATTTCGCCCAAGACCTTTCGTTCTAGTCGAAGGGTTAGCTTTCGATAACGTCAAAATTCAATGCATAAGGTATCAAGAAATTAGTACGTCATAAATTGAATATGAGCCTAAAGGTTTAAGCTGAAAGGTTGATAGCCAAAAAGGTTGGAATACAATTATTTTACAAGTGAAAAGCTTTCGCCTGCTTTGCTTTCGAACTTGAGCTTTCGGCTTGGTCACTTCCAATCAGGTCAAGTTATTTAAAGAAAGAATTTAAAACCTTCCGATGTGTCGAAAGTTTGTAGCTGCAACTTCCATTACTTTGTTTTGAAATCTTCCAGCGTCGTCGAAGGGTTTCCACTGTTTTATAAAGGTTTTGCTTTGGTCCTTCCGACCCAGTCGAAAGGTTCTCATGTTTTTCAAGTTAGCCGTTTCTCCATGGTTTTTGGAGGGAAGCTTTCGACTTGGGTGGTTACCCTTGTTTTTTGAAATATAGCCAAAGGCTTTCGAAAGGTTTTTTGGATATCCTCGAAAGGTTAAATGAAGTTTTTCGAAAGGTTGCTTTAACAAAGATGAAATTTTTTAAAAGATAAGTTTCCAGATTATTTTAAGGTTGAAACCAGTCTACCTTTGAAAGGGTTGTGCTTTAAAGTGATTTAAGCATTTGAAGGATTTATTCTTGGATCTGTTTCCAAAGGTTTTCGAAAGGTTTTGAAGGAAAGGCATTCTATAGGTTTTTCTAAGGCAATGACTTAAAGTGATTTTAAAGAAGGATGTGTAAAGCTTATAATTTCCGAAAAGTTTGTTTTGAATGAATTCGAAAGCCTTCAGAGATGATTTTCGAAAGATTCAAACATTGAATTCGAACAGGATAATTTCGAAGTATGGAAAAAGGTTCTTTCAAATGGTAAAGTGTTTTCGTTGACAAAGTTTTGAGTAAAGGATATATATGTAACATGGTAATATGATTTGAGTAAAGTATAAAGACTTATTTCATTTCCTTATTTGAAGTTTGATTTAAAGTTTTGAATCATTTTGAAATTGTTTTCAATGAAAATTATAGAAGAGGATCCTTAAGTAAAAATGAATCAGATATTAGAAAACCAAAGGGGACTAGTATGGGGTCATGCCCTATACATTAGCTTGTAGCCCCAGCTAATTGTTGTCTACAATTCCAATGTGTTGGGCTTGGTCACAGACGGACTAAAATTATGATTACACATCGAAAGGAACATATGTTGTATACAGATAGGTTATTGTTAAGCCCGAAAAACCACTAGGCTCAGGAGAACCTGGGAAATGATTACGTTAGGAATAGATGATGCAAAAGGAAGGTATCTAACAGATAGTTTAGGGTAGATCGTCCTGATGGGAAACGTTAAATAGATAATAAAGGATAGACAATCCTAAATACAAATATCTAACGGATGTTAGAATAATTATGATTATGTTATCTGGTAAGCCCGAGTCGGCCAAAGATTAACAATTATTTGTGTTTGAAAAGATAGTTCTTTATTACTGATATTTATGTATGACTACATAATGATTATTTTGTTGAGACTAACCATTGTGAATGTAGGTGCATAGTACATGGTTATATGAAAAGAATTTGCAAAGATATATTTTGAAGAATATCAGTGAGGGGAAATCCGTTCCGCTATGCAGCAAGGTCTCACTTAACCTAATTAAACTGGGATGTATAGTATTATTCATACTAGGCTTTATGTCTGACTCAAAGTTTATGCTTTCCACTTAAACTCTTGGATATTCAAAACTAATTTTAGTAGATTGAGAGTTGAGGATCTTTTTAGGTTTTTAGCTTGTTTGGCAAATAAGCTACTGGAGAATGCAGGAGGCAATAGATAGCTATTTAGGAATTGCTGCTTTTTACTTTTGTTTGACGAATTTCCGTTGTGTTATGATGTATTAGTTCTTATATGACCATTTGACTCTCATCAATTGTGGGGGTATCTTCATATACTGCCCTCAACGTAATTTGTAATAACTATATTTATTCAGTGCCTGGGAAAACGTTTGGGTTATGTTACGTGAATATGGAACAAGTTTATTTGGAAATGTAACGAAGTAGATTTGTGTTTTTTAAATCTATAATCTGTTTCATATTCATGTGCTTCTGATATTATTGATACCATTAACATAGCCATATTTAGTCACTGGAAGCTAATGCTATAGATGACTGGAGCATTAGTAGCTCTTTGATTTGGGCCTCTAGATAGGGGATGTTACAGAAATTCTCATTTCTTTGTAGCTCGGTTTGTTTTTCTTGAAATACATAGGTTAAGGAATCATTATTCAATTACATTTCAATAGAACTCTTAAGAAAATTAGTCAATATAAAAAGGTATTTTACAGAGAAAACATTAACCCTCAAAACCTATCGACTAGCAAAATACTACTTTCTTAAGGATCTCGAGGAAGTTTACACACAACTTCACTACTAGTATTTTGATTTCTTGGTGACGAAAAAATAGTCTACTTAAGGAAATTAGGTCTAATTTTTCTAAACTATTATGCAGTGATTCTAGTCCCCTTGTTGAGAGATGAGATTATCATCAGTTTTCTCTGGTTATTATCCTCATGGGTTTAATATCTCGTTTAACTCTACTTTTCCAATGTCCATGTGTTCATTCAAAAAGGCTCAAATTAATACTTCTAAAATTAAGGATTGAATGTATAAAATTTGAATGGTTAATGTAATTTGAACGTTTTCATGTTTATAAGCGCTGTTGTTATTAATAAAAAAAATGTGTTTTTCCGTGTTGATTCTTCTTTTATCCATCTTTCTAGGAATTTCAAATCATGCTTATATCTAGCGGCTCTGACCTCCTTTCTCGGCTGGATAGACCTAAAGCCAGACTAATATTAGATGTTAGCAAGCATTCCTCTTAAAATGCTTCAACTGCACCATTTTCGGACAACCCAAAAGCATATAAATGGTATAACAAATACTACAAATAGAGATCCACGTTAAGCAATGTAAATGAAATGTCCTTGAGTTTAAATGAGAAAATCAAAGACAAAGACAAAGAAATCGAATAGCTAAAAAGAATATAGGGGTAGTATGTCGATCTAGACCCGAAGACCAAGGAATCGAAATCGATGTAGAAATTGCCCTTCTATAACAAAGAATTGATAATCTTAAAGCTGATCTACTGAAAAGCTAGGAATCATGTCAGTCTTTGGAACTTATTGCAGGTGGGAGCAAATCCAGCCTTCTCACACCTACATCCTTAAGGATAACTCGGTCTCAATCCTCAGTCGGTAGAAAGAAAATTTCCTCTTTGGAAAATCCGCCTTCGGGTTTAGATGATGGAGAGATTTCCATCTGCTATCGAGCGTTCAAATATGAATGTTGCCAGTTTCAAAAAGGAAAATGGGATGGAAAAGTTTCGAAGCATCTTAATAAGTATCAAAGTCAAGTTGAGGAACTGGGACACAAGAAGCACGCTCTTGAGCAAATGGTTAAAGAATCATAAGGTATAGTGAAAACTTTAAAAGGAGCCTATAAAATACAACAGTTTATGATTTTTTATAATAATAAACATATATATATATATATATTACATGTTTTTGTTATAGTGCTATTGCAATACCATAGAATTAAATAATAAATCCGAATCTCAATTAAACAAATATTTTATTTAGAATTTCATTTGAACAAATATTTTATTTCATTTCAATTTCAAATAGTACACACTAATTACATAGTTTCCACTATAATTCACTTTCAAGTACAACACTATTTTTCACTCTAATATAGAATTCACTCACTCACTTAATCACACACACTCGAATTCGATTTGATATCTTCTTGTTTTAGCTGTCTTTAATCCAATCATCTGCTTAGCCTGTCAAATAAAAATATAGCAATAAGCCCAAAAGAAACTAACTAAAAATAAAAAAACTATAATTAAACTCGACATTGCCTCAGTCTACTGGGTTTGCTCTTTTCATATTTTGAAATAAATATGAAAATAAGTGTACATGATCAATATGACATGCATAGTGTATCACTATACGTGTCATAAGTCAGTGCACATACACAAAATCTACTTGGATCGATTCAAGTGTAGGGACAAATGCAAGGTCAAGCCAAACATATCATGCAGAAGTAAATGTACATGCACAACAGTAGTAACATAGACATGTACAGATGTGCACTGACATGCACAAAACAAGCAAGGGTCAGCAAATGTCATGTACAAGCAAAGGTCGGGTAGTATTTCATACAACGGCATGAACATACAACACATGCAAGTGCACAGAGGGCAATAAACATAAAAACATATACAAGGATGTTCAACATGCATCAAAGTAATGCAACAAGGCATAAAAGGAAGAATGGTACGACACAATTAGACAACTAGGTGCAAAATGCTCATAAAATAAGAGTAATGGGGCATAAAGCACAGTAATATACATATATACGTTATATACATGTATAAAATTATACAGTGAAATTAGTAAAGTAAGGAGCATTTCAACCAACATTTATGATTTCAAACTCGGTGCATTAGACACACCATCATGCAACAAACCATTCACAGCGTCATCAACACCGAACAAACCTTCAAACTCACAGCAACCACAAGGGAACACAAACCAACATCATCAACTACATCAGGGAGTGACTACAGACATGCATGCAAAGGTCAAAACAAAAGCGAGTGCATATAGGTCTAAAAAGAAACAAATATAAGGGATACCATAGCTAGAAATTAACCAACAAATTCAATTAGAAATGATCAAAGAGGAAAAATCTAGCAACCGGAATTTTCGTGCCGAACATATTAATTAGAAATGCAAAGAAACACCAGGAGAACAAAATTTCGGCAGTTTCATTTTTATTAAACAACATATAACCAAAATCAGAAATTGAACAAGGTTCAAAATATATTCAAATACACACACACATATACATATAGCAGGGAATCTGAATACATTCATACTAGAACAAGTGAAGTATGATGTATAGTTCGATCAGATAGAAAAAAGAAAACCGAAGTCTACTTTGAAATATTCAAAGACGAAATCAAACCAGAGTTACATGAAATATGTAGAATCAATTCACTATAAATAAACCATTACCATCATCAAAAAATTGAGTCGAGTTTGAAGCAGCATAATAAACCCAAAACAGAAACAAAAAATCAAACCAAAAATCAATCGAAGGAAACTCAATGATGAAGCAGGCGTAATCCACCGGCATATTGAAAATCAAAATTCAACAGTGAAGCATTGGAGTGATTCAAAGTTCATCCAGAAATGGTGACTTCAATTCGAGAAGCCCTAATTTGAGTTCAAATGGGAAGGAACTTGAAAATAGTACATTGTTTATTTTAAACGGGTCGTGCTTTTAATTGAAGAATTGTAACGACCCGAAAATTTCGATCCCGAAATTTCCAGATAGTTAATGAACAGAAGAAAAGAGAAAGAAGAAGAAACAGAAAAAAAAAATTAGAATCTCACATTTGCAGCGGATAATATAAAATAGCAAATAAAATAACAGTTACAAAGAAGAACTGTATCAGTACATTTATATTTTGCATCAGAGTTACAAAATTTCACAACACTGGACAGTTTAAAACAACATGTCCAGATATACAACTATAATAAATACAGCGGGTACGCTCCATACGTTCCTGCTATCCAGCTCGCCTCCTGAGCTCCTGAACGTCATCACCTGAAAATCTGTAACACTCGGTCTGAACCGAGCATTACTTCAAAGTAACACCCGGGTCAGGCTGGAAACCAGCGTGAGTAAACCCATCTAACTTGGAATACAAAAGCATACAATATAAATTAACCCGGGTAACTTATATTAATTTACACTTCACAAGTTGTTATAGACATCATATACGTCATATCAATTTCTGAATACCAAAACTTAGATCAAATGGTTCAATCCACTTAAATCATTTTATTCAAATCTATTAATTTCTCATATCAATTTATAAAGAATCGAAGTGGTTTCGGATATTTACTAATACCGACTCCGGTCTCTTCGAAACCATTGTCAACTTAACTTAAATTATTCAAGTGGAATACAATCCTACTTTTAATACAGGTTGTCACGGTAATTCATCATCAATAGATAACCACTTCTTCATAGTTTAAATCAAACATATCTTATCACATAGCATCAAAAACCACATATTAGGAATAACAATTAATCAAGGGCATTCAATATCATTCTATTTATCCTTTAATTACACTTAAATGATTAACCCTTAATTTAATTTCACAAATTAATTATTCTTAGCCCAATACAGTAATTAACCTTTAATTACTTATTTAATTAATTACTGACCATAATTATTAATCACCCTTGATTAATAACAACAGTAATTAACTTCCTTTAATTTCTTCATCAAATAAATTTATTATTTCCTAATTAATTATTTCTAGTTGATCCCCTGATTAATTAACCCTTTCATTATTTCCTCTAAGTAATTATTCCCTTATTAATTTCACAAAGTAATTTAATCCAAATTACTTCCACTTTATAAATCATCTCTTTATTAATTACATCCTGTAATTAATTATTAATTACTTTACCAAGTGATTACACTTTTATAAATTACATTGAGTAATTATATTTACCAAATTCATTATTGAGTATCCTTAATAAATAAAATTAATTATCTCTAATTAATTCCATTAATTAATTATTTGATAATACTTAATTAATGATCCGTCTTTAATTATATTAACCAATCCTTTAATTACTTTTCTAAGTAACTAATCATTTTTAATTACTTGATCTATTAATTCTTAATTACCAATTTATTTAATTTCTAATTATATAATTAATTTCCAAATTTTTAACTTAGATTAAAAATCACTTTTATTATTATATTTATCTTTTATTTCCAGATTTAACTCTAGGTTTAAACTTGCTTATATTATTTTATTTTATTTTATTTTTAAAAAAAAAAACTTCATTTCTAAAAAGTTCAAACTACTTACTAAAATAAAGTAGTTAATTAAGTTCAAAATTTTAAACTTTTATTTTTATTTAAAAATTGAGATTCTAAATTAAACTTGTATTCTAAAATTCAAACTTGAATTTAAACTTGATTTATTTTCTTAACATTGAAAAGCTTCAAGGTTTACAAATTTTTAAACCCAGATGCTACAGGTTTATTAAAACCTGTAAAACATAAATACCCGAACCCCACAAAAACTACTTCGAGTTCTCAACCCAACTTCTCCGAGGAACCCACTCCATCACTTCGAGTCAAACAATGTTTTACCCGAGTCTCTTCTCTGCCATAACCAAACATATCCAGCACCATAATTTCCCCATCAAACCCAAATCTGGAAAACCCCCAGAAGCAACTCGAGATACAACAACAATTACGCGATTTTTCCCCCGAGTCAACTTCCCCTTTCCAAAACAAGCTGACACGACATGCCACCGTTCAACCTGCACCACCCACGGTTAACTTCTGATCATCAACCGAACCTCCCACACATCCATCGCCGCTCCAGCAACTCATCACGGAAATCAAAATATCCCCGTACGCCAAGATTCCAAATCGAACCCTACAGATGAAAACTGGAAATCAACCCACTACCGGAAATAGCCTCGCCCAATCCCCTCTGACCACCGAGGTTTAGCCACCTCGTCCACACCTTGCCGAACACCTACGCAACCCATGCCTTCAACCACGACCCACTCGATCATCCAGAGGTGAAGAAACGATCACCCATCTGACCCCCTTCAAAACTAGGTTTAGAATCAAATTCGAGCAATTTCCAATGCCACAATGGATTAACTACTTCCCAGTTAATTTTCCTTGCTCCTCTGATCAACCAACTAGCTTCAGTAAGAAACTCGACCACCATAAACACCCCTGTCACCCGAGATCATCCAAAAACTCCATTTTGGCCAACTAAGAACTGAACTCTTATTTCAATTCTAAAGATTATGATTTCGGTTTTAAAAATCTTGTTTTCTATAAGTAATTCAAGAATTAAATTTGAAACAGTGAAATACATCATTTGTTTTTACATGTTTTAAATGATTCCTACTGTTTTATCTTAATTCTAGAGGATTTCCATATTTATTTTGCTTGAGTAAGATTTTAAAATTTAAACTAATGTTTAAATAACATATCGTGTTTGAATCTTAAATTCTAATAATGAACAGATAAGAAGATTTGAATTTTTTTTCTTTCTTCTATTCTTATTCTCGGTAGTTTAAAACAGAGAAAACATCAAAACATACATGCATAGATTATTCACACCCATAAACATAGATTATTCATTAATATTCACCCATGCAAACATCAATTATTTCAGAAATTTTGACAAGCAACAAACTGTTATTGCCTAAGTTTTATAAATAGATGTTTACTCACCTGCTTTTGGGTTTTAAACAGCAGATGTTTGATAAAATTGCATGCTATAGATCTTGTTAATTCTAACTATTTTGTTTGGGATCCAAAACTTAACAGAGAATGGATAAGAAGATATGAAATTTTTAAACCAAATTACACTCTGTAACATGAACAGAGATACACACAGAAGAAATCAATTATGCACCCAGGTTTCAACCATTAATATAGTTGTATTTAGGTGAGAAACAAACATGCATGTATATTTCAAAACATACATCACAATCTCACTTCAACATTTATCTCGTGCATCAAATCCAAAGATGTTCATGATCAGTTTACTCACCTGATTTTGCATAGAACAGAGAACAGTTTTGTTATTGAAATCTGGAACCTGATGCATGTAAACTAACACTTGATTTGTTACTGATTGAAGCTTGCTTGTAAATTTGAGATAACTTTGCTTGAGTTGCTACAGGTTCTAGATTTGAGACTAATCTTTGCTCAGGTAAAAAAAAATGTTGAGACAACCTTTGAATCTGAAGTTGCTTAATTAGATATGCTTACAAACCTTGTCCAGCTTCAATTTTAGAATAATTTGAAGTTGCATCTGAATTTTTTTTGAAAATATTTACAGATTTAAATGTTTGATATGTAAAACTTTACAAGTTACTTTTTTTTATCTTCTTTCAAATTTAAAGGGATACATGATGCCACTTGTCTAAATTATAGACACTTGTTTATTTCTCAAGTTTTACATATGTTTTAATTCTTTATTTTATAAAAATGCTTTTATATTAATATGGTACATGTTTTTCTTTCCATATATATATGTACACTAAAATTCAAGTGTATATTAAAAAGAAAGAATAAAATTCCAAACTATACTTATTCCATATAAAATTAAAAGAAAGCAAAGTAAATCTTTTTATTAAATCTTTTTTTTAAGCTTATCATATATTTAAATAAATATTCATTTTATATTTTAAAAATATAGAGTTTTACTTTATATAGCTTTTGCAAAATATCATGTTGAACTCAAACAATAGCTCCCTACCTATCATATATATACATACTTATATACATGTATATGGACACATTTGAAGTTTCAAAGATAATAGATTTTTCACCTATCTATTTATATTTAATGACTTATTATTAAATTCATCATTTTAACTCAATTATCATTATAATTTCAAATTCACCTATATATATCCAGATATTCTAAATTATCAAATTTTATTTGTTTAATTCAAATAAAAATTTGTATCTCAATAGTTAAAAACCAGTTAATTATTCTATTAACTGTTATTCAAAAACCGGGTTATCGCAAGAATAAATTTATTCGGGCCATAGTCATTTTTATTTAGGGTTTCTTTTATTTAATTTTATTCTGTTTTAAAAAATTTGTACAACTCTAGTCTTTAACTAGGTACGAACTACCGGGCGTAGTTCAAGAATTCGCAATCTGAGATAATTTGTGGAAGGGTTTTGAGCATAGGGTTAGAACAATCAGGTTAGCAAGTTTACATGGTCTGTAAGCATCGATTGCTTAATTCCTACTTGAAAGCTTGGGTGCGCCAGTAGGCAAGTTTTTCCAAAGCTGGGTAAAATGGTGTCACCTTTAAATTTCCATATTTACATTGTTATTTTCTATGCTGCAATTTTTATTTATTTGTGAATTTATTATAAACCCTACTCACACCCCCTTTAGGGTTAATTCGTCCTACAAATGGTATCAGAGCTAGGTAGAAAAATTCATAATTTTATCTGTGGCTAGTTTTAATATAACTTTTTTGAAGGACAATCTATGGCTAGTTTTACACATGATGTGACTTATGAAGGTACATAGCAGGTCAAGAAATCTCATCTAACCATGCTCAACAATGAATATTTCATGATGACAAATGTGAATAAAAATGGACATGTATGGACGATTTTCAAATATAGTATTCAAATCCAAAACGTTGGGAAAAGCTTATATAGAATTAGATATGGTCCGAATAATTATAGGATCCTCCTGAGAAGTTTTAAAGCAAAAGTGGTAGCAATTCAGGAATCAAAGACTTGAAACGGCTTAAATTAGAGGAACTAATAGTAAATCCCATCAATTATGAGATGGAGCTGAAGTGCAGAGAAGAACGTGAAAATGGAGACTCAATAAAGATATCAATTGCTTTGAAAGGTACTACCGACAGTGATGATGATGATGATGCCACGACGGAGCCAGCATTATTGATGAAGCAATTCAAACATAAACCCAAAAGCATGGAATCCAGCAATAAAACGATGACTAAAAACCAAAATAATCAAAGTTATGGACGATTAGTGTGATGTTCCGAAAATTTAGGCAATATTTATTTAATAATTTTCTTAATAATTATTTTAAAATGTGAAATATTGATTTAATAATCTAATTCAAACAGAAATTATCTTTGTAAATTAATAATTATTTAATTTGTCAAATGATATTCTTTTCAAAATTTATTATAATGATAATAATAATTATATTTAGGAATTTTATTTTTTTCAAAAGTTAAAAACATTTAAATGATAAAATCTTCTTTCTAAGCTTATCTGAAGAATATTTTATTTATAATGTATATATGTGTATACATTGTAAATAGAGATGTGACATTAATTTTAATTTAAATTTAATAAGAATATTTTCAAATTATTATATATATAGATGTGTAATTATGAATTGATTAAATTGATTTAAATTAGTATTGAAACCTTTCAAAAGTTAATTTAAAATTTTATCTTATATTTAAAAAAAACAAATATAAGTAAATATTTATTTGTTTATAAATATAATAGTTTAAACAGTATTTTATAATAAAAGTTTATTTTGTTTTCTTTGAAATAAACTTAGTTCATATATATTAAAGTATAATATTCGATTTGAAACTTTTGAATAAAAATGAATTCAACATTCATTTCTGTTTAAAATTTTCATTCTTGAAAATTAGCTTTTAAAATATTATTTTAAAATATTCAAATAAACATTAAGTTATGTTATTTTATGAAAGAAGTTTTTATGTAAACATATAAAGCTAAATATTGATAAAACATTTTAAAACATGTTAAATAAATTAGAAATTGTTTTAAAAAAGAATTTAAAAAAATTCATAAATTAGGAAATTTCTTTTAACATTTGAAATGCATATGTGTTAAGCTTTTAACTAGTAAGGAGACACTTGTAAAACATTTGTCATATTAAGATAACAAGTGGCATGTTAATATATTTTGAAATTAATTATTTTAGATAAAAGAAACTTAGCAATTCATTTTGTTTAAACATCATCTTCATTTGAAACTAAAATCAGATTGTAGAAGAAATCTGCAAATACAATACAATCAAAATTCTACAAAACCAAAACTGTTTAAAATCTGCAAACAAAATTCATGTTAAAATCTGCAAGATAAAACATCAAATTGAAGATCAATTCAACTCTAAGAAAAACAAGAAATGGAGTTCTGCTGCATGATCAAATTCAACATCAACAAGAAAAATGCAAACCCAGATTTTAGCAGTTCAATAGAAAATACAAGCACAGATTCAACATGCAGATTTCAATTTGCAGTGCCAGGAATATGTGATGCATCTGTATTGGTCATCTGCTTCTCCATTTAAAATTGGTGAGTAAGCTTCTATTTTTAAAACAGTTTTTCCTTAAAATAAAAATCAATGCTAAACAAAATTTCCAGAACTCAAGTTCTAATTCACATAAATCAAAAACTGTTGGATGAAACTGCTCTGTTTTTTATAGAAGTGAGTAACCTCACAATGCTAAAAGCTTATGTTATCTGTGCATGTGTATTGATAGTAATAAGCAAGTTTGTATGACTGTTTTGTGATGATATTCTGTATGTATATATATATATATATATATATATATATATATATATATATATATATATATATATAAACACACAAATGAATGTTGCCAGATACCTGTTTTTGGTTTTTTTAAAGACTAAGAATCTTTAAATGAAACCCATTTTCTCCTGATTCATTCTCTGTTAGGATTTGTTTTGTGAACAAGATGTGTTTGTTTGGTATAGATTTAGATTTATAAATTATAATTTAGTTTAATCAAAATCTGTTGCCACTAAAAACCACAAAATCGGTCATCATTGAAAATAAAACAAATACGAAACATCTTAAATCAATAAAATAGTTATGTAACTTGAATGCATGTTTGAAAACATGAATTTTAAAACAAATATCACATTTTTAAAATGACTGTGAAGTTAGTATTTCTGTTTTGAGCAAAATTGGGGTTTTTGGGTTTATATGGTTATCTAGTGGATTTTGGAAGCTGTGGTTCTTTCTCGAGGTGGACTACAGATGGATGGGTAGGGGAAAATTGTCATATGTAGTATCAGAGGGTAGTGGCGACAGTGGTGGCCGATTTCAGGTTTGAACCCTAGTTTTTAAGTGGTCGAAGTTTTGTAACTTCTTGATCTCTATGGTGCTTCGAGTGAGGTAGGACATTGGGGATTGGTAGAGGGGATGTAGTTGGATAGATGGCCGGAGTTGTAAGTGATCAGGTGATCGGTGATTTGATTGCAAGATGTTGACAGGTTTGGGTATTTTGGGGTACTGTGGTGTTTCCAAGTGGCTTGGATTGCTCGATTTCAATTCCGAGTTGTAGAGGGGTTTCTGATGGTCGCACTCATTTTGGATGGTGTACGGCGACTTGGTGGAGTTGGATTGGGTGGCTGTAGATGGCAAAAGCACCGGTGCATATGCACCGTGTATATAAGTTCTGATGAACTATTGTTGGATTGGTGCAGGAGAATGTGTCGAGTATTACTCGGGTGAATCTGGCAGTTTACCCAAAGAAACTAAGGTGTGAACTCGATGCAGATGTGGGAAGGTCTTGGGTTGGTGTTAGCTTCAGGTTTTATAACCTGTCTGTTTGCAGTTTTTTAAAAAAATTGAATGAAATTCAATTTTATAAGGAGGGATTTAAATTAAAGCTTAAGTTCAATTTGAATTCAAAGAAACTATGAAATACAAAGTTTGAAATTGAATTCAAATGAACTTTTGAATTCAAAGAGTTAAAAATGAAGATTTTAAATTTAAGTAAGGCTTAAATTAAGTTTTAAAGCAAGTCTAAATATAGTTCAAGTTTACTATGCATTTGAATCTTGAATTTAAATCAGTTCGTAAATTTTAATGCTGAATAAGTTTAAATTGTTTTAAAGTAGAATTTAAAAATGGATTTGTTTTCAAATAAGTTTTAAAATTGATAAAATTTCTTTTCTTTAATATTTGAATTAAAGTTATGAAATGTTTAACTTAAATTTGAGAAGTTATATAATTAATTTATTTTAAGCTTGATTTCTTGAATAAAATTTGTTAGTAATTTAGTTTCGAATTTTCTTATATAAATATCTTATATAAGTAATGATGATTCATTACTTTTATTTTAAGGAGTTTAAATTTTATTTAAATTTGGATAAATGTTTATATAGTTAAACATTTTAAATCTTAAATTTTTAAAATGGAAATTGTATTTAATATAGAAATGTACTGTTTTAAATACATTTGAATATTAATAAAGTTATTAATAAGGTGAATGAATTATCTTAGAAATATTTAAGATAATGAAATAATTTAATTAAGGAATTTACTCATTTATTGATTTTAATTGATGATTTATATGAATTTTTAATTAGAGTTGATTAATAAGGATTAATCTAAGATAAATTTCTTAAATAAGTAATTAAAGGCAATGTTGTTAATTAATAATGATAATTATCTAAGGATAATTAAATAATTAATTAATATGATTAATTTTGATAATTTATTAGCTTAATTAATTTAAGATAATCAATTGTAATTTGTAAAGCATAATTATTTGATAAAAGTAATTAGGGGATTAATTACTTATTGTAATTAATTATGGTATTGTGTTTTGTTTAAATTAATTAATTTAGTTTAATTAATTTAAGATAATCATTTAATGATTTAAGGAGAGTAATTACTAAATATAATTAATGGAGCATGATTGCTTAGAGAAGTAATAAAGGATAATTACTGGAATGTAATTAATGGGAAATGATTTATAATTAAGTAATTTGGATAATTACTCTTGTAATTAATCAAGGGATTAATTAATAAAGATAATTAATTATGGGATAATTAATTTGTTATGAGTAATTAAGAGTAGTTAATTACTGGATTAATATTAATCAAGGGTGATTAATAATTGTAGATTAATTACTAAATTTAATTAATTTTAAATAAAGTAATTAATTTAAATATAGAGTAGAGATCATTACTTAATATAATTAATGATGTGATTAAGAATTGTTAATTAAGGAACAATTAATTATTAAGTGATTAATTAATGTAATTAATTAAGGATAAATAATTATAGTTAATTAATAAATGAAGTAATTAAATGTTAATTACTTATGATTAAGGTTAATTAATTTGTGAAATTCATTTTAGACTAATTACTTATTGTAATTAGTGAATGATTAATCATAAATGTTTAATCAAGTTGAATACTTAGTGAATGATTAATTAACTAGGTTAATTAATCAATGGATATATAAGCAGGATTTATAGATGTGATAATTAATTTAATTTATTTTAAATTAATTAGAGATAGAAGTAATTAATTTAATTCATTTTAAATTAATTATAGATGATGGTTAATAAAGCATTGCTTATGGATGATATCGATTGGATGATTGTGATCTCAGTAATGAGATGAGTAGTATCTATATGATATGGATGCTTAGTTAAAGTATGATAATATGGATTATCTGTTTGTGATGATTATCTGGATTGTGATGATTATCTGTTGTGATTATGATACAAATTATCTGTTTATGATGAGAATGTGATTTTCTATTGTGATATGTGAATATCTATCTGTGTGTAATAGATAATGATGAATTGAATTAATTATTCAAACTAAATTCACTTGGACATTAAGATGGCATTTGGATTTTGATGAGACCGGGATCAGATTTCCAAATTTGGAATTCCGAAAACCACATCAATCCAAATTAAACGTTAGGTCATGAATATCAAGTGAAGATGAAGATTCAGAGTGCAAGGGTTATCGTCGTTAACTCTAAGGGTGATTCCAAAATGAGTAAAACGAGATAATGCCTTCGGTTTCGTTCGAACCCGGTACGAACTTGTATGGATTGAATGCTTTCGGAACATCGTCAGGTGGATGATGAGCATTCTAAGATTGATATGTCCTATAAAGGTAATCGTAGCCTCAAGCCTCATCAACCGGGAATGGCTAAAATAGGGGAGGTGCAGCAAGGTTAAGTGGGTCATGCCCAAGTAGGATGAGGTTTACCCCTGTCTAGAGGTCCCTTTATATTTCGGTTGTGTGGCAGTTAGCGACGGCCAATCTGCGGGGTGGTCTTGTTCGAAACTGTTCAGTAAGAAATAGTTCCGGCTTTGTGTTGCAGGGGAACGGGCGTACTCCTCGGTACGGTGATCTAGGCCATGTACTGTGATGGGCGGTACCCCAGTAGCCCTACCATTAATGGAATCCAAAATCCAGTAAGTGCCTATACGGTTTTAATTGTGCCCAACTATGTTGGAAGTGAGATGTAAGCATTCCAGCTATTTCTGTATTTTATTTTGAAAACCCTAGACACTATTATAATATCATTGGATTTCCTATCAAATGTTTTGGTTAGCGTAAGGTAAAAACTTTTCCATGTTTATGTGTGGGAAGTCTTATTTGATACCTTTTGTTTTTAAAAGATTTTCTAAAGTTAAACAACTTTAAACCGTTTGCTCACACCAGACTCATGTCTGACCCGAGTGTTTATTTTCTGTTTTATTAAATTCTTGGGTACTCATATTACGTATGAGTAGTCAAGTGATTTAGGATTGCTTTGACAAGTTCTGGAGGAGATATGGAACAGGAGGCTTCAGCGTGTAGATATGTATTGTGGTTCCGCTGTGTTTGAGTTGTATCTGTTCTCTCTGGTGTACTTGAATTGTAATTGCTAGACAGATGTTTATAACCGTCTAGTAAGTATTGCATTAGCTGTATAACTCTGATGTATATGATACTATGTAAATGTTTTATGTGATATAATATAATTTATTCGTTCCGCTGTGAGATTCTGATGTTGTCTGTTTTTTTCTTTTTTTTCTTTTCTCTTTTCTATCCCTTTCTTTCTTCTTAATGATGCGTCTTTCTATGGTTTGAAAGGTGAGTCGTTACATTGTGGTTTCAAAGCACTAGGTTGAGTGAATACCTAGACTCGGGAGTGGTGTCTATCTTGAGAGAGCGTATTTGTAATTTTGATATATATATATATATATATGTATATATATATGTATATATATATATGTATATATATATATGTATATATATGTATATGTATATATATGTATATATATATGTATATATATATATGTATATATATATATATATATGTATATATATATGTACCTATTTGATTGGGTTACATGTTCGGGTTTTCCAATAAGTAATAAAGGTAGATAAGGTAGTGGTGTGTGTAACATAACTACCAATGGTTGAAATCCGAGTGTTTGAGGTTGGAAGTGATCTGCTAGGGCAGTATTGGGCAGCTTGAGTAGTTTTGCAGTTTGGTGTGAAGGATTTCACCGATCTCTAAAGGAAATCTTTTCAATGTTCAGAGTTTGTCTTTGGAATGTAAGCTTGGTTGCACTCGTGCGAGTGGATTTTCTTGAGTTTGGATCAGTTGAGAGTGCTGAAGCCAGCAATGATTTCTTGGCAACCTTAGGAAGGAGTTCTGTCTAAATTTGAGTTTGAGACTCAGTTTGGCAGAGTGTTTTGTGCTTGGTTTGAGAGCGAGTTTCCTGAGAGATATATGTCTTTTGAAGGCTCTTTTGTGGAAGTGGCTGATGTAGCTTTGTGATTCGATGAGCTTTTGGATAAGAATGTCTTTGGCAGCAGTAGCAGCTCGGAGGTGTTGAGTAGGCTATCAGGAAAGACTCTTGGCTTAGTTGTATCCTAGAGGTGGAGTCCGGAAGCGGTAGAGTGGCCTGATACTTCGATGGTTCTGAAATCTCTGTGATTCTTTTGTCAGTAGGCCAGGCAAATGGCATAGCTTGTCATTTCTTTTAGAAGCCCAGCTGGGTGTGATGTTTGTTGGAGGTAGACCACTAGTTTCTTTTGGATTAGATGGCTTTAGCTATTCTGATTGTTGAAGAGAGAACGATTTCTTGGAATCTGAACTGAGTGGAATCGCTAAAGTGACTTGCAATGGTTCGGAAGTTTTCTGAATAATCTTTGCTTGGATTGAAGCATCTCTAGGGGATGTTTGAGATATCAAAGTGGTTTGGTATTTTCCAGATTTCTTCGAAGGAGTCAAGATTTGCATCCGCATCAAGAGATTGAGTTCTGTATCGACTGGGTTCTTGGAGCTTTACCGGTGGTTCAACTTAGTAGAAGGTTCTTTGAGAGGGAGATCTGCTTCAGCTGGCAGGATTTATCAGATCAAGATTTCTGATTGAATTTTCGCTGTGGTGTTGTGACCGAATCGGATAGGTCATTGAGATTTTATGGAATTTGATGAACAATGTTTCCGGGATAAGTTGATCGAGTTTGTACTTGTGTTCATCAATAGCATTTAAAATCAGAGTTGTACAGCGGAAGCATGGTGGCAGCTATCCCAGGATAGAAGCATCAACCGATTCATTAGGAATTTGTGTTTTGTCTTGGATCAGAGGATTTCTACAGGAAATTTATTTTGGATCTGGAGGCTTGGATGTCATGTGCATCTGTTCTGTTTTTCGAATAAGAGTGGTTTGTCTGAAGTCTTCTGATATTTATGTAGTAGAGTTTGTGTGGTGGTTTTTGATGGATCTTGAGAAAACTCTTTTGTTGAATAGGATCTAGAGACCGTTTATTTCTTTGTCCAGATTTGTTACGTGAAGCATATGCGAAGATTGGATTGATCTAGAAGGCTGAAGGCAGCCCAAGATCGACAGGAGAGATTTGTGGATAAGAGTATTGGATCTTTTTGTTTTCTCTTAAGGGTTAAGTCTTTGGTCTACAGGATTGAATTGCCAGTTCAGATGGCTGGAATTTGTTATTTTTTTCACGTATCTCTGAGGGAGTACGTGTATGGTTTATCACTGGTTTTAGAATCAGTAGTTCTGAGAGATTTGGAAGTTGATCAAGACTTGTCAATGGTCCATCTTCCTGTTTAGATTTGTAGATATAGATACATAGGAGCTCTAGATCTGAGTGGTGTAGCTAGTTTAGATTCTGTAGAGCGAGTGTCCTGGTGTTTGTACATGGGAAACTCTAGGGAATCCTATCCAGAATTTTGTCTGGATAGTTAGAATTGTTTGTTTGAATTGGTTGCTATGGTTGCTAGTATTTGGTTGATAGCATATGTTTGCTATTTTAAAATTAAAATCTGTATGAGATTATTAAATTACCTTTGCTTTTAAATTTCGGGGACGAAATTCTTTTAAGGGGGAAGGAATGTGATGTCCCGGAAATTTAGGCGATATTTATTTAATAATTTTATTTAATAATTATTTTAAAATGTGAAATATTGATTTAATAATCCAATTCAAATAGAAATTATCCTTTGTAAATTAATAATTATTTAATTTTTCAAATGATATTCTTTTCGAAATTTATTATAATGATAATAATAATTATATTTAGGAATTTCATTCTTTTCAAAAGTTAAAAATATTTAAATGATAAAATTTTCTTTCTAAGCTTATTTAAAGAATATTTTATTTATAATTTATATATGTGTATACATTGTAAATAGAGATGTGATTTTAATTTTAATTTTAATTTAATAAGAATATTTTCAAATTATTATATATATATATATATATGTAATTATGAATCGATTAAATTGATTTAAATTAGTATTGAAACCTTTCAGAAGTTAATTTAAAATTTTATCTTATATTTTAAAAAAAAGAAATATAAGTGAACATTTATTTGTTTATAAATATAATAGTTTACAGTATTTTATAATAAAAGTTTATTTTGTTTTCTTTGAAATAAACTTTGTTCATATATATTAAAGTATAATATTTGATTTGAAACTTTTGAATAAAAATGAATTCAACATTTTTTTCTTTTTAAAATTTTCTTTCTTGAAAAATAGCTTTAAAAATATTATTTTAAAATATTCAAATAAACATTAAGTTATGTAATTTTATAAAAGAAGTTTTTGTGTAAACATGTAAGGTTAAATATTGATAAAACATTTTAAAACATGTTAAATAAATTAGAAATTATTTTAAAAATGAATATTAAAACATTCATAAATTAGGAAATTCCTTCTAACATTTAAAACACATATATGTTTAGCTTTTAACTAGTAAGGAGACACTTGTAAAACATTTGTCATATTAAGATAACAAGTGGCATGTTAATATATTTTGAAATTAATTATTTTAGATAAAAGAAACTTAACAATTCATTTTGTTTGAACATCATCTTCATTTGAAACTAAAATCAGATTGTAGAAGAAATCTGCAAATACAAATACAATCAAAATTCTGCAAAACCAAAACTGTTTAAAATCTGCAAACAAAATTCATGTTAAAATCTGCAAGATACAACATCAAATTGAAGATCAATTCAACTCTAAGCAAAATAAGAAATGGAGTTCTGCTGCATGATCAAATTCAACATCAACAAGCAAAATGCAAACCCAGATTTCAGCGGTTTAATAGCAAATACAAGCACAGATTCAACATGCAGATTTCAATTTACAGTGCCAGGAATATGTGATGCATCTGTATCGGTCATCTGCTTCTCCATTTAAAATTGGTGAGTAAGCTTCTATTTTAAAAACAGTTTTTCTTTTAAAATAAAAATCAAAGCTAAACAAAATTTCCAGAACTCAAGTTCTAATTCACATAAGTCAAAAACTGTTGGATTAAACTGCTCTGTTTTTTTAGAAGTGAGTAACCTTACAATGCTAAAAGCTTATGTTATCTGTGCATGTGTGTTGATAGTAATAAGCAAGTTTGTATGACTGTTTTGTGTGATATTCTGTGTGTATATATATAAATACACATATGAATGTTGCCAGATACCTGTTTCTATTTTTTTTTTAAATTAAGAATCTTTAAATAAAACCCATTTTCTCCTGATTGATTCTCTGTTAGGATTTGTTTTGTGAACAAAATATGTTTGTTTGGTATAGATTTAGATTTATAAATTATAATTTAGTTTAATCAAAATCTGTTGCCTCTGAAAACCACAAAATCGATCATCATTGAAAATAAAACAAATACCAAACATCTTAAATCAATAAAACAGTTATGTAACTCGAATGCATGTTTGAAAACATGAATTTTAAAACAAATATCACATTTTTAAAATTACTGTGAAGTTAGTATTTCCGTTTTGAGCAAAATTTGGGTTTTTGGGTTTATATGGTTATCTAGTGGATTTTGGAAGCTGTGGTTCTTTTTGGAGGTGGAGTACAGATGGATGGGTAGGGGAAAATTGCCAGATGTAGTATCAGAGGGTAGTGGCGGCAGTGGTGGCCGATTTCAGGTTTGAACCCTAGTTTTTAAGTGGTCAAAGTTTTGTAACTTCTTGATCTCTGTGGCGCTTCGAGTGAGGTAGGACTTCGGGGATTGGCAGAGGGGATGTAGTTGGATAGATGGCCAGAGTTGTAAGTGATCAGGTGATCGGTGATGAGATTGCAAGATGTTGACAGGTTTTGATATTTTGGGGTACTGTGGTGTTTCCAGGTGGCTTGGATTGCTCGATTTCAATTTCGAGTTGCAGAAAGGTTTCTGATGGTCGCACTCATTTTGGATGGTGTACGGCGACTTGGTGGAGTTGGCTAGGGTGGCTGTAGATGGAAGAAGCGCCGGTGCATATGCACCGTGTACATAAGTTCTGATGAACTATTGTTGGGTTGGTGCAGGAGAATGTGTCGAGTATTACTCGGGTGAATCAGGCAGTTTACCCGAAGAAACTAGGGTGTGAACTCGAAGTAGTTGTGGGAAGGTCTCGGGTTGGTGTTAGCTTCAGGTTTTATAACCTGTCTGTTTGCAGTTTTTTTTTTACAAAAAAATGAATGAAATTCAGTTTTATAAGGAGGGATTTAAATTAAAGCTTAAGTTGAATTTGAATTCAAAGAAACTTTGAAGTACAAAGTTTGAAATTGAATTCAAATGAACTTTTGAATTCAAAGTGTTAAAAATGAAGATTTTTAAATTTAAGTAAGGTTTAAATTAAGTTTTAAACCAAGTCTAAATATAGTTCAAGTTTACTATGCATTTGAATCTTGAATTTAAATAAGTTTGTAAATTTTAATGCTGAATAAGTTTAAATTGTTTTAAAGCAGAATTTAAAAATGGATTTGTTTTCAAATTAGTTTTAAAATTGATAAAAAAAAATTCTTTAATATTTGAATTAAAGTTATGAAATGTTCAACTTAAATTTGAGAAGTTATATAATCAATTTATTTTAAGCTTGATTTCTTAAATAAAATTTGTTAGTAATTTAGTTTTGAATTTTCTTATATAAATATCTTATATAATTAATAATGGTTCTATACTTTTATTTTAAGGAGTTTAAATTTTATTTAAATTTGGATAAATGTTTATATAGTTAAACATTTTAAATCTTAAATTTTTAAAATGGAAACTGAATTTAATTTTGAAATGTATTGTTTTAAATACACTTGAATATTAATAAAGTTATTAATAAGGTGAATGAAATATCTTAGAAATATTTTAGATAATGAAAGAATTTAATTAAGGAATTTACTTATTTATTGATTTTAAATAAAGGTTTAGATGAATTTTTAATTAGAGTTGATTAATAAGGATTAATCTAAGATAAATTTCTTAAGTAAGTAATTAAAGGAAATTGTGTTAATTAATAATGATAATTATCAAAGGATAATTAAGTAATTAATTAATATGATTAATTTTGATAATTAATTAGATTAATTAATTTAAGATAATCAATTGTAATTTGTTAAGCATAATTACTTGATAAAAGTAATTAAGGGATAAATTACTTATTGTAATTAATTATGGCATTGTGTTTTGTTTAAATTAATTAATTTAGTTTAATTAATTTAAGATAATCATTTAATGATTTAAGGAGAGTAATTACTTAATGTAATTAATGGAGCATGATTACTTAAAGAAGTAATAAAGGATAACTACTGGAATGTAACTAGTGGGAAATGATTTATAATTAAGTAATTTGGATAATAAATTTTGTAATTAATCAAGGGATTAATTAATAAAGATAATTAATTTGTTATGAGTAATTAAGAGTAGTTAATTACTGGATTAATATTAATCAAGGGTGATTAATAATTGTAGATTAATTACTAAATGTAATTAATTTTAAATAAAGTAATTAATTTAAATATAGAGTAGAGATCATTAGTTAATATAATTAATAATGTGATTAAGAATTGTTAATTAAGAAATAATTAATTATTAAGTGATTAATTAATGTAATTAATTAAGGATAAATGTAATCAATTATAGTTAATTAATAAATGAAGTAATTAAATGTTAATTACTTATGATTAAGGTTAATTAATTTTTGAAATTAATTTAAGACTAATTACTTATTGTAATTAGTAAATGATTAATCATAGATGTTTAATCAAGTTGAATACTTAGTGAATGATTAATTAACTAGGTTAATTAATCAATGGATATATAACCAGGATTTATAGATGTGATAATTTATTTAATTTATTTTAAATTAATTAGAGATAGAAGTAGTTAATTTAATTCATTTTAAATTAATTATAGATGATGGTTAATAAATCTTTGCTTATGGATGATTGTGATCTCAGTAATGAGATGAGTAGTATCTATATGATATGGATGCTTAGTTAAAGTATGATAATATGGATTATCTGTTTGTGATGATTATCTGGATTGTGATGATTATCTGTTGTGATTATGATACATATTATCTGTTTATGATGAGAATGTGATTTTCTATTGTGATATGTGAATATCTATCTGTGTGTAATAGATAATGATGAATTGAATTAATTATTCAAACTAAATTCACTTGGACATTAAGATGGCATTTGGATTTCGATGAGACCGGGATCGGATTTCCAAATTTGGAATTCCGAAAACCACATCGATCCAAATTAAACGTTAGGTCGTGAATCTCAAGTGAAGATGAAGATTCAGAGTGCAAGGGTTATCGTCGTTAACTCTCAGGGTGATTCCAAAATAAGTGTAACGAGATAATGCCTTCGGTTTCGTTCGAACCCGGAACGAACTTGTATGGATTGAATGCTTTCAGAACATCGTTAGGTGGACGATGAGCATTCTAAGATTGATATGTCCTATAAAGGTAATCGTAGCCTCAAGCGTCATCAACCGGGAATGGCTAAAACAGGGGAGGTGCGGCAAGGCTAAGTGGGTCATGCCCAAGTAGGACGAGATTTGCCCCTGTCTAGAGGTCCCTTTATATTTCGGTTGTGTGGCAGTTGGCAACGGCCAATCTACGGGGTGGTCTTGTTCGAAACTATTCAGTAAGGAATGGTTCCGGCTTTGTGTTGCAGGGGAGCATGCATACTCCTCGGTACGGTGATCTAGGCCACGTACTGTGACGGGCGGTACCCCAGTAGCCCTGCCATTGATGGAATCCAAAATCCAATAAGTGCCTGTACGGTTTTGATTGTGCCGAACTATGTTGGAATGTGAGATGTAAGCATTCCAGCTATTTCTATATTTTATTTTGAAAACCCTAGACACTATTATAATATCACTGGATTTCCTATCAAATTTTTGGTTAGCGTAAGGTAAAAACTTTTCCATGTTTATGTGTGGGAAGTCTTACGTGATACCTTTTGTTTTCAAAAGATTTTCCAAAGTTAAACAACTTTAAACCGTTTACTCAAACCAGACTCATGTCTGACCCGAGTGTTTATTTTCTTTTTTATTAAACTCTTGGGTACTCATATTACGTTTGAGCAAGTGATTCAGGATTGCTTTGACGAGTTCTGGAGGAGATATGGAGTAGGAGGCTTCAGCGTGTAGATATGTATTGTGGTTTCGCTGTGTTTGAGTTGTATCTATTCTCTCTGATGTACTTGAATTGTAATTGCTAGACAGTTTTTTATAACTGTCTAGTATGTGTTGTATTTGCTGTATAACTCTGATGTATATGATACTATGTAAATGTTTTATGTGATATAATATAATTTATTCGTTCCGCTGTGAGATTCTGATGTTGTCTGTTTCTTTCTTTTCTCTTTTCTATCCCTTTCTTTCTTCTTAATGATGCGTCTTTCTATGGTTTGAAAGGCGGGTCGTTACAATTAGAGGAAGAAATCATATGCCATAGATGCAAGAAACCCGGTCACATCAAGCCAAACTATCCACAAAATCGACTTGATAAAGTGAAGAAGAAAAAAAGGAGTTTTGTAGCCACTTAGGATGAGATTAAAGAAGAAGCGGATACCAACTATAGAGAGAAAAAAGAAGCTAATAAGTGCCTGGTTATATATTTAAGTGACATCGACGATAAACTAAATGAGGTAGCTCTCTGATTTACTCTTGATATATCATGACTTAAACATAAATTTTGATATATTTCAACAAAGAAAATAAACTAGAATCTAAGAAAACTAGTTTATTTTGTATAAATAATGAGTTAGAAGCGATGATTGAAAAAATTAAAAAGTTTGACTTAGAATGTGAAAAGTATCAGTCTCTAGAGGAAGAACTTAAGGTCTAAGAATAAAATTGAATCTTGAAAACGAATATTGACCTTGGAAAATAAAGACAACACAAAATGAGAAAATTCCATCAGAAAATGCACTTCACTCTTAAATGAAAATAATGTTCTTAGATCTAAGGTTCAACAACTAGAATCAATAATAAGAAGATTTTCAATGGGAGAAAAATCACTAAATATGGTTTTAGGAAGTCAAATTTTTGTTAAGAACAAAAAAGATCTTGGATATAATTAAGTTGTACAAACTAAGAAAAGAAATTCTGATGATGTAAAATTTCACAAAGATTTTTGAAAGTGTTTAATTTGTGGAAAGAATGGTCATAGACAAAACAAACGTTGAAATAGAAACAAAAACAAAATCATTATCAAATTTGGTTCCAAAAGGTACAAATGTAAATGTTTTGAATTTTAAACAAGCTTAGGTTTTCGAGGGTACAATTGTAGATGCTAATGATTTGTCATATAGACGAGTTTGGATACCAAAGACTACAAATGAATAGAAGAGTGGTCCTAGATCCTTTGATACACCACTCGACTCTTCGAATAATTAGGTACAAAAGCGGGCTAAGGAACAACTTTGATAGACATAGATTTGGAGTTGTTCTATATGGTCAATAATAAAAAATTCAAATATCGCTTAGCCTAGAAAAATGAGGTGGAGATCTACAAACTTGGATATCATGTCACTAAAGGTAAGTAAAGGTATGGTTTCTGAACTCCATTTTTCGCTTTTGTTTTCAATTCAGTTTTTTTGTTAACAATATTGTTCTATATTTGCCATATCTTGAGCTCCTCAACTCCGATTTGAAAAAATTCATGAAGTTATGGAAAATAGATAGAAATTTTTATTAACTTTATATTATGTGTTTTTCCTGATTTTGAAATTAAACTGGTGAAAAACTATATATCGTTTGAAATATTGTCTGAAAACTGTTTCAAAACTTCTTAACATAGCTGTAATAATTCGTTTGTAACTTGCTCATCTTTACTTTGACATTTAAAATTCTTGAAGTTCTGAATAATACCACAACTTTACTATTTTGAGCTTTTGCTGATTCATTTTGTAAAATATTGAAAACAACAATCATTTTAGCACATTACTTGAAAAGTATTTCTAATTTACACAAATAAGTTGTTGTATTTCAGTCTTAAATTTTGATGGATCTATCATTTTGACTTGAAACCAATTTTGGTGAGTAGTAGTTTTTAATTTCTAAAGCTTTTATGTTTTTTTTCCTAAATCAAATTATGAATACAAAGCTTTCAAGCAATGGTTCAAATGCACAAAACTTTCAAAATATGAATTTTCAATTGCTTTTGTAGAATGATTAACTTTCACGGTCTTTTTCACGATTAACAATCAATGGTTAAAAAAATGGATGAGTTTTTTCTTTGATATAAATGTTTTTGCTTTTGCCTAATATAAATGGCCTTGCTAAAAATTTTGGAAAATCAATTCGAGTGATGTTGGGTAATACATGTTCTGCTAGGTTAATAATATATCAAATTTTTGGCAAATAAAGTACAAGTGGCATTAGACGTCACATCATTTGAAATCGTATTTGCATTTTAAACTAATTTTAAAAGTAGTGGATATTACTTTTAAAAAACCCCTTGTAGAAAAATAGATTTTCATTTTTGGATTTAGAAAATTTTGTAATTACACAAAATTTTACATTGATGGAAAAACTTTTGTTTATTTTGGTAAAGGATTTACTCTGGAAAAGATGATTGTCAACTACATGAACATTTTGAAACTTATCAAAATATTAATATTGTTTGAGAAAGTGATCAGTATTGATTAAATTATGCTTTATAGTTGGAGGAAGTATATGTAAAAATTTCATAAAAATTAAAAAAAATTATACTATTTTTTAATTAGTACATATTCTATGATCATTTCTATCACTATCATCCTTCTTGCAATCCATACACCAAAATTTAATACAACATATAGAAGTTGGTATTTCAAAAACAAGGAAATATATTTTTATGTAATATATAATTCTATCCCAAAGCATTCGCTCTTATTTAGAAGTCCTCACGGTTATGCATGGATGAATAACTTTAATCTCTGTGTATGTGCATCGTTGTCATTTAAAAGTCTTCATGCTTATGTATTGATGACTCGTATACAAGGGATGGATAAATATTCAACTAGTTTATAACATCATTTAAAAGTCCTACCGATAATGCATGGTTAGAAAATACTTGACATTCTTTTCAAGAAACTACTAATCTCATTTAAAAGTCCTAAAGTTTACGTATGGTTAGAAAGTGCTTAACATTTTAAAAAAAGGAATTACTAAGCATACCACACTATTATCACTATATTCTTTTGAAACCATAAACCATTCATCACTCTAAAGTGGACTTTGTGTCTAGTTTGTAAAATATTATGATTTTTTGTTTAATTAATTGGAATTTGCAATATATCTTTCTCCCTCGATATGATTTTATGATTTTAATCAAAATTCATCATTATATCAATTATTATTATTATTATTATTGATGATAACAAAAGGGGGGAGAGGGGTTAAGATTTTAGTGGTTGAGTAATAGCCCTACCAATATTCAAGAGGTGTTTTTATTATTCAAGAGTTGTTTTTATTGTTGTTTTTGCGATTATTTAACAAACCAATTTTTATTTTTAAATTGCATGCGGCTGTTTAGGGGCAGTCTAGCTGTAGGAGAGGTATAAATATGGAGGGAGCTTGATCACGACACATCAGACACATTTTCTAGGCACATAATCTTAATATATATTCATTATTATCAAAAGGGGTAGATTAAACAATATATCAGTTCATGATTTTTATTTAATGATAATAAACATATATATATATATATATATATATATATATTAAATGTATTTGTCGTATACAATTGCAATACCACATAATGAAAACAAATCATATATCAACCAAACAAATGTTTATTCAGAATTTCATTTGAATAAATATTTTATTCTATTTCAATTTCAAATAGTGCACACTTATTACATAGCTTGCATTATATTTTTCACTTCCAAATACAAAATTATTTTTCACTCTTATATATAACAAACTCTCATATAGAATTCACTCACTCAATCATATACACTCGAATTTGATTTGATATCTTCTTTCTTCAACTGTCTTCAATCCAGTCATCTGCTTAGCCTGTCAAATAACAACACGGTAAAAAGTCCAAAAGAAACAAAATAAAATTGTAGAAATAAAAATTATAATTGAACTCGATATTGTCTCAGTATATTGGGTTTACTCTTTTCATATTTTGAAATAAATATCAAAACAAATGTACATGAGCAACATATGACATGCATAATGTATCACTGTACATGTCATAAGTCCGTGCGCATACAAAAAATCTGCTTGCATCGATTCAAGTGCGAGGACAAATGCGAGCTCAAGTTAAACATATCGGACTAAAGTAAATGTACGTGCATAAAGACAGTAAAATAGACGAGTACAGATGTGCACTGACATGCACAAAACAAGCAAGGGTCAGGAAAGGTCATGTACAAGCAAAGGTCGGGCTGTATTTTATACAACATGAACATGCAAGTGCACAGAGGGCAACAAGCTTGAAGACATGTACAAAGGTAGTTGAACATGCATCAAAGCAATGCAGCAACGCATTAAAAGGAAGAATGGTATGACACAAGTACACAAACGGGTTCAAAATGCTCATAATACAAGAATAACTGTGCAGAAAGCACAGTAATATACATATATACATATTGTGTATACACAATGAAGATCCCTGAAGCAAGGAGAATTTCAATCAGCATTGGTGATGTCAAACTCAATGCATAGAACACATCATCAAGGTACAATCTATTCAGAGCATCATCAACACTGAACAAAACTCCAAACTCATATCAACCACAAGGGAACACAAACCAACATCATTAACTTCATCTGGGCCTTACTTAAGACTGCATGCAAAGGTCAAAATGAAAGGGAGTGCACGCGGGTGTAAAAAGAAACAAATGCAGAGGATATCATAGCTAAAAAGTCACCAACAAATCCAATCGGAAAAATCAAAGATGATAGTTCTGGCAACCAGAATTTTAGTATCGAGCATCTCAATTAGAAATGAAAAGAAACATAGAAGCAATCCAGAATGAACCGGCAGAACAAAATTCTAGTGGTTGCATTTTTTATTCAGTAGCATACAACTGAAATAAGAAATTCAAAAAGGTTAAAAATATATTCAAATATATATATATATATATATTAGAGAATATATGTATGTATATATATATATATCAAGACTAGAACAAGCCAAGTATTGTGAGTTGATTAGGAATCAATGGAAAAAAGAAAAAAACAAAGTCTAGTTTGAAATATTCAAAGACGAAATCAAATCAGAGTTCATGAAATATATGGAATCAATTCACTATAAATAACCCATTATCATCATCGAAAAATTGGTTGAGCTCAAAGCAGCATAATGAACCAAAAAATGAAAATCAGAAATCATACCAAATAAAAATTGGAGTAAACTCGAAGATGAAGCAGCCATAAGCCACCAGCATATTAAAAATTAAAATTCAATTGAGAAGCAGTGGAGTAGTTCAAATTCATCTGGAGACAGCGACTTCAATTGGAGAAGCCCTAATTTGGGATCAAAAGGGAACAATACTTTGTTTAATTTAAACGAATCTTTCTTTTAATTGAAGAATAAATTTGTTTGAGCCATAGTCATTGATATTTAGGGTTTCTTTTATTTGTATTTTGTGTCTGAAACTTTGTAAAACTCTAGTTTTTATATAGGTATGAAATACGAAGCGTAGTTTGAGAATTCACAACCTAGGGATAAATTATAGTAGCATTTTGAGCGTAAGGCTAGAATAATCAGGTTGGCAAGGGTCGTGAGTTTAAGGGTCTATAAGCATCGATTGTTTGATTCCTATTAGAATCCTTGGGGGCACTAATAGGCATGTTTTTTCGAAGCTTGGTAAAATTATGTGTTTCTTTTTTATTTCCTCATTTACTTTGTTATTATATGCGCTACAATTTTTATTTATCTGCGTATTTATTATAAACCTTATTCACCACCCTCTAGAGCTAATTGCACCATACAGAGCCAATAAAACACTTGATCACGTACTAAAGACTCAGATTGGTTCTATGGATGACAAAACATCATCAATGAAAGAAAAGAAGCAAAAAAAAGTATTGGACATGGTAATTCGTCATACCATTGAACCTTCTTCAGCCGCTGAAGCTTGGAAGAAAGAACTGACCTCGAGTCTCAATTGAAAGTAATTGAGGTGATGTTGCCTGGAAACTCTTAACATAAATATCTTACCAATTAACCTTTCTTGATATCTCTTACTTTTGCATGTGATATGTAAATGTAAAATGGAAAATAAATCCATATCTAAATGATTGATACCTTAAATTGATCCTATATTTTCTCCTTTATTTTTGTCAAAGATCCGCAACTTGCTTCAACGTTCTTTCTTGATTTAATTTAATTCATGATCTTTGATTGAATGTAGATTTGTTTTCTTGATACAAGTTTGATAAATAGACCAAAAACAAACTTGACAAGAAGATCAGAAATCTAACTAATTAAAGGCTTGGAAATCCATCTAGTAAGAAAACCATAAACTCCTATTTTAACGGAAAAAATCTCCTTCGCTTAGTAGGAAACCAAAAGCTACCTAATAATGAAGATTCTCATTATTTGAATGAAAATCAGAATTCCAAATCCAGGAGTAAAAGATTGAGAGCAAATTCATCATTTTGGAGAATGAAGCCCCATGCTATATAATTTTAATGAAAGGACTTGGAATTTTCCAAATGTCCATACTTAACATTGAAATCCTTGGTTCCGGATAATATATAGTTTTTTATCCTTTCTTTGATGGTTACTTTAACTTTCCTTGGTATAGAACTAAATGTGTTTGATAGTTCTTTCTCTAAAATATTGCTTTGACCCATCTTTAGGGTAGATTTAAACTTGCTTGATCGAGTTCTTTTGCCCCTTATCACCCTTTTGGTGATGATTTAGGCTTTGAAATTTTTTGCACTTATCACCTTATAGGTGATGATTTAGGCTTGAGCTCCTTACTACCTTATAGGTAGGTCGGTGCATTCGGTTAGCCAACTTAGTTAGGACCAAAGTCTTACCCATCCTCCCTCTAAGAGGAACTCTAGTTAGGCCTTATATGCATAACCAAAAGCTGTTTAGTGCTTTTGCAATGCAATCTTAGGTGGGACCTAAGGCTTACATTGTCCTTCCCCTAAAAGCGCTTTGGCTAAGCCATGTAGGAAGGACCGAAGGTTTGTAGTTCTCTGGCCGGGCCTTATAGGCAGGACCAAAGGCTTACTCTAACCTCTCCCTTGGATGTGCTTTGACTAGGCCATCTTGGCGGGATCAAGGGCTTTTTTCCTTTATTTTATAAATCTTTTTTTAGGAGGCATTTCTTTTTATCAGTCACTTGATATTTCTAAACAAATTTGTCTTTTGCTCATATCTTGTTATCAAATTCTTGAAGTTCTCCTTTCCATACAAATCTCTCAATCTTTCTTTTAAAGGATAGACACTGATTAGTTATGTGTCCATGCCTTAAGTGAAATCGGCAATAAGCATTCCCGAGATTTCCTTCATTTCCTTATAATTTCTTTTTTGAAGGCCAATAATTCAACACCTCTTTAGTTAGGAGATAGATGTTTATAAAGGAGGTGGTAAGTGAAAGGGATTTAATATATTGAGAATTCTTATAGGATCATGTCTTCGGCCCTCATTTGCCTTTCTTATAACTTTGGATAGGATTTATTTCTAAGACCTGTTTTATCTTTGAAAATTCTCGAGTTGTAGTTGGAGTAGGAGAGCATTCGATTATTCTCTTCCACTTTTGGACAAACATACTAAAATCCTTTATTATTTCATCTTTGAAGATAGTTCCTTTAGCTTGGAAGTTCCTTTAGCTTCGAGTTGTATAATATTTCTCATTTTCGAGAATCGGTCATTTTTTTTCTTGTTTTCTTTTCTTAAAGTCAGATAATAATCGAAGATCGGAGTAGACCCATATGAAATGCATTTATACTTCAATTATCTAGGTCTGAATCAATTGTTCATTTGTTTTCAACTAAAGTCATTAGTGCCTCTCAACACTTGTTCCTCATGGAATTGAAGACTATGGGTCACTTGATAAGCTGGCTTGGGAAAGTAAGGCTAAGAGGATCCTTGTCCTGAGGTAATCATTATGCAGTTGATAAGTTATGTGGTATATGGTATTTCCTCAATAGGAATATGCCGAGTATGGAGAGTCCCTTAAGTTCTCCATAAGGATATATAGGAAATAGAAAATCCCTAAAGTCCTCTATAGGGATATGCAGAAATCGAAGGTTCAAGCCCTCCAAGCACCAAAATGTTAACTAATTTCTTTGTTAATCCAAACATGGAAGGTAGCATGATTCAAGTTCAGATAAGGACTTAGGTGGCCTTGTGAAAGCTTGAGTGAACAATGCAAGTCAAAGTTCATGTCTAAGTCCAAAAGAATGAAATATGCATGTTCATGGTCTGAGTTAAGTGCAAGAAGTCATACGCATGTCATAAGTTCAATAATTAATCTAGTATCTTTGTTTAATTGAAGTGTGCTATACAAAGTTCATTATCTAAGTTTTTATATGCAAAAAGTAAAAGATGTACAATCGGCTCTGAAATCTCCAATTTGATTTAGAGTTACTTTTAAAATGTAAGAAATAAGGAAAGAAGAATTCGTCCCCGTTTGAATGGCCAATGGGGTCTATTTATAGAAGTAGGCGACATGGATGTCATGTGTCTATATGTTAAATATTCGACATCTTCTATGCAATATTGATATTTTTCATCTCCTTTATATTGTTGATATTCTCCATCTCTTATTGCATGTAGAAGTTCGAAACCCCCTCTTGCTTGCTTGTGACTCAATATCAGTCGTTATGTAACGACTTGTATAAGCACACCATCTCTCGTCATCTAGAAGCTCGACATCTTGACATGGCATCCTCCTTTGTTACATGCTCTATAACGATCTATGTTGTAAAGCATTGACATTCTTTGTGTTATGGAAGTTCATTAACATTTAATGATTCGATACCTCCATCGTCCATCAAAAACTCGACACCTTCTCCTTATTATTAATCATTCAACACAATATTCTGCTTCTGATGCTCGACAACCTTTATGTCTATTGAAGCTTGGCACTATCTTCTTATGTCGTTGTCTTCTCAATTACTTTGGGCTTAATAACCTAAGTATTTATTGGTTCGGTACCGCCATTTCCTTTTAGAATTTCGATATCCTCTTGTTGTTAGACTTTAGATGTCTCTCTTTTTTTTTGTTGGACGCTGCCTAGTACTTGTTAAATATCGATAGGACTTGTTGTTATTGAGATTCGTTACACTTAGAGACTTGACACCTCCTCACTATTTGTCATCTATTTGGAGTTCGACACCCTTAAAACTTGGCATCCCTTTGCTTGATAAATTTACCTTCTTTAAGCTAGATGCCTTTTTGTTAGACGTTGAATGCTTGTTAGCTTAGCTTTCCTCTGGCTCAACATCCCATATTGTCTTCAAATTTGACATGCTTTTCATTAGAAGCTAGATATGATTATTTGCAGTAACAAGGCCTTTGTGGTATAATAACCAATCATGGTCTATTGATGATATGCATGTTCAATTAGAGGCAAGCATAATGTTTTGTTTATGTCGAAAGCTGAATATGAATTGGAGTGTTGTGATTTTTCATCAAGGTGGAGTGTTGTGATTTGTGATACAAAATAATATTTAGAGGAAATAAATATAATTTAAGGGAAACACATACTTAAACATGCTTAAAATAATATTGCATATATGAATATGCATATCATAATAAAAGAGAAGAGTTTACTCTTTTAAATAAGGTGCAAACATTTATTTGTTACTATTGACGTCGAAAATGGATCAACATACGAAGACATGTCTAAATGTTAAGGTCTAGCACAAAACTATCAGAAAAGTTAAGAGAACACCAGAATTTTATGGTGGTTTGGAAAATACTCCAGCATACTTCCACTTAATCCTTCTTGTTAATTGTTATAATGATCGCAATAGGAAATTCGAGCTACTATCTTATAGATCTCTATTTTATATGAGATTTAAGAGTTAATAAAGAAAAAGGGAGTTCAATGGTAGATCTAGGGTCTAAAAACCATCCACTTTTTCTTGTGTTTTCCCTTTATATTTATGTGCATCCTCCAGCATCATAGTTAAAGATACGTGTTTGAATCAACAAATCATTAGATCCGATATTATAGGCTTGCAGCCCAAATCAATCAGAGCCATGACAATATGTCATGGGCCGAAATTCATCATCTCATCAACTTGGGTTGGACCTAAGTGTAACACCCTGGATTTTTAATAACATTAATCAGGAGATTTAAATAAATAAACTAAATATAATAGTGTAAATATTTGAGCAATAAGGGGATTGAGATTTGAAAATTTAATAAGGGTCATGCTTAATTAAACGAAAAGAATGTGTTATAGAAATGTTTTCATAAATTAACTAATAAGTAAATAAGGCAAGGGCATTATGGGAAATAACCACACCCATAACCTTATAACCCTAAACCCTTGTTTCTATTCTCTACACGTTCATAATTCAAAATTCTAAAACGTAAACTAAAGCTTAAGCCTGTCATAACCTAAGGGGGAAAGAGGAGAAAAATAAATTTAAGCTAAGCAATCAAGCAAGGGGAATTAATCAAAGATCAAACCTCAAGTTACTTATCCAAAGAAAGGTGAATAATAATAAAAACCATCCCTATTTTTGTTTTTTAAAGAGCATTAGATTTCGGGTTTAAGTTTAAATCCACTATGATGATTTTGATGATGATATGCTTTTGTTGATAAATACGTTATTCGATTTTAAGGATACAATCATTTATATTGGATTTTGAATGTGATTTAATATGTCATGTAAAACATTATTTTGGAGATGAGTTTAATTTTTCATACTTATCCAAGCTAAGGATAATTTATTACGAATTTTCGAAGGAAGACATAAATTATTGGGTTTAGAAATTAATTTCAGTAATCATATAAATTAATTTGGGTCCGAAATTTATATATGTTAGATAACATAATAAAAGTGAATATTGACGATTGTTGGGTATTTTTCCTAAGTAATTTATTAGGTAAATTAACTTATTTAATATGGAGGATTTAAAAGTCTAAATTGTTTTGTTAAAGGGAAGGGCTACTTTGTGAGTTATCTTTAATTAATTTCTATATAAATTTGGCTGTCTTTTAGAAAAGATTTTGATAAAGTTTAAGGCAACCAATCATATTTTTACAAACAGGCAAGTTAATTGAAAATTATTAATTAAAAAGGCAATAAAAACAGTTTTTCATAAGTTTTTTTCCGCCATTCCAATAGTTACCTTTCGACCTTATACTTCCGCCCCAACCAAGTCAAAACCAATACACAATATATCAATATATTGGTATGTCGTGGATTGGAGAATGGCGCTAGATATGGAGTTGAAACCAAGCTTTTGAGCGGTCGATGCCTTTGTTTTACGATCCAACGGAATGCCACTTTCCTTGCTTTTAAAAGCATGCTTTTGAAAGGGATGGATTACTTTAATATAGTTTTCGAAGGAATTTCCTCCTTTTTGTTTAAAGGGTAGCTTTCGAATGAGTTGCCTTGTTTTAAATCAATTATTTCGAAAGGGAAGTATGAACCCAATCAAAACCCTGCTGCTGCATTTATGCCTTTCGAATGGATTGAAGTCAGTTTGAAAGGTAGCTTTTGTTTTACAAAAGTAATAAGCCACTTACCAATGTTTTCAAAAGGGCTTCAGTAGCCAATTACACTAAGGTTTCGAAGACAATGGCTTTGAAAGGGGTTTCGAAGATATCCTTCCAAATGTGTTATTTAAGTGATTAATGCTTTTGAAAGGATGGTTCCGAAGCCATCAGTTTTCCCCAATCATTTTTATTTAAAAGTTAATGGTTTCGAAAGGGGTATTTTCATTTATATTCACTTTGACCTAAAAGCTTTTTTTTAAAGGATAAAACCCAATGGTTTTAAAAGGGGTGCTTTCAAATGGTTTCGAATGTATGCTTCTATGAATTACTTTAATAGTTTGAAAAGTATGTTTTGATGGTTTCGAAAGGCCTATGCTTAGAATTTTAAGAAGAAGATTTGAATGCTTTCAAAAGGGGTATTCTAAAGGTTTCGAAAGTGAAGGCCTAAGGTTTCGAAAGCTTTAGTTTTCAAAACAAAGAACCCAATTTCATTTTTAAAGGAAAACCCATGGCAAAATAAATGAGTTTTGAAATGAATTTTAAGTGTGGAGTTTTTGAAGAAGCTTTCCTGTAACAGCCCGATATTTTCAGCCATTCGCATCCACACAGGATGGGCTTGAATTGCTCAAAATACCGCGTTATAAATAAATTTGGAGCAAATGAAATACAATCATAGAATCACAGACATGGAAATACCAGAATAACTCGCAGCGGAAATTGAAATATCATAGTAGTTCATGAAGCTACTATAACAAACTCTCACACAAATACATAATATCGGTTTGAAAACATATACAATAGAAATCTCAAATACATAGAGGTTTATAAATACCAGAGCTGAAATAGAACAACTAAAACTGAAAAGTAATAGATAACCAGTCAAGCAGAATCTCCAGCGATCCCTAGCTCTAGAAAAGAAATCCAAAGCTAAGCTATAAATACTCACGCTGACCCGAGCGTAAAGTAAAACACAAAATACTCCAGTCAGGACATATATATACTTATATAATGTATACTAACTCAAGTGAATTGTAAAAAAGATACAAGTAACTTAAAGGATGCCTGGACCGCCCATCCTCTAAGAATCCGTTAAACTATAAAGTAAATACATCTCGTGGTTAAAATTCAAAAATGTTATTTTATACTTCTAAATCAAATCTCAATTTCAAAATTCAATATCATTTCAAATTCATTTCAAATATCGAAATATCACATCTTTCCAAAACCACATTCATTTTATTTAATTTAAATATCCTTCCAAGTCACATTTCAAATGGTTTATATTTCAAATCAAATTACTTCATTTAAACCATTAAAATTTAAAGTCATTATATTTAAAATCAAATATTTAATTCCCAAAATTTTAGCCCTTTCAAAGTTCATTTATTCACTTAAATTCATTAAAACAGCGAAAATTCAACTTTCACAGCGCTTAGAAAATGCTACAGAAAGTTATGTTTAAAACAGTTCAATTTAACAAAAGACAGCAATTAAGAATGTTGTAATAGGGTTACTTTAGTTTAAATAAAAATTTAGTTAAATTTAGCAACTACAATACTTACAAAGTGCTATAATAGCCCTTTATTAAATTTAGCCATTTAGTTCATTTCTATCAACTACAACATTTACAGATGCTGTAACATTCTTTACATTAGAAATGATAGCATTTCAAAAATGCTGTCAATTAAATTTCAAATATTCACTATACTTTCATAAACAATTAAATTTTTATTTAAATCATTTTAAACTTATGAAATCATACATTTTCACTTTTAAAACAATCATTTAATTATCCTTATATTCATGATTTTATAAAGTTAAACATTAATTCAAAAATCAAAATTCAATAATAATTCACATATTAAATTCAAGCATTAAATTTCAATTCATTAAATTAAATTATTAACTTAACACTTAAGTTTAAATTTTCAAATATAACTTATTTTTAATCTTATTTACTTAACTTAAAATACACTTTTAAACAAAATTCACAAATTTCCAATTTAAGTTATATTTCAAAATTCAACTTAAATATTCATTTATTTCACATCTTAATTTATTCAAAAATCATTAATATATTATAAAATCATTTTAAATTCATTTTAATTCAAAATATCATAAATTTATCATATTTTCATATTTAATTTAAATTCCATTTATAACCAAATCAAAATTTTCAAGATAACTTATATTTCAAATTTCTAACTTTACCATAATTTATTTCACTTATAAATTTTTAGAAAATCAATAATACTTTAAAAAAATCATTTTACTTGAATTTAAATCAATATTTCATAATATTTACATTTTTGTAATATTTTAAAATTTTTAGAAAAATATATTTTAACCATAGTCTGTATAAAATTTTCTAGCCTAAGTCCAATAATACGGATAATATATCATTTCAATCTGTAATTTACAAAGGAAAAACCTGGGTTCTATCATTTCAAACCCATAATCCCAAGTAAATACAAATAAATAAAAATCGCTTAGGCCTATTATTTCAGCCCATAATGATTTTTCCCTATTCTAAAGTTCGTTCGTGTGTGTATTATTTCAACCCATAGTGATTCTAATCTAAATGGAACTTGCAGTGTGATAAACTGATAAAATAACAGTATAGCATTATATAATAGTAACAGATGTTATAATAGGTAAATAAGCATGGGTGAACATCATATGATCATAACATAACAAATATAGCATGGTGATATATTTTACATATTCAAATGTGATCGGTTTAATAGCCATGTAAGTATAAATACTGTTTGGTGAGAATTACTCACTGGTATAAGCTGAAGACAACAACCAAAGTACACAAACTGAGGTCCCTAAAGGCACGAAAGCATGAAAATGATTCAAGAGTGGGAGAGCCAAAGATAATTGCCTTGTTGCATGAAAACAAAACAAAGTACAATACATAAATTTCAAACCAAACTATTATAAACAAAGCTAGAAATATAAGCACAATTCATAGCTAAACTTTTTGCACTTGCATTCAACCACTTGTGCTTCAGCTATGGACTGGAAAGGCACTTAATAGGATGGTTTTGGATCAGGTTGGATCAGGTTATGGTCATATAGGGGTCGGCCAAAGCAATACAAAGGAGATGAAGGCATATGTGTGCATCAACACACAACTACAAGCAACAACTTGGATTTCAAAGCCTAAATGACTTCGGCCAAGCATGGATTGCATGGCTTGATCTTGAATGGTCAACTACAAGTGTGGTAGGGTCTGAAGCTCGGGTTTTTGGTGGTGGTGGTGGTGGTGGATGTTCGGCTAAAACATGATGGTTGAAGTAGTGGCAACAAGTAGGCTCGCTATGGAGTTTCAAGTGGAGTTTGTGCATTTTTTAGGTGGATCTTCACTATGGGTGACTTCGGCCATGGCATGTCAGTCGAAAGGAGGATATGGTGGGTGGAATAGGTGGTGGTGGAGGTGGCAAAGGGGTTGGAGAAGGCAGGCCGAACACAAAAGGATGAAGTCAAGTGCAAAAATCACAAATTCAAGTATAAAAAGTGAAAAAATGAAGAAGAAAGTTTTACCAATATTTTCACAAGGATGATGGCCAAACTATTTAGGTTTTTTCCCTTTGCTTGTGCATGAGAAAATGGAAGGAGGTCGGCTAAAGAGTAGGAAGCTATGGCAGCAAAATGAAGTGGTGTTGATTGATAATGAAAAGGTGGTGAATGTGAAAAGACTACGAATAAAAAGAGTCTCAAACTCTTCATTATTCCATATTTTCTTTTAAATTTTTAAATACATGAAAAAATACTTATAAATGCAGATAAATATAAGAAAATATGAGAAATGCGCAAAAATAATAAATAAATTTTAATTAAATATAATTAAATTAAGAAAATAGCAAAATTGGAAATTAGGCTTTAAAAATTGAAAATAAATTCAATAAACTTTGAAAAAAATTTAAACATCAATTTAAAATTATTTAAAAGATAAAATATATACATAACATAACATATTTCACATAATATAAATTATAATAAGATATGACAAATAAAAAAATATTATTTATATAAATTAAAATAAACAATATTGTTGAATAATCAATTTATACACAATATTGTAAAAAGCGTAACTTTATCAATATAAATCAGATTTCAGCGAAATGAAAAGCAGTATTCTCAAAATTTAATACATCTTCATAATAAAAGATAAAATTCAAAAATTAAAATATTAAAATTTTAAATTTAAAAGTCAAAGTTTGACTAGATTGACCAAAAATCCATTTTTTCTGGAAATATCCTATTTATTCAGATTTGAAATTATAATTCACACAAAAATCAAAATGTACTCTTAAAATAACAAAATTTATTCATTTTAATAAGTATAATAAAGTTATTAAATTAGGAGTTTTAATTTAAATAATTAAAATAAACAATTAAAATAATCACAAAATACTGGGTTGTTACACTCTCCCCCACTCAAATCATTTTGTCCTCGAAAAGAACGAACAAGAAAAATAAGGAAAAGCAAGATAGACAACAAATAGTACCTAAAAAACATTTTCGAATTCGAAGCACGAATGCTCTCCTCCGTCTTCCAAGCACAATCTCGATCATCAGTACCCCATCGTACCTCGATCAGACTAACAAATTTCCTTCTTAGCTGCTTCGTACCTCCACTGACAATACAAAGTGGCTTACTCTCGACAGTCAGATTAAGCTAAATATCCAAAGTATCAAGAGCAGTTTGTTGAACAAAAAGAGATGGGTCAAGAAGATACTTGAGGAGATGTGAGATGTGGAATACATCATACACTCCAGAAAGCTTCTTGGGCAAATTCAAACGATAAGCCAAAAAACCAACTCTTCCCATAATGCAGAAAGAACCCTCAAAGAGGAAAAAGGGTAGGAATAGCTAGAAGGAAAATAGGTTGAAAGACAAGGATGAATCCTTATTTTAAAACTATATAAATTTCAATTAAAATTTTATTTACAACATTTTAAATATTTTATAATATGATGAATAGTCATTTGATTCAAATCTGATATTTCGAAGTAAACAATACTACATTTTTTTAAATTATTTAGACGAGTAAAATAAATGATCAAAATATCCTTTGTATAATACTTTATAAAAATACTTTTATAACTTGATGTCTTAACAAGTTTACTTTCATTCCTACAAACTCTGTCCATGCGTTGATCAGGCGCAAAACTAGAATTCTCCAAGTACTAAGTAGACTTGTTTCAACACCCAGTGAAAATACTTGAAAAACCTTTTAAAAACAAATATGGAAAGTACAATCCAAACAGATCAACCAAACCAAAACATGTCGATCATGGATCGTGGATACACAATGGTTACGCTTGGATCCCCTAGGAAACATCCATGCTCGTAGGCTGACTACCGCAGCATTGCGATTACGCTATGAAGACTGGTAGTACCGCAGATACACAATGGTTACGACTGGATCCCCCAGGAAACATCTGTACCCTTAGGCTCTCGCAGCCCCTGCGGATTACAATACCAAGCGGCCCAATAGATAACAGATACACAATGGTTACGCCTGGATCCCCCAGGAAACATCTGTACCCTTAGGCTCTCGCAGCCCCTGTGAATTACACTACGCAGCCGCACTCGTAAGACCATGGAGATCGCCATGGAATTCGATGGACACTCGAGTATCATATCCGGAAAACCCAAATCGGAGAGAATAATATCGATAGAATGAATCCACAATGTGGCCACAAAGCGGATATCAAGCAGAAGGCACTTTCCATATCTTTACTTCGAAAATATGTATCATATAGTATCTTTCAAAATTACTTTCAAATATCATACTTATATAAAGTCCATTATATATAAGATTTCATTTTCAAATCAAATACTTCCCAAAATCAATAGTATATCAAATCACACTTATATAGACTTCGATTATATAAGATTTCAATTTACAAATTGAGTACCTTTACAAATCAATAGTTTTAAATCACTACATACTTATACAAATCAATTTTATATAAGTTCGATAACTCCCAAATCAAAGTATTTAAATAAACAAGGTTCTCAATTTCAAACCATTTCAATATCAATTCAGTTTCAAAATCATATATGATTTCACCAAATCATTTCTTCCAAATTACATATATTCAGTTTCAAAGTTTCTTAAAACAATAGATTTAGAAAATAATCCAAATTTCCAAATCAACAAAATTTAGGTCAAACAAATTCATTTCCATTTCAAATATATATTCGCTTTCAAAAATCATAATACTTTCAAAGTTATAAATCTTGCGAAACCAAAATACTTGAAATCATTACACTTTGAAAATCATAACCTTTCGAAATCATACATTTGAAATCATAAAACATTCCATTAATTCTTTACATTTCGTAAATTTATTCAATTAAACCCAAATCTAAAATTTCCAATTTTAATTAAATTCAAACCATCAGTTCCAATTCAATTTAGTTTTCCAACAAACCAATTCAAATATTATCAAATTTCAAATAAAGATTTTATCCATAAATAAATTATTCAATCTTTAATATATTTCAAAGCTTAAATATACCATATTCCAAAACTAAATTTTATAATCTCATATATCTCAAATTTCGCTTCATTATTACTTAGTTTTCGAATTATTCATTTTGTAAATCCATCCTTTTTTAAATAAACTCAAATTACAAGTAAACCAAATATCCCTTCATACAAATATAAACTTCAAATATTCATTTATCAAAATCAATTATCATTCTAAATTCATATTCTTTATCAAAAATAAAGATCAAATCATTCCAAACCATTTCAATCATCAAAATATCTAAAATGGTTAGTAAGTTTAAAACCATCTTTTTTTTCAACCTTCAAACTATTTATTTCTATATGAAAAATCCAATTTACCATTGGAAAGATTATTATTCTATATATATATATATATATATATATATACTTTATTCAAAACATTTTAAATCTATATTTCATACCAGTATAATTCAAAATAGTCTTATTTATTTCACTCAACAAACAGTTTCAAACTTATATAAATCATATTACTTTATAGTTTAATCATTCCGAACTAATCTTATATTCTTTATCAAATACCCTATACCTTTCAAAATTTCTTAGCTTTGAAAAGTTAACCTTGATTTGGATGTGCTCAAACCTTAAAATAGCAGAAGAAATCATATTTTCAATTCAAGAGTTGGAAATCACCAAAAAATCGATAAACCAATTACAAAACATAGGGTTATACCAAAACAAATCTGAATCTTGAGGACTGAACACCGGCTTACTGTAAATCATTTCAAATATATATATATATATATATATATATATATATACACATACACACACACACACACACACACACATATATATTTCGAATATCAAACCATACTTCGAAATCTGAAATAAAAAATTTGGTTTCGCAAAATCACTCGCATAGCAAAGCTACTAGAGTGGCCTCTCCCCCACTCAGAAACTTAAAAATCAATGTCGACGATGCATGCATTCATCATTGAAATTATTTTCCAACAACATAAGTGGGTACTGGACTTTTATTTTCTTGAAACCTCTTTGAAATCTCTTCGAAATCATTTGAATTCATTCGAATACATTTGAAACATTTCTTATTTAGAAAAAATCTTTAAATCATATTATTATTATATATATTCAAAAATCTTAAAACTGATTTCAAAATACCGGAGTTCGATTCCTCGAAATTCACATTCAAAACCCTTCAGTTATAAATCTTTTTATATAGGTCAAATTCTTATAAATTTTCAAAATTCAAATCCTTTCAAAGTTTCAAATTTCCATTTTCAAAAGATATAAAATCCTTATTGAAAACATTTCACTTTTATATATAATAGGGTCATCCTTATCAAAAAATAATTTCGATGTATGCACAATTTCAAAATACAACCAAACACAAATTTCCAAAGGATGATTCAAGGGTGGATTCCAAACAACAAAGAATCAAATTAGAGGATCTCTAATCAAATAGAATTCTGGTTTGAAGATAAGCTCGAACAAAGATGAGTTGATTTAATTACCAAATAGAAGATGGATAAGCCTTTATAAATCTTAGGCGACCTTAATCAGTCAACCGAGACTTTAGGAATATAATCAATTTGGAAATCAAAGGAAAATCGACATTCGATCGCCAGAGATAGAATCCATGTAGAGCAGGAGATAAATAGCATCAAAATCCGAGGATACTGAAATCTCTGGTGAATCAATGCCAATTGTAAAGGAGTTTCACCCCCTTACAAATCATTCAAAGATTTACGGAATCACTGATCTTTATAGAGGTCATTCCAAAGTGGAGTTATGGAATGCTTTAAAATCAAAAGGATAAAATAGGGAAAACAAGACTGGACTTCAGAACAAGTGGGAGCGTTCCAAAGTTCAAAGGAATCAAAATCGATAAGAATCCTAACCAAGAGATTACTAACAAGGTGGATTAAGAAGGGATAAAGTTTAGAAAATCTTGATTTCAAAATAAGAAAATGTTTATAGTAATATAATCTTTGAAAATCCTTTAAAATCATTTGGAAATCATTTTATACTTCGAAAATAAATTCTCTCACAAAGAAATGATTCTGAGATTGATTTCACTCTATCTAGGGTATTTCTACCCTATCTATAACGAGTTTTTGCTCCACAGGCTATGGTTTGCCTAAAAACCAAAGCTCTGATACCAACTGTAACAGTCCGATATTTTTAGCCATTTGCATCCACACATGCCGGACTTGAATTGCTCAAAATACCACGTTGTAAATAAATTTGAAGCAATGAAATACAATCACAGAATCACAGACACAAAAATACCAGAATAACTCACAGCGGAAATTGAAATACCATAGTAGTTCATGAAGCTACTATAACAAACTCTCACGGAAATACATAATATCGGTTTGAAAACATATACAATAGAAATCTCAAATACATAGAAGTTTATAAATACCAGAGCTGAAATAGAACAACTGAAATTGAAAAGGAATAGATAACTAGACAAGCAGAATCTTTAGCGATTCCTAGCTCCAGAAAAGAAATCCAAAGCTAAGCTGTAAATACTCAGGCCGACTCGAGCGTAAAGTAAAACATGAAGCACTCGAGTCAGGACATATATATACTTATATAATGTAAACCAACTCAAGTGAATTGAAATAAAGATATAAGTAACTTAAAGGATGCCTGGGACCGTCCATCCTCTAAGGATCCGTTAAACTATAATTAAATACATCTCGTGGTTAAAATTCAAAAATGTTATTTTATACTTCTAAATCAAATATCAATTTCAAAATTCAATATCATTTCAAATTCATTTCAAATATCGAAATATCACATCTTTCCATAACCACATTCATTTTATTTAATTTAAATATCCTTCCAAGTCACATTTCAAATGGTTTATATTTCAAATCAAATTACTTCATTTAAACCATTAAAATTTGAAGTCGTTATATTTAAACTCAAATATTTAATTCCCAAAATTTTAGCCCTTTCAAAGTTCATTTATTAATTTAGATTCATTAAAACGGTGAAAATTCAACTTTCACAGCGTTTAGAAAATGCTACAGAAAGTTATGTTTAAAACAGTTCAATTTGACCAAAGACAGCATTTAAAAAGTTGTAATAGGGTTACTTTAGTTCAGATAAAACTTTAGTTAAATCTAGCAACTACAGCACTTACAAAGTGCTAAAATACCCCTTAATTAAATTTAGCCATTTAGTTCATTTCTATCAACTACAACATTTACAAATGCTGTAATATCCTTTACATTAGAAATAATAGCATTTCGAAAATGCTGTTAATTAAATTTCAAATATTCACTATACTTTCATAAACAATTAAATTTTATTTAAATCATTTTAAACTTATGAAATCATACATTTTCACTTTTAAAACAATCATTTAGTTATCGTTATATTCATGATTTTATAAAGTTAAATATTCATTCAAAAATCAAAATTTAATAATAATTCACATATTAAATTCAAGCATTAAATTTCAATTCATTAAATTACATTTTTAACTTAACACTTAAGTTTAAATTTTAAAATATAACTTATTTTTGATCTTATTTACTTAACTTAAAATTCACTTTTAAACAAAATTCACAAATTTCCAATTTAAGTTATATTTCAAAATTCAACTTAAATATTCATTTATTTCGCATCTTAATTTATTCAAACATAATTAATATATTATAAAATCATTTAAAATTCATTTTAATTCAAAATGTCATAAATTTATCATATTTTCATATTTTATTTAAATTCCATTTATAACCAAATCAAAATTTCCAAGATAACTTATATTTCAAATTTCTAACTTTACCATTAGTTTATTTCACTTATAAATTTTTAGAAAATCAATAATACTTTACGAAAATCATTTTAATTAAATTTAAATTGAAATTTCATAATATTTACATTTTCGTAGTATTTTAAAATTTTTAGAAAAATATATTTTAACCATAGTCTGTATAAAATTTTCTAGCCTAAGTCCAACGATACGGATAATATATCATTTCAATCCGTAATTTACAAAGGAAAAATCCGGGTTCTATCATTTCAAACCTGCAATCCCCAGTAAATGCAAACAAAAAAAATCACTCAGGCCCATCATTTCAGCCCATAACGATTTTTCCCTATTATAAAGTCCGTTCGGGTATGTATCATTTCAAACCATAGTGATTCCAATCTAAAGGGAACTTGCAGTGTAATAAACTGATATAAATAACAGAATAGCATTATATAACAGTAACAGATGTTATAATAGGTAAATAAGCATGGGTGAACATCATATGATCATAGCAAACAAATATAGCACGGTGATATATTTTACAGATTCAAATGTGATCGGTTTACTAGTCATATAAGTATAAATACCGTCTGGTGAGAATTACTCACTGGTATAAGCTGAAGACAACAACCAAAGTACACAAACTGAGATCCCCAAAGGCACAAAAGCACGACAATGATTCGAGAGTGGTAGAGCCAAAGCTAATTTCCTTGTTGCGTGACAAACAAAACAAAGTACAATACATAAATTTCAAACCAAACTATTATAAACAAAGCTAGAAATATAAGCACAATACATAGCTAAAATTTTTGCACTTGCATTCAACCACATGTGCTTCAGCTATGGACTGGAAAGGCACTGTAATAGGATGATTTTGGATTAGGTTATGGTCATATAGGGGTCGGCCAAAGCAATACAAAGGAGATGAAGGCATATGTGTGCATCAACACACAACTACAAGCAACAACATGGATTTCAAAGCCTAAATGACTTTGGCCAAGCATGGATTGGGCATGGCCTGATCCTGGAAGGTTAACTAAAGGTGTTGTAGGGTCTGAAGCTCAGGTTTGTGGTGGTGGTGGATGGTCGGCCAAAACATGATGGTTGAAGTAGTGGCAACAAGTAGGCTCGGCTATGGAGTTTCAAGTGGAGTTTGTGCATTTTTTAGGTGGATCTTCACTATGGTCGACTTCGGCCATGGTATGTCAGGGGAGAGGAGGGTATGGTGGCTGGAATAGGTGGTGGTGGAGGCGGAAAAGGGGTTGGAGATGGCAGGCCGAACACAAAAGGATGAAGGCAAGTGCAAAAATCACAAATCCAAGTACAAAAAGTGAAAAAAAAGAAGAAAGTTTTACCAAAATTTTCACAAGGATGATGGCCGAACTATTTAGGTTTTTTTTATTTTTTTGCGTGGGAGAAAATGGAAGGAGGTCGGCTGAAGAATAGGGAAAATGAAGTCGTGTTGATTGATAATGAAAAGGTGGTGAATGTGAGAAGACTAGGAATATAAAGAGTCACAAACTCTTCATATTTCCATATTTTCTTTTAAATTTTTAAATACATCAAATAATACTTATAAGTACAGATAAAAATACGAAAATACGATAAATGCACAAAAATAATAAATAAAATTTAATTAAACATAATTAAATTAAGAAAATAGCAAAATTGGAAACAAGGCTTTAAAAATTGAAAATAAATTCAATAAACTTTGGAAAAACTTAAAATCACTTTAAAATTATTTAAAAGATAAAATATATACATAACGTAACATAATTCACATATATATAAATTAGAATAAGATATGACAAATAAAAAAATATTATTTATATAAATTAAAATAAACAATATTGTTGAATAATTAATTTATACACAATATTGTAAAAAGCACAACTTTCTCAATATAAATCATGTTTCAACGAAACGAACAGCAATATTCTCAAAATTTAATATATTTTCATAATAAAAGATAAAATTCAAATATTCAAATATTTAAATTTTAAATTTAAAAGTCAAAGTTTGACCAGATTGACCAAAAATGCATTTTTTTGGAAATATACTATTTATTTAGGTTTGAAATTATAGTTCACATAAAAATAAAAATGTACTCTTAAAATAACAAAATTTATTCATTTTAATAAATATAATAAAGTTTTTAAATCATAAGTTTCAATTTAAATAATTAAAATAAACAATTAAAATAATCACAAAATACTAGGTTGTTACATTTCCTTGATAAAACCATATGTTAAAGAGATTAACCATGTTTCATTGCTTCCATTGTTACTAAAACCATAAATGTAGGTATTGTTATGTAATTGTACTTGCTTCTTCTAATTTACATGTTCACGTATGATGGACCCATAACAACATTTTAGGGAGAAAAAGGGCATAATAACCAGTTAGGTTGACCCAGTAGTGAATATAAATTGAGTTAACTTTTGAGTGAGTAGAATTGCATCTAGGAAGTCAGATAGACCAGAAAAAAAGGATGTGCAAAGATTTATTAAAGATGTTGTCAGTTAAGATAGGTTCATAGTAAACCCATGAAACTATATTTGGAAAGAGTTATTGGTGGGGGCCAATAGGTTCGTGATGATCCCATAAAAACTATATCCAAATAAAGTTATTGGCAAAAGTCAATAGGTTCTTAGTTAACCTATGAAAACTATAATATGAGAGAAGTTACTAGAGATTCCTATAGGTTCAGGGAGAATCTATGAATTAATGAAGTTATTGGCTGGGGCCAATAGGTTTTAGTGATCCTAAAAAAACTGTGAGACCAGATAGATAGTCCACAAGCTTTAAACAGGTTATTAGTCAGCCTATGAAAACTAATAGATTTATTGTGATCTTAGAAACTATAACTGAGACAGATAATCAAATAAACGGGGATGGAAAATCCAGAGTAATTTACTTGTTTGCATATCATCTTAATATTTTAAGTTGCTTTGTTTGAACCATAATAGACGTAGGAGCACAGTATATGGTTACTATAAATTTTTAGATAAGATACTAGTGAGGGGAAAGCCCATTCCACGAAGCGACGTGGTCTCACTAAATATCTAGATGGTTTGAAATGGCAGGTTATTATTCATACCATGCTTTATGTATGACTTGAAGTTTATGTTTTCCCTTAAACTCCAAGCGCTCAATTAATTTCGAGTAGTTTGAGAGTTGAGATTTTCTAGATCTCCTTAGACGAATAAGCTTCCGAAGACGTGCAGTAGGCAAGCTAGCTAGTAGGAGATCTTTTCTATTTTGATTTCGCTGTGTTTTGTTGTAAAGGAAAAGTTGTTTAATTGCCTATGTTTAGACTCTGATCATCCAAGGGGGCATCTTCATATGTCGCTCTTGGCATATGTTGTAAAATACTTATATTTTCCCTGAACGTGGTTCACGAATCTAGGATTATGTGATGAATTTGAAATGATTTGAAATGGAATGAGAAAGTCGTTTAATCATATTAAAAATTCTCCATATCTATATGTTTTTGTTATATTAATGTATCTAATATAACCGTATTTAGTCGCTATGGATTAATAACTATGGATGACTGCAGCATCCGTGGCCGTTAGTTTTAGGCCTCCATGTGGGTGTTAAAAGATGGTACCAGAACATAGGCTTATGAATACTTAAAAAAATTAAACACAAAAGTTTTCAAAAACATAATCCAATGAATCATAAAATAATATCGGGGTTTGTGATAATGCGATAGTAACATACTTGTATTTGATATATATATATATATATATATATATATATATATAAGTATATATTCCCCTCTCTCTTAGATTGTTCTTTTTTATCTTACTAAGGCTTGTATGCAGATTTACGAGAAAGGAAGATATGGAGGTAGAAAATAGAAGAGGAAATCTCGATGGAGGAAGCACCACAACAAATGGAAATGCTCGACCCACCAGAAGTAACCTGGTTCGACAGGTAAATGCTAATCAAAATGCAGATGCCAATATAGGTGTTGGAAATCCTCCAGTGGATGTAGGGATGATGTATCAGTTCTTCGTTAATCTGATGCAAGCTGGAGCAGCGGTAGGAGTAGACGGGAATGTTGGAGGATCTAATCCCATAGCTCTAATTGGGAATAACTATGCCAAATTAAGTAAAGAGTACACCGGTCTTAGTGGGAAGCCGTTTGTGGGAATGGAGGATCCCATAGAAGTAGAGAATTGGTTGTTGCACTGTGATAGTTTCTTCACTGACTTAGGACTGAATGATGAACATAAGAGGAGACTAGCCTCTAAGCAGTTGTAGGGAGTAATGCTTCATTGGTGGAATAGTGTTACTACCAAAGTTCCCAAGGAAGAGTTGACTTGGATAGAATCTCGAAGGAGATTCGAGCAGAGGTTTTTGTCTGAAGTTGCTAAGTCGGCATTGTTGAGAAAGTTCATGGATTTGGTGCGGGGAGAGATGTCGATACTTGAGTATAATACTAATTTTGATGAGCTATCCATATATAGTTATGCTACCATTGACACGGTCATCAAGAGGAATGAGAAATTTATTCACGGACTGAGACCCAAGATTGCTAGGGCGACCCTGCTACATCTTCGTGATCCTTGTAATGTTGTTGTGGAGAAGGCACTCCAACATGAGGAAATGCTTACTATTTATGGGAAGGAGAAGCCGGTTGAAACCCATGGTTCTAAGGGAAGCAGAGGATATTCTTTAAGCAGAAGGAACCCAGAAGGGAGAAGCTACCAAGAAGGCAAGGGCTGATCAGGTCTATTTCAAGTGTGATAAGAAGGGTCACTATGCTCAAGAATGCCGACATGCAAGGGTAAGAAGGGCGCAGAGAAGAAGGGTATAAAGTGCTTTAAATATGACCAGGTTGGACATTAAATGAATCAGTGTCCAGAACCAGTTAGGGTAGATAGGGGAAAGGTCCTTACTGTTGGACCATCATCTGCAAGGCCAGTTGCTGCTGAGAAAGGAAAGACTATGATGGAAGGTACGCTTTTGATTCAGAGTATACCAGTTAGGATACTATTTGATACTGGTGCATCACATTCATTAATATCTCAATGTCTAGTTGATAGGTTATGTTTACAACCCACATACCTAGTTACTTCCTTAAGGGTTGCAAATCCAATAAGAGGGTATGCAACGCTAAGGTGAGATATGACCAGTTAGAATTTGATTTGTTAGGTCACAAGTTTGCATGCAGTACGTATGTTTTGATTTCGTAGATTTTGAAATCATGTTGGGTATGGATTGGTCGGGTAAATACGAAGCAAGGATATTTTGTCAGGATAGGGAAATATCACTGAGATACCCTAATAGTCATAACCGAGTCATATTCTCAGTGGAGAATTCTGGTCAAAGTGCTTGTGCTTTGTTGAGGAATATGGAAGTGAAAAGAGTCAAGTCGGGTTTGAGTAGCCAGAGAGTTTGAAGATGTGTTTGAGACTTCTATAAGACTATCAACGAAACGAGCTGTTGAGTTTCAAAAATATCTTATCCCAGGAGCTGAACTTGTTCGTACACCACCTAGCAGGATGTAACCAATTGAGATGAACGAATTGAAGGTGAAGCTGGTGGATCTAGAAGGAAGAAATTCCATTAGACCAAGCAGTTCTCATTAGGGAGCGACCGCGGTGTTCGTGAAGAAACTGGATGGGTCATTAAGGATGTGTATCGACTATTGTAAGTTGAACAAGAAGATGATTAAGAGTAAGTATATTTTGCCGAGAACTAACAAACTGTTTGATCAGTTGTATGGAGCCATAGTATTTTCCCAATTGGATTTGGCATAGGTTTTCATCAGTTAAGAGTGGCAGAGGACAGTGTTCCGTTGACCGCGTTTCGAACTAGGTATGGTTCGTACGAATGGTTAATAATGTCATTCGGGTTAAAAAAGGCACTGCTTTCTTTATGGATAAGATGAACCGGATTTTCCGAGAGTACATGGATGGGTTCTTATTGGTCTTTGTAGATGATATTTTAGTATACTCTAAGGATGAAAGAGATGATGAGGATCATCTTAGAGTAGTGCTTGAGATGGGAAGGCACCATAAGCTGAAAGCGAAGTTTTTGAAATGTCGTTTTTGGAAGAAAGAAGTTAATTTCTTGGTTATGAGGTTTCACAGAAGGTTTTGCTAGTCGATCCAAATAAGATCAAAACTATTATTAATTTGATGATACCAGAGACGATGACTGAGATCAGAAATTTTCTTGGATTTGTTGGCCATTAGCGGAGATTCATTAAGGATTTCTCGTAGATAGTAGCACCTTTGACTAAGTTAACCAGAAAGGACGCGAAGTTTACTTAGTCTGACAATGTGAGGAAACATTACTTAAGTTATAGCATTTGTTGACTAATGCGACTGTGTTAGTTGTTCCAGACGGAAACCAAGGGTTAGTGGTGTATACCAATGCATGTGGGACTACATTATGAGAGTGTTGATGTAGAAGGGCAAAGTCATTGCTTTCACGGAAGCTTAAACCACATGAAGTAAGATATCCTACCCATGATTTTGAGCTGGCTATAGCAATCTTCATGTTAAAGATATGGAGACGTTGTCTCTTAGGGGAGAGATTTAAGCTATACACAAATCATAAGTCCTTAAGATACTTATTTTCTCAGAAGGAGTTGAATATGAGACAACAAAAGTAGCTGGAGTTTTTAGCATCTTATGTTTTTTGGTATAGAGTAAACGTCTAGGAAAGAAAATAAGGTAGAGGATGCTCTTAGCAGAAAACATCAAAATATGGTGATAGCTATGTTGGCAGGATGAAAAGACTTAGAAGCTTTGACTGCTTATACTGTGTAGTTAAGATCGACTGCTAGTTCTAGTCAAAGCACCACCATATTATATTGTTTGGAAGTTGGACAAGTGTTGATTAAAATGATTGTTTCTAAGAAAAAGGAGGATCAATTATTAGCCAAAAAGGTTACAAGTCTTGAGGTTTTGTCACAGATCGATGATCTAAAAGATTTTAGTCTCGACCAAAAGGGATGGTTGAGAAAGAAGGGACATTCGTGTGTTCATAATGTTGAGGACTGGACGAAAGAAGTTCTTAATGAATGTCATTAGTCCAAATTTATGATTCATCCTGGAGAAACAAAGATGTATCAAGATATAAGGAGGAGATTTTGTTAGGAAGGTATGAAGAAGGATGTTGGCTTATGGGTTGGACGGTGTACAAACTGTCAACAAGTGAAGGTTGAACATTAGAAGCTGAGTGGATTGATTCAACCTTTAAAGATATCAGTGTGGAAATTGGATTCGATATTCAAGTATTTTACAGATGGGTTGCCAAGGTCGAATAGAGGAAATGAAAGTATATGGGTCATAGTGGATAGGTTGACCAAGGGTGCCCATTTTATTCCAGATAAGTCAGCCAGGACGACACCTGTTTTAGCTAAGTTGTTCATTAAGAAATAATTAGACTGCATAGAATTCCTAGTGCTATAGTACCGAATATGTCATCCTCTAGTCCTTACCGGCCTTTACCGAGGGCCTCTAGCATGCAAACCACAATAATCAGATACACGATGTCATAGCATGTAAAGATATATCTAGAAGAGGATGATCATACCCTACTTCGGAGCGACCCACTTAGCCTTACCGCATCTAACCCTGTTTCGGTCATTTTCCGTTGATGAGGCCTGAGGTAATGATTACCTTTCACAAATCACATATGACATCACTTAGAATGCCATATGGCCATTTCTGTTGACTATTGATTGCCTTCCACAAAAATACAACCCTTGAGCTCGTATGTCTCAAGGTGGGTGTTAAGCTAAGAGAAGTTGCATTCTCTGCCACCACTGTTGTACGACTGTAAAAACCAATGTATATAATCTTTAGAAATGCAACATCAGAAAAATATCCATATAAGTTGTCCAGAAACAGGACAAACCAAAGATACTTTTGTACCACATCCTGTTGGGAAATCGCTAGGATTAGTAGCGAATAGTCCTTGCATTGGATATTTCATAGCGAAGAGTATACTGCTACTGGATGTATATTGGGATTTTAACCCCAAACGATCAACAAGCAGTCCTCCAGTATGAAAATCCAAAATTTCAATATCATCATAACCAACCTGCACAATCGTGATATAAATGTTGGTTCGAAGTGGTTTTTGGATAAACCGATCCCGGTTTCTTCATACCAACAACGCAAAAGCGTTTCTCAACCTCACACAGAAACTAAGTCTCATAGACTTATTACGTCTCCAACCTTCAATTTTCTATCCTTCAGCAAAGAAGGAAGCTTGATAGATTAGAGTAATTCTCCGCACTAACGAATCAACATCCTCAAGATAAACGATAATCAAGCCTACACAGAAGGCTACGTACTATGGGTACGACTAAATAGTTCCCACATCAAGTCGAGGAACTAAAAATGGCCAAATTTGATAGTCGGTTATTTAACTATCAAAGAAAATAAACAAATGTTTAGCACCATAAGCAATTACTAGGCCCTTTTAATTAATATTTTATTGATTAAATCACTTGCCAAATATTCACTTTAGATTATCTTTAAAAGGATATAGTCTCAAACCATTTCAATGTTCTATATTGGAAAACATTTCCATAAACTTATTTAATAATAAGTGATTCACAATTAGCTTTATTTTCAACACTTAGAAAATATTACATATACTTAAATCGGGATTAAGTATATATTCATTCTTTAAGGAAAAGATTCTCTTAAATATATTCATTTGGGTCAGAAGGAATGTTGCGTACAACATCGTTACGACAATCCAAAACAACGAGTATACGGATTCGAAAATAAGATAGATATATAAATCCCATATACTATGCAAAACATTTCCTTTTGGAAATCATTTACTATAACAATAATGTTATAGTCCATCATTTCCTTATTTCTCGAAAAAGTCTATTTCAACAATGAATGTTGAAATCGAAGGTTTCAATATTTAACATATTTTAAAACATCTTCAAACCATTAAATCTATAAAAATATCACTTCCCAAAAATATCCATTTTATTTGATATATTATTATTCACTATCAAAATCGTGATTATAGTTCATTTACCAAATCCGATATTTCTACAATTTCAAATATTAAATCAACAATTTACTTATCCAATTAAATCAAGATATTCGAAATACAATTTATTCAGCTTATGAATTTAACTTGTGAATATTTAAAATTAATTAAATATATGAATTTCAAATGATTGAAATTCTAGGTCGTTAAATTCTTCCCTACTAAAAAGAATTTCGTCCTCGAAATTACCAAGTAAGAAAAAGGTCACAAAATTCATTAATTCTTCAAAACAATTCGTTCAAACTAGATATCAGCATTATTTAAACTTTCATCTTTTTCCAAAACTCCATTAGTTAAACTTCTTATATAAACTTTTCTAAGTTTTCAAATCCATATATAGTTATCTTTTGAAAGCCAACTAATATCGTATAACTCTTAGCTTAATATCAAAAATTTAGTTATCAAAAAATTTCTAATTTTTCAAAAATTTTCTAACGCCTTAAATTTTCAAAAAAATTACGCCATAGCCTCCTTTGCGCGATTCGATCGTAGTAGGATCACAACATATATGTATCACAAATATACATCTCATCTTTGCGGATGAGGCACCATGTGGGAAAAAAAGTGTAAAAGTACGATGTGTAATTTGAGATATGTTCCTTATATATTATTAGCAAGCATATACGGCTAATATAGCGCGAAAGCGAGCTCCAAATGTGAAGCAAGCGCCATCCGCACCTTCTAAACACTCAACAACCACATGAGAAACATGTATATACGGAAAGTGATATCAATATACAACATATACCAATACAATAACTGTATATATGCTAATATAACAAATGCAATCAATAAGAAACAAATCCAACCATCAACAACTTTCATCCAACTATCATCCAACAAACCATATCTATCCAATCAATCCATAACCAAATCAATATACTATCACTTCTTATTAATATTCATCGAACTGATTTTCAATTTAACCACATTTGATTCGTTAATATGGGATTTTACTAATATTCCTTTATTCAAATTCAATTAGTATACATTCACTAATTTACGTTCAAGTTAGCTCACTTCCAGTTTAAATCAAACTCTATTTAGATTTACTTTACTTCCAATTTGAATTCAATTATTTATCTTTCAATTTTATTGATTGCATTTCATATGAATTTCTATACAACCAACTGATAACCAATGTATAACCAACATAATCAAATTTATTTAATTTACATTCAACACATTTAATTTCAAATTGGTCTAATATTTAATTTGGATTGAATTCTAATATTCACCATGTTCAATTTTTTTTACAATACTTCCAATTTTATAAATTTACTTTGATACCCAAAATCAACTTGATTCAACATTACTTAAGTTAAATTCCTTTTTAAACATCATTTTGTTTCTCTTAACTTAAATTTCATCTCTAAGTCATTATATTTAACTTTTACTTAAGTCAAATCCATATCACTATTCAAATTTAGATTTTGTTTTGCTTAACAGAATTGTTTAACCATTATAATAATTGGTTTGACTTATATTTATCATTTTACAAGCTATAATATTTTTTTATTTAAACTTCCAAATTCATATTATATAATCACTTACCTCTTGAGTTTAATTTCCATTTCAATAACATATCTAATCTAGTTCAAATCTAATTTATTTTATTTAACCATACTTTAATTAAATTTCAACTCATATGTATGATTATGCTAACTCAAATTTATTCCAACTTTACCAAAATTAAACTTTTTATTTCATATTATAAGTCCAAAACTTATTTTAATTATATTTATCAATTTCAACTTGGATTTTAAATTGAAGTTTGCTTATCATAACAAAACTTAAATTTCAATTTACTAATGATAGCAAATCAATCACATAGAAACTCAAAACTTATACTGAAGATGTTGCAGTCATCACCCTTATTATTTTCGAGCAACAGTAGTGAATTCAGTGCTTCATATTTTTTTTAAATAATCCTTTTATTATTTATAAACCACATTTACAAATCTTTTACTTATATATTTTCACTATATTACTTTACGTATATAAGGTTTATTCCAAATTTATTCATCTTATTTGGATTTATAATAATATAACCCCTTTACTTTGAAAAATAACTTTCAAAATAAAGGAGACTCAAATTTTCAAATTCTTAGTTTAAGTCCATTTTTATTTACAACTCATATTTATAAATATACTCATTTAGTTTCATTTCTTATATATAAGATTACTTCAAAATTGTAAATCATATCAATTATAATTCCATACTTAAAATTTATTTGCTTATTCAATTTATTCTTTTACAATTGTTTTTTATTTGGATTATTCAAATAGCTTTTTATATATATTTAAATTTTCAAGCAACCAAACAATTCATTTATGTATGCTTTAATAATTTATGAAAACTTGTTTCCTTTATATATAAAATATAATCAAGGTAAAATTATTTAATATGCCCAATTTAAAATAATACTTTGTCGACTCACCTCGTTTAAGTGTTTAGAAATTCCTATCGATAACATGGTGTCCAACATACCGACCAGAATTCACAAACAGCTCAACGCATAAGTAAACACAATATAAAATATTTTTATATCACTAAGAAATACGCGCTCATATATATAATACACTCAAACTCAATATAAGGAGCTACCATCCCTATCTATACTAAGTACACATCAAAGCTTAGGAATATACAAAATCTAAGCTCTGATACCAAATGTGACGACCCGTAAATCTATACCATTTGAATCGACAATAAACCACACTTGTCCGACCCAAAAAGCACAGACTGACGGAAAGTCAAGAGAAAGAAAAGAAGAGAGAAGAAGAGAAGAGAAGAAAGAGAGAAGATACAACCAAACAGAACAATACAGAATCTCACATCGCAGCGGAAAATATATAATATCATATCAATGATCTTTACAAAACAGAAACTGTATATACATACATCAATCAGAGTTCAACAATAAATCAATAATCATCAGCCTATACAGTTATAATAACCTGTCCTCACAATTGCTAATAACATACAACAACTAAGCAGTGGATAATCAAAACAAATACGTATATACGAAATGTAGATCTCTAGCTCTCCTACTGAAGCTCCAAAAGCACCAAATCTAAACGTGTAATATATACTCGGTCTAACCCGAGCGTTGAAAGGGAAGAACGACCGGATCAGTCTGGCCATTGTAAGAAATACACTCAACTGAATTTATTAAATTACCGAACTTTTCCTTTATCAAAACAAAAGTATCTTGTATGACAAGCCCACACATAAACGCGGACATGTGTTTACCTTACGATAAATAAAACATTTCATATCAAATCATCTTATATTATAGTAGTGTTTAGTATACTAATAATATTAATCAGAGCCAAAATTGTTACATTGATTAAATTCCAGCATATAAGCCAAAATGGGCAATACAATAAAAATGGCAGGCACGTATTAGAGTTTGGATTTCCATATAAATGACCAGGTGAAGGGACTACCTTTCGATGGCTACACCTCTAGATGGAAGTCCCAAGAAACCATCACAAAGTTCCTCTACCAACACAAGACCGGAGCACCTCTATGACTAGATGGTACTGAACAGTCATCCTCTGGTCGTTACCGACCTTTACTGAGTGCCCTCTAGCATACAAACAAGAGTAATCAGATATATGACGTCATAGTACGTAAAGATATATCTAGAATAGAATGATCATACCCTACTTGGAAGTGACCTACTTAGCTTTGCCGCATCTAACCCTGTTTTGGTCATTTTCGATTGATGAGGCCTATGGTAATGATTACCTTTCAAAAATCACATATCACATCACTTAAAATGCCACATGGCCATTTCCGGTGACTGCTAACTTCCTTTCACAAAAATACAACACTTGAGCTCGAATGTCTCAAGGAGGGTGTTAAGCTAAGAGAAGTTGCCTTCTCCGCCACCATTGATGTGCGATTGTAAAAATCAATGTTTGTAATCTTTAGAAATGCAATGTTAGACAAACATTCATACAAGCTGTCCAAGAATAGGACAAACTGAAGGTACTTTTCTACCACTAACTGTAAGGAAATCCCTAGAATTAGTAGCAATAGTCCTTGCATTAGATATTTCATAACGAAGAGACTACTGCTATTGGATGAATATAGGAATTTTAACCCCAAACGATCAACAAACAGTCCTCCATTATGAAAACCTGAAATTTCAATATCATCATAACCAACCTGCAAAATCGTCGCATAAATTTGGTCCAAAGTGGTTTTCGGATAAACAGATCCTAGTCTCTTCGCATCAACAATGCAAAAGCGTTTCCCAACCTCATATAGAAACTAAGTCTCGTAGACTTATCACGTCTTCAAATTTCAACTTGCTATCCTTCAGCCAAGAAGGAAGCTCGATAGATTGGAGTAATACTCCGCACTACACGAACTAACACCCTCAACAAAAATGATAATCAAGCCTACACAAAAGGCTACATACTATGTGTATGACTAAATAGTTCCCATATCAAGTTGAGGAACTAAGAATGGCCAAATTTGATATTCAGTTATTTTACTATCAAAGTAAACAAACAAATATTTAGCACCATAAGCACTCACTAGGCTAATAATCACTTGCTAAATATTCGCTTTAGATTATCTTTAAAAAGATATAATCTTAAACCATTTCAACTTTCTATATTGGAAAACATTTTCATATACTTATTTAATGATAAGTGATTCACAATTCTCTTTATTTTCAACACATAGAAAATATGACATATAATTAAATCAGGATTAGGTATATATTCATTCTTTAAGGAGAAGATTCTCTTAAACATATTCATTTGGGTCGAAATGAATGTTGCATAAAACAACGTTATGACAACCCAAAAATCATTAGTATAGCGATTCGAAAATAAGATAGATATATAAATCTCATATACTATACAAAACATTTTCTTTCTAAAATAATTTACTATAACAATAGTATTATAGTCCATCATTTCCTTATTTCTCGAAAACATCTATTTCAACAATGAATGTTGAAATCTATGATTTCGATATTTAACACATTTTAAAACATTTCAAACCATTTAACTCTATAAAAAATATCACTTTCTAAAAATATCCATTTTATTTAATATATTATTATTCACTGTCCAAAATCGTGAATATAGTTCATTTACCAAATCCAATATTTCTACACATTTATTTTAAGGAATATCCACTGTCCAAAATCGTGGATATAATTCCCAACCAAATTCTTTATTATTGCAACAATAAATTTAAAGGATTATCCACTCACCAAAATCGTGGATATACTTCCTTTAATAAACTTTTATATTTAACTTATCAAATTCAATTGATTTTTGATTTATAAAATAATGTTTATAAATTCCATTCATATTTTATAAAAGCTTCAACTTATAAAATCCCTTTATTTACCAATTCTATGTATATTTCATTTACATGTCTAAATCCAATTTATAAGTTAATTAACCTATAATTCTCTTTTTTTAGAAATTCATTCATTTATAACTTCACAAATTATAAATCTATAAATCTTATTTACTTATAAAGTCCATTTGTAACTCCACTTTAATATTTACAAAAATCCTTTACAATTCCACCATTTTGATTTATAAAAGTTTAATTTTATAAATCTTATATATAAACCGCTTATAATAAATTCAAAAATGTCAATTTAAACTTTTTTATATAATAATCAACTTCATATTTCAAAAATCACATTCTGATTTTATTTCCCAACAATCATAATTTTCATAACATAAAAATTATAATTTTTATTTATTTAAATAAATTCATTCCTTTAACCATTCAAAAATTAATAAAACGTCTATTTTCAAAATCACCTGAAAATCCTTTTTAATTTGGAAATCATCACTTTAACATTTTTAAAATTACCAAAATAGGCCCAATGCTGCAACAGCACTAAATACATCTATCACGGCATACAAAATATCATATATCACATGATAACAGCATATATCTCAATATTTGTAAATAAAACCAATACTGTTGTGGAATCCAGTTGGATCCCTCCAACCTATCACCTGCAACAAATACACATATTAGAAATATATGTACAATGTCCATTTTGAGGTAGACGCGCGTACAAAGTGTCTTCTGCTCATATACGGGAACGTATAGGGTCTCATCTGCTCTAATAGGCAGGAATATATCCTTATACCAATCAATATACAGATAGTATATCATATATCATCCAAACAATCATTAATCAACATAAAATAATTTAATTCTTACTTATATAAAAATATCAGTGAGTCAAAAAGAGTGAGTTGTACTCACATTGGTTCCAATAGCCGTTGTAGTGTTTTATTCCGAATAAAATTTGTTTGCATCAAAATTGGTCACAACACTCTACGGGAGTCGTTGAGGAGATAACAATCAAGAGTACGAACTGAATATGAAAAATATCTAACAAAAACTCCAAGAAATAGTAGAATAAAGACAAAGGCAAGCGATTTATAGTGGTTCGGCACGTTGCCTACGTCCACTGTGAAGTTTTAGCAATTTTATTGATTCCCTTTCAACGTTTACAAGCGATTACAGCAAACAACAGCAGGTTACAACTGAAAATTCGAAATCAACAGCTAGTATACGATGTAGGATGATGAAGATCTCAATCCGGCATAGTTTGGGCGCTTGAGAGTCGAAAGACCCATTTTCTATTGGCTCTAGGGCTCTATTTATAGGCGTAGGTTGCTGATAGTTCGCTGAAAACTCAGGAGACCACTTCTGGCACGTGAGGGAGACCCACACGTCCAGCCTCAGGAAATTTGGGCCCACTTCGGCATCGGTTCGAACTCCATTCGAACCGACCAAGAATTCATCCAATCGGGGTGACATTTGGTGTGGACATTCTTCGACATGAATGCAAGTTCTGTGAAAATTTCGTGGCATTTGGATCAGTGGATTGAGAGATATGATGGATTCGAGATGGGGTTCATTGTGTGGCTGTTTGGTTCGAAACCATCCATTCGAACCAACGGTTTCGAACCGATGGTGGCACGTGCCCTCGTGGTGATGTGGAGCGCAAACTTCGAACCGATCCGGTCTTCACTCCGAGTTGACCGCTTCGACTCCATGTATCTCGGCGCATTCGAACCGATGGATGACACGTCATCGTGGCTAGTTGACCCAGTGGATTCGAATGAAGCTTCATAGATGGGTTCGAACAAGGCTCCAATAATGGGTTCGAACAGCTGATGCTTAGTGGGTTCAAACAAGGATTCTTTGGATGGATACGAGCTTTGCAACCCCTCCATGGACATATGGCCTACCGGCACGAACTAGATGGATTCGAAGCTGATGGAGTCGAACCGAGGACTTTCGATGGGTTCAAAGTCCATCGGTTCGAAGGTGATCGGTTCGAATTGTGTTGGATGATGGATTCGAAGACACCTACCATGATGGGTTCGAAACCAATGTCTTTGCCTTCAGGTTGAATAGGTCATAACTTGAGCGTATGAACTCGGATTGACTCGAAATTTGAGATGCCGACTTCTATGATCTTTCTTGTCGTGTCCCATCAATTATGGCACAATTCGGGCTCGGACAAAATTCAGCGATATCCATAGCGAAACGGAGTATGACCAACTTCTGATACGAACTATTCTTCGCTTTCGATCGATCTTTTGGTATCGCGGCTTTGCCAAAAAGCGGGATAACATTTTGCCCCCCAAAGTACATCTTGTGGGAGCATGACGTGCTTTGAATAGCTGCAATTTCTCTCCGAACAACCATTGTTCTCTTATTTGTTGAGACTCGTACCCAGTATTGATGTAACCTTGCGTTGATATGGTTGACTATTGTATGATGGTGCTTAGCCGTTGGCTGTTGCATTTGTAACAAGATGAATATTCGATCCCTGTAAACGTTTAAAGTCAAATGTTAGTTCAACATATACGCACATATGTTAGTTTGACCCTTGTTAACGTCGTGCGTCCACGAGTCATTGTCAGTTTGGTTTGCTATTGAATTTCTTATCGATTCTCTCCTGAACCGATTTGGAAATTTAAGTTGAGACAACGCATGATGGTTGTTTTGAAAAGTCCCTTCGTATCGATCCTCTCCTAAGTCGATATAGAAGGTCGGAGGAATGGACTTTGGGTTGTGTGAATGTAATACTTCAAACCGATGTGTTGGAGCATTGATGGGTTCGAAATCTACATTCGTATGGGTGGAATACACTCGTGTTATGATGGGTACGAAACTGACATTCGAACCGATGTGAAAGGATGGTTACGAAATAGTAGTTCGTATCGATAGGAAATGATGGATACGAAATCGTCGTTCGTATCGGTAGGTTGCGGATGGAGTTGTGAACAGGGGCTTCGAATTGATGTGCCCATTGTTTGTTTCGCATTGGTGCCACATGATGTTTTGTCGTGTGCTTCGTATCGATGACATATGAGGTTAACTTCGAACCCACAAGGCATTAGGCAAATGGTTTCGAATGGAGATTTCGAAACGATCCACGCCTTGACTGGTTGCGACCGGTCACATTTACCGGAAGGGGAATCGTCTCGGTCTCCCTCAAAGCTCCATATAAATAGTAGTGGGCTTGCCACTTTTTCACTTTTCAGTTTTTACTCTCGCCTTGCTTTTACTGTGTTTCGCCTTGTCTCGAAGCCTCAGAGAAGAAGGCACTGTGTCACGTATTCGAACCATTCAAGATCCAAGCCTTTAATTCCTCGAATCCATTACTTAAACTAGGTAATTAGCCTCGAATCCAAACGGCAAAGCTATTTCGAAGCCGCCTCTTCTTCATCGAATGGCCACTCTGGTGATTGGAAAAACCAGATCTGGTTTGGGGAAGCTTCGAATCGATTCATGGACTTGTGTTCGGATCGATGATGGCGGCATCATTTTTTTCTTGGAGTTCGTATCGATCCCTGGGATGACCTTATAGGGGTGACGCAGTTCGCACCGATTGACCATCTTTGATGGGTCCATTCGAATCGATGGATTCGAATCCATCAGCTATCGGTTCGATGTTCTCAACTTTGCATCGATACGGAGGGTATCGATTCGAACGTGGTTGATGTTAAGTTGAGGGTTTCCTTATCGGTTCGAACCAGTTAACCAAGGATCGATTCGAAGTCATGCTTCATTGATCGATTCGAACTTGACACTTGATCATCGATTCGAAGTGCGCCTTTCTGTGCGCCTTCCTGCATCGATTCGAAGTGACGTTAGGATGGGTTCGAATGAGTTCCTTGTTATCGGTTCGAACCCTCTATGATGGATACCAAAGTTTGATATTTTCTGAGCATAATTCCGACGAGCTTCATCCTTGCATATTTGGACTTAATAATCACACTGCATACTTGACCACCTTTCGAAGCTCGTCGATGGAACCATAACAACTTCTATCCAAATCAAATTCCATCATACAAACGGTTTAGTGATGACGGTCAGCGATGATGGTCATTATGACTGGGGAAGTTAGCTTTGTCGTTTGCATATTTCTTTTAACTCTGTGACACTTATTCAAGTAATGCATGGCACTATACAACATACATTCATACACTTTACACTGGCAAACGCACGGGTCCTTTGTCGTCTAAAGATGGTTTCTCATGAGTTAGCTAGTCATGGAACCTTCAAGTTCGCAACAGCAGGAGGTTCAAAGCACAGCTGCTCCGAGACTAGAGGTTCCAGATATTGAACCTGAGATCATTGGTTCGGCCCCGGACGAACTTCCCAATGTGTCTTTCATTGCCAATCCGTCGGATTCCGTTCAATCCAATATTTCTTAAGATATGTTGGGTAGAATATGCTTGAGGCACGGCCTTTCACTGGATGATGTGTTATTGCCGGGGCCGAATGATAGACCACACAACCCGCCGGAGGGATATACAGCATTTAATCGCCACGCGTGCACGGCTGGGATGCTTCCTCCGTTCAACGAGTACATAAGGGAAGTGTTGTCTTTTTTGAGGATCGCTCCATCTCAACTACACCCGAACAGACATGCCTCCGTGAATAGTTTATTCATCGTCTTCATGGAGTACCTTCATAGACCACTGATCCCAACCGGGATCAGATATCTATTTAATTTCAAAACTCACGGTGATTACCGTTCCTTCACATTTTTGGAAGCGGTGAGGAACTGCCAAGTGGTCACTGGGTCCTGGACCAGGTTGAGCTATTACAAGACGGAATGGTTCTATGTCAGGTGTCCTCCGGGGTTTGCCCGGCGATGGTTATTCAGACGTGAGTGTAGCTGAGTTATCAAGTAATTACTAAGACAATTGCGATCAAAGTGAAACTTATTTTTTTTTCCTTTTACAGCAACGATTCAGCGACCTGAAGGTAAACGATTTAGGGAGGTAGTAAGAATACTCCGGGGAGTCCCGAGTGAAGATAGGGATATCGAGTCGCTTTTGACCGATAGGAATCTCCGGACTTACGTGTTGATTTAACGAGAGCAGAGCATACAGTTTGATGGGGCACTAAGGACTGTCTTGAAAAAACGAGTCCAGCACAAGAAGCCCAAAGTCATTATAGCTGAGGAGGCTGATTCTGAAAGAACCCATACCGATAATGAGCCACTGACCGAGCTTACGGATGTAGTTCAGGATGTTGTGGAGCAGATAAAAGGCAAGGCAGCCGCCGTTACGTCAACTAAGAAGGGGAGATGGAAATCGGTTGTCACGGCCCGATCCTCTCCCGGAGTTAGAATTTCGGAAATGTCTCCTCCGAGAACCGAAAATCTTTATGAAGGGCTGGCCGATATTCCAATTCCGGACGATGTGTCCCTGCAGCACGATGCCGGATTGGAAGAGCTTTCAGAAACTCTAGTTTTGAGCGAGTCTTTTCCCACTAGTGTGGCAGACACATCCGGTTTGTCGGGGGGTTGCACATTCATTCATATTTCACAACACTGCATAAGCTTTGACTATAAACCACATGTACTGAAGAGTGATTAATTCTATTTTGTTTTGCTCTGCAGATACTATGTCTAGGCGAGGTTCGATGTTAGGGAGTCTTCGACATGTCCGCAAGTCTTCATATCATGATTCACGCAGGCGAGAAGGGGACATAGATTATGACCAGGGACGCTCTGGGTATTCTAGTCAGGAGAGATATGATACATACAGAGGTTATAAGCGTCGATCTCGATCGCGTACTCCTCCTCCTCCCAGAGATCCATTCAACCTCCTGCTCATGTCTCTCATCCCTCTGAATCTTCACACCACATGTCTGCCTCTCAATCTTCTAGGCATGAATCCCGCCATTCTAGGAGCGAAACGATGACTGCTGCCGTTACAGAACAACCCCCCGTGGAAATTTCAAGGGAAGGAGCAATCAGGCTTGCTCAGCTGAAAAGAGATTTCCCAAACATCTGCTTCAACAACTATATCTTTCCTCCACATTTAAAGAAAATCCCGGAGGAAGATGAGCAATTGGTACATGATTACGTACACGATTTTTACGCTCAGTACAAAGCGTGGTCGAAAGTAGCTAACAAAGCATCGGCATTGGCCTTTGAACGTGGGGCCACCATCGAGAGATTGCAGGCCGAGCTAGCTCAAAAGAGCCGTATTATTGGGGTGCTAAACACTAAGGCTGAATCTTCTCGGAAATCTGAAATGGAGGCTATCAAAAAAGCCGACAAAGCCCAAGCAACGATGGATAGGATGAAACGTGAGCATTATGCCACGGTAGAGGATATGGGCCATCATAACACCCTAGTCACTGCCGAGAGGGATGCAGCCCTGAAGGAGTTAAACGAGCTTAAGTCCAAATTTGCCGAAATCGCCAAGGGTAGGGATGATGCGAATACCACGGCCCAGGAGGCGTGTGAACAAGCCGTGATTCTCCGGACTGAACGGGATGCGGCAGTAGCCAAGGCCCAGGCGGTCGAGATGGAGGTTGAGGAGAAAGTACAACAAGCGGAGGCCAGGCTGGAGGCCGATATTGAAGATTTGCTCATCACTTACAATGCCAATGTGTTGAGACATAGAAATTTGGCCTGGCTCCAAGATTATCCGGTACACCTCCGCAGCGCTTGGGGTCGATTGGTCGAGGAAGAAGAAGAAGCGCATCCGGGTGAATTGGTCGACGGATTCGAACTCGAAAACCGGTTGCTGACAGATGATGAGAAGAAGATCCTCCATGACGCTATTATTGCTCATGAGAAGGAAATGATTGGTGGCCGATCTCTGGAGGTTGGAGAGGGATCAGGTGTTGAGCATCATTCTAGTGTTTTTGAATTCACCGCTCCCCTCCGTTAGAGCCTGTACCTGTGCTTGTTTCACAATCTGTTCCTGCTTATGACCCAGAACAGTTGCGGTTATGTCCCATTCGGGAGCACACTTCTGAGGCCGCTCAGTCGTCCGCAAGCCAAACTGGGGAAGGTATTCCGAACTTTTCTCAAGCGTTTTCCGAATAGAGAGTTTGTTCGGAAGCAGTTGCTAATAACTTCTTCTTATCTTTGCTTAGCAACCGAGATTACTCCAGTATCTTCGGCTCAAGAGTCTATTCAAGGGCAAAAGGCCATCACCACCGAAACGACTATCGTGACGACGGCAGTGTCTACTGAAATGGCGCAGGGGAGATCCTTATCTCTCGACGAACAAATGGTGAGTGAGCTGCTTGGCCAACAGGGTGACCCTTTTATAGACTTGCCATTTATTATTAGTGACCTCCCGCCAACCTCTAGCTCTTCAATGCAGATCGCGGATGCCCCCAGCCAAGCCCAAACGATTCGTGATGAAGAGATCTTAGCCGAGATTCATGCAGAACTAGAAGCTGCGGGGCAAGGTAGTAGTGTTGGTGGCAGTACGGCGGCACATAGCCCAACGCCTTTAAGGACAACAACATCAGGCGGCACTATCCCATCTTCCATCGCGGGTCCGGTCCTTCATACTCCTCCGGCAGGGAGCCTTCATTTAAGTTCAAGTTCTGAGGGGGACGTGGATATTATGCCCCCGGCCGAAGAGTGGCCACCGGAGAGGAGACCCTCCAAGTGAAGGATTTCTGTTCCTGGTGATTCCGATGAAGAACCACTAATAAGAAGGTCGAAAAAGGAGAAATAGATCTGCCTCTCAAGAAGATGTTTTGGTAGACATGAGCTTGTTTTCGTGTTTTGTTAGTAGGCCGTGTATAGATGCAGGTTCGGCCCCTGCTAGTAGGGATTCTTTTTTGGGAGAACTTATTTGAATGTAAGTCCTTGTCTTCAGTTAGTTGAAATAAAATTCAGTTTCTTTGCTTCAATTCTCATTTCTTTTGTGCTTAAATAGTTGTTAGTGTTTTGTTTTCAGTCTGTTGTACTTGTGGTGTTTTTACCGTCAAGTAGGGTTTGTTTCATTTGCCAACCTGAAAATCTTGGTCACAAGTGGTGATCGATGAATAAGTTGAACTTCGGACGTTGTATCACTTCGGTTAGTGATTAACACTTAGCTTTCTTGCCCCTCAGTTTTGGGGAACATCACTTGTATTTTTTGTGGTTGATCGCACTTGTTGCAAATCTTAAGCACACGTCCACATTCTGTGGACTTAGGATAATTTGAGATCGATAATCCGGTTCGCACTACGGGAATTCGAGAGCTATCGATGTTTGTAACACGGTTCGCACTCCGGGAACTTGGAATTAATGTTCACACTCCAATTCACACTCTGCGAACTTGGAGTTAGTATTGACATTTCGGTTCGCACTACGGGAACTTTGACTTGGTATTTGTGCTCCAATTCACAGTCTGGGAACTTGGACAAAACATGTATGTTTGGGTTCGCACTCCGGGAACTCGGAATTGATGTTTGTACTCCGACTCGCGCTTCGGAAATCTGGAGTGAGCCGATGGATGGTCGGTCACATCTATTTGGGCTTTTCAGGAGTCCGTTCGCACTCTGGGAACGAGTTATTGAATATTTATACTCCAATTCACACTCTGGGAAGTTGGAGTCCGTTCGCACTCCGGGAATGAGTTACTAAATATTTATACTCCAATTCACACTCTGGAAAGTTGGAGTCCGTTCGCACTCCGGGAACGAATTATTGAATGTTTATACTCCAATTCACGCTATGGGAAGTTGGAGTCCGTTCACGCTCCAGGAACGAGCTATCGAATGTTTATACTCCAACTCACGCTCTGGGAAGTTGGAGTCCGTTCGCGCTCCGGGAACGAATTATTGAATGTTTATACTCCAATTCATGCTCTGGGAAGTTGGAGTCCGTTCGCGCTCCGGGAATGAATTATTGAATGTTTATACTCCAATTCACGCTCTGGGAAGTTGGAGTCCGTTCGCGCTCCGGGAACGAATTATTGAATGTTTATACTCCAATTCACCCTATGGGAAGTTGGAGTCCGCTCGCGCTCTGGGAACGAGTTATTGAATGTTTATACTCCAATTCACGCTCTGGGAAGTCGGAGTCTGTTCGCGCTCCGGGAACGAATTATTGAATGTTTATACTCCAATTCACGCTCTGGGAAGTTGGAGTCCGTTCGCGTTCCGGGAACGAATTATTGAATGTTTATACTCCAATTCACGCTCTGGGAAGTTGGAGTCCGCTCGCGCTCTGGGAACGAGTTATTGAATGTTTATACTCCAATTCACACTCTGGGAATTTGGTGTCCGTTCGCACTCCGAGAACGAATTTTTGAATGGACTGTCGTGTGTTGGTCCAATTCAGCCTTCGACGTGATGGCTTGCTGCCGAGCTAGGGTTTCACTTAGTGAGTGGCCAGTCGTATCACAGTCACTCGCTATTTGAATAAATTCCATTGTTTATTGGAACTTAGCTCTTCGTGTGTTGTGATTGTTGAACGTTGTATTCGGTGAACCACAGCTCTAGCTCGAAGAGATAGTATTTTATTGCTAAAATAAGAAAATATGGCAAAGTCAGTGCCTTATTACAAATTCAAATTTCAGAATGTAAAGGAAACCTCAAAGTATTCATAGACTGAAGGAGCCTGCCATGTGTGACAGTGACGAGGATCTTCGTCGTTCCAGGCTCCTGAGTAAGTAGGTCCGCCACTGATGGCGTTTATCACCAATCTTCCACGGGGACAAGTCGAGTCCTCCTGTCTCGGTCGATTTCATGGAACCTGCAAAACTTTCCCATCTGGATTTGTCTCTCTGACGACGGTCTTGGTGTAGGTTTTTGATATTTAATTGTGCCACAGGTTTGTAAGTACAGGTCCTCTAGTGATGTATTCAGAGGAGTGTAACTGTCAAACATTGGATTCTTGCGCTGCGGGCCACGATTTTGATCTTGTTTTTTAGTTTGATTCACGATCTCTCTTCGCCGAGCTTGTTTATTTTTAATGTTCAACTGAACTTTTCCGGAGCTTTCACCGGACTGTTTGATCGCTACATTATTTTGGATCCCTTCCGCATTTGGTTCTGCGTCAGTTTGCTTCCTAGACTATTTCGCGTCTTCCCGTCTCAGGAATTGAGCTGCTTTGGCATGGAAACGGTCCAATGATGCAGGTGGTTTTCCAGCTAGCCAATTGCCGAATTCAGAATCGGGGTCGATCGCCTTAGTCAATGCCATAAGGATGGAGGTATCGTTTGGATTACTAATCTCTGCACATGCAGTATGGAATCTCTCTAAGTAACGCCTGAACGTTTCCCCAGGAGCTTGAGTAACGCTAGATAGAGTGTTGACATCTTTGGGCCTTGAGACGTGCATGCGGAACTGTTCAACGAATTTTTTGGCCAACTGGTCGAATGAAGAGATGGATCGAGGTGGTAGTCGAGTGAACCACATGGTAGCGATGCCCCCCAAGGATATGGGGAAACTACGACATTTCACTGCATCGTCTGCCCTGGCAGCGGTCATCGACCAATTTTAGAATATGTTGGTTGGGGTCGGAGTTTCCCTCGTACATGGATAGAGTGGGCATTCGGAATCGCCGTGGGGGTTCAACAGTAAGAATATCGTCCGTAAAGGGAGTGTGACTCCGGGAAACTCCCCAATCATCGTTTGTGAATCCCTGACTCTCACGGATCATCTGACGTATCATAGTTGATAGATGCGGCATTTGCGTGTTTTGTGCGGCCTGCACCGGAGTATGATTACGTTCCATACTTTGGGGTTGGACCGGATATTGTTGACGGTCCAAGTCTCGCCTTCTTGGCTCATAGTCTTCTGAGACGTACGGTTCAGGAGTACGCCCGCTATGACGATGGTCCAGGTCCGACTGATCTTGGGCGTCGACCCCCGATTCAGCCGCAACGTTAGTGGTGCGGTATTCTACGGTGTGGTGAAGAACGGCACCTCCTCGGGAGGAGGGTCCGGTTTGGAAACTGGCTGACGGACCAACTCTAGGTTGTCCAACGGTCAGTGTCGGTTGATTTCCAATGGGTGGCATATGACTCCCATCTAGCCGAGGTCATGGAGGCCGGTTCTGATAATCAGAGGATGAAGAACTCTCGCTGGATGAGCGAGAAGCATGGTCTCTCGTGGATCTCTTTCGTTTCTGGCGATCCAGCTTGTTGATTAGCTCAGCGTTAGCGCGTAGCTGTTCTTCTAGTTGCTGCCGACTCTGGGTCAGCTTTTGGAGTAGCAACTGCAACTCTTGTCGTGTAACCGGACCGGGCGGTTCAGAGTGCCCAGTAGCATCCTGATTAGATGGAGGTGGAGGCACAGGATTCTGTCTGTTCTTCTTGATTGACAGCGTTTGAGGTGGTTCTTGTGCTAACCATCTTGAGAGTTGAATTCCTTTCCTAGATTTTATGCAAATCTAAGTAGAAGGGAAGGAAGTTGGATTTAATGATCTGGATCTCTCTTTTAGATTTATTCAATTCGGTATCGATGACAGATCCAACAAGCAGGAGAAAATCTGGGTTTTCTCAGTGAAAGCACCAAAGTGTTTGCACCAAAATTGGCCACAACACTCTTCGGGACTCGTTGAAGAGATAACAATCAAGAGTACGAACTGAATATGAATACTATCTAACAAAAAATCCAAGCAATAGTAGAATAAAGACAAAGGCAAGCGATTTATAGTGGTTCGGCACGTTGCCTATGTCCACTGTGAAGTTTTAGCAATTTTATTGATCCCTTTCAACGTTTACAAGTGATTACAGCAAACAACAGCAGGTTACAACTGAAAATTCGAAATCAACAGCTAGTATACGATGTAGGATGATGAAGATCTCAATCCGGCAGAGTTTGGGCGCTTGAGAGTCGAAAGACCCATTTTCTGTTGGCTCTAGGGCTCTATTTATAGGCGTAGGTTGTTGATATTTCGCTGAAAACTCGAGAGACCACTTCTGGCACGTGAGGGGGCCCACACGTCTAGCCTCAGGAAATTTGGGCCCACTTCGGCATCGGTTCGAACTCCATTCGAACCAACCAAGAATTCATTCAATCGGGGTGAAATTTGGTGTGGACACTCTTCGACATGAATGCAAGCTTCTGTGAAAATTTCGTGGCATTTGGATCAGTGGATTGAGAGATATGATGGATTCGAGATGGGGTTCATTGTGTGGCCGTTTGGTTCGAAACCATCCATTCGAACCAATGGTTTCGAATCGATGGTGGCACGCGCCCTCGTGGTGACGTGGAGCGCAAACTTCGAACCGATCCAGTCTTCACTCCGAGTTGACCGCTTCGACTCCATGTATCTCGGCGCATTCGAACCGATGGATGACACGTCATCGTGGCTAGTTGACCCAGTGGATTCAAATGAAGCTTCACAGATGGATTCGAACAAGGCTCCAATAATGGGTTCGAACAGCTAATGCTTAGTGGATTCAAACAAGAATTCTTTGGATGGATACGAGCTTTGCAACCCCTCCATGGACATATGGCCTACCGACACGAAATAGATGGATTCGAAGCTGATGGAGTCGAACCGAGGCATTTCGATGGGTTCGAAGTCCATCGGTTCGAAGGTGATCGGTTCGAATGGTGTTGGATGATGGATTCAAAGACACCTACCATGATGGGTTCGAAACCAGTGTCTTTGCCTTCAGGTTGAATCGGTCATAACTTGAGCGTTTGAACTCGGATTGACTCGAAATTTGAGATGACGACTTCTATGATCTTTCTTTTCGTGTCCCATCAATTATGGCACAATCCGGGCTCGGACAAAATTCAGCGATATCCATAGCGAAATGGAGTATGACCAACTTCTGATACGAACTATTCTTCGCTTTCGATCGATCTTTTGTTATCGCGGCTTTGCCAAAAAGCGGGATAACAAAATTAAAAAGCCATTTATTTTACCCAAAATTTACACTATCTCCAGTTAACTCCAAACTAGCTCTAAAATGTAGTGCTCAACAATACGAACCCAACGCAATTCGTTTCGTCAAAAAGGGACCTCGTATGAAGAAGTTATGATATTTAGAAGTTTATACGAATTTAATATAAATTAATTTACCTTTTATTTTATTTTATTTTTAAACCTACTTCAATCTGGCCGTGCGATTAATCAAAGAAAATTTCGTCCGCTACTAGCATCTTCTTCCCCCAGGTTTTTCACGCATTCGAAACCCATCAAAGCCGCCGTTATCAAACAATTGTCGCGCCGCCTGCGATGATCGAGCCGTCGATCAGAGAGTGCCACACAAAGCGCCAAAACATGCTCCTCCCATGGCCATGACAGAGTGAAGCTAGTCGCTCTTTTTGTGGAAAAACACATGTGAATGGCCAACGTTCGAGCTCAATTTGTCGTCGATCCATCACGTTATTTTCAATCATACCAGTTGGATTCGATGATCTCGTTGTGCTCTTCAATGTTGTTGCTGAACATTTTTAGTAATTGTTGATGGATTGGAAGAAAAAGAGGAAGAAAAAGAGGAAGAAAGATCGAAGCATTTTTGGCCATTAAATTGTTTAAACGGCGACCATAAATTCTAGTTAGGTTTTGAGTGAAAATATAAATAATTAAGTCCTTTTATAGAAAAATTTCACGCACTATTCATCCAGAAATTTTTCGAACTGGAAACGAAGTGTGCCGCCTATCTTTTATAATGTTTTACCCCTATTCTAAATGCAATGGATTATATATTGATAGCCAATTCGATCGTATTTGGAAGATAGGTTTTCGAACCGAATTATTTAATTTTAAAATTTCACTTTAACAAAATTCTACGCTTTTAGCTTGCCCCAGAAAAACCGTAAATTCAGTTGACACGAAATTTAAAATCCTACAATAATATAACCTTAGGGATCAAATGAAACTAGTTTCGTCGAAATCCAAGAATATGTGAAAAATGGCTATTTTTACACGTTAATTAAATATTGAAATATTCAATTTCTACAAATTAGCTTTTACTTCAATATCGAAAGTTTACTAACATCATCAAATAGAATTTAATTCAACTTTATAAATCATTTTAATTCATATTTAATCCAAATTCCAATTATTTCTGCAATTTCGAATATTAAATTAACAATTTAAATATCCAATTAAATAAAGATATTCGAAATATAATTTATTCAGCTTATGAATTTAACTTGTGAATATTTAAAATTAATTAAGTATATGAATTTCAAATGACTAAAATTCTGGGTCGTTATATTAAGGAACAAGACAGTCAAGTTGGTGAAAGTTCAGTAGAGCGACAACGAAGAGGACTGTACTTGGGAGACAGAAGACAGGGTTAGAGATATTTGTCCTGATCTGCTATGTGGGTATGTTCTATATTTGCTTTATATAGATTGTTGCTAGTCAGATAAGCTAGTGTGATTGTTATGAGCTATTATAGATGATTGATATGTTTAGTACTTAGTCCTTACTGAATTTCGAGGACGAATTTCTTTAAAAGGGGATCCTGTAACACCATTAAGTTTTAATAACAGTATTCAGGAGATTTAATTAGCTAATTAAATAGAATAGTGTAAATATTAAAGTGGTAAAGGGATTGAGATTTGAAAATTTAATAAGGGCCCTGCTTAATTAAATAAAAAGAACGGGTTTTTGGAATGTTTTCATAAATTAACTAATGGGGAAATAAGGCAAGGGCATACGGGTAACAGCCGCACCCATTATCCCATAACCCTTATTTCCATTCTCGAAACTTTCATTATTCAAAATTCTAAAATGTAAACTAAGGCTCAGGCCAGCAACAACCTAAGGGAGAAAGAGGAGAAAAATCAATTAAAGCTAAGCAATCAAGTAAGAGGAATTAATCAAAGATCAAATCTCAAGTTCCTTATCCTAAGCAAGGTCAATAATAATCAAAACTATCTCTATTTTCATTTTTTTAAAGAGCAACAGATTTCGGTTTAAGTCTAAATCCATTGTGATGATTTTGATGATGATATGCTTAGAATACATAATATGTTATAACCAAAAAGTTTGGTTGATAGATGTTTTATTCGATTTTAAGGCTAAAATCGTTTATATTGGGTTTTAAATGCCATAAGGATTTAATATGTTATGTAAAACATTATTTTGGAGATGTGTTTAATTTTCTGTAGTTATCCAAGCGATGGATAATTTATTACGAATTTCCAAAGGAAAATATGAGTAATTGGGTTTAGAAATTAATTCGGTAATTATATAAAGGAATTTTGGTATGAAATTTATATATATGTTAGGTAACATAATAAAAGGGAATATTTATGATATTTGGGGATTTTTCCTAAGTAATTTACTAGGTATAATTTATTTAAGATGGAAGAATTTAAATTATTTTGTTAAAGGAAAGCGCTTCTTTGTTAATTATCTTTAACTAGTTTCTGAATAAATTCGGCAGTCTTTTAGGAAATATTTTTACAAAGTTTAAGGAAACAATTCATATTTTTACAAATAGGCAAGTTAGTTGAAAAGTATTACTTAAAAAGGCAATGTAACCAGTTTTGCATAAGTTCATTGTTTTGCCACTTCCAGTAGCTACCTTTTGACCCTATACATCCGCCCTAACCAAGTCGAAACTAATACACAATGTATCAATACGTTGGTATGTAGTGGATTGGAGAATAGCGGCAGGTATGGAGTCGAAACCAAGCTTTCGAAGGGGTCGATGCCTTTGTTTTTCTATCCAAAGAAATGCCACTTGCCATGCTTTTAAAAGAATGCTTTCGAAAGAGTTGGATTACTTTAATATAGCTTTCGAAGGGGTTGCCGCCATTTTGTTTAAAGGGTAGCTTTCGAATAAGTTGCCTTATTTTAAATCAATTCTTTTGAAAGGGTAGTCTGAACCCGGTCGAAACCATGCTGCCACCTTTATGCCTTTTGTATGGATTGAAGTCATCAAAGAGTTCAAAAGGTAGCTTTTGTTTTATAAAAGTAATAAGCCACTTAGCAATGTTTTCGAAAGGGCACCAGTAGCCACTTATACCAAAGGTTTTGAAACCTCTGAAAGGGATTTGGAAGCTATCATTCCAAATGTGTTAAGTGATTAATGCTCTCAAAAGGATAGTTCTGAAGCCATTAGTTTCCCCCAATCATTTTTATTTAAAGGTTAATGGTTTCGAAAGGGGTACTTTCATTTATATTCACTTTGATCGAAAAGTTATTTCAAAGGATAAAATCCAACGGTTTCAAACGGGGTACTTTCAAATGGTTTTGAAGTTATGCTTCTATGAATTCTATTAATACTTTCGAAAAGTATGTTTTTATGGTTTCGAAAGGCCTATGCTTTGTTTTGAAAAGAAGATTTGAATGCTTTCGAAAGATGTATTCTAATGGTTTCGAAAGTGAAGGTCTAAGGTTTCAAAAGCCTTAGTTTTCAAAACAAAGAACCCAATCTCATTTTTAGAGAAAAAGTCCATAGCAAAATAACTGAATTTTGAAATGGCTTTTAACTATGGAGTTTTTGAAGAAGCTTTCCTTGATAAAACCATATGTGAAAGAGATTAACCATGTTCCATTACTTCCAATGATATTAAAACCATAAATGTTGGTATTGTTATTTTATTATGTTTGTTTCTCCTAATATACATATTCATTGTATAATGGACCCATATTGTCTTTTAGGGATAAAAAAGGGCAGAATAACCTGTTAGGTTGACATAACAGTGAATATAAATTAAGTTAACTCTTGAGTGAGTAGAATTGCATCCGGGAGGTCCGATGGACCAAAAAAAGGATGCCCAAAGATTGATTAAAGATGTTGTTAGTTAAGACAGGTTCATAGTAAACTCAGGAAACTATATTTGGAAAGAGTTATTGGTAGGGACCAATAGGTTCGTCGTGATCCCATGAAAACTATTTCAAAATAAAGTTATCGACAAAAGTCAATATGTTCTTAGTCAATCCATGAAAACTATGATATGCAAGAAGCTACTAGAGAATCCAATAGGTTCAGGGAGAACCCATGAATTAATGAAGTTATTAGCGGGGTCCAATAGGTTCTTAGTGATCCCAAGAAATTTATGAGACCGGACGATGGTCCACAAGCTTTAAACAGGTTAATAGCCAACCTATGAAAACTAATAGATTAATAGTTACCTTGGAAACTATTACTGAGATAGATTGTCAAATAAATGGAGATTGGAAATCCAGAGTAATTTACTTGTTTGCATATGATCTTAACATTTAAGTTGCTATGTTTTAACCATTGTGGATGTAGGAGCGCAATATATGGTTACTATAATTTTTTAGATAAGATACTAATGATGGGAAAACCCTTTCTAATAATCGCCGTCGTCTCACTAGATATCCAAATGGTTTGAGATGGTATGTTATTATTCATACTAATATTTATGTCTAACTCGAAGTTTATGTTTTCTCTTTAAACTCTTAGGTGCTCAATTAATTTGGAGTAGTTTGAGAGTTGAGGATTTCAGGTTCTCCTTGAACAAATAAGCTTCCGGAGACGTGGAGTAGGCTAGTTAGCTAGTATGAGATCTTTTCTATTTTGATTCCGATGTGTTTTGTTGCAAAGGCAATGTTGTTTATTGCCTTTGTTTAGACTCTGATCATCCATTGGGGCATCTTCATATGTCTCTAGTGGCGTATGTTGTAATAATTATATTTTCTCTGAACATGATTCTCGAATCTAGGATTATGTAATGAATTTGAAATGACTTCAAATGGAATGAGAAAGCTGTTTATAATTTTAAAAATTCTCCATATCTATGTGTTTCTGTTATATAAATGTATCTTACATTACCGTATTTGGTTGTCGAGGATTAATGATTAGGAATAATTGCAGCATTCGTAGCTGTTAGTTTTGGACCTCCAAATGGGGGATGTTACACCAAGTTTTCCTTAAATCCAACTTGAGACCTTTTCACCAACTCGGGTTGGACCCGAGTTTGCCTCGGGTCTAACCTAAGAACTTCTTTAATTAACTCGATGCCAAGACAATCCAATCAACTCGGTGCCAAGTCGATCCTATCAACTCGGTTCCTAATCGATCCAATCAACTCGGTGCGAAGTCGATTTTGACACTTGGTTAGCCTGAATTCGCCTTAGGTCAACTTTAGGTGGCTCATGTCATGCATTTCTGCAATTCTTCCTAGCACTTCACTCTTCAATTTGCTTTGCCATTTCATCATTTTGCATCCAATTCAACTTGTCATCGAGATAATGTGCAAAGTTTTCTAGCTTTGGTTATCTCTTTGTTTTTATTCGACTATCCGAGTTCATTCTGGAACGGTTTGAAATTTTAGGTGTAATATTTTCCCTCTAAGGTACATGTTACGGATGTAAGTTGTGCTTTGCTTAAGAACAAGCTTCATCAGCAGCAATTATTTTTGGTGTTCTAGCTCTCCGGTTATCCATCGATCGAAGCTATGGTGAATAATCTGGTTCCTTCGGATTCATTGTCATTCCGTACCATTCTAGCTAAGGACTCCGATCCTTGCTTAAGCATTAGTTATAAATCACAATAAGATCATTTTCATCTGGAGTTATGATATCTTATACTTATATCATCTCGTAATCATCCAAGAATTATCTATTATAGTCTAATTACAAGGTGTTCGTGTCCTCACGCCAAGTCAACGTCCACTCTATGGTCAATCCCATCGTATCCTCATTGAGTCCAATTCACTCATTTCTCCTCAAGTCCATCCACTCACTCTGCGGTGATGGGACTTACTCCCATACAAGCTCAATCCACTCGCTCTCTGGCAAGGGGGCTTGTACATTACGGTCATTGCCCTATTCCTCCGAACAAAACTACCATGTACAATCAATATCAGCCATCATGTTCATGTGATTTCAAAAATGAAATATTTGAATTAAAGCAATTAAACAAATGTCTAAGACATTCATCTCAGGCATCCAACTTAGAATGTGCCTAGAGATAATTGAGGTCTCATACATGTGTAAGAATCCTTAGGTTATTGTTGCCCTATTTATTCGAAAAAATGCAAAATAAGGGAGTCAAACCTGACTTCCATCCATCCAAATCATGGTATTTCAAATATCGACCCAATCCATAGTCGTATCTTGATGCATTCGCTGCAAATGACGGCTGCTCTGGTTGAACTGCTGTAATTTGGTTCCTTTCGTCTGTTGTAGCTAGTTATTCCAAACCAGCTTTTATGTTAGATCATGAAGGTATTCACACTCGTTCGTTTCATGTCCATCCAGTTTATAAAATAGGAAAAACTTTCCAGACTTTCTCTCCCGATCTATGTGTTCTCTCTTAGTTGGCCTTCGATAGGCATCTACCCTTAATATCTAGGTATATACTCTCTAGGATTCAAATTTTTCAGTGTAGGAAGAGAACTTCGATTCCCTTCTTTGCCTCTTTGGTCCTCTAAATTTTTCATCAACTTTTAACTTTCGTTTATCTTTACCATATCCTGCTCTGGATGGTTCTCCATCATCCACATCATTAACTTTGGGATTATTAGCTTCAACATCTTCTTAGCGTATATATCTCTTAGCTTTAAAGTAAAACTCCACAAGATCCATCGATGGATCCCTTTCCAACGCAATTTTAAAGTTTATCTTGCTTGTGTTTCAAGACACTGCCGCCAACAGAACCATCGGTGGATCTGGCTTATCAACTACGATGGCTGCCATTTTAAACATCGTCAGATAACTTTTCAAGGTATCTCCTGCCTGTTTCATCACACTTGATAACATCATAATATTCTTTGGTTAAGAGACATGAACTCTTAATTATCTTAAGAAACTATTTACCTATCCAGTCCATGGGCTTACGGACCCATTCTCGACCTGCTTGAACCACATAGCAGACAGCTTCGTCAAGTATAATGGGAAGCATCGCCCCATTACCTCTTTAAATGCATCCAATACCTCCATATGTTGGATATATCTCATCTGATAAACGGTTGTATCTATCGTTCCATTGTATAATACCAATGTTGGTAGCTTAAAATCGAGTGGATTCCGTGCATATTAGATGTTAGGGGTAAATAGATTCATATTTATATCTTCCAACCTCTACTCTAGAGGTCCACCTCTCACTATCCTTCTAATCATCTTCACAATATGGTTGTTGTCGTCTAATAAAAGTCTTCGATCCATAGCTATATTTTTCTACCCTTCCTATGGGGAAACTCTACCACATACTCCTTTGGTTGTACGTTTTCATTTTGATCCTCACCTCCAACTTCACCCTGCCCCCCTTTTCTACAGGAAAACTATGGCACATGCTCCTTTGGTTGTTGTGCATTTTTTACTCTGATTTGTGTTTCTGGCTTCAACGTTGTCCGCTCTCATCATCCCAACTCACACTAAGCCCAAACCAACATTACCCCTGAGTAAATTCATCTCAACACTGACCTATTTTGGTCGTGAGGGAACTTTTCTAGTCTTCTCTGCTGCAACTCCAAATGCTCCTACGTTGGATGCTGCCATCTAGTTCTGAATTCCAACTTCTTCGGCTGTTCTTTGTTGATCCATCATTTTGAAAAGTCCATCTATCATCCCTTTATGTCGCGCTATTATTTCACCATGCATCTCTTTCATCATCCTCTCCATCTCTTTTTTTGTCAAGTAGAAATATGGATTTGAACTAGAAGACGCCTCCTGGTAGCCCCCATGCTCTCCTATGACTACTCCGGTAGAATGCCTCTTCATCGCTTCTAAACCTCAAATCCAAGCTTTAGGTCGTCAAATCTAACTCTTTCTCAGTGAAAGCACCAAAATGTTGACGCCAAAAATGGATCAAACACCCAAAGAATTGTGAAAATGTTGGGATCTAGTAAAAATCTATCGAAAAAGTAAAGAGAACACTAGAATTTTATAGTTGTTCGGAAAATACTTTGGTCTATATCCTTTTAATCCTTCTTATTAATTGTTTCTCTCTAGAATACAATGATCATAATAGGAAATCCAAACTACTATTTTGTAGATCTCGGTTTGTATTAGAATTAAGAGTTAATGAAGAAAAAGGTTGATGAGTTGTAGATCTAGAGTCCAAAAATCCATCCTATTTTTTCTTCTAGCTTCTCTTGCACTTACAAGCATCCTCTTGCATCGTAGTTAAAGACAACTCTTTGAATCAGCAAATCATTAGATCCGAGATCACAGGCTCAACAAATCAACTGGAGTAACAACAATAAGTCGTGGGCCAAAATCCATCATCTCATCAACTTGGTAACGAGATGATGTCAACTCGGTACCGAGTTGATGTTAACTTGGGCTGGACCCGTAACAACCCTACTTTCTACATTGTAATTAAATAGATTAAAATAAAATAAAATGGTTTAAATGCGATAATCGTTAATTGGTACCTATAACACACCTAATTTTTAATAACATTATGCAAGAGATTTAATGTTAATATTAGAGTGATAAGGGGATTGAGATTTGAAAATTTAAACTAGAGGCCAATTTAATTAAATAAATGGGGTACGATATGTTTCATAGGTTAATTAATAAGAAAACAATTAACATAGGGGTATTATAGGAATTTCCACCATCATGATCCTATTATACTTAAAATTCGCCTTTCATTTCCTTTTTCATGTTATTTTTTGCGAAACACAAAAAAGTAAAACCTTAAGCTCAAGCCGGCCATTACCTAGGGGAAAAAGAGGAGAGAAATTCCTCTAAAGCTAAGGAATCAAACTAATGGAATTAATCAAGGATCAAATCTTAAATTCTTTATCCTATTCAAGGTGAATAATAATCAAAACCTTATATATTTTGTTTTAATGATCATTTGATTTTGGGTTTAAGTTTGAATTCATTATGACGATTTTTAATGATGATATGCTTGGATTTCATGTATGATGTATTCAAACAAGTTTGTTTGGTAATTGTTTTATACGGTTTTAAGGCTATTGTTTATTTTGGATTTCGAACGCCACGAGGAATTTATGTATTATATAAAACATTGATTTGGAGATGGGGTCTAATTTTTGTAATTTTCCAAGCTATAGAAAATTTATTATGAATTTTCAAAGGAAAATATGAACCATTGGATTTAGAAATTTATTTTGGCTATATTATGAAGAATTTGGGTTTGAAATTTATATATTTCGTTAGAATATCGATTTTCATCATTTTGATTGTGACACCTATATAAGTCAATATTATTGTGTACTAATCATTTATGCAGAGGATTCATTGAAGATTCAGAGTTAGGAAGCTAGCAAGTTGTTATTCTTTTGTATAGAGTCTATATATTATTAGAAAGATGTTAAAATCTCTTTGATATGCTATATATTCACTAACATGCACACAAACTTTGCATATGCACAAAAGCAGGCTAAATCAGCCCGTTGAATGGCACCATTCAGCCGTCTGAATGCTGAAACGTTGAATAATTTTCTATGTAGTTTCAGCCGGCTGAATGGTATCGTTCATACATAAGGCCAAAAATAGCATATTTGCTTGCTGTATCGAATTTCAAATAAATCAAAAGGCTGAATTGAAAAATTCAAGCGACCGATTACCTATAACGGCTAGTTTTCTAAAGGGATGCTTATCTTTAATGAAGAGAAACATCTTCTAATCTAATAGTTGCATCTGTTCTTTTCATCATTCCTTTTCATCAAACAACGCAACTCTTAAAACTCTATAAATAGGGTCTAGAATTAAACAAACAATTAACTTAACTGATTTTAGTGTTCTCGAATTCTTATCTCCTATTTTCTATTTTTTGCACCCAAATTTCATACATTCTCTGATTATCGATCACTCTATCTTCCATATTCTTCAATCATTGCACTATATATCATAAAGGAGAAGATTATAAGAAGATTGTTCTTAATTGACATATCGACGCTATTTAAAGAGCATACTATAGTCAGATACTTTTGTTCATTTATAAAGAAGTCCTGTTCGGTTGCTTATGTGATAGAAGTCCTCTTCGGTTACTTAGGCAATAGAATTTTTTTTCGGTTGCTCAGATGATGTAAACCTATTCCTCTGGATTAAGTAAGGGTTGCAAGTTTAATTCCAGAAGGAGTCTGGGACTGGACATAGAACGGGAGTTTGAACTAGTAAAAAAAATCTCTGGTGTCATTTACTTTACTACATTATTTATTTACTCAGTTTTTATTCCGTAGAAGCAGTTTATAAATTCATCCATATTACACGACCATATATCATAGTCACTTTCATTTGGTATCAAAGCAAGGTCATCTTACAACCATAACATAGTTATTTGATATTTTAGTATGGAAAACAACACAAGCACTGTAACTAACACAAGTTTCCTTGAAGGCCAATCTACTCCACGACCACCACTATTTAATGGAATAAACTATAACTATTAGGCTACTAGAATGACAATTTGTATACAAGCTAATAATTATGAAACCTAGAATGTTACTTAAACTAAATATACCATACCTACTACAGAATATTCACAATGGTCTAACACACAAAAACTAGATGCTATACCAATATTAAAGCCATGGATATTTATATTGTGATTAGACAAGAATGAGTTTAATAGAGTGAGCTTGTATAAAACAACTTATGAAATTTGGCATACACTTAAAATTACACATGAAGGTACTAACATAGTAAAGGAGAGTAAAATTTCTATGCTCAAAAATCAGTTCCAAAATTTCAAAATGAAGCAAGATGAAATAATAAATGAAATGTACTCTATATTCCAAGATATATATCATTCTCTTTTAGCATTAGGAGAAACATATACGGACTTTGATATTGTCTCAACAATCATCTACTTTCTAATGGATGAGTAGGGACGAAAAGTCTTAGCGATCGAAGAGGCTAACGACATTCCAACCATTAAATCGGATGAGTTGATAGGAAATCTAATACTTATGAAGTTAATCTCCAGGCAAAATGAGTACAGGCTCAAGATATGAAGAACGTATCATCCCAAGCTGAAAAGGATGAATCAGGTTCAGATGAGGAAGATTTGACGTTCATTGCTGAAAATTTCAAAAATAAAATAAAATTCAAAAGGAGCAACAAATTCAAAAACAACAAGAACAACTCTAGCGACAATAATAACAACAATAAACTATCATCTTCTGCTCTAGAATGTTATGAGTGTCACAAGAAAGGTCACATTAAGAAGATCGTCCTGATCGAAAGAGAGACAAATTTAATCATGAGAAAGACAGATTCAGAAAGAAAGTTTTCTCTATCCCTTGGGACGATTCAAAATCATCTTCATCATCAGATAGTGACTCAGACAGCGATACGAAACAAGCCAATGTATGTTCTATGGCCAAAAATGAAGAGGTAAGTGATCTAACTTTTGATGATTTATTTGAAATAAATTCTGAATTACTTGACAAAACAAGAAACATCAAAAGAAAGTATAAAAAAACTCTTGAAAAATAATAAAGAACTATCATTAAGGTAGATATGTTAAGAGATGAGAAACAAATTTTAGAAGAACTTGAAATCTCTCAAGGATCTTATTCTAATAAAACATCTCAACTCTCTTTGTTAAGCCAAGAAATAGAAACTCTGAAGGAAAAGAATGATACTCTTTTAATTAAAAATCATGATCTTAAAACTAATGTTAAAATATGGGAATTAGACATTTCTAGTCTTAAAACAAAATTAGATGATATTAGTAAGAATACCTCTAATTTTAACAAATGTAGAGGAAATCTTTCTAAAATTATAAAAAATTCTCAAATAGTTTCAAATAAAAAAGGACTAGGATATTAGCAAACTTCTTAAGTTATTCCAAAGAAAAAGGATTCTTTACATAACAATTTTAAAAGGAATAATAATAAGATTGAAAAATCTATTTCAAAGTTGCAAATTATTTTGAATCAATTAAGATTTAGGTTCCTAAAATAAATAATTCTTTGATTAGAAACAAATATATGAAATCTTTTACAGAAATTGTTCAAAAAAATAAAAAAATTGTTTTTGAAAGGAATTCTGAACCCTCTTGGGTTTGGCTTCCCTAGGCATAACTTTTTAGGACCCAAATAAAAAGGTGGGTACCAATGTTAGTACTCTATTTTTCAAGAACCGCTTAAAAAGAGAGGAAAATGGATATTCGACAGTGGTGGCTCAAAACACATGACAGAAAACAAAGAGATGCTAACAAACATTATCTACTCAGATGGAGGATCTGTCACTTTTGGAGACAATTCCAAAGGATATATCATTGGCAAAGGCGATGTAAGCAATAACGATATATCTAATTTACCTCTTATTACAAATGTTTTATTAGTTAAAAATTTAAAAGCATAATTTGCTTAGCATTAGCCAACGGTGTGACAAAGGATTCAATATATCTTTTTATGAAAATAAGTGTAGCATTTTTGATCAAAATAAAAATCTTATTTTTGAAGGTTTTAAAGATAAAAATATATATGTTTTTAATATGAATACTAATATGTGTTTAATAGCTAAAGAAAATGATCCTTGGTTATGGCACAAAAGATTTTGCGATGTTAATTTCAAAGCTATAAACAAATTATCTAAAAATGAACTAGTAAAAGGTTTACCAAAAATGAATTTTAAAGCAAATAATATTTATGATGTTTGTCAATTAGGAAAATTATCAATATCATCTTTCAAATCAAAGAAATATATTTCTAGTATACAACCACTTGAACTATTGCATTTGAATCTTTTTAGTCCAACTCAAGTTCAATCTATAAATCATAGAAAATATGTATTTGTTATAGTCGATGATTTTTCAAGATATATTTAGACTATTTTTCTGAAAAATAAAAGTGATACTTTTGAAAATTTCAAAATTTTTGTTAAAAGAATTCGAAATCTCAAAAACTTAAAAATTAAAAATATTAGAAGTGATCATGGAGGTAAATTCGAAAATGAAGCTTTTGTACATTTTTGTAATCAAAAGGGAATTTACCATAATTTTTCTTTTCCTACAACACCATAACAAAATGGAGTTATAGATAGGAAAATATAACTTTACAAGAATGTGCAAGAACTTTATTAAACAGAAGCATTTTATCAAAATATTTTTGGACAGAAGCCGTAGCAACTGCATGTTATGTTCTGAATCGTGTTTCCATCCGACCACTAACTAAACACATAACATATGAACTATTTCATAAAAGAAAACCAAATATTTCATATTTAAAAGTTTTTGGTTCAAAATTTTTTATTTTAAACACAAAAGATCGGCTTGGAAAATTTGATCCAAAATTCGTTGAAGGAATTTTCATAGAATATTCGAAATGAAGCAAGGCTTATCGAATTTTTGATGAAAGAACAAAAACAATCGAAGAAACCCTAAATGTTTCCTTCGATGAAAATTTTAAATTTAATAAAATGTTGAGGATGATGAGATAATAACCAAGACAGTCACAAATACGGTTACTCAAAATAATTTTGAAGAATATGAAAACATGGTTCATAATTTTAAAGAAGATGAAACCAATTTCCATACTGAAAACGAATTAAAATATGCTCCTAGGATTTTGCGAGATCACCCAATAGAAAATGTCATGGGAGAAATTGATTAACATGTCAGAACTGGAAATCAACTTAATCAAATGGGCCATGTAGCATTCCTTTCTAATATTGAACCTAAAAATTTCAATGAAGCCTCTACTGATGACTATTGGATGATAGCTACGAAAGAAGAACTAAACCAATTCGAATGAAATGAAGTTTGGAAATTAGTTCCTAGACCGAGAGATCAAATAGTTATTAGTACTAAATGGGGTTTTAAAAATAAAGAAGATGAATAAGGAAATATAACTAGGAATAAAGCTAGATTAGTTGCACAAGGATATAATTAAGAAGAAGGAATTGACTATGAAAAAAGTTTGCTCCAATCGCTCGACTAGAAGCAACACATATCTTATTGGCTTTTGCATATTTTCATAATTTTAAACTTTATCAAATGGATGTTAAAAGTGCATTTTTAAATGGATATATTAAAGAAAAAGTTTATGTTGAACAATCTCCTCTATTCTCAAATGAAAATTTTTCGGACCATGTCTATAAACTTAAGAAAGCTTTATACGATCTAAAACAAGCACCCCGTGCTTGGTATGAACATCTTAAAAGCTATCTTATAGATTCTGGCCTTGAAATTGGGAAGGTTGATCAAACTCTTTTTACTAAACGAAGTAAAAAAGGATATTTTAATTATTCAAATTTATATTGATGGTATAACTTTTGGTTCTACATATGATAAGTTATGTCAGGAATTTTCTAATATAATGACCAAAGAATTTGAAATGTCACATATGGGAGAATTATCTTACTTTCTTACATTACAAATTAAACAACTAGATAAAGGAATTTTTATTAATTAATAAAAATATTGTAATAATCTAATTAAACGCTTTCGTATGGAAAATACTTCTGCCAAACCAACTCCAATGAGTACAACAATACATCTCGATAGAGATGAAAATGGAAAGATTGTTGACCAAAAATTATATTGAAGTATTATTGGATCATTACTTTATCTAACTGCTAGTACACAAGACATAATGATGAGTGTTTGTTTGTGTGCTCGACTTCAAGCAAATCCTAAAGAATCACATATGCGAGCAGTGAAACGAATATTACGTTATCTGAGCAAAATCAAAGATTTCAGACTTTTCTATCCCAAAGATTATCCTCTCGTGTTAGTATCGTATAGTGACGCTGACTTTGGAGGATGTCGAACAAATGAAAATTACGAGCGGGACTTGTCACTTCATTGGACAATCCTTAGTCTCCTAGTTTAGCAAGAAATAAAATTATGTTTCACTATCGACATGTGAAGCAGAATATATTTTTGATACTTTAGCATGTGCTAAAGTCATCTACATGCAACAAACGCTTCAGGATTTTGGAGTTAATTAATCGAAATCAACTATTTTTTGGGATAACACAAGTGCTATAAAATTATCTAAAAATCTTGTAAATCATTCACGAACTAAACATATTGACATTCGTTGCCATTTCCTTCGTGATAATATCGATAAGGATACAGCCAGATTAGAATTTGTATCCTCTGAAAACCAACTGGCTGATATATTTACAAAACCTTTAAATGAAAATATCTTTATAAAACTAAGAAGAGAATTAGGAATTTTATCATTAAAAGATTTATAATTATTTTCATTTGAATTTTTATTTCAAAAATAAAAAATTTCAAAAAATTAACTTTCCATGCCTCGAACTCTGGTCTCTCACTTTAAAGTCATGTGCACTACCACTCTACTACATGTTACTTCACAACAAAACCATATTTTCAATTCCTAATATACTTTTTCTAAGCTTATCTACCATTTCTACCTTACATTCTTTCCTTCTTTTTAAAAAATCATTATTCTCTAGTTAAAATCTATTCCACCTCTAATTCTCTTACTATTTCTGGAATGCTTTGTATTATAAATACCTTACTTTCATTTAAATTCATATTTCATTTAAAAGAAAATGAAAATTTTCTATCAACCACTTATAATAATATCTTCCCACAATAATTTTGAATCCTCCTCAATTGACTACACCCCTAGTTCGGGTTCAATCAAGTTACCTACTCCTACACTATCTATGAACCTGTTCCCATTGTCCCCTTCCACTCATACTTGTTATATTCCACCTGGAAAAAGAACCAAACACTCTTTATTATTTGGCTTTCCCTCTACTTGAAGGTTAAAGCTAAGCGTTTAAGCTTCTTGGAGCAAGTTGCATTAAAATTCTATGGATCTCCATCTAAGAGCATGGTTCATCAACCTTCTCTTATTCGTTCTCCTACTTGGCACAATCTCTGGGAACAACTGCTACAACGTACCCTAGTGTCACCAAATTCTTAGGAATGTGGTAATGGTGGGTCTCCTCTCCGACCATTATAGGAGAGCACCAAGATTGAGCCAGAAGATTGTAAGATTCCCAGCTTTTCTTCTAACTCTGTTTAATTTTTGTTCTTTATATATTTTTTTACTATTCCATTGTCTGTTTATAATAAATAATTTTTTTTCTTGCAAAATGGTGTTTAAAGGCTGAATATTATATGAAACATATAATTTTGCCTAGATTCAGCCGTCCGACCTCCCTGTAAACTGCCCGTAGAATATATTGATTTTTGTACTTTTTTTGCAGGAAAGCATTCAGATGGCTAATTACGGTAACTCGGTTGGTTGAATGTTCTCAGAATAGTTTTTTAATATGGGTTTCTAACCAAATAGCCCATTCTACCCACTTATTTACCCTATCTATAAATTTACTTTTTCACTTTTTCACTTTTTAACTTCTTACCGTAGAACCCTAGCCTCCATTTCTTCAAAAAAAACTCCATTTTTTCCTACAAATTTAAAACATGCCTCCAAGTTGGACCTTTTGAAGATCAAATCCGAGCTTGGTTGGAATGACACTGTTGTTGCTCGCTTCAATAGCATGAAAAATTCGAACATCTTCGAAGGAGCTTTCATGAAATTCCTCGATTTAGCAGCCTATAGAGTTCAAGAGATAGCGGAGAAAAATTACTTTGAAAGTCTCATTGGGCATGATCCTAATAATATCAAAATTAATCATCTTTTGGTCAAACTTTTCCTTTCTAATATGAAACTTGATCACCATAACCCCCAATACCGTAAAGATTATTTTCATTCATTAGTTTGTGGTGTCAAAATTTTCATACCTTTACTAAAGATTGGGATATATATTGCACTGTCCATATCAAGGAACGGACATAGCTGAAATTGAAGTTGGTATGGTCCATCGTGATGAAGTTTCGCATCTTTTCCTATCCGATCAACGTACAAATCTAAATGAGATTAAATCAACTGCTTTTAGACCCCAAGCTCGCCTCATTCACCGAGCTTTTATTCGTTCTTTGCAACCATGCACGGGTAGCTATGAGAAATCTTACAAACGAGACTTTCAAGCTCTCTATGCTGTAACTCTCATCAACTAGTGAATTGGGGTAAAATCATTTTAGATGAATTTCAAGATATCACAATTCGTCAGAAATATATGACAATTCACTACGGGGCTTATATTATGAGTCTATTGCTCAAATTTTGTGTTCGAGTTCCAAATTATGAATATTCCACCATTATTGAACTAGGAGCCAAAACTTTAGGCTCAATGGATCTTCCTCACCGTCCTCCACATCAACAAATTATTTCCTTCCAAGAATGGGCACAAAACGTTGGATGAGGTGTTCCTTAACCCCGTGACACGAATATCGCTTCCTCTTCACAATCCTACTAACAACCAGAAGAAGAGGATGACGATTCCATTCAAATAATTGGCTCGGATACCTCCTTAAGACAAGCCATTATCACCTTTTCCCGTAATCAATCCAAGCTTCATCGTGACATCAGATCACATGAAAAGAATACTGAAAAGAAATTCACTTCTATCAAAAGATTTCTTTACAGGATTTGGGACAAAATTTCTTGCTCCGGTTCAATACCTGCCGAAGCTTATAATCCAACTCCTTTCCAATGGTCTTCAAGAAGCTCTAAAAATGTAGATGATGATAGCGATGATCTATCTCCTTCTATCTAGTTTATTCTTTTATGCTCTATGAACTTTTACGATATCTTGGTTTGTAATATTCTTTTCAAAACTCTAATGGTTCTACGTGATTGAGTATGTAATATTGTGACTATATGATGTCATGACTATGTTTGTATGATGTTATGACTACTATGTTTTGTTTTTATTTTTTTTTATTTTGTCTCTACGTGCTGTTGTCTCTAGCATTTTATATTTATCTTTCCTTTTTGTCGATGACAAAGGGGGAGAAATTTGGTATAAATTTGTTTAAGTTATTGTGCATATAGACAGGGTGTAACGACCAGCCCTTCTTGACCTCGAAAATCGACACAAAATACCCCACAGTATGATAAGCCGACGATCAAGTGCCGGAAAAGTCAGATTGTTGAGGAAAAAGAAAGAAGGTAAAAGAAAGAAGGAACTAAACAATATCAAAATCTCACTGTCGCAGCGGAATAAAATATAATAGTCAATAACAGATCTTTACACAAAATGAAAACTATATCTGTTTTATACAATATATCATCGGAGTATCTCATACAAACAACATTTACCAGACATACAATCCCATACAATCACAGCAGCGGATATATATACAAGTACGAATAATACGTCTCGGACTCCAGCTCCTCTCCTGCTCCAAAGCATCCTGTCCTGAACATATAATTCTCTGTCTGACCCGAGCATTATAATGAAATAACACCCGAGTCAGTCTGGAATACCAGCTGATAATAATGCACCCAAATTGATTATTAAAGTTTCAAAGTTCCTTTGAAAACAAAAGCATCTCGTAAGACCACACCACAAATAAACATGTCGGGTTTTTACCTTACGATAGCTAAAACACTTTTTATAAAAATCCTCTGATATTATAATAGGGTCTATATACAAATACTTATAAAATAGCCGAAATTGTTACATTCATTAAATTCCAGCTACTAGCCACAGAGTGGGTAATACAAACAAAACTCGTAAAAGGCTCGTAGGGAGAATGGACTCCAACTAATGACTAGGCACTGGGGTAACACCTATCATACTACCTGGTCTAGATCAGTGTATCGAGGACCACGCCCGATCCTCTACAACACAAGGCCCGGACTACCCCTTACTGGATAGTCCCGAGTAATATCACCCCGCGGTTGGGATCAGCAACCTCACCACTAAGCCGAAATAAAAGGGACATCTAGACAAGAACGACCTTACCTGGAAATGGGTGCTACCCACCAAGCCTTTCTGCATATCCCCTAATTTTCAGTAATTCCCGGTTGATGAGGCTTGAGGCTAAGCGTTACCTTTTAAAACGTTTCACTTAGAATGCCCATCGCCCACCTAACGATGTTCCGAAAGCATTCATCCATACAAGTCCGTCCCGGGTTCGAACAGAACCGAAGGCACTACTCCTACCACATCCATTTTGGAAATATCCGCAAGATTAGTAGCGACTAGCCCTTGCACTTCACTGCTCCATCTTCGACTCCGAACACGTTTTTCCACCAAACGTACAAATCGGATCGAAGTGGTTTTCGAGAAATAAATCTTGATCCCGGTCTCTTCGTAACGATCAACGCATTTGTCCAATATTAATAGTCGGTGAATGAACTATCAATTAACATTCACAAACATCCATCACATAATAAATAATTCGCCCAATTATTTATTTCTTTAAAATATCTTTACAAGATATATTTTCGTTTTCAAACCACTTTTGAAACAGTTTCAAACCCAACTCTTTCCATGGAATAAATTTCCCAAATTGTTTCTTCCCTTAAAAACATCCAAGTACCAATGTTTAAGGTTTAAAATAATTTAAATTCTTTATTCTTGCAAATACATTAAACATTTATATTAAAACTTCTTACATACTTGATTTAAAATATATATATACTTTTAAAAATATCTCAAATAAAACTGCTTAATAAAATATAAACTATTATCTTTAAAATAAAGTTAAGTCGTACTATATTTTAAAATAAAGTTATGAAACTCTATAAAATTTCTAAATTATACTTTGATTGATTATCTTTAAAATAGAACCATTTTATAAAGTATAAATAATAATAATAATATTCTTTAAAACATAATTCTAATTACCTTTTAAAAATAATTACTTCTATAACTACTTTGATATATGTTCACTTTTAAAATTCTTACAACTTAAATAATTTTCTTGAAACCATTCTTTAATATAACTTCAAACTCTAACGTTTCAAAAATCTATTTTAAAAACGTACTTGGCTTTCAGGTAAATGCACTTTCATCTTAGAATAACCAAAGAATTCTTTTTTATCAATCCAACACGTTTTATTCCAATTCAATTTTACGTTCATCCAGTAAAATCCTTTCCATACTTTAAAAATAGCTCCTTTTATTTTAAACACATTGCTATTTCCTAGAAATCACTTTCAAACATGCATTTAAAATATTTAAAATAAGCTCTAGAAATTATTTAATTGAAAGTAATACTTAAGGAAATATATAGGAGTTTCCTAAGTATTTTAAATAAAATTTAACTTTTAAAATAAGGTTACTAAATCAAATATTCATATTAAAATTTCCTTTTGAAAACTTAATAATACTTTACCTTTTTTAAAAATAATTAAATACAATAATTACTTAATAAAATATTTGCTTTCACTTAAAAACATTTTAAAATAATATTTCTTTCTAAAATATTCTAAACATATTTAAACTGCAAATTTATAATTTGAAAGCTTTCTTAAAAACAAAATACAATTTCTAGGAGAAAGAACACTTCCCATTCTTTAAAATAAATCTCGCTATTATTTTTAAAAATTCTTAATTCCCTTTTTAAACCACAAATTCAAACACTTCGTATTATCAACTAATCACTTGAATTTAGTTCCTTTTAAATTCTTTATTTAAGAATTTCTTTAATTTTCCTTTAAAACCAATTTATTTATATTTTAATTTCCAGGTTGTATTCACCAAATCAGAGCACAACACAATTAAATTCCAATTTATCTATCACAGTAAATAAACAGAGCATAGCATAACAGGATCTAAAACAATTTTATCACAGAATATAAATGTGATATATTACAGAATAAAAATAAATTTCTATTTGTAAGGAATCCAGTTGGATCCCTCCAACCTATTTTCCCTGCATCCACAGATATTTGCACAACAATATATATCGATTCAATTTGATAATAATTATCATATTCAACCAATCAAGCAATCATTTAAATATTGACTATTACAATTAACTAATATTCCAGATGTGAGTGAGATAAACTCACCTTGAATTTTCGACGAGCGTTCAAATTTAAATTAAATCAAACGGTGTTCGATTTAATCTAAATTTTTACTTGCTCGGAATGATTCCAGAACTGCTCCACAACATAGTACGCGTCTCTGCGATTCCGGCGTCGCCAGTTTCATCGAAATCTGATAAAGTATGTACTGGATATGAATTTTCAAAGTTTAAATATAAAATTTAAAACAAGTTTTCTTTTTTTTTAATTTTACCCAAACATTCTCAAGCCGCTAGATCTGGAAACCAACATCAAGGCCGCACGTTGACTTCTTCTCTCCCTCACGCGATACACAGCAAAAGCGAACCGAACATCGCCGTCGAACAATCGAAAGTCACGACCACCATGATAACATTTAGGATGATCAAAAACTTCCACGCTGAAGCCACAAACTGCGTGCACCCACGGTCAGAATGCGGCCAAGCTCGGCCTAGCCGTTTCTTCAGAAAACTTGTTCGAACGCGTGACCATCGGCCCTCAACTACGTCTCCAAACAACAACGACACCCTAGATCCACCGTTGGATTTGAAGCTCTCGACGAGCTCGACATTTCCCTAGTTGAAGTCGAGTCGTGAAAGTGATTGGATTCGAAGAAAAATGAGGGAGAACTATAGAGCGTATCGGCCATTGAAATTAGTAAGCGGCGGCTCCAGAATAAGTTAGGGTTAGGTGTATAAACGCGTATATATATACGTATAACCGATTATTTAATTATTTAATTCATTTTAAAGCAACTTTCTCAAACGATCTCCAAACAACGCATGTCGACAGGCGTTTCTAAGGTTTTGCCTACGTTCCGAACACAATGGAACGTGTTTCGGAAGCTAATTTGGTCATATGTGCGAGTTACGGAAATAAACGATCAATTTTAAATTAAATCGATTAAAGTATTTCCTATACGTTTTAAGCTGCCAGGGTCAAACGACAATTCCGATTGCTACGAAAATTGAAATCCGATAATAACTGACTATTACGGATCCAATGAAACTGGTTTCGTCGAATTCCGAGGCTGTGCCCCGGAAGGCTATTTAAACACGTCGATAAATTCGAGCGATTTTCAAAGTCGTCGAAATCACTTAAAATTTCACTTTTAAAATTTCATTAACTCTATTATAATTCGTATAAAATTTATATTCACATTAGAAATCATTCTAATTCATTTTAAATCAAAATTTGATTATTTGCATTATTATATTATTAAATTCCATTATTAAATTAATATAAAATTCCAAATTTAATGTATCGACTATTAATTCCATCCAATGGTCCAATACTAAAATTCAAACTCAAATAGACTTAAAATAAATTTTAGAATCTAATTTTATATCTATTTACACTCAGAATTACCAATTATCCCAATTCTAATATTAATCTATTTATTATTCAAATTTCAATTGAATTTCCCATGAAATTTAACTAATTCTATTAATTTAATCTATATATTTTTATCCCAAAATCAAATTATAATCCATATTCGACATTTAAAATGAATTAGATGTTCAAATTTGGCGACCCAAAATTCTGGGTCGTTAAATTCCTTCCCCCTTATAAAAATTTCATACCCGAAATTTGCTAAGGTAGAAAGAATGTTCCAAACTCAATAGCAAAACTTACTTGGTGAAATCTCAATTTCACTTTGCTCAAATTCTTTAATTACAAATCAAAACCGCTAGTTTTGATTCCTATTCCAAAATCCTTTTTATTTTAATTGTTATTTGAAATCACTTTGTCGTTGACAAACGTTTTCAAAAATTTCAAAAGAATTTCTAACTCCCAAAAATTTCGGAAAATTTTGGCAGAGTCTCCCATGTACGAAGGAGCTTTTGCAATATCACAATAGATATAAATATATATACATCGACCCACACGGTCGAAAAAACCAAAAACAGTTCATATTTCCTATTTTTATTGTGTAGGCGTACCTTTTATTAGCATTTTAAAAGCATGCGGCTAATTTATATTGCGTATACGTGCTCCAACTCTATCTATTGCCTCCCATACCTGTATTTACTTAAACATACACAACAGTTTCCAATAATATGAGAATTTTAGTAACATTCTATTCATTAAACTAGCCAAACACATCAATTACATGGTTTAAACAAGCAAACTTCACAGTTTAACAATGTTAACCGTATTTTATCAGCAATTCAAAGATTTCAATCACCTTTTTAAATTTCTTATACAAGTCCAAATTTCATTTTATTTCACTTGAATGATTTAAATTCAAGTTTACTACTCTCAAACCATATTATCATCAATATGATTAACATGTGCTTCACTAACACCAATCTATTTCAATTCAATTCCAAATTGATTCACAATCAAATTCTTATTTTCAATTTGAAGCATTCGCATTTCTTTTATGATCCATTTTCATTCATATACAAAATCACCTAATAAAATTTCAATTTGCTTCTTTAAGTCGATTAATTTGCTTCTTTAAGTCAATTAAATTTTTGTTTACAACAAAACGTCCAATTTCTATGCAAATTTTAATGTCATCCAAGCAAGTAACCATCACTTAAGCTTATAACCACTAAAATTAATTCCAGTTCAAATTTATATTAATTTTATTCCATTCAGATTTATTCACAACCCAAATATTATTATTTTCTTGTAATTTTTAATTCAATTTCTTATTCTCACTTCAAGTTCATCATCCAACTAAAGTTTATATTAATTCATCCCATTCTGTAATATTTAATTCATACATTCTTATTTCATCACACTATTTAATTAAAACCATTTCACTTGCATTTAAAATTTATTATCTAAACAAATTTATCCAAGACCACACTATAAAGCTTGATCACAATTATTTTTCAATTTGCTTAAGTTGTTTCAATAGCACTATATTTCCATTTCTTCTTCTATCAATTTTATTTTATTTTCATTTGATTCTCATCCAACCAAATTCCAATTCATTTACAAATTTTAATTCAATTTGTTTATTTGTTCAATCTATTTGGAATTTTAATTCATCTCCTCGATTCATTCTGAATTTTGTTGATAACATGACCACATTAAATTATTCCACTCATTTGAATTTATTTCTAATTCAAACCATCACTATTATAATCTAATCCCATTATTCATTCACACTCTCAACTTTTTATTGCCAAAACTAAATTCCATACTAGAACTGGGTTTTTATTTTTCTTTTCAAAATTCTCTTAACAAACCACCAAAATTTCATTTAATTTAGTTTACACAAAATTCATTTTCAAGCTTCTCTTCGTTTAATTTAGCTTTCGCTAAATTCATTCTCAAACAACTCCTTTGAATTTAGTTGAGTTAAAATTTTATTCACACAATATCGTTCTTACTTCTCTAAATTAATTTTCCTTTCAATTTAATTCTTTTCTAATTCTAATTCAAGTTCAACCAAATTTATTTAGCCATCTTGAATTTATACCATTTCCTTTACTATCTTAAATAAGAATTTAATTACATTCATTTTTATTCATAACACAACTGAATTTTAATTTTAATTTATTCCAAATTCAGCTCAATTCTATTTAATCAAAGTTAAATCCAATTCAATCCAATTATAATTCTCCATATACAAATTCTCATTCACATCTTTTATATTTTATATTCTCTTCACCTTATTTCAATTCACATTTCATTCAGGATTAGATTTGAATCCACCTTACCATTCAACTATTTCCCATTTTTGATTATAATTCCATTTTACTTGGGCTTACAATCTGATTTACTATTCTTAAATTCACTAACTTATTTAATTTAAAGCTCATATTGCTCATTTTAATCCATTTACATCTTATAATCACAATTCCAAATTATATATATGTGTATCACTGAATTCTTAAGGATACAAATTTTCCTTCAATTTAATTATTTTCACCATTTCAAATTCAAAATTTTTAGATTATAATTATAACACCTACTAATGGGTACAATTTATTACACAATGACCCACAATTACAAAGTCATTTTACATTTCAATTTAACCCAAATCAATTTGATTCTAAGCCCAATTTATTTAACTTATCCAAGTTAAATTCAAATTTTCTATTCACTTTAATATATTTCATTCACTTCCATTTACTCAAGTTAAATTTTAATTCCAAGATTAAAATTTTCATTTCTTCCTTATTAATATCAACTTCACTTAATAAGTTCAATAGTTGATCCATTTTAGCCTTCACATTCATTAAATAGAATTTTCAAGAATCCAATTATCCAGTTTTATCTCAAAATCATTTTGAAATAATAAATTACTCATACTCTCCTGGTATATCAAATCAAACTTCCAGATTTCTAAAACAGTCTATTTTTACCAAAGCGACTGAAACTTCTAAACCCACATTTATATCCATCAAATCTAACAGATATCATACCCTATTATTGTGGAAGCGATCCATCAAGAAACTGGAAAATAAATTCTAATGATGTGGCCAGCATCATCAGGATTATTTTCCAGCGGCTGAAGTGAGTTCAGTGCTTCCTTACTTTCCCAAATTCATTTCAAAATAGTTTCCATTCAAAAATACCTCCAAAATAATATTCCATTATTGCCTTCAAGCACCGTAGCAAACATTTAAAATTTTCCTAGGATTTTAAATTTCCAAACTTTTGTTTTCATTACTTTTAAAATACTTTCCAAAACTTCCGGGTTTTAAATCCTGGTTTAATTCATATTTAGTATTCTTCTTTTGTATAATTTATACTTATAGAATTTTACTCTGTTATATCCATTTCAAATTTTAGATTAAATTTTAGATTCTTAGTTGTTTAAGATAACCACATCCAAACAATCAAATATATATAATATTTTCAAAAAATTATTTCTTTATATCAAAATATAATTTTGGGTAAAATTATTTCATTTACACTTTTAAAAACAATACTATGTCGGTTTATCTTGTTTAAGAGTTTACAAACCCCTATCGATACGGTTGTACTTCTCGTATCGACCAAAATTCATAAACACTCAACCGATAAGTCAACATAGTATGAAAACAATTTTATATTCACTAACAAATACACTCTCATATCTATTAATACGCTCAACTCATCACAGAGTACTATTGACTCTGTTTAATGAGTAAATTCCCCACCAAAGCCTAGGTTGTCGCCAACCTAAGCTTTGATACCAAGTGTAATGACCCATCCTTCTCGACCTCGAAATCGACACAAAATACCCCACAGTTTGTTATGCCGACGATCAAGTGTCGAAAAAGTCAAATTTGTTGAGGAAAAAGAAAGAAGGTAGAAGAAAGAAGGAACTAAACAATATCAGAATCTCACAGTCGCAGCGGAATAAAATATAATAGTCAATAATAGATCTTTACACAAAATGAAAACTATATCTGTTTTATACAATATATCATCAGAGTATCTCATAAAAACAACATTTACCAGACAGACAATCCCATACAATCACAGCAGCGGATGTATATACAGGTATGAATAATACGTCTCGGACTCCAGCTCCTATCTTGCTCCAAGGAATCCTGTCCTGAACATATAATACTCGGTCTGACGAGAGCATTATAATGAAATAACACCCGAGTCAGTCTGGAATACCAGCTGATAATAATGCACCCAAATTGATTATTAAAGTTTCAAAAATCCATTGAAAACAAAAACATCTCGTAAGACCACGCCAAAATAAACATGTCGGGTTTTTACCTTACGATAGCTAAAACACTTTTTACGAAAATCCTTTGATATTATAATAGGGTCTATATACAAATACTTACAAAATAGCCAAAATTGTTACATTCATTAAATTCCATCTACTAGCCATAGAGTGAGTAATACAAACAAAACTCGTAAAAGGCTCGTAGGGAGAATGGATTCCAACTAATGACTAAACACTTGGGTACCACCTGTCACAGTACCTGGTCTAGATCAGTGTACCGAGAACCACTTCCGATCCCCTACAACACAAGGCCCGGACTACCCCTTACTGGATAATCCCGAGTAAGATCACTGTAACGATCGCGATTTTTCGTTGCCGAAAAATCGAACCGTTAGGGTTTTAGAAGAAGAAAGAGGTAGAAGAAGAAAGAAAAGAAAGAGAAGAGAAAACAGAAAAACAAGTAACAGAACGAGAAACAATAACAGAATCTCACAGTCGCAGCGGAACAACATATAATAGATAAATGAATATTCATTAAAACAAAAGAACTATACATTTTATACATTACATCACATTACATTACATCAATCAGAGTGTACAACAATAAAACAGCGGAAAGAATACTATATACAATAGATAATAGACTACGCTATCCAAGCTCGCCTCCAACATCTGCACAGCAACTCCCGAATCCAGAATAACCTGATAACCTAACTCTAGACTGCCCGTGTGGAAAATAGTGGGCACCCAGAGTTTAGGAAAGGAACAATAAACTCCAGGTCAGTCATGTGACTGGTGTGAGAACTCAAAACAGTTTATCTTTAAACACGCAACAAGAAAGTTTAAATTTTGAAATCCGCAATGCTTTTTGGAAAATGAAACTACCATAAGGCCTCCCGGCACACACACAATGCAAACGCACACATGGGGGAGATTTCTCCTTATGATAGTCAAACATGCTTACTACGAGAAAAATTCTTTGATATTATTACTAGTGCATAGTGGAAAATATTTCGAAAGTATAATATAAATCCTAGCCAGCATAGGTACCATGATACTATGCCTACTATAGCTGCCATGTTAAATGGCAGGTTCTACAACTAAAACCGTACAGGGCGCGTATTGGATGAATGGATTTCCAACAAATGGTCAGGCTAAGGAACTTCCTACTGCCACATGGGATCGCCTCTGGCGGGACGTCCCGAGAACTAACGTTACGGTTAGATCTCTGCCAACACAAGGCCGGGTTACCTCTGTAACTAGGTAACTACTACACGAATATGTCATCCCCCGGTCCTTTGGGACCTTTATCCGAGCGCTCGATACCAACAACACCACACAGAAATAGATATAGTGTTTCCACATGAGTAAATATCTGGGCTCCATACCATGATACCACCCTTTTCCAGAAGGAAATGACATACCCTAAAGGGCGCGACCCTCATAACCTTGCCGCATATTCCTGTTTCGACCATTTCCGGGGAGTGAGGTCCTGACGAAGTCTCGTCCACAAAGCTACGCTTTGTGTAACAAAGCCATGCTTCGGGTCCACAGATGACCAAAGCAATAATCACAAAGATAAATGATCAAACAAATGATCATATCACAAATGACCAACCAATGATCATCACACAGCAGCACTCAGCATGCCACATTACCAGATTGGGAAATATCGCTGATAACCTTCAACTACATAACCTCTGAGCTCGTACGTCTCAGAGAAGGGTGTTAAGCTAAGAGAATAAATTCTCCGCCACCAACAGAAATGTATTTGAAAGAAATCTGCTCTATCTCTCAAAATGTAATGTCAGACACGTAACCATACAAGTCTGTTCCGGGTTCGAACAGAACCGAAGGCACTTCCAAAGAAGCCCTTGCAATCCGGGTATTCACAATCCCGATAAAATTTCCCATCACAAAGGAAATCTCCATATCGTAGCTAACGATGCGGAGACAATCGATAGGTCATCCTATCGTTTTCACAAATACCCGGTCTTCAACACCGGTCTTCAAATGCAATCCAAACGACGTATCGCATATTCGGAATGGGATATATGACACAAAGGTCCTCTCCCGGCTAAACCGAATAGCGAGCGCTTATTTTTAAAAATAAGTGTGCATTCAATTCCAAACAAACACAATCAATACCATCCAAGGGTAAATATTGATAGTCGGTTATTTAACTATCAATAAAGATGCGCCACATCATCAGATTCCAAATAATTTTTTCCAAAATTATTAAGTCCCAAAATATCTTTACAAGATATATATACACAATTTCCAAATAATTGCCCAATTTATTTGCTTTACCAAAACACCTTCACGATATAATTTCCACACTTAACCATTTGAAAACCCATTTCAAATTAAACACCTCAACCATTTGAAAACAAATTTCAAATTACACAACTCAACCATTTGAAAACAAATTTCAAACCACCATTCATCCTTTATCCCTTTTGAAAACAAATTTCAAAACAACATATAAATCCTTACCGATTTATTTTTAAATTTTACGCTCCAAATTCGTGAATTTTATTTCCATCTTTAAAAATAAATCAACATTTATTTTTAAACCAATTTCCCTTCCTATTATAAATTCCAACGTGAATTAAATCCCAAATACCCATTCATATTTGATTTCAAATCGATTCCAAAATATTCGCTTACACTTTTACCTTTAAAAGGTGAATTCACAAAAACGTTCCATTCCATATTGGAAAATCATTTCTAAACTTATTTAAAAATAAGTAATTCACAATTCAATTTATTTTCAACAATTCGAAAATATGCCATATGCTTAAACCATAGTTAAGTATTAATTTCATTCCTTTAAAGAAATATTCTTTTATTCACATTTATTTGGGTTAAAAACGAATGTTGCGCAAAACATCGTTACGACAACCCAAAAACACTAGTATATGGATTTGAAATTAAAAATAGATATATAAATCCAATACTATACCAATTATCCCCTTCTGTTTCTCGAAAACGTCTATTTCAACAATCAATGTTGAAATCTATGTTTTCAATACTCAATACATTTTAAAACACCTTTAATTCGTTTTAAATTCCATTTAAAACATTCCTTTCCCAAAAACAAACCCATTTTATTTAATAATCTATTCAATATCCAAAATAGTGAATATAGCCCACTTAACAAATTCCCATATTTCAATTTATCAAATTCGATGAATTTCAAATTTATAAACATAGTTTATAAATTCCATTTCTATTATAAACCCCAATTTTATAAATTCCTTTATTAATCCGATGCAATTTACATAACCCAATTTCATACCCAAAAGCCATATTGTAAGTTAAATACTTATAATATTATTTATTTACCAAATCGTTCCTTTGAACTTCACCAATTTAAAATCTTATCACTTACAAGATTTCTTTATGGTTTATAATAATTTCAACTAATGAAATCTTCATTTATTAACAATTTCAACAAACCCCCTTTTTATGCCCCAAATTCATTTTTATAAGTCAATAACTTATAAAACTTCACTTCCCAATAACCATTCTTTTTATAAATTTCACAAATTATATATCTATAGATTTATAATGAAATTCATGTTATACATCAACTCAGCATTTTATAAATTTATTCTATAACTCCAATAATTTTTATTTAAAAACATCCATTTATAAAATCCTTTATATAAACCATTAATAATAATAACTTCCCAAAAACCAAATTTAACTATTTTATAAAAACCTATTATTGTTAAAAATTTCTTTTAAGTTATATTTTATAAAAATATAAATTTTTAAAACATAAAAATTTATCCATCTATTTATTTTAAAATTTAATCAATTCAAAATTTTAATAACCCTTATTCTTTGAAAAATCGATTTAAAACCCCTTTTAAATTCAAAACCGTTATTTTTAATTTAAAAATTAGAATCCGATGATGCAACGACATCGAATGGTCAATCACGGGAATAACATCATATATCAATGTGATTATCAACAATCAACATAATATTCATAAACAGATAAATATGTGAGGAATCCAGTTGGATCCCTCCAACCTGTTACCCTGCATCCACAGACGTTAGCACAATACCAATTCCACTTCAAGGTGGAATATCGCGGTATATGGGATTTTATAAATATTATCCGCTTAATAGGCGGCGCAATAGGGTCTCATCCGCTATACGAGGCGGGAAATCAAATCCAATATATACATATGCCAATATATATATATTGCTATATATAATATATATCCTATTATATCTACTAGCACAATCAATCAACAATTATCAATCAATATTAACTATTCAAAATTTTAAACAAAACCTTTCGATTGAGTGAGGAGTTCTCACCTTGATTTTATTTTCCGTTTTCGCGTTCGTTTCGAATAAAATTAAACGAACGTTTAATTTTACCCGAAATTCAAACGAGCTCCAATCGACTCCAAACCAGTTGCACTGCGAAGAGCACGACGATACGATTCCAACGCAAAAAATCTCGTTCAATTTGGACCTCGCAGCAAAAAGATATCATATTTAAAGTTTGAACGATTTATAATATAATAAAATCTACATCTCCTTTTATAATTTTAACCTTTTACATCACAGCCCTTGATTTCAAACTCCAGCAATCCAGGCCGCAACTTGCAATCCCCCTTCTCCTTTCACGCGCACGTAACTCCTCACCAGGAACAAAACACGCACCAAGAACCCATCAAGGCCGTTTCTAGGGTTTAGAAACGCCACCACCACGAACACCGATAACTCGATCGGAGACTACCATACTCTTGCTCGTCACAAACTCCACCACCACCAGGGATGCGGTCGAACTCGGCCCCCTTAGGCACCCTGAAAAATGTGCGCAACCGAGTAGCTTTAAGCACGAATTCCCATCAATCCGCAGCTCCGTTCTCCATCTCGACCGTTGGATTCGATGTGTTCGATGAGATCTACGATTTTCCAGTTGAAAGTTTAAGCTAATAGCTGATGGATTTGGTGGAATCGAAGGAGGAAGGAACGACATTTTCTGGCCATTAATGTTGAAGTGGCGGCCGGCCCATGCAAATTAGGGTTTAGAGATAATTGCATTTTATAAACAACTATTATTATTATTTTAATAATAAAATCTCCAATTTAACACTTTTGCAAACGAACTCCAAACGACGCGTTCCGCCAGGCGATTCTAAGGTTTTTCCACATTCCGGACATAATAGAACAGGTTTCGGAAGCTAATTCTATCGTATGAGTGAGATACGGCAATAAACGGTCGATTTAAATTTAAACCGATTCAAACGATTTCTAGACGTTTTGGCTTGTACCGGACAAACGATAAATCCGATCGACTTGAAATTTGAAATCTTACAAAAATATCACATTACGGATCCGATGAAACTTGTTTCGTCGAAATCCGAGACCGTTTGAAAAATGGCTATTTTAACTCGCCGAATTAAAATTAAAACGATATCGATGCGTTTCGAGCTGCCACGGTCAAACGACAACTCCGTTTGCTACGAAATTTGAAATCCGATAATAACTAACTATTACGGATCCAATGGAACTCGTTTCGTTCAATTTTGAGACTGTTCAAAAATTGGCTATTTTTCAGTCGATAATTAAATATTAAAATATTCAATTTTTACAAATTTACTCCAAATTCAGTTTTACAAGTTCTAAAATATTTCTATAACTTCAATATGATAAAACAAAATTTTCCAAATCATTTTCAATCATATTTAACCCAATATCAAATTATTTGTGGAATTTCACTATTAAATAATCGATTTAATTGCAAAATTAAATCCAAAATTCAAAATAAAATTTATTCGACTCCAAAAATTCACTTATTAATATTTAAAATTAATTAAATATTCAAATTTAAATTATTAAAAATTCTGGGTCGTTACAATCTTCCCCCCTTAAAAGAATTTCGTCCCGAAATTACAAGTTAAGGAGAATGATCCTAAACCGTTTATTATTTTTCCAAAGCTAATCAGTTTTATTAACTTTCTAACCTAAATATTTTTATTAAAGATTCACTATTATTTCAATTAGCTTTCCAACTCCAATTATAAGTTTCAAACAACATTGTTTATTTGACAATTCAAATTTAAATTTAAATTCAAATTCCCAAACTTTCAAAATTTCTCAAAAATTTTTCTAACACCCGAAATTTTCGAAAAAATTTCGCCAGAGTCTCCTTTGCGCGGCTAGATCGGTGCGACTACAAAACGGCTCTACGGCCCCTCAGAATCAAAAAGAAAAGAGAAAGCCAAGTGGCTGGAGAAGGAAATCATCAAATCTCATATAAAAACTGAAATACGTACCTTTTTGTCGAGCGTTACAAATTTTTTTAACTTTGAAATCAAAATCCCAATTCCTTTATAACCTGTATATCCTGCTAGCATAATATCCAATTATAATATTCAAACCAATTTGCCAATTCAATTATAAAATTTCCAATACATGCTTCTTATACCACTTTTAGTTTACTATTAAAGTTGCATATTCATTTTCATTCAACTTTGCATTTCAATTTTCATTTGAATTCAATTACATAGCTTTCAAATTTTACTAATTCAATTTCATTAACACTTAATGAATTTACATACAACCAACCAACAAGCAATAACGACCAATGTACATCCAATACAACCAAATTTATTTATTTTACTTACATTCAATTTGGTTCAACTGTTTTAATTCCAATTGGTTTAACATTCAATTGATTTTCATTCTATTATTAAACTATTTTCAAATGAATTTACACTTGCATGCATCATTTCATATCAACTTATTCATATTCTATTGATTAACATTCAATTCATACTTTAACTCAATTGCTAGTTCTTTTTTACAAATAAAATTGAATTTCATTTATATAACTTAAGTTCACCTCTTTAACAATTTCATTTACTCACTTTATTCATTTATTTTGATATTAACATCAATTCTTTCAACATTACTTAACTTGCATTCCATTTCAACTTTATTTACCTCATTTAATTCACTTGATTATTTAACTTTGATACAAAGATCAATTTTTTTATTCAACTTCACTTAAGTTATACTCCATTTGACATCATTTGTTCAAATAAACTTAAGCTTCAACTTATCAATCCAATTCGGATTTCAATTCTAAAGTAAATCCTATTTAACTTTTACTTAAGTCAAATTCATGTCAATATTCAAATTCATATTCCATTTTATTTAACTTAATTGTTTAACCACTTCAATAACTGGTTTTACTTACATTTTCTCATTCTATAAGTTATACAACTTATTATTCAACTTCCAACTCATATTATAAGTTCAAAACCCCTTTTTTCACTTATATTTGACAATTTCAAGTTGAATTTTAATTTCAAATTGGTTTATTACAACAAAACTTCAATTTTAAATTCATTATTGTAGCAAATCCATCACATAGAAACTCGAAAATGATACTGATGATGCTGCAGTCATCACCCTTATTATTTCCCAGTGACAATAGTGAAATCAATGCTAATTATTCTTTCAAAAAGTTTTCTTTCTATTCATAAATCACTTTTATAAACCTTTTACTTATATAATTTTACTTCTTATATACATACATGATTATCTTACAATTGTAACTCATTATTAATTATAATTCCATCTTATGATTCATTGGTTTATACCATTATTCTTTTACAATAGTTGCTTTTATTAGCTTATTCAAACAACTTTTAATTATTTTATATATATATATCATTTACAACAACCAAGCAATCAATTATATACACACTTCAATAATTCTTGAAAAATTATTTTCTTTTTATATATAAAATATAATCGAGGTAAAATTATTTCATTTACCCAATTTAAAACAATATTGTGTCGAATTGTTCTATTCAAGTGTTTAGGAACCCCTTCGATTCAGTTTTCGAGGCTGCGCCGACGAAGGTTCATATACCACTCAATAAACCAATCATCACAATATAAAACAATTTTATATTCACTAACAAATACGCACTCATATCTATTATTACACTCACACTCATTCTAGAGTACTGCTGACTCTATCTCTAATGAGTAACACCCAACAGAGCAGGTTGTCGCTTAACCATAAGCTCCGATACCAAATGTAACGATCGCGATTTTTCGTTGCCGAAAAATCGAACCGTTAGGGTTTTAGAAGAAGAAAGAGGTAGAAGAAGAAAGAAAAGAAAGAGAAGAGAAAACAGAAAAACAAGTAACAGAACGAGAAACAATAACAGAATCTCACAGTCGCAGCGGAACAACATATAATAGATAAATGAATATTCATTAAAACAAAAGAACTATACATTTTATACATTACATCACATTACATTACATCAATCAGAGTGTACAACAATAAAATAGCGGAAAGAATACTATATACAATAGATAATAGACTACGCTATCCAAGCTCGCCTCCAACATCTGCACAGCAACTCCCGAATCCAGAATAACCTGATAACCTAACTCTAGACTGCCCGTGTGGAAAATAGTGGGCACCCAGAGTTTAGGAAAGGAACAATAAACTCCAGGTCAGTCATGTGACTGGTGTGAGAACTCAAAACAGTTTATCTTTAAACACGCAACAAGAAAGTTTAAATTTTGAAATCCGCAATGCTTTTTGGAAAATGAAACTACCATAAGGCCTCCCGGCACACACACAATGCAAACGCACACATGGGGGAGATTTCTCCTTATGATAGTCAAACATGCTTACTACGAGAAAAATTCTTTGATATTATTACTAGTGCATAGTGGAAAATATTTCGAAAGTATAATATAAATCCTAGCCAGCATAGGTACCATGATACTATGCCTACTATAGCTGCCATGTTAAATGGCAGGTTCTACAACTAAAACCGTACAGGGCGCGTATTGGATGAATGGATTTCCAACAAATGGTCAGGCTAAGGAACTTCCTACTGCCACATGGGATCGCCTCTGGCGGGACGTCCCGAGAACTAACGTTACGGTTAGATCTCTGCCAACACAAGGCCGGGTTACCTCTGTAACTAGGTAACTACTACACGAATATGTCATCCCCCGGTCCTTTGGGACCTTTATCCGAGCGCTCGATACCAACAACACCACACAGAAATAGATATAGTGTTTCCACATGAGTAAATATCTGGGCTCCATACCATGATACCACCCTTTTCCAGAAGGAAATGACATACCCTAAAGGGCGCGACCCTCATAACCTTGCCGCATATTCCTGTTTCGACCATTTCCGGGGAGTGAGGTCCTGACGAAGTCTCGTCCACAAAGCTACGCTTTGTGTAACAAAGCCATGCTTCGGGTCCACAGATGACCAAAGCAATAATCACAAAGATAAATGATCAAACAAATGATCATATCACAAATGACCAACCAATGATCATCACACAGCAGCACTCAGCATGCCACATTACCAGATTGGGAAATATCGCTGATAACCTTCAACTACATAACCTCTGAGCTCGTACGTCTCAGAGAAGGGTGTTAAGCTAAGAGAATAAATTCTCCGCCACCAACAGAAATGTATTTGAAAGAAATCTGCTCTATCTCTCAAAATGTAATGTCAGACACGTAACCATACAAGTCTGTTCCGGGTTCGAACAGAACCGAAGGCACTTCCAAAGAAGCCCTTGCAATCCGGGTATTCACAATCCCGATAAAATTTCCCATCACAAAGGAAATCTCCATATCGTAGCTAACGATGCGGAGACAATCGATAGGTCATCCTATCGTTTTCACAAATACCCGGTCTTCAACACCGGTCTTCAAATGCAATCCAAACGACGTATCGCATATTCGGAATGGGATATATGACACAAAGGTCCTCTCCCGGCTAAACCGAATAGCGAGCGCTTATTTTTAAAAATAAGTGTGCATTCAATTCCAAACAAACACAATCAATACCATCCAAGGGTAAATATTGATAGTCGGTTATTTAACTATCAATAAAGATGCGCCACATCATCAGATTCCAAATAATTTTTTCCAAAATTATTAAGTCCCAAAATATCTTTACAAGATATATATACACAATTTCCAAATAATTGCCCAATTTATTTGCTTTACCAAAACACCTTCACGATATAATTTCCACACTTAACCATTTGAAAACCCATTTCAAATTAAACACCTCAACCATTTGAAAACAAATTTCAAATTACACAACTCAACCATTTGAAAACAAATTTCAAACCACCATTCATCCTTTATCCCTTTTGAAAACAAATTTCAAAACAACATATAAATCCTTACCGATTTATTTTTAAATTTTACGCTCCAAATTCGTGAATTTTATTTCCATCTTTAAAAATAAATCAACATTTATTTTTAAACCAATTTCCCTTCCTATTATAAATTCCAACGTGAATTAAATCCCAAATACCCATTCATATTTGATTTCAAATCGATTCCAAAATATTCGCTTACACTTTTACCTTTAAAAGGTGAATTCACAAAAACGTTCCATTCCATATTGGAAAATCATTTCTAAACTTATTTAAAAATAAGTAATTCACAATTCAATTTATTTTCAACAATTCGAAAATATGCCATATGCTTAAACCATAGTTAAGTATTAATTTCATTCCTTTAAAGAAATATTCTTTTATTCACATTTATTTGGGTTAAAAACGAATGTTGCGCAAAACATCGTTACGACAACCCAAAAACACTAGTATATGGATTTGAAATTAAAAATAGATATATAAATCCAATACTATACCAATTATCCCCTTCTGTTTCTCGAAAACGTCTATTTCAACAATCAATGTTGAAATCTATGTTTTCAATACTCAATACATTTTAAAACACCTTTAATTCGTTTTAAATTCCATTTAAAACATTCCTTTCCCAAAAACAAACCCATTTTATTTAATAATCTATTCAATATCCAAAATAGTGAATATAGCCCACTTAACAAATTCCCATATTTCAATTTATCAAATTCGATGAATTTCAAATTTATAAACATAGTTTATAAATTCCATTTCTATTATAAACCCCAATTTTATAAATTCCTTTATTAATCCGATGCAATTTACATAACCCAATTTCATACCCAAAAGCCATATTGTAAGTTAAATACTTATAATATTATTTATTTACCAAATCGTTCCTTTGAACTTCACCAATTTAAAATCTTATCACTTACAAGATTTCTTTATGGTTTATAATAATTTCAACTAATGAAATCTTCATTTATTAACAATTTCAACAAACCCCCTTTTTATGCCCCAAATTCATTTTTATAAGTCAATAACTTATAAAACTTCACTTCCCAATAACCATTCTTTTTATAAATTTCACAAATTATATATCTATAGATTTATAATGAAATTCATGTTATACATCAACTCAGCATTTTATAAATTTATTCTATAACTCCAATAATTTTTATTTAAAAACATCCATTTATAAAATCCTTTATATAAACCATTAATAATAATAACTTCCCAAAAACCAAATTTAACTATTTTATAAAAACCTATTATTGTTAAAAATTTCTTTTAAGTTATATTTTATAAAAATATAAATTTTTAAAACATAAAAATTTATCCATCTATTTATTTTAAAATTTAATCAATTCAAAATTTTAATAACCCTTATTCTTTGAAAAATCGATTTAAAACCCCTTTTAAATTCAAAACCGTTATTTTTAATTTAAAAATTAGAATCCGATGATGCAACGACATCGAATGGTCAATCACGGGAATAACATCATATATCAATGTGATTATCAACAATCAACATAATATTCATAAACAGATAAATATGTGAGGAATCCAGTTGGATCCCTCCAACCTGTTACCCTGCATCCACAGACGTTAGCACAATACCAATTCCACTTCAAGGTGGAATATCGCGGTATATGGGATTTTATAAATATTATCCGCTTAATAGGCGGCGCAATAGGGTCTCATCCGCTATACGAGGCGGGAAATCAAATCCAATATATACATATGCCAATATATATATATTGCTATATATAATATATATCCTATTATATCTACTAGCACAATCAATCAACAATTATCAATCAATATTAACTATTCAAAATTTTAAACAAAACCTTTCGATTGAGTGAGGAGTTCTCACCTTGATTTTATTTTCCGTTTTCGCGTTCGTTTCGAATAAAATTAAACGAACGTTTAATTTTACCCGAAATTCAAACGAGCTCCAATCGACTCCAAACCAGTTGCACTGCGAAGAGCACGACGATACGATTCCAACGCAAAAAATCTCGTTCAATTTGGACCTCGCAGCAAAAAGATATCATATTTAAAGTTTGAACGATTTATAATATAATAAAATCTACATCTCCTTTTATAATTTTAACCTTTTACATCACAGCCCTTGATTTCAAACTCCAGCAATCCAGGCCGCAACTTGCAATCCCCCTTCTCCTTTCACGCGCACGTAACTCCTCACCAGGAACAAAACACGCACCAAGAACCCATCAAGGCCGTTTCTAGGGTTTAGAAACGCCACCACCACGAACACCGATAACTCGATCGGAGACTACCATACTCTTGCTCGTCACAAACTCCACCACCACCAGGGATGCGGTCGAACTCGGCCCCCTTAGGCACCCTGAAAAATGTGCGCAACCGAGTAGCTTTAAGCACGAATTCCCATCAATCCGCAGCTCCGTTCTCCATCTCGACCGTTGGATTCGATGTGTTCGATGAGATCTACGATTTTCCAGTTGAAAGTTTAAGCTAATAGCTGATGGATTTGGTGGAATCGAAGGAGGAAGGAACGACATTTTCTGGCCATTAATGTTGAAGTGGCGGCCGGCCCATGCAAATTAGGGTTTAGAGATAATTGCATTTTATAAACAACTATTATTATTATTTTAATAATAAAATCTCCAATTTAACACTTTTGCAAACGAACTCCAAACGACGCGTTCCGCCAGGCGATTCTAAGGTTTTTCCACATTCCGGACATAATAGAACAGGTTTCGGAAGCTAATTCTATCGTATGAGTGAGATACGGCAATAAACGGTCGATTTAAATTTAAACCGATTCAAACGATTTCTAGACGTTTTGGCTTGTACCGGACAAACGATAAATCCGATCGACTTGAAATTTGAAATCTTACAAAAATATCACATTACGGATCCGATGAAACTTGTTTCGTCGAAATCCGAGACCGTTTGAAAAATGGCTATTTTAACTCGCCGAATTAAAATTAAAACGATATCGATGCGTTTCGAGCTGCCACGGTCAAACGACAACTCCGTTTGCTACGAAATTTGAAATCCGATAATAACTAACTATTACGGATCCAATGGAACTCGTTTCGTTCAATTTTGAGACTGTTCAAAAATTGGCTATTTTTCAGTCGATAATTAAATATTAAAATATTCAATTTTTACAAATTTACTCCAAATTCAGTTTTACAAGTTCTAAAATATTTCTATAACTTCAATATGATAAAACAAAATTTTCCAAATCATTTTCAATCATATTTAACCCAATATCAAATTATTTGTGGAATTTCACTATTAAATAATCGATTTAATTGCAAAATTAAATCCAAAATTCAAAATAAAATTTATTCGACTCCAAAAATTCACTTATTAATATTTAAAATTAATTAAATATTCAAATTTAAATTATTAAAAATTCTGGGTCGTTACAATCACCCCGCAGTTGGGATCAGCAACCGCACCACTAAGCCAAAATAAAAGGGACATCTAGACAGGAATGACCTTACCCGAAAATGGGTGCTGCCGACCAAGCCTTGCTGCATATCCCTTGATTTTCAGTCATTCCCGGTTGATGAAGCATGAGGCTAAGCGTTACCTTTTAGAACGTTTCACTTAGAATGCCCATCGCCCATCTGACGATGTTCCGAAAGTATTCATCCATACAAGTCCGTCCCGGGTTCGAACGGGACCGAAGGCACTACTCCTACTACATCTATTTTGGAAATATCCTCAGGATTAGTAGCGACTAGCCCTTGCACTTCACTGCTCCATCTTCGACTCCGAACATGTTTTTCCATGAAACGTACAAACCGGATCGAAGTGGTTTTCGAGAAATAAATCTCGATCCCGGTCTCTTTGAAACGATCAACGCATTTTTCCAATATTGATAGTCGGTGATTGAACTATCAATTAATATTCACAAACATCCATCACACAATAAATAATTTGCCCAATTATTTATTTCTTCAAAATATCTTTACAAGATATATTTTCGTTTTCAAACCACTTTTGAAACAGTTTCAAACCCAACTCTTTCCATGGAATAAATTTCCTAAATTGTTTCTTCCCTTGAAAACATCCAAGTACCAATTTTTAAGGTTTAAAATAATTTAAATTCTTTATTCTTGCAAATACATTAAACATTTATATTAAAACTTCTTACATACTTAATTTAAAATATATATATATATACTTTTAAAAATATCTCAAATAAAACTACTTAATAAAATATAAACTATCTTTAAAATAAAGTTAAGTCATACTAAATTTTAAAATAAAGTTATAAAACTCTATACAATTTCTAAATAATACTTTGATTGATTATCTTTAAAATAGAACCATTTTATAAAGTATAAATAATAATAATAATATTCTTTAAAACATAATTCTAATTACCCTTTAAAAATAATTATTTCTATAACTACTTTGATGTATGTTCACTTTTAAAATTCTTACAACTTAAATAATTTTCTTGAAACCATTCTTTAATATAACTTCAAACTCTAACGTTTCAAAAACCCATTTTAAAAACGTACTTGGCTTTCAGGTAAATGCACTTCCATCTTAGAATAACCAAAGAATTCTTTTTAACGATTCAATACGTTTTATCCCAATTCAATCTTGCGTTCATCCCGTAAAATCCTTTCCATACTTTAAAAATAGCTCCTTTTATTTTAAGCACATTGCTATTTCCTGGAAATCACCTTCAAACATGCGTTTAAAATATTTAAAACAAGCTCTAGAAATTATTTAATAATACTTAAGGAAATATACAGGGGTTTCCTAATTATTTTAAATAAAATTTAACTTTTAAAAAAAGGTTATTAAATCAAATATTCATATTAAAATTTCCTTTTGAAAACTTAATACTACTTTACATTTTTTAAAAATAGTTAAATACCATAATTACTTAATCAAATATTTGCTTTCACTTAAAAACATTTTAAAATAATATTCATTTCTAAAATATTCTAAACATATTTAAACTGCAAATTTATAATTTGAAAGCTTTCTTAAAGACAAAATAAAATTTCTAGGAGAAAGCACACTTCCCATTCTTTACAATAAATCTCGCTATTATTTTGAAAAGCAAAGAGCAATAAGCTCATTTTATTGACTTAATCAAATTACAACACACACCAACAAAACACAAAATTACAAGCATTTGCAGTACATTTTTGACAACAGACTGAACTAAATATAATCACAATACAAATACACTTTACTGAAAAGAAAAGTTGACAACTAACTGTTACTACAAATGAACCATAATACAGTCAACAACATATCATCATGCTTTCTTCTAACCACTCATCCACTCCAAGCCATGATAACAGAATTATCATACTTCACTTGCAAATTCAGGCATCATGCTATTAAAAATCCAAGCATCAAACAAGCAGTAGTTGCACTTTAGTTACAAACAGATTGCAAATCTCTAAGAATGCTACCATGAATGGAATTATAGAGTTGAGAGGAGTTTTTAACATCAATACCAAACACTCTATTGTTCCTTTCTGTCCACACAGCATACACCAATTTCTTAAGCAACTTTAGGAGTAGATTAGTCATTTTAGTCTTCCATCTCGTAGCCTTAAACACATTGAACCACTCAATAGCACTGACTTGTGATGGTTTATAGAAACCACCATTTGATAGAAGTCTAAACCAAATCTGATATACAAATGTACATTGAAAGAACAAATGAGTATTTGTTTCTTGTTCTGATCTACAAAGAACACAAATATCATCTGATATTAAACCCAATCTACATAGTTTATCCTTAGTATTCAGAGCATTTGCCATCACCTTCCATAAAAGTAGATTTTCTTTAGCACTTCCACCAGTATTCCAGATTCTTGAATGCCAAGGAAAATACAGACTGCTGCCACAGAGAGATTTGTACACAAGTTTAATTGAATGTTGCTTTCCTTTATTAGACCAAATCAGAACATTTCCATTATTAATGATGGAATTATTTGAAATAATATTCCAAAGTTTCCTGAGTTGAACAGAACTAGAATAAGGAAGAACAATTGTATCACCCTGAATAAAATCATCAACTATAGCTGAATCAGGTATACCAGAGTTGCATCTGAGATTATAGTCCACAACAGAACTTAATATCAGACCTTTACTAGCCCAAGGAGAATGCCAGAAAGAAAGACCTTTGATTAAAGAATAATTACATTGCAACAGTGGTATGAATGTCTGCCTAAGCTTAAGAATGCTTCTCCAACTCCAGCTGCAGTTCTGAGGAATATGCATTGTCCAAAAATTCTTTTTACCAATTAAATTTTGATTTACCCATTGTGACCATAAATTGCCATCAGATTGAAAGATTTTATTGAAGTATACTGACATTGCTGCCTTATTCCAAAGTAATATATTTGTTATACCAAGACCACCATATTTTTTTGGATCAAACAGCTTTACAAAAGAAATTGGGATGAGTTTCCTTGAGAAAGGATCACCATGCCAAAGAAATTTATTGAGAGCACCAGATATCATGTTGATCACCTTGACAGGAAGTATATAATGCCTTGTCCAATAATTAGTCATAGCAACAGCAATAGATTGAACAATTGTAAGCCTACCAGCTTGGGAAAGTTTATCAATAGGCCAAATTCTAAGTCTTTCAATTATCTTTTCAAAAAGAGGTAAGCAATTATGTTTAGTGATTCTGGAACTCAAGATAGGTAAACCCAGATAATAAGAATTCTTAGGCAATTCTTGTAAGCCAGAGAACTCAATGATTTCTTTCCTTTGAATTGAATTTAGACCAGCAACCAAGATATTAGATTTCTGAAAATTTATTCTCAAGCCAGTAATAGAATAGAAAAATTCCAGAGATGATGTGATACTTTGAATATTGATGGAAGTGGGCTTAGTAAAGATAATAAGATCATCAGCAAACAAAAGATGAGTGATAATAGGATTTTTACATTTGGGATGAAGCTGCAACTTTTTTTTATCAACAAGATCCTTCAGAATGGAATTCAAAAGCTCCATAACAATAATGAACAAATAAGCAGAAATTGGGTCACCTTGTCTTACACCTTGTTTGCCCTTAAAATAACCATACAAACCACCTTCTCTAGAAATAGAAAACCTTGGTGAAGAAATACATGTATAGATCCAGGCTAAGAAAGGTTTTGGAAAGTTCATTCTAGACATTATAGCTAAAATAGAAGGCCATGCAATAGAGTCAAATGCTTTTTTAATATCAAGTTTAAGCATACACCTTGGAGAAATATTAGCTCTCTCATAACCATACAACAATTCTTGTGCCAAGAGAACATTATCACTTATTGATCTACCAGGAATATAAGCTGCTTGATTATTTGAAATGATAGAAGGTAAAACTATTTGCAATCTATTTGTCAAAATTTTTGAAATAATTTTGTAAATAATATTGCAACAAGAAATTGGTCTAAAATCAGCAACTGAAGATGGATTTTTAATTTTAGGAATCAAAGAGATTGCTGTTGCAGCAAGACAATCAGGGAGTTTGTTATGAAGGAAAAAATATTGGATGGCCTTAACAACATCTGATCCAATTATTTTCCAACTCTTCTGAACATAATGAGCATTAAAACCATCCGGTCCACCACAACTATTACTGTCTAAACTAAAAACTGCAGATTCAATTTCATTCTCAGAAATGGCATTAATTAACTCATTTGATTGATTGGTAGTAATGGTAGGGAGGTTGATGTTAAAAAGAGACTTTATATCAGGAGTGAATAAATTGGAAGGTGCTAAAATAGATTTAAAATACTGCACAAAAGCCTCATTTATCCCATCAAAGGTATTAACCATGTTACCAAGCATATCCTTGATCTGAAAGATATATTCATGATTCCTCTTGACCTTTAGAAAATTGTGGTAGTACTTAGTATTCCTATCAGCCTCTCTTTCCATTCTCAAATGAATCTTTTGCTTGAGTGAAGAAACTTCCTTTTGAATAGTTTGTTCCAAGGAATTTTTTAATTTTAGTTCAGAAAGAATTAATGATGTATCAAAGGGCCTATCATTGAGCATAGCTTGAATAATATGAAGCTCATTTCTAATCTGAGTGGATAGTAAAGAAGCCTTACCAAAGTTTATAGCAGACCACTTCTTAAGATGAAATTTAAGTGCCTTCATTTTGAAAATAATATTGGTAAGAGGATCACTTCCATATTGCATATTCCACACCTGATACAAAATAGTAAAGTATTCATCTTGTTTAGTCCAAAAATTAAAAAATTTAAAAGAATGTGTTCTACCACGAATGTCATCTGTTCCACAATGAAATACTAAAGGGCAATGATCAGAAAGAGAGGGATGCAAAATTTGATAATAAGATTTAGGCCAGAGATGTAGAAAAGGAATGTTGAAGAAAATATGATCAAGCTTACATAATGTAGATTTACCACTTCTATTACAATTAGACCAAGTAAAATCATGACCAAAATGCTTAGCAGAGAAAAGGTTAGATTGAATTAGAGCACTATTCAAAGGAGAAATATCTTTAAGAGTTAAAGGACAGCCCCCACTTTTCTGATTACTTTCATACATGCAATTAAAGTCTCCACCAATTATCCAAGGAATAGAAGTTGATTTTAGCGATGGAAGGAAATCAAGAAAGACCTGCCTAAGAGATAAGGAATTATGAGCATAGACAGTTGTAAGATGAAAAGAAGCATTAGATGGCAAATGCAAACAAAGATAGTGAATGAATTGATCAGATGCATTTAACCTAGAAAGTTTGAAAAAGTTAGGATTCCAAATAGTAAGCAATCTTCCATAATTAGCTTGAAGAAAATTATCATCATACAACCAGGTTGGAGCAATCACATTCTTAGCTTTGATAGTAGCTTGTATATCAAGTTTTGTTTCAGATATACACATTAAATGAATGTTTTCCTCAAAGATAAGATTCTTAATCTCAACTTGCTTAGCTAATAAATTAGCCCCTCTAATATTCCAAAAAGCAATATTCATCATTTAATAGGAAGTGGTGGTAACAAAGGTGATGGATTTTTCCTAGTATGTCTATGATGATTATTATTTTTTGATGAAGATAAAGGTAAAACTTCATGAGGCTTAAAATTTTTACCATTATTGAGATCATCAGAATTTACAACTATTTTATTACCAGACTTAGTAGTATCTACAGAAAGCTCATCAGAAACAGATGGAGGAGGTAATTCAATATGATTTGGTGGGGACAGATGCAAATAAGGGGAAGTAAAATCAGAAATGGGTGATTTTGTGCTAAATTGAGAGGAACAAAAAGTAGAAGTAGATGCAATTGAATTGGGAAGAGTAGAAGAAGCTACAAAAGATGTTGATGAAGATGAAAAATTTCCAGAAACTAAACATGAAGTTGAGGGAACAGAAACAATATCAGATGAAGTATGATTAATATGTGAAAGTACATTAGGACCAGAATCAACAGAGTTAATGATAAGAGTGTGAACTTCATTGATACTATCATTATGGGTTGCAAGAGAGGAGTCATTTAAGACTGCAAAGGAATTATGATTTTCAGGGATACTTGAACTATTACCATGATGTACAACAGCTCCAATTTCCTTTGCTACATCTAACTCATTGATAGAATTAACATTAGAAATAATATTCTCCTTTACCACCGATTGCTTCTGTTTCCAAACCCCTTTGCTTCTTTTATTAATAATTCTCCAATTATGATTAATTGCACTATCATCCCTATTGCCACCTTTATTAATATTTACATTCACTCCTACCACCTGATTTATTTTTCCAACAGTTTCACCAGTATCACCCCCCACATATTGCTTATTCACAAATTCACAGGCAATAGTATTATGACCAAAAATTTTACAGTGAGTACAGATGCTAGGTTTCCAGTCATAAGACAGTTGAACATCTGGACAATTACTTCCCAATTGAGGAACATGAATAGAGTCAGGTAAATCACAATCAGGAGAAATCTCGCTATTATTTTAACAATTCTTAATTCCCTTTTTAGACCACAAGTTCAAACACTTCATACTATCAACCAATCACTTGAATTTAGTTCATTTTAAATTCTTTATTTAAGAATTTCTTTAACTTTCCTTTAAACCCAATTTATTTATATTTAAATTTCCAATTTGTATTCACCAAATCAAAGCATAACACAATTAAATTTCCAATTTATCTATCACAATAAATAAACAGATCATAGCATAACAAGATCTAAAATAATTTTATCACAGAATATAAATGTGATATATTACAGAATATAAATAAATTTGTATTTGTAAGGAATCTAGTTGGATCCCTCCAACATGTTTTCCCTGCATCCATAGATATTAGCACAACAATATATATCGATTCAATTTGATAATAATTATCATATTCAACCAATCAAGCAATCATTTAAATATTAATTATTTAAATTAACTAATATTCCAGATGTGAGTGAGTTAAACTTACCTTGGGTTTTCGACGAGCGTTCAAATTTAAATTAAATCGAATGACATTCGATTTAACCTAAATTTTTACTTGCTCGGAATGATTCCAGAACTGCTCCACTACATAGTACGCGTCTCTGCAATTCCGGCGTCGCTAGTTTCGTTGAAATCTGATAATGTATGTACTAGATATGAATTTTCAAAGTTTGAATATAAAATTTAAAACAAATTTTTTATTTTTTTTGTTTTACCCAAACATTCTCAAACCGCTAGATTTGGAAACCAACATCAAGGCCGCACGTTGACTTCTTCTCTCCCTCACGCGATACACAGCTAAAACGAACCCAACATCGCCGTCGAACAATCGAAAGTCGCGACCACCATGATAACGTTAAGGATGATCCAAATCTTCAACGCTGAAGCCCCAAACTGCATGCACCCATGGCCAGAACGCGTCCAAGCTTGGCCTCGCCATTGCTCCAGAAAACTTATTCGAACGCGTAACCATTGGCCCTCAATTACGTCTCCAAACAACGACGACACCCTAGATCCACCGTTGAATCTGAAGCTCTCGACGAGCTCAACGTTTCCCTAGTTGAAGTCGAGGCGTGAAAGTGATTGGATTCGGAGAAAAACGAGGGAGAACTTCAGAGTGTATCGGCCATAGAAATAAAAGTAAGCGGCGACTCCAGAATAAGTTAGGGTTAGGTGTACAAACGCGTATATATGTACATATAGCCGATTATTTAATTATTTAATTCATTTTAAAGCAACTTTCTCAAACGACCACCAAACAACATGTGCCGACAGGCGTTTCTAAGGTTTTACCTACGTTCCGAACACAATGGAATGTGTTTCAAAAGCTAATTTGGTCGTATGCGCGAGTTACGAAAATAAACGATCAATTTTAAATTAAATCGATTACAGTATTTCCTATACGTTTTAAGCTGCCGGGGTCAAACGACAATTCCGATTGCTACGAAAATTGAAATCCGATAATAACTAACTATTACGTACCTAATGGAACTAGTTTCGTCGAATTCCGAGATTGTGCCGCGGAAGGCTATTTAAACACGTCGATAAATTCGAGCGATTTTCAAAGTCGTCGAAATCACTTAAAATTTCACTTTTAAAATTTTATTAACTCTATTATAATTCGTATAAAATTTATATTCACATTAGAAATCATTCTGATTCATTTTAAATCAAAATTTGATTATTTGCATTATTATATTATTAAATTCCACTATTAAATTAATATAAAATTCCAAATTTAATCTATTGACTATTAATTCCATCCAATGGTCCAATATTAAAATTCAAACTCAAATAGACTTAAAATAAATTTTAGGATCTAATTTTATATCTATTTACATTCAGAATTACCAATTATCCCAATTCTAATATTAAGCTATTTATTATTCAAATTTCAAGTGAATTTCCCATATTGAAATTTAACTAATTCTATTAATTTAATCTAAATATTTTTATCTCAAAATCAAATTGTAATCCGTATTCGACATTTAAAATGAATTAAATGTTAAAATTTGGCGACCCAAAATTCCGGGTCGTTACACAGGGAGAGTATTCATACAAGTTTCATAGCAATATAAATATATTATTTACACTTATATATTTGTCATCATCAAAAAGGGGGATAATATTAGAATCTCAATTTTCATCATTTAGATTGTGACAACTATATAAGTCAATATTATTGTGTACTAATCATTTATGCAAAGGATTCATTGAAGATTCAGATTCAGGAAGCTATGAAGTTGTTATTCTTTTGTTTATTGTATGTATATTATTAGAAAGATGTTAAAATCTCTCCAATATGGTATATATTCTCTAAATGCACAAAAACTTTGCTATGCACAAAAGCAGCCTAAATCAACCGGCTGGATGACACCATTTAGCCGTCTGAATGCTGAAACATAGAATATTTTTCTGTGAAGTTTCAGCCGGCTGAATGGTATCATTTAGATGGCTGAATAAGGCCAAAAATAGCCTATTTATTTGCTATATCAAATATCAAATAAATTATAATGCTGAATTGAAAAATTCAGACGGCTGATTATCTATAACGGCCATTTTTCTAAAGGGATGCTTCTCTTCAATGAAGAGAAACATCTTCTAATCTAATAGTTGCGTCTGTTCTTTTCATCGTTCCTTTTCATCAAACATGCAACTCTTAAAACTCTATAAATATAGTTTAGAATTCAACATACAATTAACTTAACTGATTTTAGTGTTCTTGATTCTTATCTCTTTTTCTCTATTTTCAATTTTCACTCAAACTGTATACAATCTGTGATTATTTATCACTCTATCTTATACATTCTTCAAGCACATTACACTATATATCATAAAGGAGATGATTATAGGAAGATTGTACTAAATTGACTCATTAGTGCTATTTGAAGAGCATATCATAGTCAGATACTTTTGTTTATTTGTAAAGAAGTCATCTTTGGTTGCTTAGGTGATAGAAGTCCTATTTGATTGATTAGGCGGTAGCAGTCCAATTTGGTTGCTCAGGCAGTGTAAACCTATTCCTCCAGGTTAAGTGAGGGTTGCTAATTCTAGAAGGAGTCTAGGACTAGATGTAGAAAGAGAGTTTGAACCAGTATAAAAATCTCTTGTGTCATTTACTTTACTACATTATTTCTTTACTTAGTTTTTATTCCCATAAGCAGTTTATAAATTTATCTATATTACACGATCCTATAGCACAGTCACTTGCATATGTTAGATAATATATTAAAAGTGAATTTCTATGATTTTTGGGGTAAGTAATTTACTATGGAAATTTAATTAATTTAAGTGGAGGACTTAAATGGTTTAATTTTTGGCTTAAGGAAGGGTTTATGTTTTATATTATTTTTATTTATCTGAAATAATTGCAGCTGTTTTATTTTGGAAATAATTTGAAAAGTTTATGGAAACTAATTAAATGTTCACAAATTGGTGGGTTAGTTAAAAAGAAATTACTTAAAAAGGCATTAAAACGTTCTTTACCCAGAAATTATGTTTCGCCTCTTTCGGTGGGACCTTTCGACCTTATACTTTCGCCTCAACCAAGTTGAAACCAACCAAGTCGAAACCAATACACTAGATATCAATATATTGGTACGTAGTGAATTAGAGAAAGGTTGTATGTATAGTGTCGAAACCATGCTTTCGAAGGGGCGAAACCAATTAGCTTTCGAAGGTCTATGTTTTACTATCCAAAGAAATGTGCTTGCCTTGTTTCCAAAAGAATGCTTTCAAAAGGGTTTAATGTAGCCTTCGAAGAATTTGCTTTTGAATATGTTGCTGCCTTTTTATTTCAAAAATATAACTTTCAAATGAGTCACTTTGTTTCTAAATAATGTTTTCAAAAGGATAGAGTTTACCCAGTCGAAACCCTGCTGCCAACCTTATGTCTTTCGAATGGATTGAAATCATCAATTAGATTGAAAGGTAGCTTTTGTTTTATAAATGAAGTAAGCCACTTCCTAAAGCTTTCAAAAGGGTTTAATAGTTTCGAAGGCAATGGCTTCGAGAGGGGTTTTGAAGCTATCCTTCAAATGTTTTACTTAAATGATTTAAGCTTTCGAAAGGATGGTTCTAAAACCATCAGTTTTCCCTAAATACTTTTATTTAAAGATTAATGGTTTCGAAAGGGGTACTTTCATTTATGTGAAATTTGACCCAAAATATAATTTTAGAATAAACCCAATGGTTTCAAAAGGGATACTTTCAAACGGTTTTGAAAGGGGTACTTTAAAGGTTGTGAAGTTATGCTTCTAAGAGTTAATAAGTAGTGCTTTAATACTTTCGAAAGGTATGTTTTGAGAATTTCGAAAGAGATGATTTAAAGTGTTTTGGAAGACATATGCTTATTGTTTTGAAAAGAAGATACGAATGCTTTCAAAGAAGGTTATCCAATGGTTTCGAAAGTAAAAGTTTAAGGTTTTGAAAGCCTTAATTTTCAAAACAAAGAACCCAATCTCATTTTTAAAGGAAAAATCATGGCATAAATAAAGGAATTTTAAAATAACTTTTAAGTATGTAGGTTTTGAAGAAGCTTTCAAGGTTAAAGAGATTAACCATGCTTTATATGAAAATGCTTTCAAGGATATTAAACCACAGATGTTGGTGTTTTTATGTTATTGTGCTTGCTTTTTCTAATATATATATATATATATATATATATATATATATATATATATATATATATATATATATTCAATTTAAAACGGCCCATGACTGTATTTTTGGGAGAAAAAGCAGAATTACCAGCTAGGTTGACCCAGTAGTGAATGTAAATTGAGTTAACTCTTGTATGAGTAGAAATGCATCCAGGAGGTCAAGGAGACCAGAATATAGGATGTCTAAATACTGATTAAAGAAGTTTCTAGATAGTTAGGTTCATAATAAACCCATGAAAACTATGATTAGAAAGAGTTATTGGCAGGGGCCAATAGGTTAGTAGTACATCATGAGAACTATATCTGGATAAAGTTATTGACAGAAGTTAATAGGTCCCTAGGAAACCCATGAAAATTAGTATATGAGGGAAGTTATTGGAGATACCAAAAGTTTCAGGGACAACCCATGAAATAATAAAGTTATTGGTAGGGGCCAATGGATTCCAAGTGATCTCATGAAAATTATGAAACCGGACAGGGAGTCCATAAGTTTTAAACAAGTTATTAGTAAGACCATGAAAATTAATAGGTTAATAGTGACCTTAGAAACTATAACTGAGACGCATAGTCAAAATGAATGGAGATGGGTAATCAAGAATTGATTTACTTGTTTGCATATCATCATAATATTTTTAATTGCTATGTTCTAACCATTGTGGTTGCAGAAGCATAGTATATGGTTATTATAAAAAAATTGAGGATACTAGTGAGGGGAAAACCCATTCCGTTAAGCGGCATGGTCTCACTAGACACCTAAAATGGTTAAAGACGGTAGATTATTATTCATACCAGGCTTTATGTCTGACTCAAAGTTTATGTTTTCCTCTTAAACTCTCGATGCTTAATTGATTTTGAGTAGTTTGAGAGTTGAGGTTTTCAGGTACCTCTTTAGACGAATAAGCTTATGGAGATGCACAGGAGGTAAGATAGCTAGTGGGAGTTCTTTTCTATTTTGATTCCGCTATGTTTTGGTGTAAAGGCAACGTTTTTTAATTTCCTAGTTAGATATATACTTTGAGTATCCAAGTGGGCATCTTTATATGTCGCTCTTGGCATACGTTGTAATAATTATATTTTCTATGAACGTGGTACTTGTATTAGGATTATGTAATGTATTTAAAAGGATTAGAAATGGAATGTGAAAGTTGTTTAATGTTTATGAAAATTTTCTATATGGATGTCTTTCTATTATATCAATGTGTCTAACACTACCGTATTTGGTTGCTGATGATTAATAGTTATAGATGATTACAGCATTTATAATCGTTAGTTTTGGGCCTTTAAGTAGGGGATCTTACAAGTTGGAATCAGAGCATAGGTTTATGAAAACTTAAAGGAAATTTAAACCTAAATGATTTTCAAACACAATCCAATGAATCGGAAAATAAGATCGGGGTTTATGTAATACTATAGTAACGTAGTTGTATTTGATATATATGTACATATATAAGTACGTAGTCCCCTCCCTCTTAGACCATTCTTTTGTATCCTACTAAGCTTGTATGAAGATTTACGAGTATGAAGATATGAAAGCAGGAAACGGAGGAGGAAATCTCGATGGAGGAAGTACCATAGGAAATGGAATTCTTAACCGACTAGGAGGATCCTGGGTCGGCAGGCTAATGCTAATCAAAATGCAAATGCCAATGTGGGTGCTGGAAATCCACCGGTAGGTATGGGGACGATTTATCAGTTCTTCGTCAGTCTTATGTAAGCTGGAGCAGCACCGGAGTAGCGGGGAATGTTGGAGGAGCTAATCATATGGTTCCAGTTGTGAATAATAATGCTAAGCTAAGCAGAGATTACACCAGTCTCAGTGGGAAGCCGTTTGTGGATTGGTTACTGCATCGTGAGGGAATCTTCACTAACTTGGGTTTGAGTGATGAGAAGAGGAGGAGGCTGTCCTCTAGACAGTTGTAAGGGCAGCACTTCATTGCTGAAATAGTGTTACTATCGGAGTCCCTGTGGAAGAGTTGACTTGGGCAGAGTTTCGAAGGAGATTCGAGTAGAGGTTTTTGTCTGAAGTTTCCAAGTCGGCATTGCTCATAAAGTTTATGGATTTGGTGAAGGCAGATACGTCGGTAATTGAGTATGCTACTAAATTTGATGAGTTCCCCCAATATGGGTATGCTACCATAGACACCGTCATAAGAAGGAATGAGAAGTTCTTTCGAGGATTGAGACCCGAGATTTCTAGGGCAACCCTATCGCATCTCCGTGATCCTTGTAATGTAGATTTGGAAATGGCAATCCGACATGAGGAAATTCTTGCTATTTGTGGGAAAGAAAAGCAGGTTGAAACCTAGGGTTCTCAGGGAAAGAAGAGAAAGTTCTTTAAGAAGAAGGAGCCCAAAAGGGAGAAGCTGCCAAGAAGGCAAAGGCTGATTTAGTTTGCTTCAAGTGTGACAAGAAAGGTCATTATGCTCATGAGTGCCGATTAGGAAAAGGGAAGAAGGCTACAAAAAAGAAAGGTGTGAAATGCTTTAATTGTGACCAGGTTGGGCATTATAAGAATCAGTGTCCAGAACCAGTAAGGGCGGACAAGGGAAAGGATTTTGTTGTTAGACAATCATTTGCTAGGCCAAATGCTGCTAAGAAAGGAAAGACTATGATGGTAGGTACGCTTTTGATTCAGAGTATACTAGATAGGGTACTATTTGATACCGGTGCACCACATTCATTTATATCTCATTGTTTGGTTGATAGGTTATGTGTAGAACCTACATGCCTTGTTAATTCCTTAAGTGTTGCGAATCCAATAGGAGGATATGCAACTCTAGGAATTATATTTGATCAATTAGAACTTGAGTTTTTAGGTCATAAGTTTGCATGCAGTCTGTATGTTTTTGATTTCGTAGATTTCAGGATAATCTTGGGTATGGATTGGTTGGGTAAATATAATGCTAGGACATTTTTCCTAAAAAGGAAAATATCATTAAGACACCCTGATAGTTTTAACTGAGTGATCTTCTTAGCAGAGAATTCTGACCGGAGTGTTTATGCTTTGTTAAGTGCTATGGAAGTGGGAGAAATCAAGTCATGTTTGAGTAGCATGAGTGTTTGCAAATGTCTTTGAGCCGGCTACAGAACTACACTGAAATGAGCTATTGAGTTTCGAATAGATCTTGTGCCAGGCGCTGAACCTATGAGTAGACTTCCTAACAGGATGACACCAACCGAGATGAAGGAATTGAAGGTGCATCCATTGGATCTAAAGGGGAGAAATTTTATTAAACCAAGCAGTTCCCCTTGGGGAGAAGCTGAGGTGTTCGTGAAGTAACTGGACGGGTCGTTGCGGTTGTGTATCGATTATCGTAAGTTGAACGAGAGGATGATTAAGAATAAGTACCATTTTCGAGAATTGACGATCTATTTGATTAATTGTATGGAGCCAGAGTGTTTTTCCAGTGGGATTTGATGGTAGGTTTCCATCAGTTAAGAGTGGCAGAGGACTGTATTCCATTGACGACATTTCGAAGAAGGCATGGTTCGTACGAGTGGTTAGTAATGTCATTCGAGTTAACGAACGCACCAGTTTTCTTCATGGATCAGATGAACCATGTTTTTTTAGAGTACTTGGAATCGTGTTGTTGTTTTGAGATGAAATTTTAGTATACTCTAAGGATGAAAGAGAGCATGAGAATCATCTTAGAGTAGTACTTGAGAGGCTGCGGTAGCATCAGCCGAAAGTGAAGTTTTCTAAATGTCATTTTTGGAAGAAAGAGGTTAAGTTTCTTGGTCATGTGGTTTCAGAGAAGAGCTTTTCAATCGATCCAAATAAGATCGAAGCTATTAATAATTGGAAGAGACCAAAGACGGTGACTGAGATTCAAAGTTTTCTTGGACTTGCTGGCTATTAACGGAGATTCATCAAGGATTTCTCATGAATAGCGGCGGCTTTGACTAAGTTAACTAGGGAGGATGTGAAGTTTATCTTGTCCGACAAATGTGAGGAAGCATTCCTCTATTTAAAGTATTTGTTGACCAACGCATTTGTGTTAGTGGTTCCAAATGGAAATCATGGGTTAGTGGTGTATACCGATGCATGTGGAACTAGAGTAGGAGCTGTGTTGATGCAGAATGGTAAAGTAATTGTCTACACTACACAATAGCTTAGACCGCATGAAGCGAGATATCCTACTCATGATTTGGAGTTGGTTGCGGTGACCTCCGCATTGAAGATTTGGATACATTATCTCTTAGGGGAGAGATTTGAGCTATACACAGATCATAAATCCTTAAGGTATTTATTCTCTCAAAAGGAGTTGAATAAGAGACAATAGAGATGGCTGGACTTTTTAGCTGCTTATGATTTTGGTATAGAGCATACTCCGTGGGAAGGAAATAAGGTAGTGGATGCTCTTTGTAGAAGACATCAGAATGTTGTGTTAGTTATGTCAGTAGAATGGAATGGTTTAGAAGCTTTGACTACTTGTGGTGTGTAGTTAAGATCAACTGCTAGTTCTAGTCAAAGCCCCGCCAAGTAGTCCTCTTTAGAAGTTTGACCAGTATTGATCAAAAGGATTGCTTCTAAGCAGAAGGAGGATCCATTATTAGCTGAAAGGATTAGAAGACTTGACGTGGGATCAGAGATCGATGATTTAAAAAAAATTAGCCTTGACCAAAGAGGATGGTTAAGAAAGAAGGGACAGTTGTGTGTTTCGAATGTTAAGGACTTAAGAAAAGAAGTTCTTAGGGAATGTCACTGATCCAAATTTACAATTCATCCTTGAGAGACTAAGATGTATCAAGATATGAAAAGGAGCTTCTGTTGGGAAGGTATGAAGAAGGATGTTGGCTTGTGGCTTAGGCAGTGTGCTAACTGTCAATATTTGAAGGGTAAACATCTGAAGACAAGTGAGTTACTTCAACCTTTAGAGGTACTAGTTTGGAAATGGTATTCGATATCTATGGATTTTATAGATGGGTTGCCAAGGTCAAATAGAGGAAATTAAAGTATATGTGTCATAGTGGATAGGTTGACCAAGAGTGCCCATTTCGTTCCAGTTAAGTCAACAAGGATGATGCCTGTTTTAGCTAAGTTGTTCATGAAGAACATAATTAGACTACATGGAATTCCTAGTGGTATAATTAGTGATTGAGATGCTTTGTTTACTAGCGAATTCTAGAAGAGTCTACATGATGTATTAGGTACCAAACTTAAGATGAGAACTATGTATCACCCTTAGACGGATGGGTAGACAGAGAGAATCAATAAAGTACTCGAGGATTTGTTAAGAGCTTGTGTATTGGACTTTGGTGGATCTTGGAATGATAACCTACACTTAAAGGAGGTTTCCTATAATAACATTTATCAGACTAGTCTAGGAATGGCGCCTTTTGAAGGTTTATATGGAAGGCTATGCAAACCACCAGCATGTTGGTTGGAGACTAGAGACAGATTAGTCTTAGGTCCAGATCTGGTTAGAGAGACGACAGAGAAGACTGAGCTGATCTAAGAAAGGATGATGGAAGCTCAATCCAAAAAGAACATTTACGTAGATAAAAGGCGTAAAGACCTAGAATTCTCAATTGGAGACAGGGTTTTCATTAAAGTATCACTGAAGAAAGGTGTGATGCTATTCGGAAAGTCATGGAAACTAGCACCAAGATATGTTGGTCTGTTTTAAGTTATAGAGAGGATCGGGAAGCTCGCATACAGTATAGAGCTACCGAGCAGTATGGCAGGTGTCCATAATTTGTTTCATGTGTCTCATCTTCTCAATTATGTGCATGATTCAGAGACTACTATTCCTCCGACGGGGTTGAAAGATTTGATAGTATAATCGGATTTGACTTTTGTTAGACAACCAGTTCAGGTTGTAGCTAGAGATGTGAAAAGGTTAAGGAACGAAACAGTTAAGTTGGTGAATGTTCATTGGAGTGATAACGAGAAGGACTGTACATGGGAAACAGAAGAAAGAATTAGAGATACTTAGCCCAATAAGCTGTAAGGGTATGTTCTATATAAGCTTTATGTAGACAGTTATTACTCAAATAGGCTTGTACGGTGGTTAGGAGCTGTTAAGATGATTGCTATGTTTAGTATTTAGTCTTTACTGAATTTCAAGGACGAAATTCTTTAAGGAGGGGAGCCTGTAACACCCCTTATTTTTAATAACATTATTTAAGAGATTTAATTAGATAAATTAAATAAAATAATGTAAATATTAGAGTGTAAGGTGATTAAGATTTGAAAATTTAAAGTAGAGGCCGAGCTTAATTAAATAAATGGGCTATTAAAAGTTTCATATATTAATTAATAAGAAAACAATTAACGTAAGGGTATTATAGGAATTGCCGCCGTCATGATCCTTTTAAAATTTATTGTTTCATTTCCTTTTTCATGTTCATTTTTGAAAAACACAAAAACATAAAACCTAAAGCTCAAGCCGGCCATTACTTAGGATGAAAAAAGGAGAGAAATTCATTTAAAGCTAAGGAATCAAGCTAGAGGAATTAATCAAGGATCAAATCTCAAATTCCTTATCTTAATCAAGGTGAATAATAATAAAAACCATCTCTTTTTTTTTAATGATCATTCTATTTCGGTTTTAAGTTTAAATCCGTTATGATGATCTTTGATGATGATATGCTTGGATTTCATGATATGATATATTCAAACAAGTTTGTTTAATAATTGTTTTATACAGTTTTAAGGCTAAAATCTTTTATTTTTGGTTTTTGAATGCCATAAGTAATTTATATATTATGGTAAACATTAATTTGGAGATGGGTTTTAATTTCTGTAATTCTCCAAGCTATGGAAAATTTATTATGAATTTTCAAAAGAAAATATGAACAATTGGGTTTAGAAATTTTTTTTGGCTATATTATGAAGAATTTGGGTATGAAATTTATATATGTTAGATAACATATTAAAAGTGAATTTCTATGATTTTTGGGGATTTTTTCCTAAGTAATTTACTGTGGAAATTAAATTATTTTAGGTGTAGGACTTAAATGTTTTAATTTTTTTTGCTTAAGGAAGGGCTTATATGTTAAATTATTTTTACTTAGATTTGAATAGTTGCGGTAGTTTTATTTTGGGAAGAATTTGAAAAGTTTATGGAAACCAATTAAATATTTTCAAATAGGTGGGTTAGTTAAAATGCAATTACATAAAAGGCATTAAAACAATCTTTACCCATACATTATGTTTTGCCTCTTTTGGTAGTACCTTTCCACCATATACTTCCGCCTCAACTAAGTCGAAACCAATACACAAAGTATCAATACATTGATACATGGTGGATTGGAGAAAGGTGGCAGGTATGGTGTCGAAATCATACTTTCGAAGGGGTCGAAACCATTTAGCTTTCGATGGCCTCTGTTTTACTATACATAGAAATGTGCTTGCCTTATTTCCAAAAGAATGCTTTCGAAAGAGTTTAATGTAGCTTTCAAAGAAGCTGCCTTCAAATATGCTGCTGCCATTTTGTTTCTAATAGACAGCTTTCGAATGAGTCACTTTGTTTTTAAATCAATGTTTTCGAAAGGATATATTTAACCTAGTCGAAACCCTACTGCAGACCTTATGCCTTTCGAATGGATTGAAGTCATCAACTAAATTGAAAGGTAGCTTTTGTTTTATAAACGAAGTAAGCTACTTACTAAAGCTTTTGAAATGGTTAACTTGTTTCGGTAGCAATGCCTTTAAGAGGTGTTTCGAAGCTATCCTTTAATTATTTTACTTAAATGATTTAAGCTTTTGAAAGTTTAGTTCCCAAGCCGTCAATTTTTCCCCAAATATTTTTACTTAAAGGTTAATGGTTTCGAAAGGAGTACTTTCATTTATGTTCACTTTGACCCAAAAGTTATTTTTAGAATAAACCCAATGGTTTCAAAAGGGATACTTTCAAAAGGTTTTGAAAGGGATATTTTCTAGTGGGTTCGAAAGGAGTACTTTCCATAGTTTCGAAGCTATGCTTCTAAGAGTTAATAAGTGATGCTTTAATACATTTGAAAGGTATGTTTTGAGTGTTTCGAAAGAGACGATTTAAAGTGTTTCGAAAGACATATGCTTAGTGTTTTGGAAAGAAGATTTGATTGCTTTCGAAGGAGGTCATCCAATGGTTTTGAAATTAAAAGATTAAGGTTTCGAAAGCCATAGTTTTCAAAACAAAGAGCCCAATCTCATTTTTAATGGAAAAACCATGGCATAAATAAAGGAGTTTTAAAATGGCTTTTTAAGTATGGAGTTTTGAAGAAGCTTTCCTTGACAAAATAATAGATTAAAGGGATTAACCATGTTTCATATAAAAATGCTTCCAAGGATATTAAACTACAGATTTTGGTGTTATTATGTTATTGTGCTTGCTACTTCTAATATATATATTTACTTTAAAATGGACCCATAACTCTATTTTGGAAAGAAAGGGTAGAATAACTAGCTAGGTTGACCTAGTAGTGAATATAAATTGAGTTAACTCCTGCATGAGTAGCATTGCATCTAGGAGGTCAGGTCGACCAGAATATAAGATATTTAAATAGAGATTAAGAAAGTCGTCAGATAGATAGGTTCATAGTAAATCCATGAAAACTATGATTAGAAAGAGTTATTGGCAGGGACCAATAGGTCTATAGTCAACCCATGAAACCTATATATAGATAAAGTTATTGATAGAAGTCAATAGGTTTCTAATCAACCTATGAAAACTAGGATATAAGGGAAGTTATTGGAGATACCATTAGGTTCAGGGAGAACCCATGAAACAATAAAGTTTTTAGCAGAGGCCAATAGGTTCTCAGTGATCTTATGAAAAATATGAAACCGGACAGCGGGTCCATAAGTTTTAAACAGGTTATTAGTAAGCCTATGAAAACTAATAGGTTAATAGTAACCCTAGAAACTATAACCGAGACAGATAGTCAAAATGGATGGAGATGGGTAATCCATAATTGATTTACTTGTTTATATATCATCATAATATTTTGAATTGCCATGTTTTAACCATTGTGGGTGTAGGAGCACGGTATATGGTTATTATAAATTTTTGGAGGATATTAGTGAGGGAAAAACCCGTTCCGCTAAGCGAAGTGGTCTCACTAGATATCTAAAATGGTTTGAAATGGTAGATTATTATTCTTACCAGGCTTTATGTCTGAATCAAAGTTTATGTTTTCCCCTTAAACTCTCATGTGCTCAATTGATTTTGAGTAGTTTGAGAGTTGAGGTTTTCAAATACCTCTTTAGACTAATATCCGTAGACGTGCAGGAGGCAAGATAGTTGGTTGGAGTTCTTTTCCATCTTGATTCCGTTGTGTTTTATTATAAAGGAAAAGTTGTTTAATTGCCTAGTTATATATATTTTAACACACACACACTCTGATCATCTTAGGAGGCATCTTCATATGTCGTTCTTGGCGTATGTTGTAATAATTAAATTTTCTCTAAACGTGGTTCTCGAATTGGGATTATGTCGTGAACTTGAAAGGATTTGAAATGGAATATGAAAGTTATTTAATGATTTTAAAATTTTCCATATCCATGTGTTTCTGTTACATCAATGTATCTAACATTACCATATTTTGTGACGACCCGGAATTTTCGAGCATTTAAAATTGGAATATTTAATTGATTTTAAACATTCAATATAATAATTTTAACTGGAATTACAAATATCGTTATTTGCTTGATAATGAAATAATAAAATTTAATTATTTGAAGTTGAGTAAAATATTGAATCTGGAATTTTAAGCCTATTAAAAATAATTTGAAGGCTTGTAAAATTTATATTGATAGTACAGAGGATAATAGAAGTTGTAAAATTCAATTTAATAGTGATTTATTCAGTTTTGAAAATTCATCGTTTAAATTGAATTTAAAAATAGCCTTCCGAGGCACAGTCTCGGAATTCGATGAATCCCGTACCATTGGATCTGTAATATTGAATTATTATCGGATTTCAAATTTTGGGGTAATCGGAGTTGTTGTGTGAGCATACAATATATACACGCGCTGAATTCTTTTTATCGAGAAAATTTGAAAAAATGAATAAATAATATATATATATATACCATAGTCACTACTCAGCCGCCTTCCTTCACATCGATACCTTTTCTTTTCACCTTCAAAACACTGTGGCAAGGCGTTTCAACCACGCTGCTTCCTCTTTAAAAACATCTTTCCTTTCAACAGAAAAAAAAATCAAACGAGACAATAGCAGCATATGCTTCGAAATTGATAATAAAATGGCCGCTTCTATCTCGATTCTCGTATACTCTCTACCCTTCTCTTTTCATTTCTGATCGAATGCACGAAACCAGAATAGAGGAAAAACAGTATAAACTTTTCAAACTTCAAAATTTGAATACCTAAATCTATTCCGTGAAAATTTCGGAAGGAAATATCCTTGAAATCGTGAAAGCTAGACTTTAATCCATTCGAGTTTGCTTTGGTACGGTTTCCTATTTCGACAATTGATAGTATTGGGGATCCCTGCATATAGCTAGGGTTAGCTTATAGGCGAAATTAAAGCAGTGATTCGACAATCGGAGAGTAGATTTGGATTTTTAGGGTTTGTGTAGCTTCGTTCTCAAGTTGGAGACGTCGGAGGCGAGTGTGGTATAGCGTGTGGTGTTGCGCGACGTACGGGAGTTTTGGGCATGGCGAGTTGCCTGGAGGAAAGGAGCAGCACTGTCGATAAGGGGTGTGGGTTCGATTTGAAGAGGGGTCGAAGCCGTCGGCAGTTGCGATGTTCGACTGAAGGTAGAGGGACGCTCGGCAGCAACAGTGAGGTATTTGCAGATTATCTTCCTTCTCTTTCAATTTACAGTATATGCGTATGTATACATATTTGTACAGGTAAAAATAAATATCTACAGCTTATTTTGGTAAACATATATAAGAAATCCCCAAAAGTAAAACAAGTTTACACTTCAATCTTGTAGGTTATATTAAAATAAATTTTAAAGAGTATTTAATTTTAAAATTTGTTATTCAATAAGCATATATATACACACACACATTTTAAATCTATTAGTTTATTTTTAAATAACATATTATAATGATTAACTTGTTTAATAACTTAATTACACATTTTTGATGACTAAAGGATTTTTAAAAGGGGAACAAAATTTATTAGTTCAAATTTAATAATCAGCTTAATATTTAAATCAATAGCTTAAGATTAAATTATTAGTTAAATTAAGTTGTAAAAAGGAAAGTAAATTGTTCGATTTATTCAAATATTAATAAATCGTAAAATGTTTTTACAAGGTTAAATTCTGAAAGAAATCAAACCGGTGTGGATCGGATTACAACAAAGATGAGTTAATCTCACTCAGTTTAAATTTAAATTTAAGTAATTAAATTTAAACAATTGATTGTATGGTTGAATGGATTGATGTGATATAGTATAGTATAATTTGTAATTGGCATATTATGTTGTGCTAACGTCTGTGGATGCAGGGAAAGCAGGTTGGAGGGATCCAACTGGATCCCTCGACATTTATTTAAATTATTTAATTTCCCCTGTTATGATGATTTGATATTTTATGGTGAATTATGTTGAAATATTGAATACTATGGTTTGATAGGATATAATTGGGTATAATGAATTTCCAAAAATATATAAATTGAATTTTTGGAAAGAAAATAAAGGGAGTGAATTTGTAAGTAAAATAATTATGGAAATTTGAATAAATTTAAGAATGAATGAAAAAAAGGGAAATAAAGTGACATAAGGATTCTAATGAATAGATCTTGAGTATAGAAAGTAAATTTGAATAAACAGGAAGTTAATGAATTTAAAATTCAGTGTTATTATTTAAAAGAACAAAACATTTATTTAAAGGTTAAGATTTAAATTGTTGAAAGAATAAAGAAGAATTGGAAAAATCTGGAATTTGTATATATCGGTTAAAAGTTTTAGAATCAAATGAAAAATAATAATAACAACACTAATTAAGTCTATACTTAATGAATTTTGAAATGAATTAAGTAAGTAAAGAAATTATTTCAAATGGGATAAATTTGAAATCAATTTGGGAAAATTTGATTTAAGTGATTGAAGTTGGATCTTCTCCCTGGATAACCAAGTACGTTTCCAAAGTAAGTTTAATATATAAATTCAAAGTTTTTAAGTTGATTTAAAAAGCAAGTTTGGGAAATATATTTTTCTAAATATTTAAATTATAAAGTAAGTCTTTCCTTTTTAATCTATTGTAGTAGTAATTATTTAAAGAGTGACTTAGTAGTTTGTTTTAAGATTAAAAATTTAGTTATATTTTATAAAGTAACCTTATTTTCAAATATTTATATAGTTTGTATTTAGAACAATTTATTGAAGTGGTGTAACTTAAATGTTTTAAAGTAAAAAGTAAAGTGTTCAAAATTATTTTCAAAATCAAGTTTTGTGCTTGGTAATTTCAGTGGAGATAGTAAATTTTGGGAAAGCTTAGCCTGAAATGGATGATGGTTTGAAAACTGTTTTCAAAGGGTTTTTGAAAATGGAAAATATATCATGTAAAGATTTTTTTTTTTGAGATAAATAAATAATTTGGAAAAAATTATTTATTGGTGGATGGTTGTTTGTGTATATTAATTGATAGTTAAATCACCGACTATCAATACTGCACAAATACGTTGATCGTTTCGAAGAGACCGGGATCGAGATTTATTTCTCGAAAACCACTTCGATCCGGTTTGTACGTTTCGTGAAAAACGATTTTGGATTCGAAGATGGAGCGGTGAAGTGCAAGGGCTAATCGCTACTAATCCTGAGGATATTTCCAAAATGGATGTAGTAAGAATAGTGCCTTCGGTTCCGTTTGGACCCAGGACAGACTTGTATGGATGAATGCTTGTGAAACATCGTCAGGTGGACGATGGGCATTCTAAGGAATACGTTCTTAAAAAGGTAACGCTTAGCCTCATGCCTCATCAAATGGGAATGACTGAAAATCAGGGGATATGCAGCAAGGTTAGGTGGGTAGCACCCAAGCAGGGTGAGGTCATTCCAGTCTAGATGTCCCTTTTTAAATTTCGGCTTAGTGGGCGGTTGCTGATCCCAATCGCAGGGTGATCTCACTCGGGATTATCCAGTAAGGGGTAGTCCCGGCCTTGTGTTGCAGGGGAGCGGGCGTACTCCTTGGTACGGTGATCTAGGCCCCGTACTGTGACAGGTGGTACCCCAGTGCCTAGTCATTGGTTGGAAGTCCATTCTCCCTACGAGCCTTGTACGAGTTTTGTTTGTATTACCCACTCTGTGGCTAGTAGCTAGAATTTAATAGATGTAACAATTTCGGCTATTTTATAAGTATTTGTATATAGACCCTATTATAATATCAGAGGATTTCTATAAAATTGTTTTAGCTATCGTAAGGTAAAAACCCGACATGTTTATTTGTGGCGTGGTCTTACGAGATGCTTTTGTTTTCAAAGGATTTTTGAAACTGTAATAATCAATTGGGTGTGATTTTCTCATGCTGGTAATCCAGACTGACTCGGGTATTATTTAACTGTAATGCTCGGGCCAGACCGAGTATTATAGGATTCAGGATATGATGCTTTGGAGCTCAGGAGACGAGCTGGATGACAATACATACTCCCGTATTTGTATATATATATTTCGCTGTGTTGAGTTGTTGTATATCCATTTGTATGATATTGATATTGAGCTGTTATCGATGTACTTTGATAATGTAATATATAAACAAAGATATTTGATGTTTGAGTAAAGAGTAATTATTATCTATTATATTTTATTCCGCTGCGATGGTTAGATTCTGATGTTGATTTTGTTTTCTCTTCTTCTACCTCTTCTTCTTAAACCCAAATGGTTCGTATTTCTATGCAACTTGAGTTGATTGTTGTAGAATAGTGTTGACTCATAGGGGTACGGATTTGCGGGCTATTACAGTTGGTATCAGAGCTTAGGTTGGTGATAACCTTGGCTCTGGTGGGAATTACTCATTTAAATTAGAGTCTGTTGTACTCTATAATGAGTTTGAGCGTATTAATATATATGAGTGCGTATTTGTTAGTGTGTATAAATTGTTTTAATATTGTGTTGATTGGTTTATTGAGTGGCATATGAATCTTCGTCGGCACAGACTGGACAACTGTATCGAAGAGGTTTCTAAACACTTGAATAGAACAATCGACACGGTATTGGTTTAATGTGGGTGAATGAAATAATTTTACCCAAAAATATATTTTGATATAAAGAAAAGCTTTTGTAAACTATTTTAGCTAATATATGGTTGCTTGGATGTTAGAGATGATAATATTAAATTATTATCATTGTTAAGTAAAAAAAATTAACTAGAAATGGAGAATATAACCAAAGTTAAGGAAATAAATGCATTATAAATTATAGAATTCATAAATATGAATTATAAAATGAAATTTATAAATATGAATTATAGATGTTGATTATAAATTGAAATATAATTAAATGGGAACTTGAATAAGCATAAACAATGCAAATGAATTGTGGGTAAAATTGATTTAAGCAGGATTTGGAAATTTAAAATCCCGAAGATTTTTGAAGAATTTGTCGAAAGGTTTTGATGATAAATGATAGCAATATTGTCTTGGGGGTGTTTCTGGAAGGAAATTGTTTTAAATGGATTTTGAAAGTGTAGTAGCATGGTAATCACTTGGATTATTGGGAAATAATTTGGATGATGACGGCCGCATCATCAGTATTCATTTTCGAATTTCTAAGTGATGGATTGCTGCCAAAAACTGATTTGTTCAAAAAGCTAGTTGTTTTTGAAAATTTCAAAAAGGAAATTTGTTGTAATAAAAGCCAGGATTGGTTTAAAATTTTAGGAGAAATGAGATTTGAGATGTTGGAAATTTCAAAATGATTTGAAACCAAAGCCGGGAGTTTAAAAATCCTGATAAGATGGGTTGAAAGCTTATAATTTGAGATGATTTTTAAATTAGGAATGGAATATAAGATTCGATAGGTTGGGATAATATCCAGTTGTTTTCGAATTAAGTTGAAATTGAATTGAGTTAAATAAAACTGAGTTAAAGTAGAAATTGAATTGGAAAAAGAATTCAATTGAATTAATGAATGGAATTAAATTCTTACTAGAACGAATGGGAAATAAATTGAATAAGGATTGGAATTGAAGTAAATAAATTAGAATAACTTGTAAAGGAATCAGAATTAAATTGCAGGGAATAAAAATATGCTTAGGATATAAATAAGCATAAGGCTTGAGTTAAAATAAAAGAACAATATATTCAAGCCTATGACAAATGGAATTGTGTAAATAATAAGTTGTGGCTTATAAAATATGAAAATGGAATACAAAATCCAAAATAAAAATTGTTTGATGAATTGAAAAATAAATTGAAGATCAAAATTTGAAAATTTTAAAGTAAATTGAACTTAAGCAAATTTAAATGAAGAGATTTTGAGACTTAAAATTAAGTTCTGAATTATAAGTTAGGAAAAGACTATTTAGATAATGAATTAGATAATGAAATATGTATTGAGAACCCAATGTAGTTAAATAAAGTTGAATTGTGAGTTTATGATGAAGTTTGGAAGTAAACTCAAGTGATAAATTAAATTCGACTTAAATTGTCGATGAAGTAAATATAATTGAACTATGAGTTCATAAATTTGGGTGGTAAATTGAGAATGGATAGAGGATTCGGAACTTGGGTTATTAATTTAAAATTTAATGCGAAGTGTTAACAAAATTAAATATACTTGGAAAGGTATCGAATAAAAAATGAAATTGGATTAAAATAATAATGGTTTGTATTGTGAATAGAATCCAAATATGTAGAAATAAATTGAAATGACCTTGTAATTTATTTAAGTGACCTGAGAATGGATCGAACTTGGAAATTTGAAATTTATAATAACTAATCAAATAAATTTGTAGTTTGAAAGGAGATTGGATTGAAATAGAATCAAGTTAAATTGAAAAGAGAACTTTGTTTGCAAAAATGACAATGAGCTTAAGTATAAATTGGGGTGAATAAATTTAAGCTAAAAGATGGAAAGGAGTTGAATTGAATTCAACTTCAAATTAAGTTTAATAATATTGGATTGGTTTTAAATCAAGAGAAAATAAATTTTTAATCGAAATAAAATTCAGTGAGTTATAAATAATATTAATGGGATGAAATTCTAGAATAAATAATTGTAAACTTTAAAATTATTAAGGAATTGAAATAACTTGAGACAATAAGAAAATAGAATGTTTCAAGTTTACTAGAATGGTTTAAGTGAATGTGGATAAACTAATTATGTTGAATAAGTAAATGGATAGAATAAATAAGAATTAAATGAAAGATGGAAGTAGAACTTATTATAAAAAGAAATGGAAATGAACTTAAGTTTTTGACTTAAGTAAGTGTTGAATAAAATCCGAACTCAAAATCAAGTATGGTTTAAATGAGTTGAGAAATAGTTATTGAATGGAATAGTCTGAATTGTTGTCGAGCTAAATAAAATAGTTTGGAATAAACAAATATAGAATGAAATGCAAGTGAATGTATTCAAATTTGATATGCAATGAAATGAGAATATATATATTGTGAATAAATTTGAAAATGAAATAGAATTAAGTATAAATCGAGTTGGAATCCATTTAAATTGGTTATAAAGCATAAATATTTGTTTGTTCACATAGATCTTGTCAAATTTGCATAGAATAAATATCATTGGATGTAGATGGAGGTAATTAAAATTCTATGAATTAATAGGAGTGAAATAAATTGATTTTGAAAGCAATGGAATTAAATATGAATTGATTTTGCTTAAGAATAAATTAAACATAAGCGATTGAGTTTTAAACCATTCAAATTTAAATGAAAATGATTTGTAAATTAATTGAAATAGTTGAATTACTATGAAAGTGTAAAAATTTGCTTCCGGAAAATGTTGGATGTGTATTTCTTTCGAATTCATATGTTTTAACGTTTGCAACTAAGTGAAATATAGTTAAACTGCATATATTTGGCACTTACATGTTTAAATTGAGTAAGTACAGGTACCTGGAAGCCGTGTGGCTGGATTTGGTTATGCTTTTTGCTAAAAATAATAAGCTGTCTGCTTAAAAATGCTAAATAAGGTACGCCTACACAATAAAAATAGAAAATATGAACTGTTTTTTGTTTTTCCGACCGTGTGGGTCGATGTATATATATTTATATCTTTTGTCAAATTGCAAAAGCTCCTCCGTACAAAGGGGACTCTGCCAAAAAATTTCAGAAATTTTGAGAGTTAGAAAATTTTTGAAAATTTTAGAGATTTTGTTAATGACAAAACGAATTCAAATTAGAAACTAAAATAAATTAGTAAATGAAACCAATTTAAAATAATGACTTGAATTAGTTATAAATGGTAAATTGAATTCTAATGGAAATGAAGGAATCAATTTGAATAGAAATAGATATAAACTAAAATGGTGAAGTGGAAATAAATAAAGGAGCATATAAAATGCTTATACTAAACTTAAGAAAGGAATGGTGAATTCTTGGTTGCAAACTGATATTACAAATATATTCTTAAGTTAACATCTGAAGGAATAAATGTTGACATTTTGTTAGGAAGTCGATAAAATGTTTTGGGATATTGTGATTGAATACTATTGTTATGAAGGATATGCAGGTAATGTAAAAGGAAAGGAGAATTGGATTTGATTTCAAAAGATAAATTTGAAATGCTCGACAAAAAGGTATGTGTTTAAATTTCTGTGAAATTTGATTGGGATTTTGATTGAGCCACTTGGCATTTTGTTTTCATTTTGGATTTGGGAGGCCGTAGAGCCATTTTGTAGTTGTACCGAGTCAGCCACGCAAAGGAGACGCTGGCGAAATTTTTCGAAACTTTAGAGAGTTAGAAAATTTTTGAGAAAATTTGATAATTCAAAATCCAGTTTTGAACTTAAACTTGAATAATAGAGCAAATATGATTGTTTGCGAATTAGGGAAAGGTTTGGAAAGTTAATAAGAATAATAATGGGCCTTCTATAAGAGGATAGTTGGTGAGATGTTGGATTGTTAAAAACTGTTTGATTTTAGGGAAATAATAAATGGGTATTGGACCATTCTTCCTAATTAGTAATTTCGGGGACGAAATTCTTTTAAGGGGGAAGGAATGCGACGACCCGGAATTTTCGAGCATTTAAAATAGGAATATGTAATTGATTTTAAATATTCAATATAATAATTTTAACTGGAATTACAAATATCGTTATTTATTTGATAATTAAATAATAAAGTTTAATTATTTGAAGTTGAGTAAAATATTGAATCTGGAATTTTAAGCCTATTAAAAATAATTTGAAGGGTTGTAAAATTTATATTGATAGTACAGAGGATAATAGAAGTTGTAAAATTCAATTTAATAGTGATTTATTAAGTTTTGAAAATTCATCGTTTAAATTGAATTTAAAAATAGCCTTCCGAGGCACAGTCTTAGAATTCGACGAATCCTGTACCATTAGATCCGTAATATTGAATTATTATAGGATTTCAAATTTCGAGGTAATCGGAGTTGTTGTGTGAGCATACAATATATACACGCGCTGAAGTCTTCTTATCAAGAAAATTTGAAAAAATAAATAAATAAATAATAATATATATATACCATAGTCACTACTCAGCCGCCTTCCTTCACATCGATACTTTTTCTTTTCACCTTCAAAACACTATGGCAAAGCGTTTCAACCACGCTACTTCCTCTTTAAAAACATCTTTCCTTTCAATATAAAAAAAAAATCAAATGAGACAATAGCAGCCGATGCTTCGAAATTGATAATAAAATGGCCGCTTCTATCTCGATTCGCATATACTCTCCACCTTTCTCTTTTCATTTCTGATCGAATGCACGAAACCAGAAGTAGAGGAAAAACAGTATAAACTTTTCAAACTTCAAAATTTGAATACCTAAATCTATTCCGTGAAAATTTCGGAAGGAAATATCCTTGAAATTGTGAAAGCTAGAACTGATCCATTCGAGTTTGCTTTGGTGCGGTTTCCTATTTCGACAATCGATAGTATTGGGTATCCCTGCAGATAGCTAGGGTTAGCTTATAGGCGAAATTAAAGTAGTGATTCGAAAATCGGAGAGTAGATTTGGATTTTTAGGGTTTGTGTAGCTTCGTTCTCAAGTTGGAGACATCGGAGGCGAGTGTGGTATAGCGCGTGGTGTTGCGCGACGTACGTGGAGTTTTGGGCATGGCGAGTTGCCTGGAGGATAGGACCAGCACTGTCGATAAGGGGTGTGGGTTCGATTTGAAGAGGGGTCGAAGCCGTGGACAGTTGCGATGTTCGACTGAAGGGAGAGGGACGCTCGGCAGCAACAGTGAGGTATTTGCAGATTATCTTCCTTCTCTTTCAATTTACAATGCATGCGTATGTATACATATTTGTACAGGTAAAAAAAAATATCTACAGCTTATTTTGGTAAACATATATAAGAAATCCCCAAAAGTAAAACAAGTTTACACTTCAATCTTCTAGGTTATATTAAAATAAATTTTAAAGAGTATTTAATTTTAAAATTTGTTATTCAATAAGCATATATATATATACACACACATTTTAAATCTATTAGTTTATTTTCAAATAACATATTATAATGATTAACTTGTTTAATAACTTAATTACACATTTTTGATGACTAAAGGATTTTTAAAAGGGGAACAAAAATTATTAGTTCAAATTTAATAATCAGCTTAATATTTAAATCAATAGCTTAAGATTAAATTATTAGTTAAATTAAGTTGTAAAAAGGAAAGTAAATTGTTCGATTTATTCAAATATTAATAAATCGTAAAATGTTTTTAAAAGGTTAAATTCTGAAAGAAATTAAACCGGTGTGGATCGGATTACAAATCTTTGGGCAAAGGTGAGTTAATCTCACTCGGTTTAAATTTAAATTTAAGTAATTAAATTTAAACAATTGATTGGATTGATGTGATATAGTATAGTATAATTTGTAATTGGCATATTATGTTGTGCTAACGTCCGTGGATGCAGGGAAAGCAGGTTGGAGGGATCCAACTGGATCCCTCGACATTTAGTTAAATTATTTAATTTCCCCTGTTATGATGATTTGATATTTTATGGTGAATTATGTTGAAATATTGAATACTATGGGATTGGATATAATTGGGTATAATGAATTTCCAAAAATATATAAATTGGATTTTTGGAAAGAAAATAAAGGGAGTGAATTTGTAAGTAAAATAATTATGACAATTTGAATAAATTTAAGAATGAATGAAAAAAAGGGAAATAAAGTGACATAAGAATTCTAATGAATAGGTCTTGAGTATACAAAGTAAATTTGAATAAACAGGAAGTTAATGAATTTAAAATTCAGTGTTATTATTTAAAAGAACAAAACATTTATTTAAAGGTTAAGATTTAAATTGTTGAAAGAATAAAGAAGAATTGGAAAAATCTGGAATTTGTATATATCGGTTAAAAGTTTTAGAATCAAATGAAAAATAATAATAACAACAGTAATTAAGTCTATACTTAATGAATTTTGAAATAAATTAAGTAAGTAAAGAAATTATTTCAAATGGGATAAATTTGAAATCAATTTGGGAAAAATTGATTTAAGTGATTGAAGTTGGATCTTCTCCCTGGATAACCAAGTACGTTTCCAAAGTAAGTTTAAAATATAAATTCAAAGTTTTTGAGTTGATTTAAAAAGCAAGTTTGGGAAATATATTTTTCTAAATATTTAAATTATAAAGTAAGTCTTTCCTTTTTAATCTATTATAGTAGTAATTATTTAAAGAGTGACTTAGTAGTTTGTTTTAAGATTAAAAATTTAGTTATATTTTATAAAGTAACCTTATTTTCAAATATTTACATAGTTTGTATTTAGAACAATTTATTGAAGTGGCGTAACTTAAATGTTTTAAAGTAAAAAGTAAAGTGTTCAAAATTATTTTCAAAATCAAGTTTTGTGCTTGGTAATTTCAGTGGAGATAGTAAATTTTGGGAAAGCTTAGCCTGAAATGGAAGATGGTTTGAAAACTATTTTCGAAGGGTTTTTGAAAATGGAAAATATATCTTATAAAGATATATTTTTTTTGAGATAAATAAATAATTTGAAAAAAATTATATATTGGTGGATGGTTGTTTGTGTATATTAATTGATAGTTAAATCACCGACTATCAATACTGCACAAATACATTGATCGTTTCGAAGAGACCGGGATCGAGATTTATTTCTCGAAAACCACTTCGATCCGGTTTGTACGTTTCGTGAAAAACGATTTTGGATTCGAAGACGGAGCGGTGAAGTGCAAGGGCTAATCGCTACTAATCCTAAGGATATTTCCAAAATGGATGTAGTAGGAATAGTGCCTTCGGTTCCGTTCGGACCCAGGACGGACTTGTATGGATGAATGCTTGCGAAACATCGTCAGGTGGACGATGGGCATTCTAAGGGATACGTTCTTAAAAAGGTAACGCTTAGCCTCAAGCCTCATCAAATGGGAGTGACTGAAAATCAGGAGATATGCAGCAAGGTTAGGTAGGTAGCACCCAAGCAGGGTGAGGCCATTACAGTCTAGATGTCCATTTTTAAATTTCGGCTTAGTGGGCGGTTGCTGATCCCAACCGCGGGGTGATCTCACTCGGGATTATCCAGTAAGGGGTAGTCCCGGCCTTGTGTTGCAGGGGAGCGGGCGTACTCCTCGGTACGGTGATCTAGGCCCCGTACTCTGACAGGTGGTACCCCAGTGCCTAGTCATTGGTTGGAAATCCATTCTCCCTACGAGCCTTGTACGAGTTTTGTTTGTATTACCCACTCTGTGGCTTGTAGCTGGAATTTAATAGATGTAACAATTTCGGCTATTTTATAAGTATTTGTATATAGACCCTATTATAATATCAGAGGATTTCTATAAAATTGTTTTAGCTATCGTAAGGTAAAAACCCGACATGTTTATTTGTGGCGTGGTCTTACGAGATGCTTTTGTTTTCAAAGGATTTTTGAAACTGTAATAATCAATTGGGTGTGATTTTCTCACGCTGGTAATCTAGACTGACTCGGGTATTATTTAACTGTAATGCTCGGGTCAGACCGACTATTATAGGATTCAGGATATGATGCTATGGAGCTCAGGAGACGAGCTGGATGGCAATACATACTCCCGTATTTGTGTGTATATATATATTCCGCTGTGTTGAGTTGTTGTATATCCATTTGTATGATATTGATATTGAGCTGTGATCAATGTACTCTGATAATGTAATATATAAACAAAGATATTTGATGTTTGAGTAAAGAGTAATTATTATCTATTATATTTTATTCCGTTGCGATGGTTAGATTCTGATGTTGATTTAGTTTTCTCTTCTTCTACCTCTTCTTCTTAAACCCAAATGGTTCGTATTTCTGTGCAACTTGAGTTGATTGTTGTAGAATAGTGTTGACTCATAGGTGTACGGATTTGCGGGCTGTTACATATTTGGTCGCCGAGGATTAATAACTATGGATGACAGCAGCATCCGTAGCTGTTAGTTTTGGGTCTCCAAGTGGGGGATGTTACAATACTTTTAATATTTAGTATTTATTTGAAATCTATTTAATAAAATATTCTGTTTTAATAAATTGAATTAAACTAATAAATCCTTTTCAAATAACATATTGAAAATGAATAATTTAACATAAATTATTTTTAAAAGTGTAAATAATTTATGTGATCAAAACAGTGAAAAATTAATAATTGGGTGTCGAATTGCATGAAATTGGACGGTTATTGATATATATTCAGTAAAATGAAGTTTATTTTAGTTTTTAATCAAACTGCAATTTATCTACAAGTAAATTAAAAGGTATTGTGAAAATAAATGAAATCAAATGAAAAATAAAAATTAGTTTGAATTTGTGAAATGAGGCCCAAAACTAGATCAAGCCCAAGCGGTACTCCTAATGAATGTAGGACAGATATTTGAATGTTCGCTCGAGTTTTAATTCATTATTCTTTCCCTTCTTTAGAATCTTCCCACATCTCACCATTCAAGCCACTTTATTAAACATAACACATTCTCTTACCTGGCTAACATATACACAAACTTCCCAAAATTAGTTTATGCCCTAGACTCGCCTAATCTCAAAGCAGAAATCATGAATATAGAAGAAAAAAGACAACGCGAGGCTTGGCATGGAAAAGGGAGGCACTATGGTCAGTAACGACGATTGAAGGCGGTCTAGGCTCGAACTCAAGATTGGTGGCATCAAGGGTGGAGGAGCGTGCTTCTACGTGGTCATGATTGGGGATCTAGTGGGTTTGCGCATGAACGATGTGGAGGTTCTTGGTGCTTGTTAATGCAGTCTTGATGGAGGAATTGGGTCGCATGCATTTCTAGTGCCTCCGACTACAAGTTGTTGCAGCCGATGATGATGATTGATGTTCATGGGAAGGAGATGGAGGTGCGTGTGTGTTCATGGGTGTGTTGGGCGGAGACGGTGGCGACAATGACGGATTCTTCAAAGGCGGGGTGCTTATTTTTAAAGGCAGCTATTGTAATAAGGGCTTGGGTAGTGATTATTGGAGTTTGGGTGCGATTTGATGATGATTTAGGTTGGTACAACATCAATGGAAAAGGGCATAGTTTCTGATTTGGTCATACACGCATCATTTCGATCAGTTTTATACTCACACATCTATATTTATATCCCTTTCGTCTTATATATATATATATATATATATATATATATATATATATATATATATATATATATTATCCAGTATACCAGTAAACCCGCCTATTGTCAAGGCCATAAACAGACAGATTCAACCTAATTAACTTCATGATTATCGACGCTGAAATATGATGGATTCGGTTCAAAGGGATGAAGTTCACTTGATGTTCCGCTCGTCATCGAGGTGAGGTTATGCCGCTTGGCATCTAGGTGAGGTTGTGTCACTCGGCATCGAGGTGAGGTTGTGCCGCTCGGCATTGAAGGGAGGTTATGCCGCTAGGCATTGGTGAGAAGACTCGGCATCGGTGAGGTCAGGATCGCTTGGCATTGGTTGGGTCAAGGTCGCTCGGCTTTGGTGAGATGGCTCGGCATTGTGGTGAGGCCGGTATGGCTCAGCATTGTGGAGGTATGTGGCCCGACATTATGGAACGTCATTCAACATTGGAGGTAGTGGCTCGATGGAAGGTCTTGATGGGCCTATTCCATTTAAGAAAGCCCAACAACTCAGGATTTGCCTATGAATACATCATGTGGAGTTCCAGAAAAAGGATCTTCTTCTTTCTTCTCTATTACTTTCTACTTCCTAAGGCTAAGGTTACTCTACCATTTTGCAACTGTAATTGATTCTAACATCAATGAAAAGGAAATTTTCGAAGTGGACGTAGGCCGAAGTCAGCCAAACCACTATAAATTCTGTGTCTTTACTGCTTTCTCTTTAAATTTTTACCGTGCTTCACATTTATACTCTCTTCATATATTCTATCTACGAGTTGTAACTGGAATTTGGTGCTTTTGCTTGGATTTGGGTGTTAGTGACCAATATTGGCGCTAACATTTTAGTGCTTTCACTGAGAAGGCAAGCGTTCATGAATTTTGGAGCTAGGAACTTGGATTCTAGAAGGCAATGGCTAGGCCACGAATAAGGAAGCAAGTGACAGAAAGAAGCAACCAAGAAGGAAGTCAAGAGGCCTCCTCTAGAGCTGGAGCTGGTCAAGCATATGCCTACATCACTAGAGACGAGATGGAAGCGATGTTGAAAAGACAGGAGGTGATGATACAGATTCTTCTCAGACAGCTTAGAAGGACAGGCACTGTAGGAGCTCAACGTGGAGCTGGATCAGACGCACTCAACCAGCAGGCAGATGGGGTGGTTCAGCAGGGGGCGGCCCCCAATTAGAAAACGGTTATCGATCTGGATGGACCTATACTCGGGGGCAGACCACTAGGGAATGCTGGACCAATCCATGGAGGGATACCGGATGACGCTGTGCAACCCGATGCCAACAAGAATACTAGAGTACGTGATGACGAGTATGTGCCAGGATTCCCTCGTGAACTTGGGTAAAAGATCAGAGGCAGCGGACAAGGATTACAGCTTGGCGACAAATGACATATTAGCGGAGGTGGTCGGACGAGCTGTGAGAGGTGGATTGGTAAATAAAGATTTGGAGGATGTGAATAGTAGTCCCTTTACTCCTACAATCAGGCAAGCTAGGAACCCATCGGACTTTAGGCTACCAACGTTGGAAATGTATGATGGGAGAACAGATCTCGTTGTTCACCTGACGAGGTACATGAGGCATATGGAGGTACTAGGGGCATCGGACGAGGTCATGGCTCGATGCTTTCCTTTGTATTGGATGGATATCGCAGCTATGTGGTTCAGACAACTGAAGAGCGGTTCTATTGACACTTGGACGGAGCTGATTGAAAGGTTTATGAGGCGGTTTCAGGTCCATATAGTCAGACCCAAGAACGTGATGACTTTGACATTGATGAAACAATGGAAAGGAGAGTCGCTCAGGTATTTCTTAACTAGGTTAATTGGAATGGTGGTTTCGGTGGTTTGGCCCAATCCGTCGATGGTTCTGATGACGATAGTTTCAAGAATCGTAGACAATTCGAATTTTAAGATACCGTTAAAAGGGGACCCATCGAGGGATCTCGGGGAGTTCTACCATGAGGCGGAAAGGATCCTGAGGCAGGAAGATGCGTAGGCTAAGAGAGTAGGGAGAGAAGCTGAAGCTTGTGTAGTAAGGGTAAAGGTCCACCCAGGGAGGATCCAAATAGAGATGATAAAGGAAAAAGGAAAATGAATAGCAACGGTAGCACTTCGAAGAGGCCACGAAGGGAATCAAAGTTTTCTTCTTACACAGATTTAACTGAGACTCTAGAAAGAATTTACTTGGATACTCGTAGGCGCCTCCAGTACCGAAGGCCGGCAAGGAGGGAACCTTCTGAATACGAGCGGGCATCAGGAAAGCATTGCCTATTCCATGAGCTAGATGGGCACAACACAAATGATTTTAGGCATTTGAGAGATATTGTTTAAGAGCACGTAAGGAGTGGTCACATGCAATAGTACATAAGGAATCGAGCTGAGGCGGGGGAGAAAGAGCGGCCACCGCCTACCTCGAATGATGGTGGCACTGGATCTGGTCACTGTCGGCTTGTTATAAACTTAATGGTTTTATGATTCTAAATAATAGTATTATCCAAAGTAATGCAGTAGGTCACTTACACACGTATGGGATCGAGGACGGTCCCAGGGCATGCTCTGAGATGACGAAAAACCATACTGCTCGGGTCTATGAAATCCTATTTTCTTTCTGTGTTTCTGCAAATTCTGGTTTCCTCTCTGGTACTTTGGATATTTACTTTTCTTTAGTATGGTTTTGGAGTTGGGATTGAACTCCCGGTTTGGTTGGTTTTTTGATTTTCCCTTTTGGTTTGGATGTTTGATTTTTAACATGGATTTCTGGTTTTCTAATTGGATTCGAATCAATGTAATAAACAGTTTAGGTTTTACAATTATTGTCCCGACCAGAGAGACGAGGCAGTGATTGCGAGTTACGAATCCCTTCGCTGGAGAGGGATGGAATGGACTCGAACAGAATATCAAAGTCCTTGGCCGGAGTGCCAAGGCCTGTGAATATCAAAGTCCTTGGTTGGAGTTTCGAGGCCGGTGAATATCAAAGTCCTTGGTCGGAGTGTCGAGGCCGGTGAATATCAAAGTCCTTGGTCGGAGTGCCGAGGTCGGTGAATATAAAAGTCCTTGGTCGGAGTGCCAAGGCCGGTGAATATAAAAGTCCTTGGCTAGAGTACCGAGGCCGGTGAATATCAAAGTCCTTGGTCGGAGTGCCGAGGCCGATGGATATAAAAGTCTTTGGTCGGAGTGCCGAGGCCGGCGAATATCAAAGTCCTTGGCCGGAGGGACGAGGCCGGTGAATATCAAAGTCCTTGGCCGGAGGGCCGAGGCTGGTGAATACAAAAGTCCTTGGTCGAAGTACCAAGGCCAGTGAATATCAAAGTCCTTGGCCTGAGTGCCGAGGCCAGCGAATACTAAAGTCCTTGGCCAGAGCGCCGAGGCCGGTGAATATAAAAGTACTTGGCAAGAGGGCCGAGGTCGGTGACCTTAAAATTCCTTGGCCAGAGTGCTGAGGCTGGAGAACATACAAGCCTTTGATGGGAGAGTCAAGGCTGGAATAGGATAACGCGACCTGGCGAGGTCTACAGATTCAAGGTTAAACCCGGGGAGGTCATTGATTAAATAATATGGTTATGAACAGGATATGGACATCGGACATCTGATTTGAGGCTATTCAAAACACATCTTCCAATAGCAAGGCAAGTTTTAGGGGGAAAATGTTAACCCGCCTTTTGTCAAGGCCATAAACAGGAAGATTCAACCTAACTAACTTCATGATTATCGAGGATGAAATATGATGGATTTTGTTCAAAGGGATGAAGTTCACCTGGATGTGACGCTCGGCTTCGAGGTGAGGTTATGCAGCTCGACATCGAGGTGAGGTTGTACCGCTCGGCATCAAGGTGAGGTTGTACCGCTCGGCATCAAGGTGAGTTTGTTCCACTCGAGGTGAGGTTGTGCCGCTCGGCATCGAGGTGAGTTTGTGCCGCTCGGCATCGAGGTGAGGTTGTGCCGCTCGGCATCGAGGTGAGGTTGTGTCGCTCGGCATCGAGGTGAGGTTCTTCTGCTCAGCATCGAGGTGAGGTTGTGTCGCTTGACATTGGTGAGGTTAGTCCGCTCGGCATTGAAGGGAGGTTATGCCGCTCGGCATCGGTGAGACGGCTCGACATCGGTGAGGTCAGGATCGCTCGACATTGGTCAGGTCAGGGTTGCTTGGCTTTGGTGAGATGGCTCGACATTATGGTGAGGCCGGTATGGCTCGGCATTGTAGAGGTATGTGGCCCGACATCGTGGAAGGTCATTCATCCTCGGAGGTAGGTGTCTCGGTGGAAGGTCTTGATGGGCCTATTCCATTCAAGAAATCTCAATAACTAAGGATTTGCCAATAAATACAGCATGTGGAGTTCCAAAAAAGATATCTTCTTCTTTCTGCTCTATTGCTTTCAATTTCCTAAGGCTAAGGTTACTCTACCATTTCGTAACTTTAATTGATTCTAACATCAATAAAAAGGAAACTTTTGAAGTGGACGTGGGCCGGAGTCAGCCGAACCACTATAAATTCTGTGTCTTTACTGCTTTCTCTTTAAATTTTTACTGTGCTTCACATTTATACTCTCTACATACATTATATTTGTGAGTTGTAGCTGCAATTTGGTGCTTTCGCTTGGATTTGGGTGTTAGTGACCAATTTTGGCGCTAACAGTACCGATTACATTGCTTAGTTGAAATTGTTTGAGATTGTCAGTTGAATTTTTTGGATGAATTGTTGGTTTGGGAAATCGGATTTGATAGTGAGATATTGCGTATGTTGGATTGTTCAAAATTCCATAGGATATGCTGTCTGATTGCATTATGATATCTATTTTTTTATCTTTTAAGGCCCTTTATTTGAGAGTACTTATTCTCATTTGAACTGTTGGTCGAGATAGATCATGTAATTTTTATTTGTTATGTGTGCATAAATAAATGACGGAATTCGATGTAATTCAATATGGGTCAAATGATAAATTTCAAATTGATTGCTTGTTGCTATTTTGGAGTATTTTGCTATACAATTTGTATTTCTAGCGACTTATTTATTTTTTCTTTAAAAATACTTTTGAACAATCGATAAATTATTTTAGGAGTTTTAAAATTAAATTGATGTATAACTATAATCAAAGGTCGGAAAAATAATATAATTTATTGAAAGTCATTTGGATATAAAAGTTTATTTGAAAATAAAAATAGGGATTTTTCAATATATTAGAATATTTGGAATTTTTATAAGTGTATATTAGCGATTTTTGATTGATATTTCCAAAAGGGAAATTCTTTTGTAAATTGAATATTTAATAAAAGAAATTTTAAAAAGAGGATTTTTTTTATTACGAAATTTTATTTTAAGAATTCTAAAATATATTTCCCATTTTATATATTTATTAGTTTGGAATTAGTTTATATGATGATTTTGTATAATTAAAAGGCTTTCACAATATTTTCGAAAAGGAATTTTTGAGTGTATAAGCCTGTTTTGAAGATTAGCCAGTTTTGAAATATTATTAATGGTTTAAGTGTACAAAAATAAAATTCTATTTCTGTTTATATATCTTGGTGGTTTGAAATTGAATTATTTATTATTTTGAGAAAATTTCTATAAGAAGAAGATTTAATATGATTTGATATAAATGATTTGTGAAATATTTTGGAAAGGATTTTTTAAAATATGCAATCTATTTTAATGATAGATTAAATTATGAAATATTTAGATGAATTTGAGGGTTTTGAATTATAATTCCCTTTCATATATGGGTTGAATTGAAATGATTTATATTGATGATTTTATGAGAAATGCGGATTACGGATCTTAAGGCTGGAATAACACTAGAGGGGGGCGAATAGTGTTTTATGACTTTTCTAAATCCTTTTGAAACTTATGTAATTTAATTACCAACAAATGCAATTCACAAATACAGATGAAAATACTAAATAAAATCAGTGAAGGAAAGAACACACCAAGATTTTATACTAGTTTAGAGCTACCCTGCATCCATTCCTATAAAATCGTACAGATTTCTTATCAAAATAATCCATAGATTACACCCTCGGTTTCAAGGCTACAACGTACACCCTTCTGTATTCGAGTCCAGGGAAAATTCTCTTGATTTCACCAAGCTAAAAGATCGCCTAATTGATCCCGGGCTACAATCACACCCGGTTGATTTCAAGGCTCAACCGCACCTTTTACTCAACAGTTCAATTTACAAAAGATTCTATAACTCTGAATAGCACTTAGATATTATGTAGAGAGTGGCAGAGAATCAAACAAGAGATAATCAAGTTTGATTGACTTGGTGTTTCGGCGGAGTATAGTTTAGGATTCTTTAGAATAAATGTGGAAGATGAAGAGGAGAGAAAATAAATGAAATCTGGTAAAAAAATTCATTTAGAACTTACTGGTATTTATAGTAGAGCAACAGCCATATCTATTCGTGAAATTATACGACGAATAGAAACTTATTTTGAAAATTAAAATTTGAAAATAACGGACACTATGACGACATGGGCTGTTGAGGGATGTCTACATGCTCAAGGCAAAATTGATGTTTTGTTTTTCTTACTAAAATTTGTTTCCATAATTTGTCAAAACAATTTCTAAACTTTGTAAATATATTTGAATATAGTTTAAACATATAAAAGAGTTTAGATAGTAGTTTTTAATATATATAATCTTAATCTATAAAGTGACTTAAAATCCGAGTATATAAATATTTTAAAGCTAAATATTTAAAACAAGAGATGGTTTAAAAATAAGGATAATTTTGAAATCAAAATATTAAAAATGATCAAAATAGTTTTGAGACTAAAATATTTAAAACTACGAGAAATGTCTTTTTGAAAAGAAAGTTTTGAAAACTTTTAAAAAAAACAAGAGATATATTTTTGAAAATCATTTTTATAAAATTAGTGGATATCAAAATAGGACTACTATATGTTCCACTAGATTTTGTCGTGGGTTCCATCCCACTAGGGTTCCATCCCATTAACAGGCTCGAAGTGGATTCCATTCCACGAATAAATTTTGAATAAGGATGTAAGTTCTTTCAAGAAGTTTTAACATAATTCTAGACTCAATACATATCCTGTGCTATTGAAATCGTGAACTCTTGATATCTTGATACTCATGAGTCTTCATTCTTGATATTTTCAATCTTGAATCTCTATACTGTACAGTTTTTATTCTTGGTACCTAGATATTTATATCCTGCATATACATATATATCTAAATTATAATGTTAGTATTTATATTTTATAACAGGTCCTAAGGTTGTTGTCATCAATACCATCATCTCAAGGACTAATAATCTCCCCCTTTTTGATGATGACAGCTATGTTTATAAAATATACTTCACCTTCACTATAACCCCCTAAAACTAATAACTCCCCCTTAATCCAAGCCTAACTACTCTAACTACTCTATTTTATATTTCTTCCCCTTTGTCATCAACAAAAAACTTATCCTAAACTAATATAACTCCCCCTTAGTCATATACTGGAGTACCTGTGACAAATTATGATAGAGTGTGTGTGTGTATGTGTACAATAACATGAGTTAATAATAAAGGCATGACAAATATGAAATTTTAAACCCAATAAATATATACTATGTTTCATATAATGTAATACGATCCATTCAAACCAAATCAATTCTAATCAAATCAATGCAAATTAAATCAAATCAAATCACACAATTCAAAAATAAGAAATTCAAACCATAAGGAGATTAAATATTTCTAAAAACTGCAATCCATCCTTCTTCTCCAATGATAGGATCCTTTTTAATAACTTCCCAATCTTCATTATCTTGAATCAAAGTTTCTACAGGATTTGTATAGAGATCATCTTTGTTGAGGGAAGAAATCATCCAACGGAGGGCATTAAAATACTTCTCTTATTCTTTCATCATCTGCATTTGAATTAGTTCTAAGTGCCTTTGATTGCGGAGAATAAAAGTAAGTATTTTCTTGAATGAATTGAGAGTTTTTTCAAGATTATCACTTAGAGTCTAAGAAGAGGAATCCATTTTTGATAAGTAGTGAAGAGATGCAAATAGAGATAAGTAGAAATGAAAAGATTAAAAATTTCTGGAAGAAACAAATGCTTAAATAGGTATAAATTCGTTTAAAATGAATAGGCACGAGCTAGTTATTTTAATTTCAAAATTTAAAAAATAGCCAAATCTGACAGTTATATATCGACATAGGGGGTGTAGAGGCATGTAGACATGTGTTTGTTAATTTATGCGTCTTATATATTTTGTGAATAAGTATGTATATATATAAACTTAAAACTATACTAACTTTTATTCCAGAGACATGATAAGATAGGAAAACATAAGATAGATGATTTTCATAAATAGATGAGATGATACATAAGATACTACATAATATGATAAAAAGAACAATACAAGCTCACACAAAACAAACTAATACACCACAACCTAGTTCATAGAATGTGCTAGAGGATGAGGAGGATGATGATAAGCCAAGTTTCCGACCAACTTTAGCAAATAATTTGTTCAAATTAGTGGACATTTTATCTAATTTCTTACTAATGGATCTTTTGAGAATCCGTTGATTTTCCACTATAATCTTTTGATTTTTGAGGAGAGTTTTATTGGAAGGATTGTTAGTATTGGTAGGATATTCAATACTGTCCAACGAGGTTTCTTCATTATCCTCTTAAATTTCCATTTCCTCCCCTTCTTCTTCTTCTTCATCTTCTTCCTCCATATCTTCATGTGCCAATCTTTCATCCTTTCGGCAAGAGATTCAAATAGTTGAAATATAAAAGGAATTTTCATAAGAGAAATGTTGGCATGATTAAACACTTTTCTTGAAACAAATTCTTCCCTTTTATAACCAATGCCGAAATAATTAAAAATCTGAGTGAAATAGATTCTATGATACAAGGTATTCACACCCATTTCTAAATTCTTAGGACGAAGTTCATTCATAATCACTTGCGTCCAATTAATGTCATAATGACCAAAGATAGCAAAAGGGCTTTATAAACTTTTAAAGTTGGGTTATTGAAATTTCCCGATCTAGGAGTGATAGTATGTTGAAAAAAAAAGATTGACAATACGTGCTTTCGAACGAAAGTTACGATTTTTAAATTCATAGTTTTCATCTCCTTCGAAAATGTGATGAAATGTCCCACGGTCATGTTCATCAATATTAAAAGTAGAAAGATCTATTCCCAAATTATTGCAATTGAGAATATTTCCCAAAATTTCACAATTTAAAACAATTTTAGTGCCTTTAACACTATCTAAATTTTATCTTCATTTCTTTCATAAAAACCATGATTTAAGTTCGCAGAAAATATTTTAACAAGATTTGGATAACAAACAAAATCATTTTGATAATTGTAAAAAAGACTAAGGCTATGATTCTCTTCAAGAAGAGTATTGATTTCATATGTAGAGAAATCACTAATGATAGCAAACTTTCCTGTATGAACATTTCCGAAATTAGCACAGCTTATATATGCCCTGATTTCTTTGGATCATTATATAGATACTCTTTAATGGTTTTAGATAGCCTCATTATAGATGGAGTGCTTAAAGAAGCCATTTTTGAAGAGAGTAGAAAGTTTGAAAGAGTGAAAGAGAGTTTGAATTTTAAAGTGAAAGTGAAAAGGTATGATATGATAATGGAAATAAACAGATATTCAATAGACATGTTCTCTAGTCATGAGGTACCTTTCCAGAACATTGGGTTTGATGAAAAGGTGAAGGGAAATTCAAAGATTTGAATTCAAATTTGAATTTCAAATTTCTTATAGAGATGTCGACATCATGGGTACTGCCATGTCGACATGGGTCAGAGAATTCATGTGACTTATATTTTCCTATATACTTTAATATCTTTATACATATATTATTTTCAATGTCTATATATTTTCTGGAGTATTAAATATAATAATACTCTTTTAATAAAGAATACTATAATATTTAAAAATAAAAATAAACATAATAATAAACAATTTAAAATTCAAACAATACATAATTTCAAAAACAATCAAACAATCAAACAATTTTAAGCAAACAATTTCAACCAATATAATGTAAAAATGTACCTTTTTCTAGATTCGTATCTCCGAGATCATTGGAATCATGAATAGATGTAAAGCATATATTTGAATTTTCTGTCTTCTAACCATCATCGTTTGAGGATGAGTCTGAGTCTGAGTCTGAATTGTCTAGTGTAGCGGTATATGCTTTTTTCCTTTTTCTTTGTATAATCATTGCTTATAGGAAACTTTTGCTTATCAAGATGCACACAGTCTTTTTTAAAATGGCCTGGTTCATCACAGTTGAAACATTTGACGTGGTTTGGCAATTCATTATGATTTCTAGAATTTCTGTGACCATTCTTTTTGAAGTTGTTCATCTTTTTGTATTTCAGAAACTTTCGAAAATTCTTTGTCATGAAAGCTATTTCTTCATGATGATTACTTCTCGAGTCTGACCCATCTGTTAATGCATTGAACGCAATTGTCTTCTTTTCGAATGCCTTGATATCTCTTCTCCCTTGCATTTGTAGTTCGAACGATATTAGATTTCTAATCAATTCTTCAATCTTTAAAGTACTGATATCATTTGCTTCTTCGATTGTAAGAGTTTTCTAGTCCCATTTTGGAGTAAGAGAATTTAGAATTTTTCTGAATTGATCTTCTTCGGAAAAACTTTTTCCCAATGATATTAGAGAATACACAATATCCTGAAATCTACTATACATATCTGAGATGGACTCATTAGAATTCATTTGAATAATCGAAATTGATTTGTGAGTATGGATATTTTCGTCTGTTTGACTTTGCTTGTTCCTTCATGAGTAACTTGCAAAGTTTTCTAGATATCATATGCAGACTTACAAACAGATACTCTATTGAATTCATTCCTATCAAGTGAACAAAATAAAATATTCATGGCTTTGGAATTATTTTGTGCAATAGTCTTTTGCTCAGCTGTCCACTGTGCAAAACTAGCTCTGGGTTCAGAATATTCAGTTTGTGTGATATTTCAATTGTCAAATCCTATTGACTGTAAATATATTTTCATTCTACATGCCCAATATGCATAGTTACTACCATTATAAAGTGGTGGTCTGGTAGTAGACTAACCTTCTATAAATGAAATAGTGATAATGTTAACAGAACTAATGCTAGTAGCCATTTTTAAAACTTTTCAAAATTCAGATTATGAGAACTTTGAAAACCAATGTTCTGATATTAAATGTGAGAAATGCAGATTACGGATGTTAAGGCTAGAATAACACTAGAGGGGGGGTGAATAGTGTTTTATGAATTTTCTAAATCTTTTTAAAACTTATGTAATTTAATCACCAACAAATGCAATTCACAGATATAGATATAATCATAGATTCAGACACAGAAGAAAATAATAAATAAAAGCAGTTAAGGAAAGAATACATCAACATTTTATACTGGTCCGGAGTTACCCTACATCCAGTCCCGTATAATCGTATGGATTTCTTATCAAAATAATCTCCCAAATTACACCCTCGGTTTGAAGGCTACAAGGTACACCTTCCTGTATTCGAGTCCAGGGCAAACTCTCTTGATTTAACCAGGCTTAAAGATCACCTAGTTGATTTTCGGGGCTATAATCACACCCAATTGATTTCAAGGCTCAACCGCACCTTTTACTCAAAATTCGATGTACAAAAGATTCTATAACTCTGAATAGCACTGAGATCTTATGGAGAGAGTGGCAGAGAATTAAATAAGAGATAATCAAGTTTGATTCACTTGGTATTTCGGTAGAGTATAGTTTAGGATTCTTTAGAATAAATATGGAAGATGAAGAGGAGAGAAAATAAATGAAATTTGGTAAAAATTAATTTAGAACTTACTGGTATTTATAACGGACCGCCCTTTTGTACGCTTTAAATCGATGATAAGCCACACACATCAGACTCAAACTGTACATAAGGACGGATTTTTATTGGTGTAAATAGGAAAAATAGGGAAAGAAAGAAAATAAAACAGAGTCTCGCAGCAGAATGACAAAATGTAATAATCAAATAATAGTTCATGAAGTTGTTTACAAAACATTTGATTATACTAATACAATATAGAATCATAGTTACACATACCAAGGAATAATAATTAACAATGCAGCGGAACAGTGTAAATGTAGTGGAATAATATAAATAATAATAGTAATACAGTCTTCGTCTTCGTCCTCCAGAAATAAGGTCTTCAAATCCTGAAATGCTCAGGCTGACCCGAGCGAATTGAGAAGGCAAAACACTCAAGTCAAAACTAAAAGATCTTATGTGAGTTAAATCAAAAGACATAAATATGAGTGGAATGGTGTCAGAGATGTTTACGGGATTTTACATCTCCTATCCAGTGTCTAACGTGAGTGCAGTAACTTAAGAGACGCTCGGGATTCACATCTCCTAAGGATCCGTTAAACTATTTACTATGTAATAGTAAAATAAACTTACTTTTAAATAGCGTTAAGGGGTTACTCATATAGCCCTTAACACGTAATAGTGCCAATGGTCTATATAGTACTGTAATTCCTCCTTATCGGGAGGCTACCAGAGGATACTCATAGGTACGACACAAATCAAACTCGTACAATGCACGCTAGGGTAGGTGACACGACACACAAGGCAATGCTAGAGTAGATATACAAATTACGCATCCGGGCTGGTGGTAACGCGTAGCAGCTACTACCGCCCACCTCGAGCCACACCCCTAAAATTAAAAATCAAAAGTGGCCATCAAAACAATCCAAAATCAGAATATAATGTCGAAGGAGTGTGTCCGATAAAAGGGGCTACCTCCTTGGCCCGAGAATCACTCCTATTCCACCTTATGCCAGCTCATGGGAGTCGGGTCCACGTACATACCTCAAGGAACACCGCCACCATCCTACTTTATTTTGGAATCTTCACCGCGTACACGGTTGTTAAAGTGGTTTCGGAGTTGGCAGAGAGTATGACAACTTTCGCTCCTGGTCTCTTTAACAACCAAACGTTATTATAACACCGCGATCATCTTTAAAATAGTTTATACTTTAAAACCAAATATCATTGCCCTTTTCAAAACCAAATCAACGCGATATCATTTTCAGTTCAAATATATCCTTTCTAAAATCATAACACTTACAGAGTTATAACATTTCGAAATCAAAACACTTGAATATAACACTTTCAAATTTAATATCTTGAAACTCGTAACTTTGAAACTTAACTTCCATCACTTAAATGGTTTGAATATTTAAAATATGTTAAAATAGCTTCTTTAATTTCATAAATCAAATCCAAAACAACTCGATTTCTACACTTTATATTTAACCAAATCCCAAATCATAAATTTCAATTCAATTCAGTTTCCAAATAAGCCATTCCGAATTTATCGATTTCAAAACGGATTTGACCCCCAGAATAAACCATTTGAAATTCAATATATTTCAAACTTTAAGTGTCCACAATTTCAAAAATAAGTTTGGAAATTCCGATTCAACCATTCAATTTTCTATTATTTAGTTTTGAAATACTTTACATAATAAATCCATTATCATTTAAATAAGCTCAAATTTCAAATAACTACATATTTCCTTCAATTTATTTATACTTGAAATATTCATTTAATTCTCCTTGAACAAAAATCAAGTTATAAAAATCATACCCTCTAAAATTTTAAATTTATAAATTTCACATCAAGCTTGTTTGAGTTTAATTCTTAAATAAATTCAGTTTCAAATAAATCTCAAATTTATCTTCCAACCTTAATTTATTTAAATCATTATACACTCTATATTAAAATATAATTTAAATACTTACCCATATTATATTTTTAATAAAAATCAAACTCTATTATTAAACTTATTTTTATTAAACAAATTTATACATAGCTTAAATTCAAGAATTTAACTATATATAAAAATAATATTTATATAATATCAAAAATCAATATTTATTAAACTAAATATTTTTTTCCAAAACCATAGAAATTATTTCAAAATATTTTTAATATAGACCACGGTGTCTGTATATGAAATTTTCTATCCTATGGTCAAGTGATACGATATTTATCATTTCCATCCGTAATTTAAAAATACAAATATGGTTATATATCATTTCAAACCGCAATCCTGAATTAAAATAAAAATCCATAACAACTTGCAGTTTATAACAATATAAAATACAACATCCATTCATCCAATATCAATCAACAAACATTTATCACAGTTATCATCCAATTCAATCAATAACATCAATATAGAAAAGATAATAAATAACAGGCATTTATTGGTAGTTTATGCTCAATAAAAATTAAATAACTATTTTATCCAAATAAATTCAAATAAACCGAGATGATGATTCAAAATATGGCGAATAGTCATAAATAAATTTCTAATCACATCATAAATCAATTTAACAAGCATAAGAAATTTTAGAAGTTGTGAGTGGGTTAAAACACACACCTTCTGAAATCAAATTGAATTTAAATCCAATTAAACCCAAAATTCAAATAGTCTTAGAATTTGTCCAAACCAGCATCAAAATGTCCAAAATTCCAATACAATCCTAGCGAAAGAAATTGCGCATAGATCATACAACGTATGCGAAAGTTATGCTCGTTAGTACGATTGAAATTCAAATTAATTTGTAAAATAATAATGAAATAGAAGTCAACAATACCATCCCAGTCAAACAAGCCATGTCACCGCCTATTCTTCTCCCAAAACCTAATATGCACACGAACAAATACCTCCAGTTGCCGATGAACATCCACCATCGTGCCTCCACGCCTCGACTTTGCCCCGATCTGACGACGTTTCTAGAAGCGCCTTGGCCAAGCGCCCCAGCAAGCTCCATATCAACTATCGTGCCGTCCACCTTGTGGGCCACAGTCGAGCTCAAACCGATCAGAAAGAATCACATTTTGGCGACTCTGGTCGACTCTAAAATGACGCAACCGCATGGATTGGTAGTCTCTGGCCTCCTCTACGCCGCAGCCGCACCTGATCATCAAACAATCGACGATCCACCATCGATCGAAACCTTGGCCTATGGACGGTCGAAACTAATTTGTTAATTCCAGGATAAATGATGAATCGATGACAAAATCTAATAGCAAATATGAGTTGCGCTCATCGAGAGCTTCAAATCGATATATAATTTGCTATAGTTTGGATTAGCTTGATTTTCAATATGATTTGTGATTTGAATTTTCAATTTGGGAATTAGGGTATGCAACCATTGAGAAGAGGAGGAGCAAATGGAATTTTACATATAGAAATGAGAAATAGAAGGCTGTTAGGGTTGATAACTGGGTTTTATAGACATAGCTGAAAATAGAATTGATGGACAAGATCGATTTACACGTTGAATGATGAATGGCCCGAAGAGTCCGTTCTGACTCCGGAACGAAATTGGGTCAACCCATATATCATAATAGATGTTTTCGAACATTTAAAATCAATGGAGCAGGCTTCAAGTTCAAATTCCATCGTATGAAGAAGTTGTGCTAAAATCAAGTTATTTCAAATTGATTTCAATTGATTTCACTTAAATTGATTTCTAGGTGTTTCGAGTCCGTGCGATCAAACGACAAGTCCGATCGATACGAAACTTGAAATCCTATAATAATTCACCGTTACGGATCCGATGAAACCGGGTTCGTCGAAATCCGAGTCAGTGGCAAAAATGGCTATTTTTACATTAATTAAATAATTAATTAATTAATTAAAGCAAATTTTAAATTTAAATTCTATAATTGACAATTTTTATCATTTTTAAATTTCTTAATCATTTACACTAATTTAAACAAATTAAGATGTCAATCTAGAGTTGATAGATCTATCAATTTCAGTGTTAACCTCAATTTCGTTAAATTCAGAAATTATAAATTTAATTTCCAATAATTCCGTTTAATTTACTTTTCATTCTATTATTCACTTCATTGTTTTAAAATGGATGAAATTAACATTGGATTCGTGATCTATTACATTAATATTCTCAAATTCCTTCTTGATTTCAATTAACGCAATATTTAGATATTTAGTTTCATTTAATTGCAGTTAATCCAATTATTATTGTTCAAATCCCAATAAATTGATAAATCTTTATTCCATTCTTTCAATTCAAAAAATTGTCTTATTATGAATAACCTTAACATTATTTCCAAATATTACTAAATTAACCTTAACGTAATATTTTATTTAGATTTACTGCAATTGATTTCATTTAAATTAATGGATTAAAATATATCGATAACTTATAATAATCGTTGCCATTAACTCTCAATCATACTTTTATTTGTTCATCATTCCAAACCAATATTATAATTACTTATCTAACATTAATTTTATCAAAATACAGTTTATTGCGTAATATTTCATCAATTAATATAACTTCGAAGTTATTTCCAAACTTACTATTTACAATCAATTATAGCTTTACAATTGTTTCAATTTATTGGGATTGCACTAAATTAGTTGTTTATTAACTTGCATTAACATTCTTACATTTCACTCCCGTTATTAATTCATTAACAATTCACAAATTTTATCTTCTTCAATATTAAATTACAAAATCTTATTAAATTAAAAAATTAAATTATCGAAAATTTACGGGTCATTACAGTATTTATAGTAGAGCAATAGCCATATCTAATCGCGAAAGGATATGACAAATAGACACTTCTTTTGAAATTGAAATTTGAAAATAACGGACATCATATCGACATGGGGGGTTGAGGGATGTCGACATGCTCAAGGAAAAATTATTGTCCTGATTTTATTATTAAAATTGGTTTTTATAATTTTTCAAAACAATTTCTAAACTTCGTACATATATTTGAATATAATTTAAACATGTAAAAGATTTTAGAAGTAATTTTTAATATATACAATCTTAATCTATAAAGTGATTTAAATCTGAGCATAAATATTTTAAAGCTAGATATTTAAAACAAGAGATGGTTTAAAAACCAAGACAATTTTGAAATCAAAATATTAAAAATGATAAAAATAGTTTTGAGGCTAAAATATTTAAAACCAAGAGAGATGTCTTTTTGAAAAGAAAGTTTTTAAAACATTTAAACAAGAGATATATTTTTGAAAAGCACTTTTATAAAATTAGTGGATATCAAAATAGGATCACTATATGTTCCACTAGATATTGTCGTGTCCCATTTGGGTTCCATCCCTTTAACAGGCTCGAAGTGGATTCCCTTCCACGAATAAAGATGTAAGTGCTTTCCAGAAGTTTTAACATAATTATAGACTCTATACTTATCTTGTACTATTGAAATCTTGAACTCTTGATATCTTGATATTTATAAGTCTTCAATCTTGATATCTTCAGTCTTGAATCTCTATACTGTACAGTCTTCATTCTTGGTACCTACATGTTTGTATCCTGCATATACATATAAATCTAAACTATAATGTTAGTATTTATATTTTATAACAAGTACTAAGGTTATTATCATCAAAAATATCATCTAAAGGACTAAAAATTTTGGGATTTGATTCTATATAATGAGGATATTGAATTAACGGATTAGTAATGTCAGGTGGTATATAACGCTCGGTAATATTTTTTCGGTTATTCTATTGGCTCATATTATAGAATGACTATTAATTTGATGAGTGTAGTTTACTTGTTTATAGTAAACGATTGAGTATGACCGAGTGGTTTGGGACGCTCAAGTAATACTTTTTCGATTACTATTAGTGAGTAGATGTCACTTATATTCTGATGTGGATTAGGATTTTTTAATATCATCTAGAGGTGATTCTTTAGAGTTTAGTAGTTGAGATTCATATTACTCTCCAAGGGCTACAAGTTAGAGATATGGTGTGATCTATAGATTTATTCTCTTATGACTAACTAGCCAAGTTATATTATTATTTACTCTTAGGGCTAGTAGTCAAGGAATTATTATGTGGTGACACTCCCATTAGGATGCATCAACTCGTGGGTACTTATTATTACTCTCGTCGAGACTTATATCCTTAAGAGTATATTTTGTTACATCCTCTAAGGGCTGACTAATGTAGTATCATTATACACACTTAGAGATAGCAATTGGGATTTTTTGTTGTGAGATACTCTCAATAGGACATATTGAGTCGAGAGTAGTAGTTGTCCCTCTCATAAGGAATTCTAGATTCAAGAGTATTAGTTATCACTCTCATTAGGACTTATATAGTCGAGATTATTTATTAGGAATCTACATCATAGGGTTCAAGCGACTATGGAGAGTGCGTGAATTAGACCCACCAGATAGGCTAGTTATCCATCCTTGCGGTTTGGATTGTAGGGTCGTGCTATAGATTCATAATGTCATCTTATTGAGTTTGTAGGCTAAGAGTTATTTCTCTCATTAGAGCCAATTCCCCAACGTCACTTAAGGATTAACAATCCTTTACCAAGGGCAAGTAGGAATTGTGGCCAATGCTCGGTATAGCCTGACAGCGTGTTTATGATGTGGGATGGATATGAGTGTCACTATTCTGGGAGTAACTAAGGGACTGTAAGAAACAGACTGCATTCATTAGAATTTCCTGCAGCTGTGTTACAGTACATCTGTCTCCTATCTAGATGACTTGGGTAAATCCATTATATTAAGATATTTGATAATAACACCACATTACAGACAATGAATGTTTGACATTAGAGAGGTTGTGTGTCTATCAGCCAATTGAGATACTCTAACCCAAGACAGCTACGTATTGTCCATCTATAACATTACAGACATGTTGTAAGCCTGTTTATAATCCTCTCATAAGAGAATATGATTAAGAGATCTCCTTTTGCTTATTTGTTGTTCCTATCTCTTAGATTCAGTCGAGAGTTTCACCTAAGGACTAGGGTCAAGGTATAAGATTTTGTATATGAGTTTTTTGATTAGCTTCTGATTTTATTGAATCATGTTTTATTTGAGAATTGTGTTTCTATCTATCCCCCAAAATTAATAGTCAAAAGTCTATACTTCCAATAAGATTGGAAGTCAAGATAGTATTTCTGGATATTGACTTTCGTAGTTAATTTAGATTTCGTACTATTTGAGTTCCATATTTCTTGATTTACCTTTTTCGACTTAACATTCGGATGTTATTACTTCCATTAAAGTAGTAAATCGAGATTTGATGTTTGGATTGGTTATTTGGGTTTATGCCTTCTTTATTTATATTTTTAGGGCTTGACATTTAGAAGTTTTCACTTCCATCAGGACTGCAACTCATAATGGATATTTTAATTGTAGACCCTTTATTTGGTTTGGTTTGGGATATATTCATTTATTATGGTTTTTATGGACACGTTATCCAGTTATCCACAATACTTTGAGATTTTGATGGATTTGATTATCATCGCCCAAATTATATATGTCGTGGTTCTTACTTTCATGTAAGTTTTCCTCAGGTAATATTTGGGAACGTGTAGAATGGTACAATATTATAATGTTTTTGATGGATGTACTTTGATTCATATTTATACTTTTCTTTTTATTACCCTACATACTACTATATACTCACATGTGATTTAGATATAGTTTGACATGTTTATTATTTATTTAATACCCGAGTCAGTCCATTAGAGGTTCAAGGATAGATGACCATTATGTAGATGTTGAGCATAGATGGAGGATAGATATTATTGTATATCACCATGTATTATGTTATCTCATGATTTTATGACATTATATTGTATTGGATATACATGGTATAGTTTTGAGTAGTGGTGATTGACCTATTTTATTTCCCACTTAGATTTGGATATGTTTGTATCATATATGTTATCGCTGCTTTTGTGACTTTGTGTTTCTCCATGATTTATTTTATATTGTGTGTTGTTGTATCCTGGAGGCACACGTGTTTATTTTTTTGAGCCGATAACGTATACATATATGTGAGTGTTAATGATATTTTTTGAAACAAGTACCATGTTAGCCTAAGACAATATTCATGTGTGTACCCTATACCGCCTCATTCTCTGTATTATTTGATATTAATACTCGTGGATAGTATGGGTATAGAGGTGAGGTATTACAGTTGGTATCAAAGCTAGGTTTAGAACAATATAGAGTATAAGAGACATGAGTCATTGCCTTAAATGAGACTTAGTGTCTCTATCCCCATGGGTGTGTGATAGATTTTGTTGATACGTAAGTGATAACAGAAGTATACGATGATTACTAGCGTGATCATCTGGGGCCGTATTTGTATTTTTCTTATTATATATATATATATATATATATATATTATATTTCTGTTATATTTTTCTAAGTGTATGACTTTATGAGATACAAGGTGGTTGATGATGTTGAATATGCTAGTTTATGATTTTTGTTTGATAATAATAAACATGTATATTCATTTAAATGTATTTGTTATTGTACTATTTTAATTTTCACATAGATAAATAAATATTTGATGAATAAAATAAATAACACGGAATTTTATTCCAACAAATATTTTATTGCAAATTTGAACAGTACAAATTTAAGCTCTCACTATACATTTACACATTGTCATTTTACAATATAATTTCGAGTACATCACAAATTTCAATTTACAATTTATCGTATCACAACATAATCACTCAACACTTGTATTTTAATCTTCAACTCTGTTCCATCCTGAATCCAGCATCTGAACTATCTACAAAATAAACACTGATGCAGTAAAATTGAAGAAGAAAATATTTTTGCAGGGCAAATTAAAGTGCATGTTTTTGAAAATGTTATTTTCCTAAGTTATATGAGTTGTTCGCCATTTATTTCTTTTGAATTCATCTTACAAGAACAACTTGTTACGTGCATAGTGTATCAATGTACATGCCACAAGGCCATGCACACCGATATACACTTGCTTGTTAAAGCTGTTAGGAACTGGAGATGGTGATTTCGATGATAACAACCTTTGTAACTTAATTTATTATAACTTATATACTAACACTATTGTTTAGATATATATATGAATGATATTATGCAAGATATATATAAGGCAGGTACTGATTATTAAAGACTGTACAGTATAAAGATCAAGAATGAAGAAATCAACTTTGAAGATTCATGAGTATCAAGATCAAGATTTCAAGATATGTGTCTAGTTTTTGCTAAAACTTCATAATAGCATGAAAATCTTCATTTCGAATTTCATTTGGGATGGAACTCATTCTACCTTCTTAATGTCTTACAAACCCATGACAAGTAGCTTACAAACCTATGATAAGTGGCTTGTAAACCCATGAACATCCTAGTTTTGTACAAGTTCTCGAGTCCTGATGTGACGAGGTATTCTGCAGGAAGAAGCTTGCAAAACTACTTCAAAATGGGTTTTCAAAAAACGATTTTTAAATTTTCTTTTCAAAATATTTTAGCCTTAAAACTATCTTTTTAAAAAGATGTTTTAGCCTTAAAATATCCTTTGTTTTTGTGTTTTAAGACAATAAAATTAGTTTATTTTACTCCCGAATCATTTCATCTTGTTTTCATTTCAATACCATTTTCAAAACAAATTTTACATATTTTTAACAAGGGGATGTCAACATCATGGGATACCCCCTGTCGACATGGTGGCCGTTGAATTCAAAAGTTTAAATTTCCAAGAAGTGTCTATTCGATTAAATCTCTTCATGAATGGTTATGGTCGTTGGTGCTTTATAAATAGGCTACACAAACGAATTTTTTAATCATATATTTTCATATTTTCTTCACTTCTTCTTCTCCACAAATCTTTGTTCTATAATTTTAATATTTTTAAGATCGCACTGAAACTTTGTCGAATTCTCAAGTGAATCAAATTAGAATCTCATTCTTGTTTGATTCTCTGCCCTCTCTCGAAGATCAAAGTGTTGTTTAGTTATAGGATCAATTTGTAATCAAAAGTTTATCGAGTCTCTCTATAAGGTGTGGTTGTGCCTGGAAATCAATTGGGTAATCTTGTGGCCCATAAATCAAGAGAGTTTGCCCCGGACTCGTGAGATAGGAGGGTGCCTCAAGGCCTTTATAAATTGAGGAGTGTAATCTTGGCACTGATTTAATAAAAATCTGCATGAGGTGGTTTGCTTTGATACAGGACTGGATGTGGTGTAACTCTGAACCAGTATAAAATCCAGTATACCTTTAGTGCTTTTTATTTACTTTCTGCATTGTGCTTGATTCTGTGATTGTTCTGTGATTAATTCAGGATTTGTTTGTGTCATAATTTCAATTTAGTTCATATAAGTCTTAGAATTCATTAAACACTATTCATCCCCTCCCCTCTAGTGTTAAATTAGCCTTAAGATCCTTAATTCGTTATCCATTTCAATTAGTATCAGAGTATTGGTTTTCATAGTTTTCATAATCTGAAACTTGAAAAGTTAAAAATGGCATTTTTAGAAAATTTTGTTAACACTAGTTTGAATTTATGTATTTCATCAAAGTATCATAAGTCTGCATGTAGTTTTTATGAAAAATCAAGTTATCTATCGAATTGGTTTGTTATGCAGGAACAGACATGTTACATGGCCTTTGAAGAATCAACAACCAATGGACAATCTGTGCGAATTGAAAAAGATAAATGGATACTTGATAGTGGCTGTTCAAGGCATATAACTAGAAATCCCAAGATACTCAATGACATTATATATCAAGATGGTGGATTGGTCAACTTTGGAGATAACTCAAAAGGATATGTGATTGGCATCGGCAATGTCGGTAATTCTAAAACTCCTCTTATTTCTAATATTTTTCTAGTTAGAAATTTAAAACATAATTTGCTTAGTATAAGTCAACCATGTGATAAAGGATTTAAAATTAAATTTCGAAAAGATAAGTGTCACATCGAAGATAATAAGTCAAATATTATCTTTGAAGTAATTAGGAAGAAAAACATTTACATCCTTTGAATGAAAGTTACAAATGAAAACTTATGTCTTTTGGCTAATACAAGTGACCCTTGGATTTGGCATAAAAGATTTGGTCATTTGAATTTCGAACTGTTATCTAGGTTATCAAAACTTGACTTAGTTAGAGGTCTTCCCAAGTTGAACTTCAAAGTAGATAGTATATGTGATGCTTGCCAATTAGGAAAACTTAAGAAAAGTTCATTTAAATTAAAAGATATGATTTCTACTTCTAAACCTCTAGAATTACTTATTTAGCTTTATTTGGTCCATTTCAAGTTCAGTCAATTAATCACAATATGTTTTTGTGATTGTAGATGATTATTCTAGACATACTTAGACAATTTTTCTTAAACTTAAAAGTGATGCTTTTGAATCATTCAAGAATTTTGCTAAAAGAATTTAAAATCAACTTTCTTAAAAAATAAAAACTATTCACAGTGATCACTGTGGAGAATTTGAAAATGAAAATTTTGAAAATTTCTGTAATTAAAAACGGAATTACTCATAATTTCTCTTTTCTAAGAACTCCACAACAAAACGAAGTGGTAGAACGTAAGAATAGAACAATTCAAGTGTGTGCTAGAACAATGCTTTCTGATAGTAACTTACCTAAAAAAATTTGGGCTGAAGCAGTCGTAGTAGCATGTTATATATTAAATGGGATTTTAATTAGACCATTAACTAATAAAACACCATATGAATTACTTTACAAAAAGAAACCCATAGTAACTTATTTTAAAGTTTTTGGTAGTAACTGTTTTATTCTTAGTACAAAAGATAATTTAGATAAATTTGAACCTAAATCCGATGAAGGTATCTTCATCGGATAATCTAATAGAAGTAAAGCGTTTAGAGTTTATAATTTGAGAACAAACACTACTGAAGAAACATTACATGTATCTTTTGATGAAAATTTTAAAGATACTGTACAGATAGAAGATGAAGAAGATTTTGTAACTTTAAATAATGAATCTAATGAAACTAATTGTGAAATCATTCAACCTAATAAAAGAATTTGGCTATTAAAAGATCATCCTATAGAAAATATACTAGGAAATATTGAATCTATAATTAAAACAAGAAATCAACTAAATAATATGAGTAATGTAGCTTTTATATCAACTATTGAACCTAAAAATCTAAAGGAAGCATCATCTTATGATTCATGGATTCTTGCTATGCAAAAAGAATTGAATCAGTTCACCAGAAATGATGTTTGAGAACTTGTTCCTAGACCCGAGGATAAAAGTATAATTGGAACAAAATGGGTTTATAAAAATAAAATGAATGAACTTGGTTAGGTCGTGAGAAATAAAGCTCGTTTAGTCGCGCAAGTCTATTGTCAAGAAGAAGGAATTGATTATAACGAAAACTTTGCACCCGTAGCAAGACTAGAAGCTATCAGGTATTCTACTTGCTTTCGCAAACTTCAATAACTTCAAGTTATATCAAATGGATGTTAAAAGTGATTTTCTAAATGGTTTTGTAAAAGATGATGTTTATGTAGAACAACCTCCACTTTTTGAAGATAATAAATTTCCAAATCATGTATATAAATTAAAGAAGGCTTTATATGGTCTGAAACAAGCTCTTAGAGCCTGGTATGAAAGACTAAGATCTTATTTACTTCAATATGGTTTTGAAATTGGTAAATACATACAACTCTTTTTATTAAAAGAAACAAAAATGATATTAAATTAATATAAATATATGTGGATGATATAATATTTGGATCGACTAATAACTAATGAATAAAGAATTTTCAGATATTATGACTAAAGAATTTGAAACGAGTCATATGGGGAACTAAGTTTCTTCTTAGGGCTTCAAATCAAACAATTAGATAAAGGAATTTTCATTAGTCATGAAAAATATGCTAAAGATTTAATTAATAAATTTGGATTGACCACTTCTGGTGGGAAACCAACTCTAATGACAACTAATGTAGCGTTAAGTAAAGAAGATAAATCAAAAGATGTTGATCAAAAATTATGTAGGGGAATGATTGATTCACTGCTTTATATAACAGCAAGTCGTCTTGACATCATGCATAATGTTCGTCTCTGTGCAAGATACCAATCTCAACCTAAAGAATCTTACTTAAAAGAGGTTAAGAGAATTTTAAGATATGTAAAACATACTTTAGATTATGGTTTATTTTATCCTAAAAATGATATATTTGATTTAATTTCATAATGTGATGCTGATTATGCTGGTTTTAAATCAGACCGAAAAAGTACAAGTGGAAATTGTCATTATCTAGGACATTATCTGGTTTCCTGGTTTAGTAAGAAGCAAAACACTATATCCTTGTCAACAACTGAATAAAAATATATATCTGCTTCTTTGGCTTATTCTCAAGTTATATATATACAACAAACTTTAAAAGATTTTGGAATTACGATAACTAAATCACCAATTTATTGTGATAATGCTAGTGCAATAAACTTATCTAAGAATCCAACTCATCATGCTAGAACAAAACATATTGATATTTGACATCATGTTCTTAGAGATAATATAAGTAAAGAAGTCATAACTCTTGAATGTATTAATACTGAAAAACAAATTACTGATATATTAACCACACCATTAAATGAACAAATCTTTACTAAATTTAGAAGAGAATTAGGTATATGTTTATTAACAGAAATATAAATTATAAATAATACTAACATAATTAATAAATAATATAAATAAAAAAATTCTCGAAAATTAAACTGGGCATGTCGACATGACCCATCCCCCTATGTCGACATGTAGGCCAAGATTTTCAAATTTAAATTTCCCTATAAAATTAGTTATTTGGTTATATATTTATAGATTTTGACTTTTACTCCTTTTCTTTGTTCTCCTCTCTATAATAAACTTCTAAAACAATAAATTAATGGTTTCCTCCTCTAATAATGAACCTTCTTCACCCACTTCTCCTCATTCTACCCCTTTTCAACGTTCCACGCACGTAATCAGCCGAATCCGGATGTTCATATGAACGAAGATGATGGCATGATTTTTATTGGAGAGGTCTTTTTGACACTAATGGGAACTTGGTCGAACAGCATGGAAACTTTTGTCTTCACTATCCAAATTGTTCGGTCCATAAATCACTGATAATTAAGGTTCCTCGTTAAGCGTTTATTCGTTTTCTTGATAGTACATTGGTTTGTAAATTTGTAGAGAATTAGCATATTAATTAATGTTCTTCTAACAATTGTTGGTATATAAAATCTTTAATTCCATTTTAACTTAGGATTCTATGTTTCACTCATACATACTTATTATTCTTATGTCATATGTTTTTTTATCACTTTTTCTATTAAGTTCAAGATTTATAGGTTATTTTTGTTGATGAAAAAGGGGAGATAAGTTATATAAAATAGTAGGCTTGGAGTAAGGGGGAGTTGTTGGTGTTAGAGAGAGCTATGGTATGGTATGATCGAAGTGGTAAGTATATTTTATAAGGTTGTCATCATCAAAAATGGGGAGATTGTTAGGAACTGGAGATAGCGCTTTTGATGGCAACAACTTTGTAACTTATTTTATTATAAATTATATACTAACACTATTGTCTTGATATATATGAATGATATTATGAAGGATATATATAAGGCAAGTACTGATTATTGAATACTATACAGTATAAAGATCAAGAATGAAGAAATCAAGTTTGAAGACTTACGAGTATCAAGATCAAGATTTCAAGATATGTGTCTAGTTTTTGTTAAAAATTCATAATAGTATGGAAATCTTAATTTAAAATTTCATTTGGGATGGAACTCATTTCTACCTTCTTAATGGCTTACAAATCCACGACAGGTAGCTTACAAACCTAGGACAAGTGGATTACAAACCAACGAACATCCTGGTTTTGTACAAGTTCTTGAATTCTGACGTGATGAGATATTCTGCAGGAAGAAGCTTGCAAAACTACTTTAAAACGGTTCTTCAAAATGATTTTTAAAATTGCTTTTCAAAATGATTTTTAGCCTTAAAACTATCTTTTCAAATGATTTTCGAAAAGATGTTTTAGCCTTAAAATATCCATTGTTTTTGTGCTTTTAAACATAGTAAAATTAGTTTATTTTACTCCAGAATCATTTCATCCTGTTTTCATTACAACACCATTTTTCAAAAAAAAAATTACATTATTTTTAACAAGTGGATGTCAACATCATGGGATACCCCATGTCGACATCATGGCCGTTGAATTCAAAAGTTTCAATTTTCAAAAGAAGTGTCGATTAGTTTAAATCTCTTCACGAATGGTTATGACTGTTTGTGCTTTATGAATAGGCTTCACAAACGAATTTTTAATCATCTATTTTCATATTTTCTTCACTTCTTCTTCTCCACAAATCCACGTTCTATAATTTTAATATTTTTAAGATCGTGTCGAAATTCTGTCGAATTCTCAAGTGAATCAAATTAGAATCTCATTCTTGTTTGATTCTCTGCCCTCTCTCGAAGATCAAAGTGCTATTCAGAGTTATAGGACCAATTTGTAATCAAAAGTTTATCGAGTCTCTCTATAAGGTGTGGTTGTGCCTGGAAATCAGTTGGGTAATCTTATGGCCCGTAAATCATGAGAGTTTTCCCCGGACTCATGAGACAGGAGGGTACCTCAAGGACTTTATAAATTGAGGAGCGTAATCTCGACACTAGTTTAATAAAAATTTGTATGAGTTTGGTTTGCCTTGATACAGGAGTGGATGTAGGGTAACTCCGAACCAGTATAAAATCCGGTGGGTTCTTTCCCTTTACTGCTTTTTATTTACTTTCTGCATCTGGTGATTCTGTGATTGTTCTATGATTAAGTTCTGCATTTTTTGTGTCATAATTTCAATTTAGTTCATATGACTCTTAGAATTCATTAAACATTATTCACCCCTCCGTCCCTCTAGTGTTAAATTAGCCTTAAGATCCTTAATCAGCTGTCCCTTTCAAAAACTATAGAAACAGATGAGCATAAGGTCGAACCCGAGCCGAAACTGGATTCAACTCAGGTGCAATATGAAAATAATTCACAAAGTTTCAAATACACTAGAGCCTGCATATTCACATGTGTACACGTACACATGTGCACTACCTCAGCATCTCAAATTTCAACCAAGAGACATCAGTACACATAAATATGAATAAAATTCAGATTCAATATTCAACCAGACTAGATCAATGAGCAAGACCAACATGAAGTCTCAAATCAAAACATGTCACATGACTCGACCAGCATGCACAATGAACATGCAATCACACTAAAACATATTGGACCAAATCAGGGCCATGCACCAGAACCAGTACAATGCATATCAGAATGCGATGCAACCAGACTTAAAATAATTCAGACAGTTTTCCAAAAGTAATGCAGATAACAGTTCAATATGCTCAGGACATACACATAGATACATGTATGCATGTATGTATGTATGTATGTATGTATGTATGTATGTATGTATGTATGTATGTATGTATGTATACACAAGGTAAACATCACATGTAACCAGAACCAAATCTCAGTGTAACTTGAAGCAATAGAGAGTTTGACTCAAAGCAATATGAAAATTCAAGTGAAACCAGGAATATACAAACAAACAAAAAACAAGTCTATAGTGGAGCATGCAGCTCAAAGTATCAAATGCATTCAAGCATATACAAAGCAACAGCATGAACATGACTTCAAAATGTAATAGATGAGACCGAACCAAGACCAGACTCAATTTCAACAGAGACTAGGTAGCAAACATAGATGCAAGACTCAACACAAAGTGATACCAGATCACATGATAACAGGCTCGTGAAGCGATGAATACACAGCTTAGACAAAACCAGACCACAATTTAACATAAAGCAACATGATGGATGTGTAGCTCAACCAGACTATAAGTGTGCTCGTGAAACTTAGAATAACAAAGCAAAGACATGTACATTTACATGTCGATGGATTAACATAAATGAACAAGGAACCAAGACAACTGCAAAACAAAACCACACCACATATACATACAAGACCACAAGACAATATGGGTAACAAGACTTCAAATGGATCAATGCAGCAGCACAAACATGTGAAAATGATTTACGGTCAGATTGTAGTTGAGTGTGTCAATATAGTAGCAGTTCGGACAAGACAGAACAATTTCAAAAAGCATGAAGATATACAACAGAAGACTGCAACATAGTGATGTATCCATGAAGTCCCAAATTAACATAAGTACAACCCAGAATTACAAGTAGTTCGAACAATAACATTGTGAAGCATTTTTTGTAATTAACAGTAGCAATTTGACAAAAGTCAAGGAACATTTTCAAAAAGGACTGACAAACAAAAATTCAGCATTTGGTCATACAAACAAGTCATAGCCAAAAGCCATTTTATATCAATATTCAAAGTGCCGAAGTAATAGGAGGAAACCGACTTAAGGAAATTCAAACCGACGATAAAATGAACAAGTCAAGAATCATACAAGCATTCGATTACAAAACAATGGTAGAGGATAACAAGGTGAAGAATTCAAATAGAAATATATGAAAGAAAATTTAGGGATTTAATCCCCGATAAATTAAATCCGTTACATCATTGGCAAATCATCGATTCTAGTTCAAGAAAATATGAAAGCAATAAATCATGAAAACTCAAATCAAGTCGAGCAATAATTAAATAAAAAAGGAATGACACGTACCAATTTCATCCAAGTATTCGAGCTCGAAAAATTGAAGCTGTCGAAAGCCACTAAAGCCAGTGATCAATTAACGAAGCCAAACTATTGAAATTATAATATCAATTGGTCACAATCGAAGTGACAACTTCAATTAAACAAAACCCTAGAAAGAGGAATGAAGAAAAAAAGGATCGGCTGAAGTTTTGCACAGAGAAAAAAGTGGAACTCTTCTTCTTTTATTTACAAATTGGGCCGGTCTTTATATGTTTTATATTGGGCTTAAAATATTAAATAGGGTTTTCTTTTGTTTGTAATATTCTTTAAACTTATGTAACCTTCTAGTCGTGTGACTAAGTTACAAACAACGATGGTGTAGTTCGAGAATTCGTGGCTTAGTGGTTGAGTTGTGATAGGGTTTTAAGCATAGATTTAGGTTCGTCGTTAGTAGGTGTCACAAGTTTACGTGTGTAAGCGTCTGACTACTTAATTTCTAGTAGAAACCTTAGGGGCAGCATGTAGGCAGGGTTTTGTCGAAGCTGGGTAAATCAATGTTGTTCTACTTATGCTTTTACTATTCTGCTATTATCTGTGCTACAATTATTATATGTATTTCCGCATTAATATTTTTCTATTATTAGTATCACCATATTCATCTCCCCTCTAGGGTGAAATCGATCCTACAAGTGGTAGCAGAGCTAGGAACGAAAACCATTTCTTTTAAAATTTGATTTTCAATAACTAATTTTTTTTTAAATTTTGATTTTTTCAAAATGGATTTTTTTATATCAATGCTTTTGCTGAGGGTCAGTCCGTAGTTAGGCCACCCATGTTCACTGGTGAATATGCATATTGGAAAAATAGGATGAATTTTTTTTTGAAAACCACTGATGCTTTGATTATTGTTAAAACGGGATATAGGACACCGACAATTATGGTAGATAACCAAGAAGTTGACAAACCTATAGATCAATAGACAGATCTAGAAAAGTAAATTGCAAAATGCTAATGTTAAAGCTATGAATTTTATTATTTGTTCATTGGATCAAATTGAATTTAATCATGTCTCACATTGTCTAACTGCGCAGGAAATTTGGCATACGCTTGAAGTGACTTACGAAGGAACCTCCCAAGTCAAAGAATATTGCCTTGCCATGCTTAGTAGTGAATACGAGAATTTCACAATGGCCAATGATGAAAATGTCAAAGAGATGTATGGAAAACTTTCTAATCTCGTTTACAAATCAAAAGCTCTCAGAAAACCATACAAAGAATTGGAAATAGTCCAAAAAATCCTCAGAGTCCTTCAATAAAATTTTGAAGCTATAATTACTGCCATTCAAGGATCAAAGGATTTGAAACAAGTAAATGTTAAAGAACTCATTAGAAATCTCACCACGTATGAGATAGAAATGAAATTCAAGGAAGAACATGAAGGAGGTGATAATTGAAAGAAATCGATAGCTCTCAAAGAAACAACTGAAAGTGAAGATGATGATGATGCTGATGCTGATGGTGGTGCAGCAGAACTGGCGCTGATAATAATGAAATTCAAAAGGTGGAATCAAAAGTATGGAAATCCATCTCGAAACCAACAACTGAAAAGCAGAATAGTCAAAGTTCTAGACAACTCAGAAGAGTAGGAGATCATCTCTCACAACTATAATAAACCCAGTCATATCAAGCCAAATTGTCCTTAGAATCGACTCAGCGGAGGAAAGAAGCCGAAATGGAGAAGTTTTGTAGCTACTTAGGACGAAGCTGATAAAATCACTTGGCAGTGAGAGTGAAAAAGAAAATTTGTGTCTTCAAGGAGAAACAACTGACAGTGATGATAATGAGCCAAGCGAGGTATCAAAACTTACTCATTTGGAATTACTTATATATTTTCATGAAGTAAATGGCTGTTTTGAAACATTTAGGGAGAAATATGCTAAAATTGAATCACAAAGAGATAGTTTGATAGAATTAAATAAATAGCTTGATTAATTGGTTAAAAACTATCAAAATAAGAGCCCTAAGTGTGATAAATGTCCATCACTTGAAGAAGAAATTAAAAAATTAAAAATTAAAATTAAATCATTGAAAATGAAATTCTGAGTTTGAAAGAAAGTGAAAATACCAGGAGAGAAAATTCTATTAAAATGTGCACTCTATTATTCAATGAAAATGAATCTCTCAAAATAAGTTCAACAATTATCTACAACTTTAAAATTTTCCAAACGAGAAAAACTGATAAATATGTTATTAGGAAAACAAACTGTTAATATTGTTAGACAAGGACTTAGGTACACTCGGTATGAAAGAGTTAGAAATAAAACCAAATTATCAAATCCGAATGCACAATTTTTATAAAACTTGGACACAATCAAAACAATTGTTTGTATAGGCCCAAACACGTAAAAACCATACCAGTTTGGGTTCCTAAAGGCACAAATTTATACAATCCCTTGAAGTCAAACAAATAAGGATGCCGAAAGGAACAAATATTGATTGTCTTGGGTCTACACAAACTTATTTTTCAAAATCTTTTGTCACCAACTACCATAGACCTATAAAAACAAACAGGTCACAAAATTTTTTTTCTCGTGTAGGTGTAGTGGCATGCCATGGAACAACAACAGTGTTATCTGGATTCAGGTTGTTTCAAGCACACGACGGGCGACAAATCAAAGTTTCTTAGCCTAGTACAAGGGTAGAAAGTCACAATGGGTAACAATGAAAAAATATCGGTAAAGGTAAAATAGGTAATGGTATATTTTTCTTGAACGATATATTAACTGTTGAAAATCTGCACCACAATCTGATTTAAATCAGCCAATTATGCAATAAGGAAATGAAGGTTGATTTTGATTCTGACTTATGCAAAAATGTTGACCAATCATCTTTTCATCCTTGAGCTAATTCATATAGATTTGTTTGGACTAACGATATTGCAAGTTTAGATAGTGAGATGTTGTTTTGTATTGGTTGATGATTACTCTATATACACATGGATATATTTGTTTGTTTTACTGCTTCTAAATCTGACCCTATGTTCACTAGTTGTATATGTTCACATTTTAATCAAATCCTTAAGGAATCACATTTTAATAGCTATAAATTGATTATAAGTATTTGTTGCACACTCCACGATTTGGTCTATGATATCCATCTAATGATAAACTTGAGTCAAACAGAAATTCAAACGCAGATTGCACTGGAAACCCAGTTGATAGAAAAATTACTAGTATAACATGTATTATGTAGAGACATTCATTAGTTGCATCACATTTTAAGAGAAAATATTTGCACATTTTTTATTTCAACTGATTTTCAATTAGCAGACATTTTTTTTAAAACCCCTTCCAGAAAATAGTTTCTGTTAACTTCGTTTCAGATTAGACATTTTAGAAATTTGATTTTATACTTATTTTTGGATTTGATCTTAGATGACTACTTTATCTAATCTGACTACCTACAGATTATCGAAAAGGAAAAAGGTGACTAAAAAATTTGATGAGTGTTGATATTAATCATACATTATGACTTGAGATGGTATATTTAGTCAATTTCTTTAAAAATCTAAACAAGATTCATAATAACTTTTGTTGGTAAAAATTTCCATGACCATCTCTATTTCTATCATATTTCTAATGACCATCACTCATCAAAATCCAATATACTATGCCAAATTGTGGTAACAGGAAATTATTCGTTTTTTAATTAGTTAGCAATAAAAACATCCAAAGTGTTCACTCTCATTTAAAAGTTCTCATTGTTGTGCATGAGTGAATTACTCGAAATATTTGATTATGTGCTTTCATGCTCATTTAAAAGTCGTCATGGTTATGCATGTATAGAACACATGTCAAAATTAATTATTAAATAGACAAGTTGATTCTAATACCATTTAAAAGTCCTCACGGTTGTGCGTGGTTAGAAGATGTTTGAAATTCCTTTCTTTAAATAAAAATTGGGAACACTATTAATCTCATTTAAAAGTCCTAACAATTATGCATGGTTAGTAGGTATTCAAATTCCTGATATAAATATACCACAAATAGACACAATTATATGGTTTTATATGCCAACATCACCTCTGTCATTCTAAAGTGGAATATGCGTCCAGTAGAGTATTTATGATTATTGTTTGATTTTTTATTGAAATTTAATATTTATACTCGATTGGGTATTAATGTTGTATTAATGTTTATCACTTTATCTCTATTTAACTAATACTATTACTCTTTTGCTGATAACAAAAGGAGGAGAGAAAATTTAAGATTTTGGCGAATAAAGTTTAAATATTTTTTTTATATTTTTTTTATTTGTGTATTCTCACCTAGGTTCATTTGCATATTTTTATTTATTTTCATGCATATATGAAAGGGGAGCTTTGTTGTAGAGAGGGAGCAATAAAATAGGAGGAAAAAATAGAATTCATCAATGACCAAATAGATTTAATAAATTCAAAATCTTAATATATGTTTGTTATCATCAAAAGGGGGAGATTGTTGAATATGCTAGTATATAATTTTTGTTTGATGATGATAAACATATATATATATATATATATATATATATATATATATTAATTTAAATGTATTTTTTATTGTACTATTTCATTTTTCACATAATTAAATAAATATTTAATGAATAAATAAATAACACGGAATTTCATTCAAACAAATATTTTATTACAAATTAGAATAGTACAAATTTAAGCTCTCATTATACATTTGCACATTGTCATTTTACAATACGATTTTGACTACATCACAAATTTCAGTTTACAATTTATCATCTCACTACATAATCACTCAACACTCATATATTTATCTTCAACTCTGTTCCAGCCAGAATCCAGCATCTGAGCTATCTGCAAAACAAACACTCATGCAGTAAAACCGAAATAGAAAATATTTTGCAGCGCAAATTAAAGTGTGTTTTTGAAAATGTTATTTACCTCAGTTATTTGGGTTGTTCGTCATTCATATCTTTTGAATTGATCTTACATGAACAACTTTTGACATGCATAGTGTATCACTCTACATGCCATAAGGCCGTGCACACCGATATACACTTGCGTGTTAAATCTACAGGAACAGGTGAGCACAAGGTTAGACCCGCGCCGAGACTGGATTCGACTCGGGTACAATATGAAAACAAGTCACAGAGTTTCAATTACACTAGAGCCTACATATACACATGCGTACACGTACACATGTGCACTGCCTCAGCATCTCGAATTTTAGACAAGAGACATCAGTACACATGAATATGAATAAAACCAGATTCAATATTGAACCAGACTAGATCAATGAGCCAGACCAATATGAAGTCTCAAATCAAAACATGTCACATGACTCAACCAGCATGCACAATGAATATGCAATCACACTAAAACATATTAGACCAAATCAGGGCCATGCACTAGAACAAGACTGTTTAGAGACAAGCAGTTGTAGACTCAAGTAAACCAGACTTCAAGAAGATCACACAAACATCGATGCAATGCTCATGTACACATGGAACCAACATACAAGTGAATGCAACTTTGAGGAAACATGAAATGCAAGTATGAGCAAGCAGTTCAACATGGACTGATCCAAGTGCACTCATCATAGCAATATGCAGTGATAAACAGTACAATGCAAATCAAAATGCAATGCAACCAGACTTAAACTGAATCACACAGTTTTCTAAAAGCAATGCAGATGACAGTTCAATATGCTCAGGACATACACATATATACATACATGTATGTATGTATACACAAGATTAACATCACATGTTACCAAAAACAAATCTCAATGTAATTTGAAGAAATAAAGAATTCGACTCAAAGTAATATGAAAATTCAAGTAAAACCAGAAATATACAAACACATAGAAAACAAGTCTACAGTGGAGCATGCAGCTCGAAGTATCAAATGCGTTCAAGTATATACAAATTCAGCTACAAATGAAGCATGAAACTACGTACAGTTCAAGTCTCGAGCATAATAAGCTACAACATGAACATGACTTCAAAATGTAATAGATGAAATTGAACCAAGACCAGAATCAATTACAACAGAGACCAAGTAGCAGACATAGATGCAAGACTCAACATAAAGTGATACTAGATCACATAATAATAGACTCGTGAAGCCATGAATACACACTTCAGGCCAAACCAGACCGCAATTCAACACAAAGCAGCATGATGGATGTGTAGCTCAACCAGACTACAAGTGAGCTTATGAAAACCCGATTAACAAAGCAAAGACATGTACATTTATATGTCAATGGATTAACATAAATGAAAAAGAAACCAAGACAACTGCCAAACAAAACCACACCACATATACATACAAGACCACATGACAATATGGGTAACAAGACTTCAAATGGATCAATGCAGCAGCACAAACATGTGAAAATGAGTTATGGTCAGATTGTAGTAGAGTGTATCAATACAGTAGCAATTCAAACAAGACATAGCTGTAACAACTCGCATATTTATCGATTCTATATTTAAATATTTTATTTAAATATTTTATCGTTAATCGGATTTTAGTCCGAAAAGCTACTTTTTGCAAACAGTCGAATTGGGACTCGAGACTACCCCCATTGAGTTCAAAATGACGTTTGCGACCTTTTTGAGTATAAGCTTCAATATGTTTGGAGAAAGTTGAATTTTGCTACTTTTTTCTTTGGGCTTTGGTTTGGGCTGAGCCAATTAACCACTTACTAACTCAGTCCCAATCCCCCTCTCCTCTTCATTACTTCATTCCAACTTCTCAAACTCAAGCTCCAACTGAAAATGGTGGAGAGGAAAAGGAATTAGAAACTCCAAGCCCTAGCTTCCTTTGCAAATCCAAGTTCTTGCTCCAAAATCAAAGAGAACCTCTTGGTAAGCATCTCCTTCACCTTCTCCAACTCTTTCTCCATTCAATTTCAGAAATTTCCTAAACCTAATTTAGGGAATGTTTCTTCTTTTAAGCTTAGATTCAAGCTTCTAGTGTTGAGATTGAAGAGTGCTTGTTCTTGCCATTGCTTTCAAGCTTCATCTTCATAAAATTAGTTAAAAGGTGAGATTTTTATCTCACATCTATGCTTATACTTATCTTCGATTGTTAGGTATGAATTCCTAACACTTAATCATGTGCATTTGCTTTTGATTTGGATTGCTTTTGTGAATATTCCAATTTTTAGTGTTTTGAGTTCAATTCGTTAAAAATCCTAACTTTGATGTTTGAACATGTTTTTGATTGTGCATGAGGAGCTTATAGGGCCGGGTAGTCGATTGGCATAAACCCTTAGAGCCGTTGCTCGCGCGATTGCAATTTGGTCGGGATTTGCACCTACTTTGTCATAGGCTTGGAAGTGCAATTATACAAGTTCGGTCGACCGAGCCCCCTGGCAGGTCGACCGACCTGTAGTCCAGGCACTTCCTGCCTCTGTTTGGAAGTGCTGGTTACAGGCTTCGGCCGACCGAGCCCCCTGGGCCGGTCGACCGACCTGGTGCCCCAAGCACTTCCAACCCCTGGTTCGGTCGACCGACTCAGGGAGTCCGGTCGACCGACCTGCTACTTTTTGCCAGATTAGCCTATATTGCTAATTCGTTTGAATATCCAACTTTAATCGGTTCATGTTGTCTCCCTTTTGTTGTTGTCATTTATTATCGACTTTGATGACCTTTCTTTGGGAATTTTAGATATATCAACTTTAATGGATTTTATATCGATTTCTTTGGATTTTATTCACGTCTTCGAATGTGAATTTTCATGCCCGATTGTTTCTACAATCTTCTTTGTGATTTGTCACTTTAAAAATATAAAGGTTTTCTATACTAGTAGTAAATATCAAAACTCTTTCTTCAAATGATTTCAACACTATTTTATAACAAAGCTCGTTTTCTCAAACCGATTTCCAATCTACTAGTATATACAAACCTTTACCTCACTCGTATGAGAAATCTAATTAAACGACTTAGTAAAACTAGTGGTATGAAACGCTTGCGTTTACTTCGTCGGTTAATTCTTGGACTTGTTCGATTGAATCTCTTGTGACAATTTTCTAGTGGAGATCTACAATTTGTTCGTAAATATTTAAGTTAAGCTAGTGGTTAAGGGACATGAAGCTAAGCTCATATGTTTACTAGCTTATTGTAATTGACACTTCTCTTTGATCATGACGATCATCTTTGTGGTTTAGACTAGCAATGTGCGATGTCTCTTTGTTTATGTGGAGGACTGTTCCTCATTTTATTGAGCTTCGTCTCATTTCTCACATGGGTCGTACCTTTCTAGGTACGTCAATGTTTTATTATTACATGGGGTGTACCTTTCTAGGTGCATCGATGTTTGTTTATACATGGGTCGTACCTTTCTTGGTGCATCGATGTTTATTTATGCATGGGATGTGTCTTTCTAGGTGCATCGATGTTTATTTGTGCATGGGGCGCATCTTTCTAGGTGCGTCGATGCTAGAGCATGGGGCATATCTTTCTAGGTGCGTCGATGTTCGACTGTACATGGGGCGTGTCTTTCTAGGTGCGTCGATGTCCAGTTTTTTTGGGGATTGGCCATCCTTTTTTTATTGCGATTTGGTTCATCGGATGTCCCGCTGTACGACGTCGTTGTTCCTTTTTATTGTGATTTCTGGATTTCGTGTGTTGATTTCTGGAATTTATGTTTCACCAACTTTTACAATGGGCATTGATATATATGTCAATTATTGTGGCTTGGTGAATGAAATTAGGAGTATGACATTTCTTTTTATCTTGAGTAGATTATTGTGATATTGATTAATCTCTTGTTGATTTTCAATTACTTATTTATCGCAGCTTGGCATTGTGATTATTATATGTTTGTGTCATATCTCTTATTATATATCACTTCATCTGATATTTATAGCTAGACTGATCCGTTTATTATTTTCTTGTTAAATAATACTCGGGTCAGACTGAGATTTTACAGGTGCTTCTGCGTGACTTCTTATTGGACTTTCATCTGATCTTTTGGCTAACTACTTAAGTTTAGTAGTTTTTGTTGTATACATTTGAGATGCAGACTCTATAATGTATACTTATTCTTTTGTCTAGCACTTGTATCTATTCTTTTTGGATATTGTGGATCTTGTTTGACCACTACTCTGATGTACACTTTCATGTGTTATATTCATATCTATTTCCGCCTTTGTGATATGAATTGTCTGTGACTGATTTGTGTTATGTTTATTTCTATATTTGTTTTCGAAGATTTTATATAGCCACTGTGTGATAGCTTTGAGTTTGTATCTGTATGTCGGATTTCCTCTTGGGATGAAAACTTATATTATTACTATCTGACATATCGGTACTCGCACAAAGCAATTATACAGATGGTCGCTCCTCAACAGCCTTATTCTCCGTGCTAGTTGACAGCATTACACCGTAGTGTTCTTGGCTAGCGTGGGTATAGAGGTGGGGCGTCACAGCTTGGTATCAAAGCCAAACTTCGGAACAATATGGAATATTATAACAAGGATCATCGTCCTAAGTCCATCTTAGGAGTCGTGCTTTAGGATTTTATTCGGGTCTTTGTACCGTTCTATCCTACTTTCTTGTATGATTCCTTGTTTTATCTATCAAGATTGCTTGATATTTATTTTGAGAATAACTTTTCTCCTTCTTTCTTTCTTAAAGAAGAGAAATGGTTAGACCAGGCCGTCCTAGCGCCGGTCAATCTAGTGCTACTCCCCAGGATGGAGTATTCATGTCTGCTCAACAACTTTTGGATCTTGTAAAGAATCAAGAGTTTATCTATGCTTTGAGTAAGAACCCCGAAATGGTTCTACCTTTGAAACTTGAAGTTTCTTTCAATCAGCTTGTGGATGTTACTCTTCTTCATGGAGAGGTTTGTAAAGGAAGTGTTTGTGATATTGGGACTTCCAAGAAGAGGCATATTACGTTCAAGAGCCTTAATCCCAATAAGAGAGTGAAGCAAACTACTTTTGTAGCAAAGACTCCAATCCCTAATCGTGGAGGATGCTACAATTGTAATTCTAAGGAACACTATGCGAATATGTGTCCAAAACCCCATTCTTGTCGCTATTGCAAGAAACCGGGTCATCTTTTATCTGCATGTCCCAAACTTTTGAATAAGGACATGAGAAAGCTAAATATTGTGCAAACCCCTAGCAACTCTTCTCTTGGTCAAGGTACTTTTCACTCAATCCTTGACGGCATTGTTTTATTTCGTGATCTTCTTATTTGAGTTCTTTTTGATATGGGTTCCATCTCACTATTTTATATCAAAAGAACTTGTCGATTCTTTTTCTTAGAATATTTTGGGCTTGATGACTTCTTTGAGGATTGTGAATCCGGATGGTAGATCCGCAACACTCAATTTTCTTTTTATTGATGTCGAAATTATTTTATGAGACTTTTCTTTCCGAGCCGATTTACTTAGGCTTCGGAATTGTTTCTTTGAAAGGATCGGCTTAATCATTGTGAAGCCCATATCCTATTTTTCGAGTGGACTATTCATCTTCGACACTTTCAATCTGTTAAGCAGATTTCTATTTTTCCTTTATGATTTTGTTTCCAACTTGATGGCATCATTTTATTCCTTAAGCCCACTTATAAGGAAAGTGTTATTTCTCTCATTCATGTAGTTTGAGAAATTTTCCGGTATTTTTGAGTTTGTCTTAGGATTATCACCTAAGAGATCTTTTGTGTGGTGTTAAGGTCTTTTCAGTTTGACTTTACCACCGGTTTTCGTTTGCTACGAGTTGCGGAAGTTAGCATTTCACTTATCGCATTCCGCACTTGTTATGATTCCTATGAATGAATTATTATGTCATTCAATTTGTCCAGCTTGTTTCATCCGTTTTATAAATCCAATATTCTATGAAAATTTCAATGAGACCACTCTTATTTATGGATTTTGGATGGAAATAGAAATTTAAAATTTTGCAATTCTTTTTCATAAGATTTAATTATAAGGGCAATTCGATTTTGCTCTTAAAACGAGCAAAGAATATTCTTAAAACTTTTTAAGAGATTTATTTGTCCTAGAAAAGACGACTTTGTGATTGTATTGCCCGTTGAGTGCTTTAAGAATTTTGGTCGATGCGCTTGATCAACGTTATCGATAGGAATTTCCTAAATGCTTTGATGTGACAATCAGACACGATATATTGACTTGTAAAAATGTAAATTTTTGTAGAAAGATTATTACATAAAAGTAAAAATGTAATTTTGAAAGTTTTAACTTTTTCGGGAAAGAAAATTATTTAAAAGAAGTTCTTCTTTTCGATACTCTTATTCTTTCTTGTGATTCCTGAAGGGGAACCAAGACTTTGCTATTTGTACCGATATTAGTCGTATTGGTTTGGAATGCCATTCTCTTGCAAAGGAGAACGTGCTATCACTTGTGCTTCTAAATCATTATAGCTTATCGAGACTAGATATGCCACTCATGATCTAGTGTTCGCGGCTATTGTTTTTACTTTTGGAATTTGGCATCATCATTTTTGGATGAGAAATTTGTTCTCTACCTCGATCATAAATCTTTGGAATAATTATTTTCTCATAAGGAACTTCATGTTGACTCGAGTTCCTAGCATCATATGATCTTGATATTCTTTTTTATTCCCGACAAGGGAAATCGTGTTGCCAATGCGTTTAGTCGTAAGCAACAAGTGGATGATTCTTTGATGTTGTCTGAATGGAATTATTTTTCTATCAAGTTCATCGGACGTTTTGGTATACTTCGTTTTTTTGAGCTTTATCTCATTCCTTTTAAGGACTAGCGTCCGATGTCCTTTTATTGTGTTCGGTTCATTGGACGTACCCTTTTTGTACTACGTCGGTGTTCCGAAAATCATTCGGGCTTCGGTTCATTGGACGTACCGTTTTTGTACTGCGTCAGTGTTCCGAATTATTTGATTTCTGATTCATCGGATGTACCGTTGTACTACACCGATGTCTTTGCCTTTGATTCATCGGATGTACCGTTTGTACTACATCGATGTTTTGCTTTTGATTCATCGGATGTACCGTTGTACTACATCGATGTCTTTTCTTTTGATTCATCGGATGTCCCGTTTGTACTACATCGATGTCTTTGCTTTTGATTCATTGGATGTGCCGTTGTACTACATCGATGTCTTTGCCTTTGATTCATCGGATGTACCGTTGTACTACATCGATGTCTTTGCTTTTGATTCGTTGGATGTACCATTTGTACTACATCAATGACTTTGCTTTTGATTCATTGGATGTACCGTTTGTACTACATCAATGTCTTTGCTTTGGTTCATTGGGCGTACCGTTTTTGTACTACGCTGATGTCCCAAATTATTTGAGTTTCTAGTTCCTCGGGCGTACCGTTTTCGTACTACGCCGTTGCACCGGTTCAATTTTCTGCTATTCTTGACGTTCCCCACGTCTTTTATCTACGGAAATGCCTTAGGGATTCCGGTTTTCATTCTTGAGCCCGGTAATATTGTGGAAATTGAAGTTTCACCAGATTTCTTGCTAACTCTTTCGTGCACTTTATGGTGAACTTCCTATTTCAAATTTTATTTTGTGTTGATATGCTTCCATGGTTGTACTACATCGATGTCTTTTCTTTTGATTCATCGGATGTACCGTTTGTACTACATCGATGTCTTTGCTTTTGATTCATCGGATATACCGTTGTACTACATCGATGTCTTTGCTTTTGATTCATCGGATGTACCGTTGTACTACATCGATGTCTTTGCTTTTGATTCATCGGATGTACCGTTTGTACTACATCGATGTCTTTTCTTATGATTCATCGGATGTACCATTTGTACTACATCGATGTCTTTGCTTTTGATTCATCGGATGTACCGTTGTACTACATCGATGTCTTTGCTTTTGATTCATCGGATGTGCCGTTGTACTACATCGATGTCTTTGCTTTCGATTCATCGGATGTACCATTTGTACTACATCGATGTCTTTTCTTTTGATTCATCGGATGTACCATTTGTACTACATCGATGTCTTTGCTTTTGATTCATCGGATGTACCGTTGTACTACATCGATGTCTTTGCTTTTGATTCATCGGATGTACCGTTGTACTACATCGATGTCTTTGCTTTTGATTCATCGGATGTACCGTTGTACTACATCGATGTTTTTGCTTTTGATTCATCGGATGTACCGTTGTACTACATCGATGTCTTTGCTTTTGATTCATCGGATGTACCGTTTGTACTACATCGATGTCTTTTCTTTTGATTCATCGGATGTACCGTATGTACTACATCGATGTCTTTGCTTTTGATTCATCGGATGTACCGTTGTACTACATCGATGTCTTTGCTTTTGATTCATCGGATGTACGGTTTGTACTACATCGATGTCTTTGCTTTTGATTCATCGGATGTACCGTTGTACTACATCGATGTCTTTGCTTTTGATTCATCGGATGTACCGTTTGTACTACATCGATGTCTTTGCTTTTGATTCATCGGATGTACCGTTGTACTACATCAATGTCTTTGCCTTTGATTCATCGGATGTACCGTTTGTACTACATCGATGTCTTTGCTTTTGATTCATCGGATGTACCGTTTGTACTACATCGATGTCTTTGCTTTTGATTCATCGGATGTACCGTTGTACTACATCGATGTCTTTGCTTTTGATTCATCGGATGTACCGTTTGTACTACATCGATGTCTTTGCTTTTGATTCATCGGATGTACCGTTGTACTACATCGATGTCTTTTCTTTTGATTCATCAGATGTCCCGTTTGTACTACATCGATGTCTTTGCTTTTGATTCATCGGATGTGCCGTTGTACTACATCGATGTCTTTGCCTTTGATTCATCGGATGTACCGTTGTACTACATCGATGTCTTTGCTTTTGATTCGTTGGATGTACCATTTGTACTACATCAATGACTTTGCTTTTGATTCATTGGATGTACCGTTTGTACTACATCAATGTCTTTGCTTTGGTTCATTGGGCATACCGTTTTTGTACTACGCTGATGTCCCAAATTATTTGAGTTTCTAGTTCCTCGGGCGTACCGTTTTCGTACTACGCCGTTGCACCGGCTCAATTTTCTGCTATTCTTGACGTTCCCCACGTCTTTTATCTACGGAAATGCCTTAGGGATTCCGGTTTTCATTCTTGAGCCCGGTAATATTGTGGAAATTGAAGTTTCACCAGATTTCTTGCTAACTCTTTCGTGCACTTTATGGTGAACTTCCTATTTCAAATTTTATTTTGTGTTGATATGCTTCCATGGTTGTTACTTCTTATTTTCTTCTTAAGTATTGTGAGGACGCAATTTCTTTAAGGAGAGGAGTCTGTAACAACCCGCATATTTATCGATTCTATATTTAAATATTTTATCGTTAATCGGATTTTAGTCCGAAAAGCTACTTTTTGCAAACAGTCGAATTGGGACTCGAGACTACCCCCATTGAGTTCAAAATGACGTTTGCGACCTTTTTGAGTATAAGCTTCGATATGTTTGGAGAAAGTTGAATTTTGCTACTTTTTGCTTTGGGCTTTGGTTTGGGCTGAGCCAATTAACCACTTACTAACTCAGTCCCAATCCCCCTCTCCTCTTCATTACTTCATTCCAACTCCTCAAACTCAAGCTCCAACTGAAAATGGTGGAGAGGAAAGGGAATTAGAAACTCCAAGCCCTAGCTTTCTTTGCAAATCCAAGTTCTTGCTCCAAAATCAAAGAGAACCCCATGGTAAGCATCTCCTTCACCTTCTCCAACTCTTTCTCCATTCAATTTCAGAAATTTCCTAAACCTAATTTAGGGAATGTTTCTTCTTTTAAGCTTAGATTCAAGCTTCTAGTGTTGAGATTGAAGAGTGCTTGTTCTTGCCATTGCTTTCAAGCTTCATCTTCATAAACTTAGTTCAAAGGTGAGATTTTTATCTCACATCTATGCTTATACTTATCTTCGATTGTTAGGTATGAATTCCTAACACTTAATCATGTGCATTTGCTTTTGATTTGGATTGCTTTTGTGAATATTCCAATTTTTAGTGTTTTGAGTTCAATTCGTTAAAAATCCTAACTTTGATGTTTGAACATGTTTTTGATTGTGCATCGAGGAGCTTATAGGGCCGGGTAGTCGATTGGCATAGACCCTTAGAGCCGTTGCTCGCGCGATTGCAATTTGGTCGGGATTTGCACCTCCTTTGTAATAAGCTTTGGAAGTGCAATTATACAGGTTCGGCCGACCGAGCCCCCTGGCCGGTCGACCGACCTGTAGTCCAGGCACTTCCTGCCTCTGTTGGAAGTGCTGGTTACAGGCTTCGGCCGACCGAGCCCCCTGGGTCGGTCGACCGACCTGGTGCCCCGAGCACTTCCAACCCCTGGTTCGGTCGACCGACTCAGGGAGTCCGGTCGACCGACCTGCTACTTTTTGCCCGATTAGCCTATATTGCTAATTCGTTTGAATATCCAACTTTAATCGATTCATGTTGTCTCCCTTTTGTTGTTGTCATTTATTATCCACTTTGATGACCTTTCTTTGGGAATTTTAGATATATCCACTTTGATGGATTTTATATCGATTTCTTTGGATTTTATTCACGTCTTCGAATGTGAATTTTCATGCCCGATTGTTTCTACAATCTCCTTTGTGATTTGTCACTTTAAAAATATAAAGGTTTTCTATACTAGTAGTAAATATCAAAACTCTTTCTTCAAATGATTTCAACACTATTTTATAACAAAGCTCGTTTTCTCAAACCGATTTCCAATCTACTAGTATATACAAACCTTTACCTCACTCGTATGAGAAATCTAATTAAACGACTTAGTAAAACAAGTGGTATGAAACGCTTGCGTTTACTTCGTCGGTTAATTCTTAGACTTGTTCGATTGAATCTCTTGTGACAATTTTCTAGTGGAGATCTACAATTTGTTCGTAAATATTTAAGTTAAGCTAGTGGTTATGGGACATGAAGCTAAGCTCATATGTTTACTAGCTTATTGTAATTGACACTTCTCTTTGATCATGACGATCATCTTTGTGGTTTAGACTAACAATGTGCGATGTCTCTTTGTTTATGTGGAGGACTGTTCCTCATTTTATTGAGCTTCGTATCATTTCTCACATGGGTCGTACCTTTCTAGGTACGTCAATGTTTTATTATTACATGGGGTGTACCTTTCTTGGTGCATCGATGTTTGTTTATACATGGGTCGTACCTTTCTTGGTGCATCGATGTTTATTTATGCATGGGATGTATCTTTCTAGGTGCATCGATGTTTATTTGTGCATGGTGCGCATCTTTCTAGGTGCGTCGATGCTAGAGCATGGGGCGTATCTTTCTAGGTGCGTCGATGTTCGACTGTACATGGGGCGTGTCTTTCTAGGTGCGTCGATGTCCAGTTTTTTTGGGGATTGGCCATCCTTTTTTTATTGTGATTTGGTTCATCGGATGTCCCGCTGTACGACGTCGTTGTTCCTTTTTATTGTGATTTCTGAATTTCGTGTGTTGATTTCTGGAATTTATGTTTCACCAACTTTTACGATGGGCATTGATATATATATGTCAATTATTGTGGCTTGGTGAATGAAATTAGGAGTATGACATTCCTTTTTATCTTGAGTAGATTATTGTGATATTGATTAATCTCTTGTTGATTTTCAATTACTTATTTGTCGCAGCTTGGCATTGTGATTATTATATGTTTGTGTCATATCTCTTATTATATATCACTTCATCTGATATTTATAGCTAGACTGATCTGTTTATTATTTTCTTGTTAAATAATACTCGGGTCAGACTGAGATATTACAGGTGCTTCTGCGTGACTCCTTATCGGACTTTCATCTGATCTTTTGGCTAACTACTTAAGTTTAGTAGTTTTTGTTGTATACATTTGAGATGCAGACTCTATGATGTATACTTATTCTTTTGTCTAGCACTTGTATCTATTCTTTTTGGATATTGTGGATCTTGTTTGACCACTACTCTGATGTACACTTTCATGTGTTATATTCATATCTATTTCCGCCTTTGTGATATGAATTGTCTGTGACTGATTTGTGTTATGTTTATTTCTATATTTGTTTTCGAAGATTTTATATAGCCACTGTGTGATAGCTTTGAGTTTGTATCTGTATGTCGGATTTCCTCTTGGGATGAAAACTTATATTATTACTATCTGACATATCGGTACTCGCACAAAGCAATTATACAGATGGTCACTCCTCAACAGCCTTATTCTCCGTGCTAGTTGACAGCATTACACCGTAGTGTTCTTGGCTAGCGTGGGTATAGAGGTGGGGCGTCACATAGCAGTTTCAAAAGGCATAAAGATGTACAACAGAGAAGACTACAACATAATGATGTATATATGAAGTCCCAAATTAACATAAGCATAACCCAGCATTACAAGCAGTTCGAACAATAATAATATGAAGCAGTTTTAGTAATTAATAGTAGTAATTTGATAAAAGTCAAGGAATGTTTTCAAAAAGAATTGACAATCAAAAATTTAGCAATTGGTCATATGAACAAGTCATAGCCAAAAGCCAGTTTATATCAATATTCAAAGTGTCGAAGTAATATGAGGAAACCGACTCAAGGAAATTCAAACTGATGATAGAATGAACAATTCAAGAATCATACGAATGTTCGATTACAAATTAATGGCAGAGGATAACATGGTGAAGAATTCAAATAGAAATATATGAATGAAAATTTAGGGTTTTGATGTCGTATAAATTATAACTGTTACATCATCGGCAAATCATCGATTCTAGTTCAAGAAAATACAAGAGCAATAAATCATGAAAACTAGAATCAAGTTGAGCAATAATAAAAATCAAAAAGGAAAGTCACGTACCAATTTCATCCAAGTATTTGAGCTCAACAAATTGGAGCTACCGAAAGCCAACCAAAACCAGTGATTAATTAATGAAGCCAAATAAATGAAATAATAATCTCAATTGATCACAATCGAAGCAGCAACTTCAATCGAACAAAACCCTAAAATGCAGAACGAAGAAAGAAAGGATCGGCCAAAGTTTTGCATAGTGAAGAAAAAGGGAGCGCTTCTTGTTTTATTTACAAATTGGGTTGGCCTTTATATGTTTTATATTGGGCTTAAAATATTAATTAGGGTTTTGTTTTTGTTTTGTTTTGTTTTGTTTGTAATTTTCTTTAAAGTTGTGTAACTTTCTAGTCCTGTGACTAGGTTACGAAATACAGTGGTGTAGTTTGAGAATTCGCAAGTCAGTTGCCGAGTTATGGCAGGGTTTTGGGCGTAGAGTTAAGTTAGTCGTTAGCGGGTGTTGCAATTTTACGTGTGTAAGCGTCTAACTACTTAATTTCTAGTAGAAACTTTAGGGGCAACACCTAAGAATGGTTTTGCCGAAGCTAGGCAAATCTGTGATGTTCTATTTCTACTTTTAATATTCTGGTATTATATATGCTACAATTATTATATATATTTCCGCATTAATTTTTTATTATTATTAGTGTCACCCTATTCACACCCCCTCTAGGGTGAAATTGATCCTATATATGAATGTAGAAGTGGTTAGTCTGATGAGTAGTGTCAGCATTAGTGATAATTAATAAACTTCTGTGGAGCTTGAATACGAATGAGAAGATCCAGCAGTGATCAGAGTTGCACGGCAGAAACTGATAGATAGCATTTCGTTGAAGGCATTTGTTTGTTTTTTGAAAAGTACTTATTGTTGTATTAAAGCTTTTTGAATTTTATAGATGAATTTTATTATTATTTTAACCGTTGCTACTAGATGATGAATTGGACATATAAGCTAATTTTAGAAATAAATATTTTTTGTCAAACAGGCAAATGATTTGGTAATATATAAACTTGATTTCATAAAGTGATTGGAAATGTTTTTGTGGATTGTTTTGGTGTTAATTTGACCGTTGAGTGCTTTAAAAATTCTGGGTGATGCATCTGGCCAATATTATCAGTAGAGATTTCTAAACATTAGAACGAGATATTTTGACAAAGTTGTTTGAAAAAAAAATTTGAAAAAAATAAATTTAGAAGCACAACCTGTATTGCATAGAAATACAGCAGTGCATACTTCATTGCACTTTTTGGAAATAAAAATGAAAGAAAGAAGAGTAAATAAATATAAATTGCAGCCATCATCTTCTATAACCCATAACCAGCTTTTGTCTATTGTATTTTTTTTCATATCGGCTTAAAACATAGCTTCCATGAAAACATAATTGGAAGCATGTTTGTTGATTTTGAATAGTTATTAACCCAGGAAAACATATTCTGCAAAGACGGTTCAAAGATATTAGAGTTGATAGACTTGATGATAGATTCTAGGAAGAGAAAAGAAAAAGGAGAATATATATATGGTTATGTTTTTTTGAAAACTAATTTAGTTATGTTCTGATTTATATAGTTATACACGTAAGAATGCTCTTAAAAGAAGTATTTAATTCACTTCATTAAAATTCACATAATTAATTCAACAGTAGAAGCTCGGGTTTTCTTTGAAATAACATTTAGAGTAAATTATAAAGGTAGAAGTTATCTGTGGAGCATATTAAATTTTTTACCATAACCAAGTATAGTGTAATGTACTATAATATAACAGGGAAGCTCAATAGGGAAAATAGTTTATATTCCTTACTAATATGGTCATAACTTTTGATCTTATTTTGTTGATTATTTTTTTCATTGGATAGATATTTGAATAAGTAACAACTTTTTTATTTATCACTTTTCAAAATTTTAAAGTTTGTTAATGCTAAAATCTAATTTGAAATTGAATCAAAACGCGGTTTTGAAAATGTGAACTCCGTAAAACAGCATTGTATTCAAATGATTGTAACTTTTATACTGTTTGTTCGATTTGCATGATTTTACCCAGTTTGAAAAGCAAAGAATATAAGCTATAACTTTTATATTAAGTATTTTGCAAAATTTTGATGTTTTCATGGTTAAAATTTTGTATTTCATAAGTGGACCTACAAATTTCTTTAAAAATCTGAGTTTAACATTTGAAGAAAAATTCGCATAACTTAGTTCTGCTTGACATTTTTGAAATCCGAAAGATGTTTTGAAAAGCTAATACACCATGCAAAAAATCATCCTTAGAAAACATAGCTTGATTTGGTATTTTCGACCTCAAATTTTTTATCGGAAAGTGGTTATATAAATGAATGGTGTACTTCTTTGCATGTCATGAAAGTTTACTTATAGAACTTTCTTATATGAAGCGAATGTGTGAATTTGAGATAAGATAGGTACCATTGGAGCATACTTGGACTAATTGTAGACTGTTATTTTGATTTTGCTTGCTTAAAAGCGAAATAACTCGCTTAGACACTAACGAAGGTATGCTTTTATGATATATTGGTATATATGTGATATATATATATATATATATATTATTTCCCATGTTTCAGAATACCCTATTGATTGGGATGTATATTATATTGTGATATTTTGTGTTTTGATTTTTCGGAGTGCTCTTCGTACAAAGAAGACTGTGCCGAAATTTTTCGAAAATTCTAAAAATTAGAATTTTTTACAAATTATTGTATGCGAAACATAGAAAGTTGTTAAATGAATCTATAGCATACGATCAGAAAAGATTCTGAAAGAGCCCCATAGGGGATTGTGTAAGCTTTTAAAGTTCATAAAATACGCAGAAAGTCAGGGTTTGAGTTGTGTATGCCGGTTTCCCCATACAAAATCGCGAGGAGGCAATTTTCTTAAGGGGGAAGTCCGTAACAACCCTACTTTCTATGCCATAAACAAAATAAATTAAAATTAAAATAAATTCATTTGAATGCGATATTTGTTAATTAATATTTTTAAAAGTTAATATTTGTATTTATTAGAAATCTATTTAATAAAATATTTTATTTTAATAAATTGAATTAAACCAAAAAGTCCTTTTGAAATAATATACTAAAATAGGATAAATTAAATAAAAATTATTTTTAAATATGTAAATAATGTAATCAAAACAGTGGAAAATTAATAGACAGGTGTCGAATTGCATTAAATTGACAATTATTCATATATATTCAATAAAATGAAGTTTACATTAATTTTTAATCAAACTGAAATTTATCTACAAGTAAATTAAAAGGTATTGTGAAAAGAAACGAAATCAAATGAAAAATAAAAACTTGTTTGAATTTGAATTGAAATGAGGGCCAAAACTAAATCAATCCCAAGCTTGTTCAGTTCATTGCTCTTTCCCTTCTTCTAGAACTTCCCACATCTTATCATTTAAGCCATTTTATTAAACATAACCCATTCTATTACCTAGCTAACATATACCTAAACTTCCTAAAATTAGTTCGTGCCCTAGACTCGCTTCATCTTAAAGAAGAAATCGTGAATATAAAAGAAAAAAAGACCGCGCAAGGCTTGGCACGGTAATGGAAGGTGCGATGGTCGGCAACAACAATTGAAGGTGGCCTAGGCTCAAACTCAAGCTCGGCAGTTCCAAGGGTAGAGGAGCATGCTTCTGTGTGGTTGTGATTGAAGACGCCAATGGGTTCGTGCACGAACGATGTGGAGGTTCTTGGTGCTTGGTAGTGCAGTCTCGATGGAGGCGTTAGGTCGCACACGTTTTTGGCGACGCCGACACCAAGTGCTTACAGCCGATGACGAGGATTAATGTTCGAGTGATGGAGTTGGAGGTATGTGTGTGTTCATGGGTTTGTTGGGAGGAGACGCTGGCGACAATGGTGAATCCGTCGAAAGTGTGGTGCTCGTTGCTGAAGGCAGTGATTGTAAGGGCTTAGGCAGTGATTGTTGGAGTTTGGTGCGATTTGATGATGATTTGGGTTGGTGCAGCAATGATAAAGGGCATAGTTGCTGATTTGGTCATACACGCGTTGTTTCGATGAGTTTTATACTCACGCATCTATACTTATATCACTTTCATCTTATACGTATATTTTATCCCATATATTTATTGCATTGCTTGGTGAAATTGTTTGAGATTATCAATTGAATTATCTGGATGAATTGTTTGTTTGGGATATTGGATTTGATAAGAGATATTGCATATGTTGGATTGTCCAAAATGCAAAGGATATGCTGTCCGACTGCATTTTGATTTATATATTTTATATCTTTTAAGGCCCTTTAGTTAAGAGTATTTATTCTCATTAGAACTATTGGTCGAGATAGATCATGTAATTTTTATTTGTTATGTGTGCATTTACAAATGACTGGAATTCGATGTAATTCGATTTGGGTCAAACGATAAATTTTAAATTGATGACTTGTTATTGATTTTTGAAGTACTTTGCTCCATAATTTGTATTTTCAAGGGTTTATTTTTTTTTTTTTTTGCTTTAAAAATATTTCTACACGATTGATAAATTATATTTGGAGTTTAAAATTAAATTGACGCATAATTATAAATAAATAAACGTGGTTGGAAAATAGAACAATTTCTTGAAAGTCGTTTGGATATAAAAGTTTATTTGAAAATAAAAATGGAGATTTTTCAATACATTGGAATATTTGGAATTTTTATAGGTGTATATGAGACACTTTTGATTGATATTTCCAAAAGGGAAATTCTTTTGTAAATTGAATATTTAATAAAAGGAAATCTAAAAAGAGGATTTTTGATTATAAAATTATATTTTAAGAATCTTAAAATCTATTTCCTTTTTTATATATTTATTGGTTTGGAATTAGTTTATATGATGATTTTGTATAATCAAAAGACTTTAACAATATTTTCCAAAAGGAATTTTCGAGTGTGTAAGCCTGTTTCGAAGATTAGTCAATTTTAAAATAATTTTACTGGTTTAGGAATTAAAATATAAATCTATTTTCGTTATGTATCTTAGTGGTTTGAAATTGAATTATTTATTCTAAGAAAATTTATATAAGAAGAAGATTTAATTTGATACAAATGTTTCGTGAAATATTTAGGAAAGGGAATCTTTAAAATATACAATCTATTTTAATGATAGATTAAATAGTGAAATATTTAAATGGATTTGAGAGATTTGAGTTATAATTTCCTTTCATATATGGGTTGAATTGAAATGATTTATAGTGATGATTTTGGGATTTAATTCTATATAATGAGGATATTGAATAAACGGATTAGTAATACTGGGTGGTATAGGATGCTCGGTAATATTTTTTTAGTTATTCTATTGACTCGTATTATTGAATAATTGTTGATTTGATGAGTGTAGTTTACTAGCTTATATTAAACGGCCGAGTAAGATCTAGTGGTATGCGATGCTCAAGTAATACTTGTTTGATCACAATCAGTGAGTGGATGTCACTTATAGTCTGGAGTGGGTTAGTATTTTGTAATATCGTCTAGAGGTGACTCCTTAGAGCTTAGTAGCTGAGAGTCATATTACTTTCCAAGGACTACAAGCTGGAGATATGTTATGATTTATATATTTATCCTCTTAGGACTAACTAGCCGAGTTATATTATTATTTATCCTCTTAGGACTAACTAGCCGAGTTATATTATTATTTATTCTTAAGACTAGTAGTCGAGGAATTATTATGTAATGACGCTCTCATTAGGATGAATGAACTCGAGAGCACTTATTATTACTCCCGTGAGGACTTATAGCGTCAAGAGTATATTTTGTTGCATCCTCTACGAGTTGCTAGTTGAGTACCGTTATATACTCCTATGGCTAGCAATTGATGATTCGTTATTGTGTGATACTCTCAATAGGACTTATCAAGTTGAGAGTAGTTGTTGTCACTCTCAAAAGGACTTCTAGAGTATTAGTTAACACTCTCATTAAGACTAATATAGTCGAGAGTATTTATTGGGAATGTACATCATAGGCTTCATGCCACTATGGAGAGTGCATGAATTAGACCCACCAGATAGGCTAGTTATCCATTCTAATGGTCCTAATTGCGAGGTTGCGCTCTGAATCCGTGATGTCATCTTGTTGAGTTTGTAGGTTGTGAGTTATTTCTCAGAGTCATTTCCCCAACATCACTTAAGGACCAATAGTGTGTTACCATAGGCAAGTAGAAATCGTGGCCAATACTCGGCATAACCTAACAGCGTGATTATGACATGCGATGGATACGAGTGTCACTGTTCTGGGAGTAACTAAAGAACTATAGGAAATAGGTTATATCATTAGCTTTCTTAAAATTGTGCTACGGTACGTCAGTTTTCCATCTGGATGACTTAGGTAGATTCATTATATTAAGATATTTGATGTTGACACCTCATTATAGATGATGAATGTTTGACATCGGAGACCGACTTCGTGTCTGTCTATCATATGAGATACTCTAGCCCAAGACAACTGCTTGTCGTCCATTTATGAAATTAAAGACATGTTGTGAACTTGTATGTAATCCTCTCATAAGAGTATATGGCTGAATGATCTCCTTTTGTTGATTTGTTAGTTCTATCTCTTAGGACCATTCAATCAAGATTTTCTCCTCTTTGAGGACTGGTGTCGGGATATACGATTTTGTATACGAGTTTTTGATTGGCTTTTGATATTTTGTTGGATTGTGTTTTATTTGGGAGTTTTATTTCTAGCTATCCCCCAGAACTAATAGTTGGAAGTCTATACTTCCATGAGGACTGGAAGTCGAGATAGTATTCCTAGATATTGACTTTCGTAGCTAATTTGGAATTCGTACTATTTGGGTTCCATATTTCCTGATTTACCTTTTTCGACTTAACAGTCGGCTATAATTCAAGATTTGATGTTTGGATTGGTTATTTGGGTTTATGTCTTCTTGATTTATATTTTTAAGGCTTGACAATTAGAAATTTTCACTTCCACCGGGACTGCAAGTCGAAATGGATATTTTGATTGTATACACTTATATTTGGTTTGGTTCAAGATATTTTCCTTTATTATGGTTTTTATGGATACGTTGTGCACTTATCCATAATACTTTGAGATTCTGATGGATTTGATTACCATCTCCCAATTTATATATGTCGTGATTATTGCTTGCATGTAAGTTTTCCTTTGGTGATATTTGAGAATGTGTGGCATGGTATAATATTATAATGTTTGTGATGGGTGTATTTTGAGTTGTATTCTTACTTTGCTTTTTATTACTCTTTATACTGGTATATACTCACATTGGATTTAGATATAATTTGATCCATTTATTATCTATATAACTAGTGTGAACCCGTGTTTCGCATACGGACCGCACTCAACCTCTTATCATCATAACATGTTTAAATCATTTATATGGTTCATTGATTATGAAATAGTGATCTTTTTTATCAATTTTCAAATAAGTTTGCATTTTGTCAAAAACTTGTGTATAAATCTTTGAAAACAGTAATGCAGATAGTACTGGTGCTTGATAAACAATTGCAAAATATCGAATAAAAATGATTTCAAAGATAAAATTTCCACACAATACACATATAAATTTATTGTGTGCATCAGCTGTTGCTCCACGCATCAGCTCTAATATATGTAATTTCATTTGGTGAGATACCTTTATCAATCATTTTCTTTAATACTTGATGTCGTTGATTCCAATTGCTGCTTCGGTAATAACTATCTATAAGAGTAGTGCAGGTAACAACATTTGGTTTACACATGACCATTGATCCAAAAATGCCAAAAGCAACATTGTCATGATTCGTGAGAACGCAAGTGTTGATGATGATCCCATAACTGACTATGTCTAGGAACACATTGTGCAGCATCATATTATTGTGGAATGATAAGATTAGAGGATACAGAGATTTCTTTCTGTTTTGAACGATTCTTGTAAAAGATATGCTAAATCTAAAGCATACATATTTTATGTCTAAAGTGTTGGAACTAACAACCATCATTCAACAATATTTATTTTAATGTGAAGAATATCATTGTATTTCTTTTACAGTCAAAGAAAATTCAATATAATAAGAAGCATATAATTGTATTTAATGTTTTTGAGCTTTCTGGTTCCACTTCTAATTCCATTTAACATTGTTGATGTAATTTGGTAATGTTGGATTTCACAGAATGGACTGCAATTTGTGAAAGTAGAATCAGAGGCTGGAAATTTTCAAAACAATCAACGACATAGATTAGTTAAAAAAATAAAGTCAAACAAATTTAATAACTTTAATAATATAAATAATCCAAAAAACTATGATTTAAAAAAAAAAATTAGCTAGCAACAATGTATATCATTGGGATGCATATTAAATTTGAGATTTAATAGTGAAATCCATTTTTAAATCCAATTAATATAGAAAAAATTATCACGTTGCAAAGTTTGAAATGAAAAGAAATTAAAAACGTGACTGCTCATTTCCCAAAATATAAAGAATGCATGTGTGCTCTTGAAATCCAACTGACTGATAATATAATAGTATAGATATTTGGGTCAGTCCGAGACATTACAGGTTCAGAGACAGATGACCATTATGTGGATGTTGAGCATAGATGGAGGAAATAATATTATTGTATATCAGCGTGTAGCATGTTATCTTATGATTGTACGACATTCTATTGTAATGGATATACATTGTATAGTTTTGAGGTAGTGGTGGTTGGCCTATTTTATTTTCCATTCAGATTTGTATATGTTTGTATCATATATGTTATGGCTGCGTTAGTGACTCTATGTTTCTCCATGATTTATTTTATATGTGTGTTGTTTTATCCTAGAGGCACACGTGTCTTTGATTTGAGCGGGAACCGTGTACGTACATGTGAATGTTTATGATTTTTTTTTTGAAATACGTATCGGTGTGAGCTCAGGAGAATATTCACGTGTGTATCACATACTGCCTCATTCTCTGTTTTTTGAACAGTATTACTCATTAATACTCTTGAATGATATGAGTATAGAAGTGTGGTGTTACAGGACCAGAGTTTGCCTTGGATCTAACTCGAGACCTTCTAACCAACTCGGGTTGGACCCGAGTTTGGCTCAGGTCTAACCCGAGAACTTCTTGGATCTGTGTTGATCCAATCAACTCGGTACCGAGTCGACTTTGACTTGGGGTTGGCCCAAGTTTGCCTTGGGTCGACTTCAGGTGGCCTGTGTCGTGCATCTCTGCACTTCTTCCTACCACTTCACTCTTCAATTTGCTTAGCCACTTCATCATTTTGCTCAATTCAACTTGTCACCGAGTTGATGTGTCGAGTTGTCTAACTTAGATTATCTCTTTGTTTCTGTTTGACTACCCAAGTTCATTCTGGAACAGTGTGAAATTTTAGGTATACCAATTATCGTATAAATTAGGATTTGAGCACAAGTAATTTTTTTTTTTTTTTTTTTTTTTATCGAAGGCTAGCATCAAGTAATCTTTTGTTATAAATAGACATGTATATGTATATGAGTCATTGCAATGTAAGAAGAACTGTTATTGTTTTAATTTTGGAGATTGCGATTACTTCTCACTTCTAGGAATTTTTCTTTATACGGATTATTCTAATGAAATTTGGATGAAATTGTTTATCCATTGTTTATCTTCACCTTTTTTTTTCCAGTTTTTATACCCTCTCAAATCCTAACATATACTTAGTGTAGCTTTATTCTGACTTGATCACCAATTATCATTTTGTCTAATTATCGATTGTTTTCTAGAAAATCCCATGTTGATTGTATCTGCAAATTATACGCCATTCACTTCTACATTAGCCTTCTGTGTCTAATGAAAGTATGAGCATAATACTTAGCTGAGTTCCGCAATTTAAATGACGTCTGAAAAATTGAAAATAGTTTATCAGTCAAACGCTTGTTGCTCGTGGTTAAATATCTTTGAGATGAGTACGTTGTAGTACATTCCTATTTTTCTCATTTTGAGTCATATCAATTCCAACAAAAGGACTATAATTTTATATTTTGTTTTCTGTTTTCGTTGTTCTTGCATATTGGAAAAAGTTGTATTTCACCTACAATAAAAAGACGGTTCCGTGGGGTGACATTTGAATCAATATTTAATTGTATAAATGGACGTGCTTTTTATGAACAAACCAAGGTTCAAGTTTCCGTTTTTCGTTTCCATTCCGGTGATCAAGAAATTTTCGAATTTCGGTTCCGTTCCGGAAATTTCGGAATTTCCGTTTTAATTCCGGTATACGAATTCCGATGTTATTTTATAATAATTTGTCAATTAACTTAATTATTGTATGTAAATAGTTTGAACTTTATACAAATTAAACAAAAGTAAACTTTATATAAAATTTATACCATCCAATAATACTATAACAATGAAGTTTACAGAAATAGAAACTTTATCTCCCTTAGCTGATGTGCATCAATTTTTGTTATCAGTTAATAATTTATAAATAACTGCTACTGTCCATAATTTAAACCCAGCCCAAAAAGAATACGATCCAATAAGATGCCTCAGTCCAAAGCTTATGTCTAACTCCTACTGCTTCTTCCTCTTTCAACAGCCCTAATTAGCGAACAACAAAAACAAACATGCCGCCTTATGCCAATCGCTTTCGGAAACCCTAATTAGCAAACAAAAAAGCTGCCGGCCTTCTCCAATTCCACATCGCTCTGTGATGCTTTGTTTCTTTTCACGGGTATTTATTATTTCAAATCGTCTTCTTCTTCTTTCTTTTCTGCAGCGTCCAAAACGGATTTCTGGACGAATTCCGTCCCGGTCACCGTCGGAACCGGGCCGGATTGGCGGAAATTCGTTCATGCCGGACGGACTCTTGAACCGTGGAACAAACACCATCTTTTGCGAAGGAATGTCTAATGATTAACAAATACAGTGCAGGACGTGTCATTTTAACCGTTCGAGTTGAAGCTGAAAATCGGACGTCGGACGCATCCGACCTGTCGTGCTATTTCACCAAACGGTCATCACATTTCGCAGCTCTCCCTCCCTTCGACATAACCCAATCCTCTTTCCTTCACTCCACACCGACCAAGACAGTCTTCCTCTCTTTTCGAATTTTTTTCCGACCATATTCGTTTATTTTTTTTCCCGTACTTACCACATATATGATTTTCACGATCACTCAATCTTGGACGTGGTGTGCATACTCCTGTGATAATGAGATATTGTCATTTTCAGTAGGTGGAAAGAACAAAACTTAAGATATTTATTATGAGCAAGCATAGAGTATTCTCTAAGAAGACATTTGATTGTGTAAGCAAGTGCATGTTGTATTAACTATTAAGAGCTTATGAGTACTATAATATGGAGGTATCTGTCAGTGGGTATCCCACACTTTTATATGAGAATTCATTGAATGAAAATATGGAGGTATCTGTCAATGGGTCGAAAAGTATGACCACGTCATAGGTATGTTCCCTACCGTGCATTTATGTGAACGTGTTGAAGTTTGATCATGAATTCTTGATAACTCAATACAAGCAACTCGGTTGGAAAGCTAAGTAGGTACATGCAACCGCAGAAAAGAATGCTTGAACCCAACAATAATAGTACTATAATACCTTCGATGTGCAAGATTATTAATGCAATGTTGGACCGCTACTATTTGTTTAAAGAGGAAACTATTCATGACAAGGAATTAAGACAGCTATTTTCATAATTTCATGCATGCCAAGGAATTAAGACAGCTAATAGTAGAAATGTGATGACATATTATTATTTGTTGCTGCAGTTTCCACCCTTCAGTCCATGTAATTTGCAGCAACTTTGCATGGAAACTGTAACTTTAGTGTGCACGGCTACGTGTGCACCCGTATCAGAATTAGAATTGTGAGGCCATTTCCAGCACCCTTTAAGGACTATGGTCCCCAGCCCGTTTCTACAGTAACACAATGGTAAAAGCCTACACTGTAATGGAGGTTAAGCAATGGCTTTTAATGATCCTTATATCTGGGTAATCGTGAAGGAGCCACTTCTATGATAATGACAAAGGCTAAATTCTCTAAATCACTAGCTAATCACCAAGTTTTCATGGATGATATAGACGCAACATTGGAAACAATTGGTATAGAAAAGAAGACTTGTAAGTAGTAAGTACGTTTGTCTTGTTATACACAAAAAGCTGATGTTATGATCACTGCTGTTTGCATCAAAAGTTGGCCAATGCATTCGAAATTGGCACAAACATCCAATAGAAGTTTTGAAGAGAAATAAATGAAGAACATAAAACAAAACAGAGAAATCAAACAAATTAATAGAAAAAAATTATAGCAAAAACACAAACACAACGATGTAATAGTGGTTTGACGTTAGTTATCTACGTCCACTTTAAATAGATTGCTTTATTAATCACTTCGTAAAGTGAATACAATAGAGATCGGATGAAAATCCTTAATTACAATAGATTACAAAGCAACTAGCAGCGTAAAAGTTCCGAAATGAACAACCAAGAATGTATTTATAGATAAACATGATGAAATATCTCATTGAAATCGGCAGAAGGATCTCCAAAACCATACGGACCCGTAAGAGGTATCGCATGGCCCAAATCCCAAAGAATAGGAATCGGCACCAATCCCTTTTTGGTTGAATTTGGGGATGCGATTCTTAAGGTAGCTTCCCCATATCGAAACATGCTTAGCCTTCAAATTTCATTCCAATAGGATTAGTAGAACACGAGTTATAGCTCAATCTTTACTTCAATATGGATTGCTTTTTTATTTCCGCCGATCCCTATTGAGAGAAGAGAGACGATCCCTCTTACCCCATCCTTTTAAGCCGCGATCCCTAAGATAGACTCTCTAGAGTCCCCACATCGTGCTCATAAAATTTCATAAGCATTGGACTTATGCATTTTGAGATATTAATCGTTTTCTATTGAACTGCACTTACTTTCTGAAACATACCAATCTCTATGTTGGAGGTTCACATAGCCAATCTCTCCTATATGTTGAACCATATTCCACACTTTGAACATTTTGCACTGCATATCTCTCAATTCCAATCGATCACGACTTCACATTACCATTTGTGCTTGACCTCTGGAACCCGCAATCATCGCCCTAGAGTTACTGGCCTTAACATCAGTCGAATCGGACTTGTCCAATCAATTTGAATATAGGCAGGTCAGAATATCAAATGATACTTGCCCCATAAAGTACATCTTGTGTCGAACATGAGTGCTTTGAATCGAATCAGATTAGAGCCGTCGGAGAGAAATCCATCCAGTTTTCTTAATAGTCGATATCCTTCCATCGAATTATTTTCCCAAAGCGTTGTATCTCCCTTTGATCGTCATGACGTTTGGTCGATTTCCAATAGCATAAATCCAGAATATATTCCGTAGCTGATGTCTATGTCCGGCTCTACGAGACTAGTGAACTTTGGCTATCTGATCTAGTCTCGAACTTGAAAGCTTCAGATTTGAATTCAGTTTCTTTCGACTTCAAAAATTGAACTTTTAGAATATACACATGCACGTTCAGTTACACATTCTGGACATTGGCTCTCGGACGCTTCGTACGCTCACGGATCGTCACCAATTTTCGTTGAGTTAAATGCGAGTTCATTTCATCTTGTATATATGAGTTTTACATAATTTTCATGTCCATGTTTACATGCACAAAAACCCATAGCTGATCCCTTTTTTCCTCCTTTTTTTTAATTCACATATGGGGATCAGCATTCTCTTTGTCGGTCCCTCCTTCCTTCTCTTTTTTTTTCACGTATAGGTAGCAACATTCTCTTAGCCGATCCCTACCTCATTTTCTTTGACTTCGTGGAGAACGAAGACGCATGCTGAACCCTTGTCCTCATATATAAGCTAAAACTTTTCCTTTGACCCTCACTTATTCATCACCTTCCCATTTACTTTTTACTTTCGATCTTCCTCAAAGCTCGGTCCGGAGACCCTCCCTCCTCGTTAATTTGAGAACCCGACCCTTACTTTTCGAATCAAACACCATCTCCATCCATAAAATCACCTTCCTATTTTGCCTTAGATCATCATTTCGTCTTAAATTTGAGTTGTAATCCAGTACTTCTCCTTGAACATCCCACTCTCCATATACTTAGGTATGTTTGCTCGCCTTTAACCTTTAATTTTATGACGAGATGATGGGTTCTATTATGTTTGTGGATGGTTTGGAGTTCGTCGTGGTGGAGAGGTGACGGTCGACCTTTTTTGGGGGAGGCGAGATGTATGATGGAGTAGGGTTCGACAAAATAGGATAGAAGGAGGAAGAAAGGAGGGTAGGAAAAGGAAACGTAGGGATCAGTTAGAATACTCTATAGAAAGCATGAAAATGTTGGATGAAAGAGTTCAGTGGCTTGTGTGGAACGACCGATAGGATAGTTGAGTCGAGGGATCGGTTGAAATGTTGGAGAGTTATGAATGCGGCCAAGTATAGGGGTCGGCAGTGGAGTGCTGTGGGCGGAGGGATTGGGAGTTTTTCTTTGAAATATGGATTGACTGTAGACCTTTAATAGGGGTCGGTTGTTATAGGGATCGGCTAAAATGGGTTATATTGCCATCATGGAAAAAACCATGTAACTGTAGGCATCAGCGCGCTCGAATTACGCTGCCAAATGAAACTTCACCATATAGACTACATAGATCACAGACTACATCAATCAGTCTCAATGTAGCATGTAGGCACTCACTGCCACACGACTTTCACTATGTCTTCACAGATCATAGTCTACCTATGTTACGTTGCTCTTCCAGCGAAATCAAACGTAGACCTTAGGCAATCGCTTCCCCTCGACTTCCGTTATGGTGCGTAGTAGATCGCAGTTACACCGAGTTACACTATCATCACAGCATAACCCAATATCTCTGTAGGCATCAGCGCCCTTGACTTTCGCTACCCCAATCAAAATCCTCAGGAACTTCAGTTAGTACGGATATCCTCTTAGGATCAAATTTAGAATCCCCTTTAGGGCTCAAGGCATAACCACCTTGTGGATCTCCTACTAGAAGTTTCACTCTAAATGCGAGCGCCTTTTTCCCCATAGCATTCTCAAAACATTATATACTATACATATATAGTATCTTTCAAATCATACTCTTATATTTATCACATATAAATCTCATTTACATAAAATCGATAGTTCTCAAACTTAGCTTTTCAAATTTTCAAAATTGATTTTCCCCAAAAATCAAAAGCCTTTCAAAATCAATAGGTTCCAAAAAAAACCTTTTCCCAAAATCATTCTTATAAAATCGTTATATATATATATATATATATATATATATATATATATATATATATATAAAAGTCTATTCTTTTAAGTAGAACAAAATATTTTTGGATCACTTCCTAGTTAACTAAATCCCTTTTATACTTCAAATACATTTCAAAGATCTATTCTTCTGGTTATAGATTCAACAAGGAGATTTTATCATATATAACAAATATATACACACACACACACATAATTCTTTTATGCTAAATCAAATATCCAAGTTTGATTTCTTTTATAAAGTTACTTACCACCTTATTTACTCTTTATAAAGTGAATTCCAATTATAAAGATATCCAACTTCCACTTTTGTTCATCATATATTTCAAAAATGTATTTTTCTATTTCAAAAATCAATTTTACATTTATTTTCAAAATTTTCAATATCTATTTCAATCAAGCAAGTACGATGTACATATATCAACTGTACGCAATATCAAATCTGATCGCTCACTCGATCACACAATTTCACTTTCGAACTAGTATCGTCCACCCGACTTCCTAGTGCGGACTCAGATCTGGTTTCTTGATCAAAAACCGTCATTCTCCTTGCATAGCCATAACTATAATAGAGAATTTCTAGAATCAATCAAAAATCCATATCCAGGGTTCGCCGTCGAAAATGGAGTGAAAAATCCCAACTTGGGTCGATATACTATCTCAAAATTCTATGCTCGAATTTAGATCAATTTGCTATGCAAATAGAATAATATACGTACATTTTACCTTCATTGATTATCAGCTAAATCAATTTTCATTTTATCCATATTCATTTCTATTCACTTATTCACAATTGCTTCAATTTCCATTTGGGTTATCACTTCAATTATAAACAATTTGCAATCTGACTAGCTTGAATTTAGAAAATAGCTTGAAAATTTTAAATAGTTAAGTGGTTGTAAAATAGATATTAGTTGTAAATAGCTGTAAATAGTTGAGTAGTTATAAATAGTTATAAAATAGTTAAATAGTTGTAGAATAGTTAGATAGTTACAAAACAGTTATAAAATAGTAATTAGTTTGTAAAACAGATGTAAAATAATAATTAATTTTCAAAATAATTGTAAAATAAGTATAAGATAGTTTGGGTTTGAAAAAAGAAAGTTTGTATAGTAATAACTATAAAAGATAGATTTAAGATAGTTTATATTAAAATAATTTATTTGAAAAAAGTTTCAGAGTCAAACTGGTTCAATTTCCCAATCTCCCATTCTCGTCACTTTTCAATTTCCACTTCCATTTAAATTGATTCAATTTCAATTTAATTTGAATTAACTTCAATTCCTTTCTTAAATTCAAATCAATTCCCATTTGAATTTAAACTAATTCAACTTTGATTACACTCCCAATTAATTCAATTCAAATTTCAAATTGAACTAATCTTCAATTCCCATCTCAACTTCAACCCATCTTGAATTATATACATTCGATTTATATTTTTAAATGTTGATTTAATCACGTAAATCAAATTAACCCTTATTTCTAATTTAACAACCTAATTCTTCCAATAATTCAATTCTGAGTCCAAATTTCAAAATTCCAAAATAAACTTATTTCTAGGTTCAAATAATAGTTTAAATCCTTTTTAAACAATTTAATCTTCGGAATTTAATTTATAACCCAATTTTAACTTCTAACTTTGAAACCAATTCTTAACAATTGCAGTTTGCAAGTTCAATTTTTAACATTCAAATCTTAGTTCAAAGTGATTTCATTTTCATAAGTTCAATCTTTATCTCAAAATCATTTAAATGGTTTCAAAATAAAGTTTTATTTCCATTTTATTCCAACAATGTCTATATATTATCTCTATCTACTTCTTAATTTATTCAAAATAATTCAATTCACAGTTTCATAGATTATTAATAGCAACACGATGATATCAGGATAAATCAGTAAATAAACATCCAAATTATCCAAAACACCATCCATTACCAATTTCCTAATCTCAAACTTGTTTTGAGATCACACATTACTCCCTTTCAAACCAAACCATTTAACTTTCCTATGTTTAATTACAATTTCATCTTAAAATTTCCAATTCAGGTTGTTTGTTCTAAACTTACTTAACTTCCCTTAAGTTAAATTCAATTCACTTAATCCAGTCAACCTTACTCAATTTGAATTCTCCATTTCAAATTTTAAACTTCTTATCAATATCGTTTACCACTATAAGTTTGAAAACTTATTTCTCTTTGGGTTTTTACATCACATTTCAGGGGAAAAAATTCAAAATTCAACACTAAGTGTTTGCCTCAAATTAACTTTGATATTATGTATATCCCACATATATACACCAAGTCTTACTTTAAATTTTAAACCATTCTTGGTTTTTAATTCCAAACAAATTCCTTTTGAAATTTTAAAACAACTCTTGTTTTAAAATAAGATTCCTACATTTAAAAATATTATTCATTATCTTTTAATACTTTGAAACAATTTAAATTTTCTGGACTTAGATATAAAACTTCACAATCTAAATTCTTTTCGATTTATAAGTCATATTTATCTAAATTGTTTCTTCCTTAAAACATTTCATTTTGCTTTATCATTATTTATTTTATAAATAAACATCCCTTTATTAAGATACATCAAGCATTTTATGATAATAACCAAGATTATCATATCTAGAAACCAATTCATTATATATTATCTCATATTTTGTTGGAAAATAAAATCAGGGTAACTTAATTCAATACTTTAAAAACTCTTCTAAATTTTCTAGGATTTAAATTCAGTTTTGAATCCATTTTAGCTCAACTTATCTTCATAGTTAATCCTTACCCAAATCCCTATTTTGTTGTATTTCTATTGCCACTTAATTCTTATTATTATATTTAATTCCAATAATCAACAACAAATTACTTTAATATATATAATAATTAGAAAAAAGTTATTACTTTATATATCAAAATATAAGCTTATATAAAAATTACTTTTAAAACTGTTTTTAAAATCATTATATAGGAAAAATAACAAGTACGCCCTCATATAATACTATCAAATAATTCTAGGGTACTACTGACCCTATTAAACTGAGTAACCCCCCAACCAAGCCAAGATTCTCGCTTAATTTTCAGCTTTGATACCAAAACGTAACGACCTAAAATTTTCGACTCCGAAAATTTGTCACTAACGTTCACTGTAGAAATGCCGAACAATCGAACGCCGGAAATTTCAGATTGTTGGGGTAAAGAAGAAAAGGAGGCAGAAGAAGAAACAGAAAACAACGGCACGGAATCTCACAATCACAGTGGATCCAAATATAATATCAAATAACAGCATTTGTACAAAGAAAGTTGTAGCTGTCAATCTACAAACAATATATCAGAGTACAATTCATTCATAATAATCCTGACAGTTATGACAACCTGTCACAGAATACAATCAATACAAACACCATTACATAGTGGAATAAACTCCATATGTTCCTGCCATCCAGGTCGCCTCCTGAGCTCCAGAACGACCTAACCTAAAAATCTGTAATACTCGGTCTGACACGAGCATTACATTAAAGTAACACCCGAGTCAGGCTGGAAACCAACATGAGTAAACCCATAAAACTTGAAATACTACGCTATAAAACTTCTTTGAAACCAGGGTAACTCGTATATCAGACGAGTTCTTATCTCGATATAATCAACTAATTTTTTCACAAAATTATATCTAAGTATCGTTACTCATATTAAATGGTCCGATTACTTAATTTATTCCATTCCAGCCTATTCGATTCTATAAATCAAATCTATAAAGAATTATATATTACTAATCGAAGTGGTTCTAGATATCGTTGATATCCGACCTCAATATCTTCGAATCCAAATGCCATCTTTTAAGCCAATACAAATAATTTATCTTCAGAATGTTATATTCACACAGAGATTCAACACAGATAACTATTCAAATAAATGTCTCACATTTATTAACAGTTCAATCCAAAGCATTCATATCATAGAACATCATAGATTATTAGATTAGAGATATTAATCAATCAAACCATTCAATATAATTAATCATCCATAAGCATGATTAATTAATATCACAATTTATAATTAATTTAATTTAACACAAAATAAATTAATTACTTAAACCTTATTAATTGTTATTAATTAATTACAAACCATTTTATTATTTTTATTAATTATTGGAACTAGTTATCCTTTAATTACTTAAGATCTTAATTAACTAAAGTATAAACCCATTTATCTAAATCATTTACTTAATGATCATTTAAGTTTTATTTAATAACCTTTGGAATTAATTTATTATTAACATATAAAATAACTAAGACCTTTAAATTAATTAATAATTAAAAACATTTTACTTTCTTTAAAACAACTACTTAACTACACCATTTAACTTCATTTAACAACTTAAGAATTAATTTAAAATAATGGACACATAATAAATACTTTAACTTAATTAAATTAAGTTCAAATAAATTATTATACAACTTTTAACTAACCTAAATATTTAATCAAAACACTAATCACTTAAAAGAAAATTGGTTAAGAAAAATTATTTAAACTCATTTTATTTTTACTTTTTAAAATCTTTGTTAATACCCTAGTACTGACCCAAACCAAACCCAGTGCAAACCCACCTTTTTCCCGAGTCAAACCTTTTTTTTAACTTTGCTTTTTTAAAATTTAAAAACTGTCATACTGGTTAAAACACTCGCGTATAGCCTTTAAGCAAACTCGAGCCAACCCTTCAATTTCCCCAAGCTCTCTCTCGTGCTTAAATCCTACAGCAACTCACCTAAACACTGACACCACTAGCCACTCGTGCACATGCACAGATGAACGACGCTGCTCCGACCATCGATGCCATTGTCGGTAAATCGATTTCAACCTCCTCCCTCGATTATCGACCTCCAGAATTTCGAAATAATCACGAAAACGAAATCGAGGTACCTGAACAACAGCAGGCACCAACTCCCAGTCCCAAGATCCTCCATGCACCACCACCTCGGACCACCAGGAACTTCGACGCCGTGTCTAAATCTTCATCACAAAACCACACTTCCATTCCCCTACCACCGGTCAAGTTCGATGCTTCCTCGTCGCCACTCTACCCTCTAAAACATCGTTGACCAAAACAGGTCTTAGAACCCTACTACGATGTCGTTCGACCTCCACGGCAAACTAAAAATCCAGAGGCCATTTTTGCCAAGCCCCTTGACCCACGAGCATGCTCCAGCAATGATCACGACATCCCACTCTTCGTCGATCGCCAGAATTCAAGAAAACTCTCGATTCTGTTCAACCCAAAATTTCTACCCAAATACAAATCTAAAAATCTTGGTTTTACCTTTAAAAATCATAGTTTTTAAATATGAATCTGATCATACGAGCAATAAACAAGATTTAAACATATAATTTTTTGACAAAATTTGATTTTCACTATAAACCCTCCTTTCCAGTTAATCCACTTTCTAATATTACTCAAAAATATTTTTAAAATTAAGATTTTGTTATTACAAACATTTTTCTTTAAAGGATCCTAACCTAGAAGAGACTAGGGGATGAGAATTTGAATTTTGAACTTGTTTTGGATCTGTAAAACTAGAACAGGGACATGCTTACCTATTCACAGATATGAATACAAATAACTTTATACATATATATACATGCAAGCATATTTATACATTCATGCAACATTTTTCACAATATCACTTCGAAGTATTAATCACATGCATCAAGATATAAATAGATTTAGCTTTTAAAAATTAGTTTACTCACAGTATACTTTGAAATAGACAAGCCCTTTCTAAAATCTGGAAAACTGATTTTGATCTTTAAACTTGAAACTGCAAGCTTGAATTTTGCAAACTGGAAAATTAGTTGAGTTGAATCTTGAGTCTTGAATTGCTTAGCTCAGGTTGAAATTTGCAAGAGTTTGATTGTTTTATTTTTTATTTCTCTGGTTTTGGCTTTTGGAAAATGAAAGATGAAGAAGTAAAGATATATATATATATATGTATATATATATAAGTGTATTGCCTTGTTTTATTTATTGTTATTATTATTATTTTTAAAATGAAGAAAATAAAAGAAATATGATACTTGTAATTTGCATGTTACTTAGCTTACAAATGTCTTTTTACATGCATTTATATTTCTATATGTTTTTATATATTATTATATATTTTTTATTAATACATTTCCTTTTATTTATACTTACATAACCTTATAGAAAATGATATAAAACCTAATTATACATTAATATATAACCATATATATACTAATTTTAAAATGTAGAGTTTTTAAATCTAATTTATTTTTTAGATATTTACCTTTGAAATTTCAAATCCAAGTTCTGTTTACAATCTTATATATATAAACAGCAGTAATTTAAAACATATATTTTATTTGTTTGAAAAGAATAATTTTGCACACTTAAATAATTATAAAAGAAGATTATCAAATCAATTTTGCCAAAATCCCGGGTCATCACAGGTGTCAAAGTCAACAAGCCTAGCGATGTTGGTGTAGGTCCGGGAATCGCACCCGCGGTCGAACTGTTAAAAGGTGAACAACTTCATATAACAATAAAGAGAAGAAAAAATCTTGCATATAAACTCTGTAGGAGAAAAATGGCTAAAGAGCCTGAGTTTATTATCACTTTCGTCGACGAAGAGTCTTCCTCCCAACATTTAGAAAGTTCAGTGGTAGGGTACTCGAACCTTCCAATCCCTGATGACATCACGACTTATGAATTCTCTAATATCAGTATTGGAGTGTTTAATTCTTCTACCAAAAGTGGTAACGGTTCTTCTCACTGATAAAGGGGAGAAAACTCCAATGAGTAAGGCTGCAGCAACTAGTCCGTCAAGGGGAGATTAGGACACTCACAATCACATGCACTTCATCGCACGATTTTCATCTACCTTTCGTTCAATGGTCACTCATATACTTTTTTTGGTTTGCAAGTACGATGTCTTAATCCCATGCTTTCGATCATTAGAGGGGTTCCTCGACACGGTACAGATCCAGCCATGGTTTAGAATCGGGTAGGCGTAGAGATATAGATGACGACCGAGAAAGAAGCCGTCGTTTGGAATCTTCATCTTCCAAACATAAGTCCTAATCGTCTCATCAGAAAGTTCAGCTTAGTCTTCTTGTACACAATGGTAATCAGACTACTTTTTATGGTCTACAAGTTGCTCTATCGCCTAAGCAATATTCTGCTTCATCTAGCTCCGGACAATCCTATGATTGAAGGTCGATCAAATGCCTAATCGTTACATCTGATCCATCTTTGTCGGCTTCCGCTCCTAAAGCTTCCACGATGGAAAAATTAGTCAAACTTAGTGTTAAATTTCCAAAGATTTGCTTCGATGAGCTTACTTCCTTTCCACCATTCATACAATCCCAGGGACTGCTAAAGCGAGTTCCCTCGCATGCGTCAAAGATGTTTTTATGGAACATGAGTCGTTCCAACACTTAACCGAAAAGATCTCTGAGGTGTCTATTGAATGACAACATAAAATTGACCATCTCAAGCTAAAGGTGATCCATGATAAAGATATAATTAAACATCATGATAATGAGATCTCAGAGTTGACAGTGAAACTAACCGAAGAAGAAAAAAGTGCGAAGGGAACATCTGAGGCAATGAGTCGTCTAGATGTTGCTCACAAAAAGGAACTGGATGTCGCCCTCAGCTATAGCAGTGTGCTTACCTTGGAAAAAGATACCCAGCAAAAGGAGAAATTTTTTTGACCTATCACGTTAAGGATCTTGAAGAAATCCTTAAAAAAGAATGGAAATCAACGCTCAGGAGGAGTCGCAAAGATATTACGAAGAGGCTGTTGAAGCCCGAGGACTGAAAATTAAGCTTGTCGAATAACTCATTCAAATAGAAGTCCTCGTGGAAGAGGCAAGAGAAGCGGGCTGTAATGAATTAGAAAGCAGATCAAGGCCCAGTTAGAAGATTCCATGGAAGCTGATCGAAATGAAATTAAGAACATGTTCAATCCCCCGATCAATGAATATAACACTAAAGTCTTTACCCATTGTGACTTAAGTTTTCTTAGAGAGGGCTACCTCGATCGCTTGCCAAATCCTAGGAATACTTTGTCGAAATGAGAAAGAAAACCCTCGGTGAAGCTGATTTAGATGAAGAGAAATTGGTATGGGAGATTCTTCGTGGGGATGAACCTTTAGACAACCCGCAATCCCAAGTCAAATAAAATAAATAAAAATCACTTGAGCCTATCATCTCAGCTCATAACGATTTTTCCTTATTCTAATGTCTGTTCGGGTATGTATCATTTCAACCCATAGTGATTCTATTCTACAGGGAACTTGTAGTGTGAGAAACAGTAAATCCAATAAACAATATAGCATAATATAACATATCTGATGATGTAACAGGTTTATAAACAGATTTTTACATCATATAATCATACCACAGGCATATATGAACTTATCAACATAGCAAATCCATTACTACATATCCACTTGTCATTGTTTCACAATTATATAAGTACGAAATGTCTAGAGTGAATAACTCACCTTCTCAAGCTAAAGATCAATTCAAAACACAAAGATTCAAACTCCGCAAAGCACGAAAAGGCACGACTAGATCTGAGAAGAAGCAACACCCAAATCCAAATCTTGTAAACAAATAAAATATGACCATCCATAAGAATATAATTCAACATCATATTATAAATCAAAATAATAAATAAAACATGAATCAAAGTGAAGCAAAATTGGATTTTTATCAACAAGTGGGCTTGACCACTATGTAAACAGGCTAGCCACACCATCACATGGCTCGGCCATGATGATGCAAGGGCATCTTTGCTCGGCCATGGTGGTCATAAGGCACGGCTAGGCAAGGATGTGAAGAATAGTGGCAAGGCAAAGGTCAAGTGGAGACAAAAGCATGAATCAAGAGGAGTTTTTGCAATTTTTGTGATGGATTTGTTCTAGGGTTTACGGCCTTGTTATGGGGATGATGTGAGGAGGTGGAGGTCGATCATGTTGGAGGTGGAGAGGAGATGAGGTCAGCTAGCATGGTGTGGCCGAGCTAAATAATTAGAGAACAAAAGGAAAAAGAAAAGAGAAAAGAGAAGAGAAGGAGGAGGCCATGAACTTACTATATTTTTCCTCGGGAAATGAATGAAAATGAGATGTGAGAAATGTTTTTTTCTTTTGTACATGAAATAGCAAGGAGTGGCGTCTAGGGTTAGTGGGGAGGAGTTTTGAACGGCTAGTGAAATGAAAAGGCTAGACAAATGAAGGGGCCATATTTTGATTTCCAAGAAAAGAAACATGAGACTCTTTGAATTTCCAAGCCCAAAAAATTCCAAACAAAATACAATAGAAAAGAGAATGGAGAAATAAAATAAAATAGAAAATAGAAAAATACAGTTGAGGTAGAAAAATAAAAATACAAAATAGACAATATTTACTGATCGTGTGTAAAACGCTGAAAGTTATTAAATTTAAAATGTATAAAACAGAATTTTACGAAATGAAAAGCAAAACTAATAATAAAATAAAATACAGTTTCAAAGAAAAGGATTAGAATTTAAAATTCAAATTAAAAAAATTCAACTATGGTCAAACTTTGGCTTTCAGTTGACCAAAATATAAAAATTTTAGAAAATGTTCATTTTATTGTATTTGGAAATTAAAATTTATAAACAAAATCCAAAATTTATACTGGAAAATTTCAAAATTTCAAATTTTGAATAATTAAACATCAAAGTTTCAAACAAAATAGAATTGAAAATATTTATTAAAATTTGGGTTATTACACTCTCCCCACTCAAAACTTTTCGTCCTCGAAAAGGAACGAGGCACGAAAACAAGGAAAGATAAGATAGAAAGAAAATAGTACCTGAAACAAACAATTCTGGATTTGAAGTGCGCATGCTCTCCTCCGTCTCCCAGGTACAATCCCGATCATCCGTACTCCACTACACTTTGACCAGGTTGACAGATTTCCTTCTTAGCTGCTTCATACATCTTTCGACAATACGAAGTGGCTTCCTCTCGACAATAAGGTTAGGTTCAATATCCTAACTCTCAAGAGCAGAAGGCTGGACAATCAAAGATGGATTATGCAGATACGAATGAAGATGCAAAACATGGAATACATTATGTACCTTAGAAAACTTCTCAGGCAAATCCAGACGATAAGCTAGAGAACCAATCCTCTCAGAGATAGGAAAAGGACCAACAAACCTAGAAGCAAGCTTCCCTCTACGACCAAACCGAATCACATTTCTTAAGGAAGAGACCTTAAGGAAAGCCAAATCACCAACATCAAACTCCAAACTCCTCCTACGCCGATCAGCATACTTCTTCTGCTTATCTTGAGCAATCCTTGTCTTCCTCTTAATCTCCTCAACCTTCTCAGAAGCCTCAAAAATCACATAAGGACCAAGAACCAAACAATTACCGGATTCAATCTAGCAAGATGGAGATCTACAAGGTCTTCCGTAAGGAGAAGCAAACAGAGACATTTCAATACTAGCCTGAGTTCAAAGACGGAATGAGATAGATAAAGACTAAGACGAGATCAAAATAGAAGACTGAAAATACACCTGATAACTGTTGTTATAGGTGAATTCAACCAGATGGAGATGATCTTCCCAAGATCCTCCATAATCCAGAACACAAGCACGAAGAAGATCCTCAAGAATTTGATTCACTCTTTCCGTTTGACCCTCGGTCTGCGGATGTTAAGCAGTGCTCAGATTCAGACGAGTACCCAAAGATTCCTGAAAATCTTTCCAAAACTGACTGGTAAAGATAGGATCCCGATCACAAGCAATGCTGATAGGAACACCATAGAGACAAACAATCTGCCTCATATAAATCTCAGCCAGACTGGAAGCAGAATGGGTAGATTTGGCCGGGTAAAATGAGCTAATTTGGTCAGTCTATCCAAAATAACCTAGATGCTTTCATTAATCCTCTGAGTCCTCAGTAAGCCATCAATGAAATTCATGGAAACTTGTTCCCATTTCCAATTGGGAACCTCAAGAGGCTACAACAAACCAGAGGTCTTCTGATGTCTGCCTTGACTTGTTGACAAGTTACATACCTACATAAAGATAGAGATGTCCCACCTCATACCTTTCCACTAATACAGATTCTTCATATCCTGATACATCTTTGACACACCAGGATGACTAGAAAGTCTAGATCGATGATGTTTCCGAAGTAACTCTTGCCTCAATCCATCAACATTCGGGACACAAATCTGATTATTAATCCTCAAAATACCTCTATCATTGATTTGGGCTCCACTACCATCAACACTACTACCACCAACCCTGCTATGAACACTCTCCTTAATCAATCTGATGATCCTATCCTCATCTTGATAAGCAATGACAAGATTAAAAAGAGGAGAAGAAGAAACAACATAGCATTCTTCCTACTCAAAGCATCAGCCACAACATTAGCCTTTCCAGGGGTATAGCTAATGTCAAGATCATAAGAAGCAAGAAACTCAAGCGAACGGACCTGATGCTGATTCAAATCCTTTTGGGTGAAGATATATTTCAAAGACTGATGATTAGTAAAGAGCTCAAACTTAGCACCCAAAAGATAATGCCTCTAGAGCTTCAAAGCAAAGACAAAAGCAAGCAATTCTAGATCATGGGCTGCATAATTGGCCTCATGGGTCTTAATTGGCGACTAGCATAAGCAATTACCTTCCCATCTTGCATCAAAATAGCTCCCAAACCCTCATGACAAGCATCAGTGCATACTGTTAATCCCTCATTTCCATTCGGAACGGTGAGCACTGGTGTGGAACTAAGCTTGCGCTTCAACACATTAAATGCAGCTTCACACTTATCACTCCATATAAACTTAGCATTCTTTTGAGTTAAAGAAGTGAGATGTGCCGAAATCTGAGCAAAGTTCTCTATGAATCTTCGATAATAATCGGCAAGGCTAAAAAAACTATGAATATCAGTTGGAGTCTTAGGAGTTTTCCAATCCTGTAACTGGATAGGGAGAAATAAGGACCACAGAAAGATAGAATGAACATATTAAAGAAAGAGAAGAAAGGAATGACTTATATTGATCGCAACGATCTTGACTGGATCAATAGATACTCCATTACTAGAAACAATATGCTTGAGAAATCGAACTTCATCCCTTTAGAAATGGCATTTCGAGAATTTAGCCTTCAATTGATGATTTCTAAGAGTCCCTAGAACAAATTTCATGAAACGACCCGTCTTTCTCTCCATAGAAAGACGCATCATTTTTAAGAAAGAAAGTGATAGAAAAGAGAAAAGACAGAGATGAAAGAAAGAAACAACATCAGAGTCTAAACAGCGGAACAAATAAATTATATTAATCACATAATATATTACATAGTATCATATACATCAGAGATACAGAGCTAAAACAATACATACTAGACAGTAATAAATACCTGTCTAGTTATACAACTCAATATACAACACAGACAATCGACTCAGAGAACACACAACGGAATACTATATATCTATACGCAGAAGCCTCCTGCTCCATTGCTCCTCCAGAATTCGTCAAGCCAACCTGAATCCCCTGGCTACTCGTAAAAATTTGAGTACCCAAGAGTTTAAGAAAAACAGAATAAACTCTGGGTCAGACATGGGTCTGGTGTGAGTAAACGGTTAAAGTTGCTTAAATTTAAAAACCTTTTGAAAGAAAGGGTATCATGTAAGACTCCCCACACATATACATGGGAAAGTTTTTACCTTACGCCAACCAAAATATTCGATAGGAAATCCAGTGATATTATAATAGGTCTAGGGTTTTCAAATAAATATGAAATAGCGGAAATTGTTACATTTAATAAATTCCAGCTACTAGCCACAAAAGTGGGTAATACAATCAAATCCGAAGACACTTATTGGATTTTTGGATTCCATACAATGGCAGAGCTACCGGGGTACCGCCCATCACAGTACGTGGCCTAGATTACCGTACCGAGGATCACTCCCACTCCCCTGCAACACAAGGCCGGAACCATTCCTTACTGAACAGTTCCGAACAAGACAACCCCGCGGTTGTAGCTAGCAACCGCCCACACAGCCGAATAAAAGGGACCTCTAGACAGGGTAAAATCTCGTCCTACTTGGGCATGACCCACATAGCCTTGCTGCACCTCCCCTGTTTTAGCCATTCCCGGTTGATGAGGCTTGAGGCTAAGATTACCTTTCTAGAACACATCACTTAGAATGCTCATCGTCCACCTGACGATGTTCTGAAAGCATTCAATCCATACAAGTTTGTTTCGGGGTTCGAACGAAACCAAAGGCAATATCTCGTTACACTCATTTTGGAATCACCCTCAGGGTTAACGACAATAACACTTGCACTCTGAATCTTCATCTTCACTTAAGATTCACGACATATCGTTATTTGGATCGATGCGGTTTTCGGATATCCAAATATGGAAACCCGATCTCGGTCTCATCGAAATCCAAAACGTATCTTTTGGGTCCAAGTTGTTTAAGGTTAAACAATTAAATGCTATTATCTATATACACACAGATAGATAATTCACAATATCAAAATAGATAATCTACATTATCATCACAATAGATAATTATGTTATTCATCACAAATAGATAACTCATACTATCATCTCAATGCAACCAAAGCATCCATATCATATATCACACATATCTCATTAGAGATATCGAACAACTAAGCCATTCAATATAAATTAGCCGTCCATAAGCAATGATCTATTAATCAAACCATCAATAATTAATTTTAAATGAATTAAATTAATTACTTCATCTCTAATTAATTTAAAATAAATTAAATTAATTACTTCATCTCTAATTAATTTAAAATAAATTAAATTAATTACCTTCATCACAATAAATCTTGCTTACATAAACATTAATTAAACTAATTAATTAATCATCATCTTAATTAATCAACCTTAATTAATTATCTCTTAATTAAGTAATTAATCCTTAATTAATCAACCATAATTATCTTAAGATAAAACCTTATCTTAATTATGCTTATTAAAACTATTTACTTAATTAAATTATTAATTAAGTTTAAAATACTTATTCAACATAATAATTTAAAGTTTACAAATCACAACTTCCTTTAAATACTTCAAAATATCATCAAGTAATGGTTTTAAATCAAGTTTTAAATTCAAACCAATAAACTTGCTTTTTATAAAATCTTTATAATTCCATTTCTATTAAAGCTTTAAAACAATTTAACTTGATTTAACAAAATTTAAATTAAATAAAGTTCAACTTCATAAAACAATGTTAAAGAAACATTTATTTCATCAAAAATAAATTTAAAAACAAGATTCATACCTAAAATTCAAAACATACTTTATTTAAAATTTAAACCTGTTTTATAAAATAAATCCTTTAAATATTTTTGAAAATTTTCTTAAATCAAACTTCGGGTCTAACCCGATCAAAACCTGAGAAACACCCGAGTTCCTCTTCTCCCCCTTCTTCCATTTCAAAACTTAATTTAAGTTTTTAGTTAAAATTTTAAATTATAAAACCTGTAAACAAAAGAAAACTGTTACAGGATTAAAAATTACTCGGCAATACTCGAGTTCAAACTCGAGCGATCTTGCCAAAATCTCGAGTTACAACCCGAGACAAATCCACTTCCCCAAACTAACAAAGCCACTGACACACATCTACCTATGCAAGTGCACCGGCGATCGACGCCGCCGCGACCAACTCCAGCACCTCTCACACGTCAGCGACACACACTGCAATCGATCCCGACCATCCCTTCGTCACTACAGAACCCAAAAAAAATTCGAGCTTCTCAGATGAACTTGAACCCAAAACCTCTACCTGAAAACACCCCGCTTCCATGACGCCGATCACTAGAACGTCAGAAATTCTGGCCACACCATCTCCAAACCTCCACGACCACATCCCCAAAATTCCTTCAAACTCGATGCATCGGATAAGCTGCAGTGGACAAATTTTCCAGTTCGAACAAAACTAGGTAAAAAACTTAGTTCCTCCTATCGCCGCCGCCACGGCGGACTACCTCCACTTCTACCATTTTTGCCCGCTTCCATGATCCTCCTTCTAGCTCCATTAAGAACCCCAAACTCCCCAGACACATAGATCATCCAAATTTGACCAAAACAATTTTCTAGTCAACCCCCAAATACACATTCATCTCATCACTAAAATTTATGATTTTTATTTTAAAAATCCTATCTAGCAGAGAAGATTCAAGATATATACTTGAATCATCAAATTGTTGACAATATCTGTGTTTATACTGTAGAATACAAATTCTGATTAATACTATTCTTAATTCTTGCTTCTTTATATTTATGCAATTTAAATCTTGTGGTTTTAATCAAATTTTGTTTAAACATCTCAACGTAAAACTAACCAGAGAGGGTGCTAATTGATTTTGAATTATATTTCACCCTGTAATTCAAGCAGAGTGAAAACTGACATGCATCCATTAACTCATACATATATATATGCAGAAATAATCAAACAAGCATCATTCAACTTAAAATTTTCATAAGCAACTATCAATTACTTACTTAACTTTTAATTAAAAGGTTTACTCACTAATTAAAGAGATGCAGAGCTTTTAATCTTGATGATAACACTGGAAAACTTGCAAAACACTTTGAAATAGAAATTGAAGCTTTCGAAATAGAAATGCTTCATTTCTGTGATTTGCTTTAAACTAAAATGCTTCAGGTTTGCATTTTGAAAACTTGCAATGCTTGAATTTTTTGAAATGGCTGTGATTTATAAAACTGGAGTACATGCTTCAAGTTGCAAATTTGAAGATATTCCTTGCTTTGAAAATTTGTTACAGGTTGACTTGTTATAAAAATTTTGAAATGCTTTGAAAACTTTTTTCCTTGACCTAGATTCACTTGCATGCACTTGAAAGATGGTTACATGCTTGGCAAACAGGGATTGGTGTTTTGAGGAGTGTTTATAGGCTTTGCAAATTTGGTATAAGGAGGTTACAGGAAAATAAACTTTTCAGATTTGATTTGCACTTGATTTCAGGTTTTGGAAATTTGATTGCGAGCTTTATTTTGAGGAACAGTTGAGAGGTTTGTGTTTAATTCTAGGAAATGAATTTATAGTTTTTGAACTGAGAAGGGTTCTTGCATTTCAGTTTTGAACAAGTGAAGATTGCATGGAAAATTCTAGTTTTCTTTTAGAAATGAACATAGATTTTAAATTAAAAGAAAATGAAGAGAAGATAGGGTTTATATAGGCTAATTTCAGTTTTATTAAAATTAAAAGAAAATTTAAAATAATGTAACACTTGTCTTTAACTTAGATTAATATGTTAACACTTGTTATCTAAGAGATTTATAACTTAACATTTGTCCCAATTTATTTCTATATTATTTATAAATGATTTTCAAGGCTTTTTAAATTAATTTCTTAATTAACTAATATGTTTTCTTAATTTATAAATGCTTTTCTAATTAAACTCCTAATAAACAGATACATTTAAAAATTTATAAATGTTTTTTCTAAATTTATATAAATACAATCTTCAAAGAAAATAGAATATGAACCCATTATAATTTAGATAAAAATCATATATAATATTTTAAACTCATTTATAAATGCTATTTCCAAAAGCCCTTGTATTTATTCCTATTAAATAAATACTTTTCCAATATTCCTATCAATAAATTTCTTTAAAGAGAAAAATATAAAACAAATATTATTTTTAAATAAAACATTATCTATATATTTTAAATCCAAACTATATTATTATTTTTATTTTAAGATGTATGTATATTCCCTTAAATTCAAATTTATATTCAAATTCAAAGTCAATTTAAAAATCCAAATCTAAAATCAATTTAAATAAATATAATATCAATTTTAAACAAACACATTATTATTTATAAATAATTTATTCTATTTAAAAAAAATCAATTTAATTACACACATATATATTTAAACATACTTATTAATTTTGAAAACAATAAGTCAATTTAGAATTTATTTATACAAACTAAATAATTATTCTTATTTAAAAATCAATCTATAATCATAATTTAAAACATCACATTTTTAATTGTTTAGCTATTTATATTTGAAAATAATAATTTTATCAAATTTAAACAATTTAAATTAAGAGATTATCACATTTTAAATTCCTGGAAATTCCGGGATATTACATTTCAAATGTGACTCATGCTCTTCCTTTGTCTTGGAGAAGACAAGGATATCATCGGCAAAGACCAGAACAAACTTATTAAGCACATCACAAAAAACAAAATTCATCAGATCAACAAAGAATGTAGGAGCATTAGTCAAACCAAAAGGCATAACTAACCACTCATAAAAACCATTCTCGGCACGGAAAGCAGTCTTGGGAATACTTTCCTCAGCAACTCTGAGCTAGTGAAAACCTGTGGCAAGATCAAGCTGAGAGAAAACAGTAGCTCCATGGAGCTGATCAAACATATCATTGCTGCGAGGATAGGATATTTGTTCCTCATAATGAGCTTGTTCAGCTCCCTATAATCAACACACATCCTTAAAGAACCATCAGACTTAGTGGCAAAAACAACCGCTACTCCCCATTCTAAATGGCTAGGTCTGATCAGACTCTTGAAGAACAAGTCCTCAATTTGCTTCCTCAACTCAACCTTCTCACGGGGTGCCATTCTTCTAGGAGGAAGAACTACAGGTCGAGCTCCAGGAATAAGATCAATATGGAAATTAATTTCCCACTTAGGAGGTAAAGAAGTGACTTCACCAAACACATCGGTATAGAGTTCGACCACATGAGTCGAGTCAAGATCACCAGGAGAAGAATCAAGAGAATAAATAAAGCTGCAAGCAAAATCCTGGGGAAAACCACACTGAATCACCAAAGAATTACCAAAATCATCCATAAAAGAAACAGTTCGGGAACTACAAGAGATAAAGGCGTCATGACTCTTTAGCCAATCACCTCCAAGCAGTAGATCAAAAGCATCAAAATCAAGAACATAGAAATCACCACTGAAACGGTGATCAAGATAGAGAAGCTTCACTTGGTTACAAATCCTACTAAGATTCGCATGACCACTAATAGGATTTGAAACACATAAAGGCAAAGAAGCAAACTCAGGAGAAAGAAGATGCTCAAATTTATTACAAAGATCCACCGAGATAAAGCTATGGGAAGCTCCAGTATCAAATAGAACACGGAGAGGAAAATTAAACAAAGAAAAGTGCCCTGAAGTGTACCTTGGTTATCACTAGGAGAAAGAGCCGGAATAGGTGCAGGTGCAGGTGCAGGTGTAGGAGGTGGAGGTAGAGCTGGTGTAGATGTAGAAGTAACAGCAAAAATACCGAAAGGCTTGCCCTTCTGCTGGGTAGGACAATCTTTCCTAAAGTGTCTGAGCTGAAGACAAATATGACAGAGATCGCGTTTGTTCAGCTGAGGGGGAGGAGGAACAGCAACAATAACTAAAGTAGGACGACTATTAGCATAGGGTCCCTTCAGATTACATCTGAAACAAGTGATGGTAGATAGGTCTACAGAATACCTCTGCAAAGAAGATGATTCCAACCCTGGAGTCTTATTCTGATTCCTCCTCTGATGGCGAAAGTTGGGCTTCCTCTTCCTAGAATTGCCAGAATAAAACTAAGATGAAGCAGAATGGGAAGCTGGAGGATCCTTAGAAGTAGGATTCTCATATCTAATGGCCATGTCCATCAGAGTAGTGAAAGCGCTATGAACATGAGCGATGAGACGATAATAGTACTTCGGATGGGCACTAGTAATGAACTTCTCATTTTTCTTGAGAGGAGTGTCAATCAGATTAAGGCCAAACTTAAAAAGTTGATTGAACTTCCTCTCATATTTAGCAAAAGACATATCACCCTATTTCAGATCCATGAATTCCCGATACAACTGAGACTTTCCTACCTCGGGCATCCACTTCACAAGAAAGCATCCGTAAAGCACGATAAAGGAGCATAAGACAGAATTCAAAAAGAGAAACTGAACCAAATTTGAAACAAATAGGAGATGATACCTAAATTGTTCCCAAGAAATGTCACCCTCTGCGGTGTGAGCTGTGACAGACAACCACCAATCCAAAGCTGCTCCTTTAAATTGCCAAGCTGCCAACTGACGCTGCTGGGCATTAGTGATCTCAAGACTGGAGAAAATCCTCTCTAAGTCCTTCAACTACTGTTGAGCTTCAATGATTCTCTCAGATCCGGTGAACTTGGTGCCATCAAGCTCAGTTTATTCCCTATAGAGTTTTATGAACCTGACTAGGGTAGCAGGTTCAGGAGCTGGGGAAACACCACATCCCCTACCTCTAGCGTTCCTTGATCCATCCTTAAAAAAATCAAGAATGAATTTTAGGGCAGAGGTAATTGAGTGACAATGACAAGATTAACTAAGATAAGATGCAATGAGAATTGAATATCCCGAACAAAGAAATTACTAACAAGGTGGATAAGGAAAAGAAGGAAGTTTTTGAAAAATTTAATGTTAAAATAAGAAAAGTCTCTATATAAAAATGCTCTTTTAAAATCCTTTAAAAATCATTAAAAAATCAATTTATACTTTAAAATCGTTCTCTCACAAAGAAATGATTCTAGGATTTATTTCACTCATTCTAGGGTATTTCTACCCTATCTCAAATGTGTTTTTGCTCTGCAGGCTAAGATTTGCCTAAAAACCTAAGCTTTAATACCAAATGTAAAGACTCACTATTTTGGACCATTTAAATCGATAATAAATACACACATATCTGACTTGAATAATACAAAATAGTACATTGTAATATTATTTGGAGAAAATAAAACTAATCACATACATAGATAAATTAGAATAACTCGTAATGGAAAATAAACAACAGTAGTAGTTCATGAAGTTACTACAACACGGTCTCAAACACAATCTCAAAACAGTACAAAATACAATAGTCCGATAAGTAAATACAACAGAAATCCCATATACATAGATGTTCACTAGTACAATAACTGAAAAGAAAAATAATGAAAGAAATAGATAACAACTAGATAAATGATGATCTCCAGCAAATCCTAGCTCCAGAAGGTGAATTCCAAAGCCGATACTCAGGCTGACCCGAGCGTAAGAAAATAAACACAAACACTCGAGTCAGGACATACATACTTATACAATGCAAACTAACTCAAATGAACTGTAATATAAATTGCACAAGTAACTTAAAGGATGCTTGGGACCGTCCATTCATTAAGGATCCGTTAAACTTTACTATATAGTAGTATACGCTATTATAATAATGCCTAGAAGTAAAGTAAACATATTTAAAAATAGCACTAAGGCTTTACATTTTCCACCTTAATACATACATAGTCCTAGTAGTCTATCCAGTATCAAAGGCTACCCTAAATACTCCATAGGTTGAAGGCACAAAACCAAACTCGTACAAGGCATGCTAGGGTAGGTCATACAGCACAACGAGGCAATGCCAAGGTAGATATACCAATTACGCATCCGGACTGGTGGTGACGCTTAGCAGCCACTACTGTCCTCCTCGAGCCACACTCCGAAAATCAAAGGTGCGCACCAATCAATCACAAAGTAATAGAATGGAATACAAAGAAGTGTGTCCGATAAGAGGAGCTACCTCACTGGCCCGGAATCGCTCTTGTTTAAGCCACCTTATGCCAACTCACGGGAGTCGGGTCCACGTACATGCCTCAATAGAACGTCGCCACCATCCTACTTCATTCTGGAATCTCCACCGCGTACACGGTTGTTAAAGTGGTTTTCGGTATCGATAGAGAGTATGCCCATATCTGATCTCGGTCTCTTTAACAACCAACGTTACTATGACCCGTGGTTATAAATTTCAAAATGGTTTATATTTTACTTTAAAACATATTCATTTAAACCATTTAAATTCAATGTCAAATAATATTCGTTTCAAAGTTGTAGCTTTCCAAAGTTCATTGATTCAATTATAAAATTTCCAAACCATTGTAAATTTTAGCTACAACAACACTAATAAAATGTTACGGTAGATATAGTAATATTTCAAAAACATTGTCAAATTCAGAAACAGCAGCACTTCTAAAGTGCTAATGTAGGTATTTTAGTATTTCAAAACAGCTCAATTTTCAAAAACAGCGGCACTTATAAAGTGCTATAGTAGGTATTTAGTTATATTCAAAACATAGTTCAAATTCAGAAATTGCAGCACTTCAGAAATGCTATTGTAGGTTTATTTAGTATTTTCAATACATAGTTCAAATTTTAGAAACTGTAAAACTTCATAAATGCTATTGTAAGTTTATTTAGTATTTTCAACACATAGTTCAAATTTCAGAAATTGTAGCACTTCAGAAATGCTATTGTAGGTTTATTTAGTATGTTCAACACTTAGTTAAAATTCAGAAACTGCAACACTTCAAAAATGCTGTTGTAGGTATATTTAGTATATTCAATACATAGTTCATTAAACCACAGCATTTCTGAAACGCTATAATTTCTGTTATAAGCTTTACTATACCCTTTAAAGCAATTTATCTTCAACTTTTCTCATTTTTAACTTATCAAACTTATTTCAGTTTTCAAAATTATTTATTTGGATATTGCTTAACTTATAATTTTATTAAAATAAAATTTTATTAACAAATATCCAATTTGAACTAAATTTCATTTGTTAAGTCAAATACTTTATAAATTGCTTAACTCTTATTTCAACAATTACTTAACACTTTATTTAAAATACCCATTTCATCAATGAAATATTCTTATCTCTAATTTAAGCTTAAAATTCCATTTAAACCCTGAATTTTCAATTATTAAGTCAAATCAAAATTTACATTTTTAATCATTAATTTGCTTATACATTTTAACTTACATAAATCACTATAACGTTTATTTAATCATTTAAATCCAATTTAAGTTAAAATTTCATATTTTATATTTCCAAAATACTTAATAATCTTCATAAAATATTTAAAATAACCATGGATCTATATATAATTATCTAACCTAGGTTAAGCGATACGGATATGTATCATTTCAATCCGTAATTTAAAAAGAAAAACCCGAGTTCTATCATTTCAAACCCGCAATCCCTAGTCAAACAAAATAAATAAAAATCACTTGAGCCTATCATTTCATCTCATAATGACTTTTCCTTATTCTAGTGTCCGTTCGGATATGTATCATTTCAACCCATAGTGATTATATTCTACAGGGAACTTACAGTGTGAGAAACAGTAAATACAATAAACAGTATAGCATAATATAACATATCAGATGATGTAACAGGTTTATAAACAGATTTTAACATTATATAATCATACCACATGCATATATGAATTTATCAACATAGAAAATCCGTTACTACATATCCACTTGTCATCGTTTCACAATTATATAAGTACGGAATGTCTAGAGTGAATAACTCACCTTATCAAGCTAGAGATCAATACAAAACACAAATATTCAAACTCCGCAAAGCACGAAAAGGCAAAACTAGATTCGAGAAGAAGCAACACCCAAATCCAAATGTTGTAGACAAATAAAATATGACCGTCCATAAGAATATAATTCAACATCATATTATAAATCAAAATAATGAATAAAACATGAATCAAAGTGAAGCAAAATTGGATTTTTATCAACAGGTGGGCTCGGCCACTATGTAAATGGGCTAGCCATACCATCACATGGCTCGGCCATGGTGGTCAAAAGGCACGACTAGGAAAGGATATAAAGAGGAGTGGCAAGGCTAAGGTAAAGTGGAGACAAAATAATGGATCAAGAGGAGTTTTTGCAATTTTGGTGATGGAGTTTGTTCTTGGGTTCACGGCCTTGGTATGGGGATGATGTGAGGAGGTGGAGGCCAATCATGTTGGTGGTGGGGAGGAGATGAGGTCGGCTAGCATGGTGTGGCCGAGGTAAATAATTAGAGAACAAAAGGAAAAAGAAAAGAGAAAAGAGAAGAGAAGGAGGAGGCAATGAACTTACTGTATTTTTGTTCAAGGAACAAATGAAAATGAGATGTGAGTAATGTTTTTTTTTCTTTTGTACGTGAATTAGCAAGGAGTGGCGGTTAGGGTTAGTGGGGAGGAATTTTGAATGGCTAGTAAAATGAAAAGGCTAGACAAATGAAGGGGCCATGCTTGATTTCCAAGAAAAGAAACATGAGACTCTTTCATTTTCCAAGCCTAAAAAAGTCCAAATAAAATCCAATAGAAAAGAGAATGGAAAATAAGATAAAATAGAAAATAGAAAAATAGAACTGAGAAAGAAAAATAAAAATATAAAATAGACAATATTAACTGAAATTAATCGCGTGTAAAACGCTGAAAGTTATCAAATTTAAAAAGTATAAAACGGTATTTTACGAAACGAAAAGCAGAACTAATAATAAAATAAAATATAGTTTTGAAGAAAAAGATTAGAATTTAAAAATTCAAATTTAAAATTTTCAACTTTAGTCAAACTTTGACTTTCAGTTGACCAAGATATAAAAATTTCAGAAAATGTTTATTTTAATGTATTTGGAAATTAATTTATAAACAAAATCCAAAATTTATATTGGAAAATTCCAAAATTTTAAATTTTAAATAATTAAACATCAAAGTTTCAAATATAATTAAATTAAAAATATTTATTAAAATTTGGGTTGTTACAGCTTAGGACCGGAGGTGAGTGATTGTAAGTATTTTAGATTTCTTTAAGTAATTTAAAATAATAGAGTTTTCAATAGTTGTAGTTTTACTACGAATTTAGAATAACCTTTTTTGTAGTATATGTACAGTTTTAAGGGTTATTTTCAGTTTATTTCTTTTTAGCTATTCTTATCAATAATTTTAGTTTATTTCTGTTAAATATGGCTTTTCCGTTTATTTACATTTTATTTACAATATTTAGTTTATTTATAGTTATATATGCGTTATTTACATCTTTTTCCTACGCTTTGGATTTCTTCTATTTCCAGTTTCTTTTATTTCTCCTTCTTCTTCACGTATGGATTAGAATAGAATTAACACGAATATGGATTAAATTGCAAGAAAAATGAAATAATGGAATATAAGATGTAAATTACAAAGATTGTAATATAAATGGAATTAGAATGAAGTTATGCCTAAATATGATATTAATTGGACTGAATTAAAGAAATTAGCTTAGTTATAACTTAGGATTATAACTAAAAAGAGTAAAAGATGAAAGAAGCTTATTTTCACACTTAGACCTTGGGTTAAGTAATAAGCATGATTATAACGTAAGTTATAATAAGAACAAGAACAAAGTGAGGCTTATTTCAAGACTTAGGATAAATTAATAAGCAAAAATAGCAAGAATAATAGTAAAGGCTTATTCAAATAATTTATCTAAGTTAATAAGCAAAGATAGAAGTAGGATCCATATCGAAAACATTTCCCTTATGCTGTTTAGGGTAGATAGGCAATCAAAAGATAAAGAGAAAGATCCGTACCGGCAACATTTCCCTTATGTTGTTTAGGATAGATAGGCAATCAAAAGTTAAAGAGGAAGATTCGTAGCTATAACATTTCCCTAATGCTGTTTAGGGTAGATAGGCGATCAAAAGTTAAAGAGGAAGACCAGTACCGGAGCATTTTCCCTTATGCTGTTTAGGGTAGATAGGCGATCAAAAGTTAAAGAGGAAGATCCATACCGACAGCATTTCTCTTATGCTGTTTAGGGTAGATAGGCCTTCAATAATTAGAAATCTGAATCATAGGGATTTGGACAAGGGCGCAACTAGATTTTGTTTAACCTGAATAAGTACCAACAGCATCCCTTATTATTTCTATAGACACGGTGGTCTCACATTAGCATGAAGTGAGATGAGGGCACGCTTATGCTGTTTAGGGTCAACAAAAGGTCAAAAGAGGGAGCAATAGATAGTGTAAACTGGCGGAGACCGAGCATGCAACATCTTTTAGGGGAAATAAGTCGTTACTGAGTTCCACAATGCTTAGTAGGTGTCTTCCATAGACACGGGTGTCTTTAGTTTAGGGACCATATGGTCCGATCTACAGTAGACACATTAGTAAATGGCCGATCAAAGGGTAGAATTAGGGTTACAACTTAATTACATGATTAGGAATTCAGCCTAATTGAAGCAGCTATCAAGGACAAGTGCAAACAATCAAATTTAACTTATCTTATTTGTGCAATAGTTTAAATCCTTTATTTCCGGTTTTATCACTTTCTTATTTCCTTTGTTTCCTTTTCATATACTAGAAATGTTGTAGAGTCTGTTACTTTTATCTTGCTTAAAGACTTTAGTAGTTACTATCATTCACTAGACTTTTAGTCGATTGTAGTTGCTCGAAGGTTTCTTGGAGAAGAATTCTACCATGTATTTCTTTTATTTCAGCTTTAGTTCTTTATGTGTACTGGCTATTATGAACTCCAATTTTTTAGACTACGATTTTTTTGATATCATGAGACATATTCGGTTTTGAGACATATATGTTGTATTTGGAATTTGACTTGTTTAGTTTATGAAGCAATAATGAGATTTTGTTTTAAATAAGTTATATTTTTAAGTTTTTGTTGTTTTTACCTATTTTTGTCTTGTGAATCTTAGACTTTATTAGCTTTAGTTATACCTACAATGCACCATAGCTTTTAATGTGTCCTTTTGGACATCTTAAGGGTTGTAGGGTGTTCCAATGTAATTAATAATAATAGAAACAATCATAGTATCAAAGTACAAATAAACGTAAATTCAAAAAAAGTAGAAAAGGAAAGAATACACAAGATTTTATACCTGTTCAGAGTTACCCTTCATCCAGTCTCGCACAATTCCTTGTATGAATTTCTTTTCAACTGGTAAATTCAAATACAATCTCGATTTCAAGGCTAAGAGAAACATCCTCTAGAATCTTGAACTCTGGGTGGAGTCATTTGATTTCCGAGTTATAAGTTCACCTGCTAGATTTATGGGCTACTAAGCACACTCCATTGATTTTAACAGGCTACAATCACACCTACTTGGATTTTAGGGACACCAAGAGTATGATTTAACATAATTTTATTGGAGTGGAGTCGTATTTATATACGGATGTTTCCGTTAGTCGAGGAGAAATTTTTTCGTACGCTGTTTTTCAATGGTGAATGTCCGCAAATGGCCAGAACACATCTTTCCAAAAAAATTAGATGTGCTCCTTATCATTTTTGCTCATAATACATCTCCTTTTGTACTCCGATCATTTTTTACTGATAGCGAAACCTTGTCAATTTTGGTATTGGCAGATGATGATTCAAGATTGATTAATAGTTTGACATTCTTACCCTTTGGAGAGTAACCAGTGTGATAATTAGGTGATGGAATGATCTTTACTGAAGATGATTTGTTTGATGGCGGAGTTGTTTTGTTTGAAGATGATTGAGAGTTTTTCCAAGAGGGTGAGTTGTAATCGATAGATGAATAAGTTGAATCGTAGTTTGAAGACATTTTGGAGACTTTGAGTATGATCTCTAAGTATTATTTTTTATTTGTAGAGGCCTGATTTTTAAATAAGCTAGAAAACTATTCCGAGCATATATATTTTGAGTTTTATATTTATTTAGCCATACACATTTGAGCTATTAACGTGTGGTAAGAAACAACCTTCAGTTTTTTTTACTTTTAAGTATAGAAAGAAAAATAAACAAAGGTTGAGAAGTGTTATTTACTTGATTATATTTTAATAGATAGTTTATTATAAAAAATTACATGCTTTTAGAAATTTTTAAATAACACATACTTCTTTTATTAATGTAAATCTTGTAAAGACATAATATCTAGTTCGCAACATAATTTGATAAAACAGTTTTCATTTAAAGGCCTAGTAAATATGTCCGCTATTTGATTTTTAGACAATACAAAATTGAGTGATATCATCATTTTCCATGTTGTCACGTAGAAAATGATGATGAATATCGATGTGTATTGTACGAGAATGATTTGTTGGATATTTTTAATGGGTTAATAGCACTTGTATTATCACAATAAATTGAAGAATTATTTATGTATATCCCATAGTCGAAGAATTTTCTACATGTATATTACTTCTACACATGCCAAAGCTACAAATATATATTCAGCATCACACGTTGATCGTGAAACACAATTTTGCTTTTTACTAAACCATGATACTAGAAACTGTCTAATGAAATGACAAGTACTGCTCGTACTCTTCTTATCCATTCGACATCCTCTGAAATTAGCATCACTGTATGACACAAGTTCGAAAGGATATTCTTTCGGATAGAAGAAGCCATAGCCTCTAGTGTTGCTTAAGTAGAATTCATTTCACGGTTTGCAAATGTGATTCTCTGGGATTTGCTTGAAATTGTGTAGGTAGGTAGACACTCTTCATGATGTCGGGGTGACCAGCGGTTAAGTGTAGTAAAGATCCAAACATACTTCGATAGAATTTTTGATCCATACTTTTTCTGTTTTCGTCTTTATCGAGATGAACTGTAGTGCTCAAAGGTGTTGATTTACTTGATTTTTCTTCTACTCTAAATCATTTTATTAAATTAGCACAATAATTTTTTGATTAATCAAAATACCATTGCTTAGGGATTTAATTTGCAGATCGAGAAAATATGAGAGTTCTTCTATATGAGACATTTTGATTTCACTTGTCATTACTTTTTAGAACTCATTACATAAATCTTCATTTATAGATCCAAAAATGATATCATCTACATAAATTTATAATTAATATATCTTTCTTACCTCGTTTTATAAACAAAGTTTGATCAACTTTTCCAATCTCAAATCCCGAATCTATAAGATAGCCTTTTAGTCATTATACCAAGTATAGGGTGCTTATTTCAAACCCTAAATAGCTTTCTTAAGTTGATAGATGCGATCAGGAAATTTTTCATGTTTAAAAATGGTGGTTTTTCTACAAAAACATTTTTTATTATAAAACCATTCAAAAATGCACTTTTGACATCCGTTTAATAATGTTTAAAGTTACGATGACAAGAAAAGGTTAGTAAGATTCATATTGCTTCAAGACTTGTAAAAGGATTAAAATTTCTTCATAGTCTATCCCCTTTTCTTGATTATATCCTTATGTAACTAATCATGCATTATTTTGAATTATATTTCCATTTCAATTGGCTTTATTTTTGTAAACCCATTTCGTACCAATGACTATTTGATTATTTGGTCTTGGAACCAATTCACAAATGTCATTTCATTTGAATTGATTTAACTCTTCTTATGTAGCTAAAATCCAATGGTCATCGATTGAAGCTTCATTAGGATCTTTAGGTTCTACATTAGATATAAATGCAATATGACCCATTTGATTTAATTGATGTTTAGTTATGACATTTGTATTTGCTTCGTCAATCATATTTTCAATTGGATGATCTTTTGAAATTCTTGGTGGAGCTCTAAGCTCATTTTCAATTGGATTTCCTATAATTTGTTGTTCTTCGTATATACAATTTTAAGGTGGATTTTCTATGATTCGTTGTTTTATAATATTTTCTTCATCATCCAATTATTACCAAATTCTCATCAAATGTAATGTGAAAATTTCTTCTATAGATTTTGTACGGTTATTATATATTATGTATGCTTTGCTTCATTCGAATATCCAATAAAAATTCCTTCATCAGATTTTGGATTGAATTTTCCTAGTTGTTCTTTTGTATTTACTATAAAACATTTTGAACCAAAGATTCGTAGATATGATATATTAGGTATCTATTTTATAAAAAGTTGGTATGATGTATGTTTAGTTAAGGCTTGAATAGTGACATGATTTAAGACAGCATGTAGTAGACACGACTTCTGTCCAAAAATGTTTTGGTAGTTGACTATCACTAAGTAGAGTCTTAACATATTCCAGTAACGTCTGATTCTTTCTTTCTACAACTCCATTTTGTTGTGGAGTTCTAGAAAATGAGAAGTTGTAACTAATACCTTTTTGTTGCAAAAAATTTCAAAAAGTTTGTTTTGAAATTCACCGCCATGATCACTTCAAATATTTTTAAAATTTAAACTTTGAATTCTTTTAGCAAAAATTTTAAATTATTAAAAAGTGTCACTTTTTTTCAAAAATAATGTCCATGTATCTACAAAAATCATCTACAATTACAAAACATATTAACTACGATTTATAGATTGAACTTAAGTAGGACCGAGTAGATCCAAATGTAGTAGTTCAAGAGGTTGTAATGTCAAAATGATTTTCTTAGATTTAAAAGTTGATTTTTTTAATTTCCCTAGTTGACATGTGTCATAAATATTATTTACCTTATAATTCATTTTTGGTAAACCTTTTACTAAATTGTTTCAAATAGTTTTAAAATTAATGTGACAAAATCTTTTGTGCTATAACAATGGATCATTAATGTCTTTGGCTATTAAACACACACACACACACACACACATATATATATATATATATTATGATTGACTTTCATATTTGAATTATAAATATTTCTTTCTCTAACTCCTTAGAAGATTAGACTTTTAGTTTGATCAAAAATTTTGCATTTATCGTTTGGGAAGGCTATTAAAGCATTTATCACATAATTGATTAATACTTAATAAATTATATTTTAAATTTTAACTAATAAAACATAGTAATAAGAGGTGAATTGGATATACCGTTAGCGCTCACGTCTCATTTTCAATGACTTATCATTTAATGTTATCGCCAAAGATAATGGAACCTCCATCTGATTAGATAATATTTGTTAGCATATCTTTGTTCCCCGTCATATGCTTGGAGAAACCACTGTTGAGTATTCATTTTCTTATCTTTTTACTAGGTACCTGCAAAAAATATTGAAATGATGTTGGTATCCACTTCCTCTATTAGGGTCCAAAGTGTAAGGTCTTAGGAAGCCAAACCCAATCGGGTTTAGAGTTCCCTTTGAAAATGAATTTTGAATTAATGCTTATTTCTTATCAAATGATTGTTAGCCTTTGGAACTCAAATTTTTAGTCTTAGACATTGATTTATTTCCTTCGACTAACATTTTCCTTTTTGAAATTAGTATATAGTGAACTATATAGTTTAATCCTAGTTTTAACTTCATTTATAGACCTATTATATCCTACTGCCTTTTTACTGGAAGTATATTGTGAATTTTCTATAATTTTAGAAAGGTTCTCTTTACCTTTATTAAAATTAGAAACATTTTTAGTAATATTTTCTAACTTTTTTTTAAGACCATCTATTTCTAATTGTAACATTTTATTACTAGAATTTAAATTGTGATTTTCTTATGTTTATATATCATTTTTATTGTTTTGAGTTTCTGTTTCACTACTTAACTTCATTTATAGACCTGTTATTAGCACAAGAATCCTGAGATTTTACTAATTCTTCTTCTAGTATTTTCTTTTCTTCTTTAAGCATGTCAACTTCTAGTTCACTTCTATTCAATTTTGCTAATATATCTTAATATTTTTTATTCAAATCTTTTAGCTTATCTAACAACTCATAATATATTTCAGTTAGACCACCAAATAAAGTTTCACTTTTATCGTTATTAGCAGTCATGAAGCATACATTTGCTTGTTCAAAATCACTGTCACTATCTGATGAAGAAAATGAGTCCATCCCAAGTAACTAAAAAAGCCTACTTCTTTTATTTTTAAAATTTCTCAGTTTTATTCTTGAATTTATTCTTATTTTATTCTAGGCTATCTCTTTTTATTTGACCCATCTTATCACATTCATAGTACTTGAGTAAAGAACTTGACGGATTGTTGCTATTATTTCTGTTGCTGCCAAATTTTTATTCTTTTTGAAATTTAAAAATTTTCTAAGTTTCAGCTAAAAATGCAATATCTTCGTCATTTTTCTCGATGTCTTCATTTTCTTCTTGAAATGCAATCGTTTTTCTATCTTGTGCCTATACTTGTTTTGCCTGCAAATTCACTTTATATGACAAGAGATTTCCTATTAACTCTTCTGGTTTAAGGGTTGAAATGCCATTAGCCTCTTTGATAGCTAAGACTTTTCATTCCCATTCACTCATTAAAGAGTAGGATTTTTAAAACAATACCGAAATCGGTGTATTTTTCTCCTACTGCTAGAAGTGAGCGATATATCACTTGAAATCTAGAGTATATATTATTTATAGTTACATTTTGCGTCATTCAAAAGTTTTGAAATTGATTTTTAAGCATTGCAATATTCTTATATTTGAACTTGTTTGTACCTTCATGAGTTATTTTAAGAATACACCAAATTTCATATGCTGATAAGCACATACTAAATCTATTAAACTTACTTTTATCTAAAGAACAAAACAACATGTTCATAGCTTTAGCATTAGCAGTAGCATTTAGTTTTTGTGTGTTTGACCATTGTGCATAAGCAGTGGCAGGTACAGTGTATTCTTTTTGATTGATATTCCAAGTATCATAACCATTAACTTGCATATATATTCTCATCCCATATAACCAACAATTATAATTTAATCCATTAAATAGTGGTGGTCATGTAGTAGAGTGGCCTTTAAAAAAACATAATGCAGTATTATCCATATTGCTTAAATATCAAAAACCGTGTTATGATTATATGATTGCCTTGCTTCGATACCAAATGAAAGTCTATGCGGATTGAGTAATATGAATATTTATCCAAGTGTTTAACTTGTGCAAAAATAGCAATACAAAAGTAAAGCAATAAAGTAAATAACACCATAGATTTTTATACTGGTTCGAACTCTCATTCTACGTCCAGTCCCAGACTTCTTCTGAATTTAACTAACAAACGTCCTCACTCAACCAGAAGGAAAAGGTATTGCAAACCGCTTGAGCTACCAAATAGGAATTCATGCCTTTGATAAAGTCCAATAAGAATTCGACCACCAAAAAAGTAGATGTTTGTGATTTCTTATGCTCTAGTATAGCACAGATTAGCCAATGAGTACAACCTTCTTATAATCTTCTTCTTTTGGATATAATGTATGCTAATGAAGAAAGGAAGTAATTTGATCACAAGAAGATATTTTTGAATGAATATGTGATCAAAAACTTAAAGCAATATAGTGAATTGAATGCTTGAGATAATTCAAGGTTGAGATAGAAAGAATTGTAAATCCGTGAATTAAATCTTTGAAAAGGATTGCTTTATATAAATGACCACTATTTGCAACTGTTTGGGGAATGAATGCAACCATTAATGAAGAGGAAAAACTCTTCATGGAGAAGAGTACTTCATTTGAAAATTTAAAAAATATGGCTGTTACGACCGTTTAGTCGACTGAAGGAAATAAACCAATCGATTGTATTTGAGTAAAGAGAGATGTTTCAAAATAGAAAGTAAACAGTTCAAAAACAAGCAGTTTTAGTCGACTGAAATCTTCACTTCAGTCGACTGAAAACATATCTAGTCAACTATTTTGTGTTTTCGGTCGCCTGAAACTATCAAATTATTTTTTGTTTAATTCCTTTAGGTTGGTCGATTGACAGGGGTGTTCCGGTCAATTGATCGATGTAAATTTTGACTAATTTGATTTCTGAAAATAATTTATGATCGTGTTTGCTTGTATATACCACTAGAAGAGATTTTAACAATTGGTATAACTTTAGACTTAAGACACTATGACTGATATTGCATAATTATACCATCATGTTCTTCTTTTTGCCGAGTACTTGTCCTTGTATTATTGATCTTTACCTGTGCAAGTGGTTATTGTACACAATATAATGTTTTATAGTTGTCATTATCAAAATACAAAAACATAAGGTTCTAACAGTAAGTCCTCATTCCTTAGTTCTTGCCTTCTAAGTGATTTTCCAATTTCATAACCTATCATATGCTTTATTGTTTTCATCTCGAGGCAGGAAAGCAAAGACAAGCTCAAAGCAGTGCTTGAAACTCTTATGGCTGTGAGCTTCCAAGTGCACAGTGCAGTTCCTTTTAACAAATGAGAACCTCCAGCGGTTCGATTTATTTCATCTCGATAGGTTTTCTATAGACGACGAGCCATCAACTTCGAGTGGCCCTAGGAGACATACCTGTTCCTTAGCCCAAGCTCCTGACTCAATCAAGGAGGCTCAAGAAGGAGTGGTTGTTTCGTCAAAGGAAGCACAGCCCGATGAGATTCCTAGAACGGATAGAGACTTACTCTACGGGAGGACATTATAGGAGATAGGTATGAGACCCACATGATGTGTCTGATCCCCGAAAAAGAAGATGAAATGTTTCAAAGGAGAGATGGGAAGTAGCCTGTGGTTGAGAAATGAGAGGAAGAGGGCATTAATGGTGATGATAATGACTTTCGCATCCCCGTAGAAAAGGACGAATATTTGGCAAGTCACCAAAAAAGACTATTGATCTCCATAAACTACCTTCTGTTGACTTGTTAACTATTGAGACATTAATCCCCGAACTCCCGATTTCTTCTTCTCAAGAACAACCTACTATCGAGACCCCACATTCTATAGGTCAAGCTATAGGGACCCACACTGGAGAAATGTCTACTTCTGATTTATGAGAGATGTCGCCATCTATGCAGATGAATACGGGAATATCTCCATTAGCGAAATGATAGCCGAGATTGGCTCAGAAATCGACATTTCATCAAGCGCATTTATGAGCAGTGGTGAAAACACTTCGACTCTCGAGCCTTACTGATAAGTTGGTAGAGCAAACACGAGGTAGTTGGTACTATATACTTTATTTTAGGATCACAAACACACATCTCTACCTTGAGTTAAGTTCCTAAGTTCAAGTATTAACTTATTCTCGATTTCATTTGAGGTTACATCAAATGTGGGTTATACCATCATTTACATCAAGGCACTAGCTCTCGCAAAAGTAAAACTTCTGAACCGGATTATTACCCTCCTTATGAAACAGATGAGGAGAGAAAGAAAAGAAAATAGGATGAAGCTCGTCACTTGGATTGAGAGCGCGAGAGGGGAGAGAAAAGAAAAGTAGATGATGAGAGTAGTTCCCCTCGGTGTTGCATACAAGCGCTAGAGAGACTTTCACGATCACCGCGAGCCCTCGTTCTCAATTACTCCTCCCCACGATGATGCTTGAACCACTGAAAAACCAAAAATTTCATCCTCTCGAATAACAACTACTGCAATGGCTAACACTTCTTCCAAACGAGCTAAAAAGTTCATGCTTCCGCCAGGTCCACCCATGCTTCAAGCTACCTTTTCAAATCTATTCTTGAAGAGAGTCAAGTTTGACAAGAAAATAAAGCACCTTAATAGGGCCACTTCCCTTAGCAATCTTGAGGCAGTCCGTGAGGACATGGAAGTCGGGTGTGACATGCAGCATTTACTGAAAGCCCTTTTGAATGTCAACCACATTAACTATTCAGGAGATCCTCTTATTTAAGGCCAAAAGGGAAGACTATGCTAAGTCAATCAAAGATTGTGACGATGAGATAGTTTAATTGAAGACCAAGAGGTGCATAGCCGTACAAGGAAAGGCTACCAGCGATAAGTTGTTCACCGGGGTAAACCAAGCTCATGATAGAGCCATTACCGCGGTAAAGGATTAACTTAAAACTGCTCATATTGAATCCATGAAACTAAAAGAGTAGCTTACTGGAGTAGAAAACACCATCAAATCTCGAAACCAAACTATCGATGGTCGCGCTGTTGTCATTGCTATGCAGGCCGCTGAGCTCACTCGTTTTCGTAAGTAGAATGCACGGCTGGTGAAAGAGAAGGAAGATGTTGCATCTAGCAAATTGGCGAGGAGATCAAGTATCTAAACAGCATGTTAGAGCTTACAAACTTGCGATCGAAGTACGATGATGTGATAAGCCAAATCGATGCCAGTGTGCTTCACCTTTTTACTAGTTATGTTATGAATAAAGGCAGCTTGAAATGCTTAGTAATAACTATTCCTAAATTCTTTTCGTGGTTTTGGAGGAGGTATTAGTCAGGCCTGAGGAGGCCAAGGATATGCCTTTTGAGGTGGAACTAATGGCTGCTTATCTTAGTCCTAAAGATATATACTTCTTGGCTACCTACAGAGAGATCCTTAGAGAAGAGTGGGAGAAGGAAGCCGTCGATGCTGCAGCGAAAGCTCGTGCTAACCCAAGCTCTTTGGATCAACACCAAACACTTGCTCATACTTCTTAAAAGTAGACAGCGAACATCCCCATATCCATAGCTATTATTTCATAAACCTCTCATGCCCATAAAACTTACATTGCCTTAGGTGAGCCACATCATTTTCTAGTTGTAGTAAGACCTTAGAGAAGGAGGCTGATGGTGAAGCCTTCGAAATAGAAGTCCATCGTCGAAACCCTTACTCAGGTATTTCTCTCATCTCTCCGGTGCTTTAAAAACTTCGATACACCAGAATCCTTTTCTAAACTGTGCACCTCTCTTTCCCAACTTATAGGTCAGCAACTTTCCTGCCTCCTCCTCATGTTATTCATAGTTCAGGACCTATTGTTATTTTCACTACTTCTACCGTTATCTCTGCAGCGACTTCTGGCATAGTTCCTCTCTCCAGCTCTTGGCCTGAGCTCAATTCCGACCAAATATAGGCATTACGAAATTTGGAGGATGTCTCAGCGTCTGTGGATGAAGAGTTGATTACCAGTGAGTCAAGGCCGATAGACAAGATGACCACACCAGAGAGACTAGAGGACGAAAAGAAGGGGCTGTAGGAAAAGAATGAAAAGGAGCAGAAGCATAGAATTCCCATTCCATACATTCAAGGTGTCGAAGGAGGGAAGTTTAGCCACTAGAAGATAAGAGGGTTCTGGTCGCTGCAAGAGGAGAGATCGATAAGGATAGCAGGAAGAAACTCTTGATTCTCCCTAGCAAAGGCGGTAAAGGCGGACAGAAAGGCAAAACGAACTCAGGATGAGCTTGAGCACCGGTGGAGTAGGGTACTCATTTTCTTTTTGTGTGTTTTTATGGTGTCAGAGTATGTATAAGTACATATTCTATGCGTAAAATCATTTTCCCTTGCTATAGCTTCAGTAACATCTATACTTTTGCCTTTTGATATACAAAAACAGGCTGGTATTTACGGCCCTCGTTGTTTCATATTGTACATAAAATGATATGAGTAACGAAAAAGATTAGTATTTCCACGGTAATCTCCTCTGTGTACTTTCAATATTTTATGTATTGTGCATGTTTATATTCTACTATGTATGTACATATATAATTGCTTGTCTCGCAATTTCCATATCATATAATACTGTGATGTGTGATATGATGTGATGTGTTTCTTTACCTTAATTACATGCATGTAAATGGTGTAAGTAGTGTAACTTGTAGTTGTTCAGTATACTACTTTAATAAGCTTTATTGTTCTATCTACTACTTTACGTATCTCTTTCGTGGTTGCCAAATCTCTCTGTATGGCATAACAGAACCATGGAGTGATTTTTATCCTGATCAAATGTTAATGTGTTGTGTGTCCCTCAGCTCATGGGGCTAGTTACTCCGAACACTTGATATGAAATCGGATGCTTTGGGTGGCTCTCTATTTTCCCACGGTCCAACATATACTGCATCTCCTATCTATTTGCCTTCCCAATGTGGTTGGAGCAACCCGGTTCTCAAAAGGCTAGGATCGATTTTCCCATCGATCCAGCTATTTGAGTCGATTTGATACCGTCGACTCAACGGTTTGCATAGATGAATGATGTTCCATTAGTTCAAGACGCGAAGTGACTTTACTGAAAAAATAAAGAGAAAGGCAAATCCTTCCTATTTATAATGCCCCTAGTATCCCTGGGTGGCTTATTTCAGATTAGGAAATACACAGATAAGTATTAAATAAAATTATGCCGCAGCGAATCACTGTTCCAAACATGGGGAATCAGTGAGCTTTAATGTTCCATATCCAAGTTTCTGGCCGATAATGTAGGGTCCTTCCCAATTTGGGTCAAGTGCTCCCATGCACTAGAAGATCCTTTTCAAGATAAGATCTTCCACTTTGAAGGTGCGGTTGCGAACTTTTGGTTTGACATGCCTCGCTACCCTCTTTTGGTGAGCAATAGTCATTAGTTCTGCTTCTTTCCACTTCTCATTGATTTGGTCAAGTGACTCGAGTAGAAGCTGCTTGTTTTCATTTTAATTGAAATGTCATCTCCGATGAGAGGGGACTTCCAGTTCCACTGGGATCATTGCTTTTGAACCATATGTCAAGGCGAATGGTAAGTGCCCTATCATAGATTTATGTATTGTTCTATAAGCCTATAGTGCAAGTGGAAGTTCACCTACCTAGTTTCCTTTAGCTTTTTCTAGTCGCTTCTTGATGGTGGACTTGATGATTTTTCTCACTACTTCCACTTGCCCATTTCCCTACGGGCCCGCTACCGCAGAAAAACTCTTCTTGTTCCGAAAACGATTGTAGAAGTCCTTGAATTCAGCACTCTCGAACTGAGTTCCGTTGTCTATGATGATTTTCTATGGTACTCCAAATCCACAATTAATATATTTTATTACAATGTTAATCACTTCGTTAATGGTAATGGTGGCGAGGGGTTCCTCTTTAACCCACTTGGTAAAGTAATCAACTGCAACGACGACATATTTGGCTCCTACTTTGGCCATTGCTAATACATCGATAAGATAGATTCCCCAGATTGCAAACGGCCAAGGGTGACCATTTGTGTAAATTCCGAGGATGGGGTTCTTATGATCTTTGAAAATCGCTGGCATCGATTATAGCACTTTATGTAGTCTACAACGTCTTGGTTGATTATGGGCCAGAAATATCCATAACGTAAAAGCTTCTTTTCTAGTGTCCGCCTCCCAATATCGTCGCTACAACTGCTTTTGTGGACTTCCATCAAAACCTTCTTGAATTGTTCTTTGGTTACACCCCTTAGGAGAGGGGTGGAGAAGCCTCTCATGTATAACACTCCATTTCATAACACCAACCGTAGTGTCTTTCGAAGGAGCTTCTTTCGTTCATTTCGGTTTTCGAGGAGTATTCCTTTGAGCAAATAAATCATTGTTAGCGTTATCCATGATTTTTTCTCTTCCATGGTCTCTAAAACCCAATCTACATCCATCTTATCTATGCTTGGAGCGGTTAACACTTCAAGTGGAACCAATCCCTTAGATTATGTCTCTTTGCAACTAGCTAGCTTGGCTAAGTATTCAGCCTTCATGTTTTATAGTGTTCAATGTCGTTGAGTAGTTCCCATACTTTTGACAAGTAGGAAGCGAGATTTTCCATTTTAGCTTGATATTCCCTCTTTACCTAACAAGTGACTAGTTAAGAGTCGTTGTAGATATTGTTAATCGACGAAATTTATATCGAATTAGAAAACCGTCGAAAAAATTAGAAATAAAAACAACCGCAAGCGTACGACGTACTATTAAAGTATGTGGCGAGTACGGGTCAATCCGCAGGGAATTGTGATTTTAAAAAATCTATTCAATCAAATTAAACCAAAGTTGAAGAGTGTGATTAGCTAGAAAATGAGAAAAATGTCAAAAAGAAAGTGATAAAAATATGAGAGTTAAATGGTAATTTATAGATAATTCCGCTCTCTAGAGCATATAGCTCAATAAATTATGAAATTATAAACTCTCTTTTTGGTCATAAGTGAATTTAAATGATGTGTTTATTATAAGTATGGCTGATTTGTGCTATTAATTAGCTCAACATAAGCCATCAAAGTATAACACAACCTTTAAACCACTTACTAACTCTAATGAAAATGACAACAAAGTTGAAAATGAAATCTATTTTTAAGTATGGCCTATTAACTATTAATTAGAAATATAGACCATCAAATTTGAATTTCAAATCACTTTCTTATGCCATAATCATATTTTGACGAAGAGGTATTTGTGTTAGTGATTGTTTAAACATAGCCTATTTGGTGTCAACAATATAGGCTATCAAACTCAAAATAAAAACAACAAATTAAACCACTTCAAGCATTGTCATTAAACACAAAAAGAGAGCTATAACTATAAAAATGTGGAAGCTACATGAGTAGAGGCTTTATTACCCCTAAATTGAAGGGATTAGATTCTCATACTTGGTATCAAAACAACAAATATAGCTTGCAACATGAAAGAAAAAGAAAAAGGAAAAAGAGAGCAAACTAAAGAAACAAAACTATTCTACTTGCATGAAAAATAAGTCTACACTACTAACATGAAAATTAATAAACAAAAGAAGCATGTAAAAGAAAGAGAGCACTAATTAACATTGCATAGAAAAAAGGAAAAATACATTAAGTAAAAATGGCTAAGTAGCCATGGAAAAGGGAAAGAGAACTTGTCTTTTATTTTGAGCCTAAACTAATTAAAGAGAGACTAACTAAGAAGAGAGATTACATGACACCTATGGGTATTTATACATGTATGAAACCCTAATTCATATTTTTGGGGAATGCCTAAAATGCCCTTGAGGTAGTGTGGCCACCAAGTAATCATTAGCATGTCATAATCCCCATTTAAGTGTGCGTGAAGCCATTAATTACATAAGCATGTGCATAAGCCTCTAATTTATACATTAAGGTGGTGGGTAGGTGGGGTCCTCCATGATCTACACTTTGAATTATTTTCATCTTCATTCCTTTGTGCTCTTTTTGTGCACGCATATCTTCTTCATGAAACAACTTGTAATTGAAATCACATTCATACAAAATAGTATGGAAATTTCTAATTAAATTATCTTAAGTTAATTTATGCACAAAAATGACTATTTTGCCTTGGATGAAGATGAATTTGTGACAGTTTGAAATTAATATGGATTTTGGTTAAAATAAGTTAAAATACCCAATGTGATCATTTATTTAAATTAATTAGAATAAGTATGATGGTAAAAATATGCACATTTATATGCATATCAAATAAGAGGTGTGGAGGAACAGAAGCAACAGTTTGTAACAGCGGCTGGAAATGTATTGAAGCAGTGCATAAAGGGTAAATAGATGCAAAATGAAACAGAAGAATAGAGGCACTGGAAAACACTATATGAAGAAAATGGAAATGTAAATTGAATAAAAAAAAATTCTTTTTTTGAAATGTGGCTGTGTTTTTTTTGTAGAAACTAGAAATGCAAATGCTAATTGTGAACAAAAAAAATGCATAAGAACAAAAACACACAACAAACAAACACACAATTTTTTTTGTTTTATTTGCAAATACACACACAATATAAAAAAACACACAAAAATCAAACAAAGAAAAATAATCCGAAGAATAGAAAATCAAAATCAAATAAATTCTCCGGCAACGGCGCCAAAAACTTGTTAATCGACTAATTTTCCATCGAGTTAGAAAATAGTCGAAAAATTTATAATAAAATTTATACCGCAAGCGCACGACGTACTATTGAAGTATCGTGGCGAGTACGGGTCGATCCGCAGGGAATTGTGATTTTAAAAATCTATTCAATCAAATTAAACCAAAGTTGAAGAGTGTGATTAGCTAGAAAATGAGAAAAATGTCCAAAAGAAAGTGATAAAAATATGAGATTAAAAGACAATTTAGAGATAATTCCGCTCTGTAGATAATATAGCTCAACAAATTATGAAATTATGATCTCTCTGTTTTGGTCATAAGTGAATTTAAATGATGTGTTTATTATAAGTATGGCTCATTTGTACTATTAATTAGCACAACATAAGCCATCAAACTATAACACAACCTTTAAACCACTTACCAACTCTAATGAAAATGACAACAAAGTTGAAAATGAAATTTATTTTAAGTATGCCCCATTAGCTATTAATTAGAAATATAGACCATCAAATTTGAATTTCAAATCACTTTCTTATGCCATAATCATATTTTGATAAGGAGGCATTTGTGTTAGTGATTGTTTAAACATAGCCTATTTAGTGTCAACAATATAGGCTACCAAATTCAAAATAAAAACAACAAATTAAACCATTTCAAGCATCGTCATTAAACACAAAAAGAGAGCTATAACTATCAAAATGTTTAAGCTACATGATAGGAGGCTTTATTACCACTAAATTGACGGGATTAGCCTCTCATATTTGTTATCAAAACAATAAATATAGCTTGCAACATGAAAGAAAAAAAGGAAAACGAGAGCAAAGTAAAGAAGCAAAACTATTCTACTTGCATAAATAATAAATCTACACTACTAACATGAAAATAAATAAACAAAAGAAGCATGTAAAAGAAAGAGAGCACTAATTAACATTGCATAGAAAAATGAAAAAATAGATAAAATAAAAAGGCTAAGTAGCCATGGAAAAGAAAACGAGAACTTGTCTTTTATTTTGAGCCTAAACTAATTAAAGAGAGACTAACTAAGAAGAGAGATTACATGAAACATATGGGTATTTATATATGTATGAAACCTTAATTAATATTTTTGGGGAATGCCCAAAATGCCCTTGAGATAGTGTGCCCACCAAGTAAGCAGTAGCATGTCATAATCCCTATTTAAGTGTACATGAAGCCATTAATTCTATAAGCATGTGCATGAGCCTCTAATTTGTACATTAAGGCAGTGGGTAGGCGGGGTCCTCCATGATCTTCACTTTGAATTATTTTCATCTTCATTCCTTTGTGCTCTTTTTGTGCATGCATATCTTCTTCATGAAACAAATTGTAATTGAAATCAAATTCATACAAAATAGTATGGAAATTTCTAATTAAATTTTCTCATGTTAATTTATGCATAAAAATGACTATTTTGCCCTTGGATGAAGATGAATTTGTGACAGTTTGGAACTAATATGGATTTTGGCTAAAACAAGTTAAAATACCCAATATGATCATTTATTTAAATTAATTAGAATAAGTATTATGGTGAAAATATGCACATCAAATAAGAGGTGTGGAGGAACATAAGCAAAGTTTGTAACAGAGAATGGAAATGTATTGAAGTAGTGCACAAAGGGTAAACAGATGCAAAATGAAACAAAAGAACAGATGCACTGGAAAACACTGTATGAAGAAAAAGGAAATGTAAATTGAATAAATAAAAAAAATCTTTTTTTGAAATAGGACTCTGTTTTCTTTGTAGAAACTAGAAATACAAATGCTAATTATGAACAAACAAAAATGCACAAGAACAAAAACACACAACAAACAAACATACAAATTTTTTTTGTTTTATTTGCAAATACACACACAAAATAAAAAACATACAAAAATCAAAAAAAGAAAAATAATCCGAAGAATAGAAAATCAAAATCAAATCAATTCCCCGGCAACGGCGCCAAAAATTTGTTAATCGACTAATTTTCTATCGAGTTAGAAAATAGTCGAAAAGTTTATAATAAAATTTATACCGCAAGTGCATGGCGTACTATTGAAGTACGTGGCGAGTACGGGACGATCCGTAGGGAATTGTGATTTTAAAAATCTATTAAATCAAATTAAACCAAAGTTGAAGAGTCTGATTAGCTAGAAAATGAGAAAAATGTCAAAAAGAAAGTGATAAAAACATGAGAGTTAAATGACAATTTAGAGATAATTCCGCTCTCTAGATCATATAGCTTAACAAATTATGAAATTATGATCTCTCATTTTTGGTCATAAGTGAATTTAAATGATGTGTTTATCATAAGTATGGCTCATTTATGCTATTAATTAGCTCAACATAAGCCATCAAACGATAACGTAACCTTTAAACCACTTACTAACTCTAATGAAAATGACAACAAAGTTGAAAATGAAATCTATTTTAAGTATGGCATATTAACTATTAATTAGAAATATAGACCATCAAATTTGAATTTCAAATCACTTGCTTACGCCATAATCATATTTTGGTGAAGAGGCATCTGTGTTAGTGATTGTTTAAACATAGCCTATTTGGTGTCAACAATGTAGGCTATCAAATTCAAAATAAAAACAATAAATTAAACCACTTCAAGCATTGTCATTAAACACAAAAGGAAAGCTATAACTATCAAAATGTTGAAGCTCAATGATTAGAGGCTTTATTACCCCTAAATTGAATGGATTAGCCCCTCATATTTGTTATCAAAACAACAAACATAGCATGCAACATGAAAGAAAAAGAAAAGGAAAAATAGAGCAAAGTAAAGAAACAAAACTATTCTACTTGCATGAAAAATAAACCTACACTACTAACATGAAAATAAATAAATTAAAGAAGCATGTAAAAGAAAGAGAGCACTAATTAACATTGCGTAGAAAAAAGGAAAAATACATAAAGTAAAAATGGCTAAGTAGCCATTGAAAAGAGAAAGAGAACTTGTCTTTTATTTTGAGCCTAAACTAATTAAACAGAGACTAACTAAGAAGAGAGATTACATGAAGCATATGTATATTTATACATGTATGAAATCCTAATTCATATTTTTGGGGAATGCCCAAAATGCCCTTGAGGTAGTGTGGCCAACAAGTAATCATTAGCATGTCATAATCTTCATTTAAGTGTATATGAAGCCATTAATTCCATAAGCATGTGCATAAGCCACTAATTTGTATATTAAAATGGTGGGTAGGTGGCATCCTCCATGATCTTCACTTTGAATTATTTTCAACTTCATTCCTTTGTGCTCATTTTGTGCATGCATATCTTTTTCATGAAACAACTTGTAATTGAAATCAAATTCATACAACATAGTATGGAAATTTCTAATTAAATTTTGTCAAGTTAATTTATGCACAAAAATGACAATTTTGCCCTTGGATGAAGATGAATTTGTGACAGTTTAGAATTAATATGGATTTTGGTTAAAACAAGTTAAAATACCCAATATGATGATTTATTTAAATTAATTAGAATAAGTATGGTGGTAAAAAGATGCACATTTATATGCACATCAACTAAGAGGTGTGGAGGAACAAAAGCAACAATTTGTAATAGAGAATGGAAATGTATTGAAGCAGTGCACAAAGGGTAAACATATGCAAAATGAAACAGAAGAACAGAGGCACTGGAAAACACTGTATGAAGAAAATGGAAATGTAAATTGAATAAATAAAAAATATTCCTTTTTTTGAAATGAGACTGTGTTTTTTTTTGTAGAAAATAGAAATGCAAATGCTAATTATGAACAAAAACAAATGCACACGAACTAAAACACACAACAAACAAACACACAATTTTTTTTGTTTTATTTGCAAATACACACAAAAAATAAAAAAAACACAAAAAACAAATAGAAGCAACAATATAGGCTATCAAATTCAAAATAAAAACAACAAACTAAACCACTTCAAGCATTGTCGTTAGATCGCAAAAAGAGAGCTATAACTATCAAAATGTTGAAGCTACATGATTAGAGGCTTTATTACCCCTAAACTGAAGGGATTAGCCTCTCATATTTGTTATCAAAACAACAAATATAGCTTGCAACATGAAAGAAAAAGAAAATTAAAAAGAGAGCAAAGTAAAGAAATAAAACTATTCTACTTGCATGAAATCTACACTACTAACATGAAAATAAATAAACAAAAGAAGCATGTAAAAGAAAGAGGGCTCTAATTAACATTGCATAGAAAAAAGGAAAAATACATAAAGTAAAAATGCTAAGTAGCCATGGAAAAGAGAAAGAGAACTTGTCTTTTATTTTGAGCCTAAACTAATTAAAGAGAGACTAACTAAGAAGAGAGATTACATGAAACATATGGGTATTTATATATGTATGAAACCCTAATTCATATTTTTGGAGAATGCCCAAATTGCCCTTGAGGTAGTTTGGCCACCAAGTAATCATTAGCATGTCATAATCCCCATTTAAATGTACATGAAGCCATTAATTCCATAAGCATGTGCATTACCCTCTAATTTGTACATTAAGGTGGTTGGTAGGTAGGGTCCTCCATGGTCTTCACTTTGAATTATTTTCATCTTTATTCCTTTGCGCTCTTTTTGTGCATGCATATCTTCTTCATGAAACAACTTGTAATTGAAATCAAATTCATACAAAATAGTATGGAAATTTCTAATTTATTTTTCTGAAGTAAATTTATGCACAAAAATGACTATTTTTCCCTTGAATGAAGATGAATTTGTAACAGTTTGGAATTAATATGGATTTTGGTTAAAACAATTTAAAATGCCTAATATGATCATTTATTTAAATTAATTAGAATAAGTATGGTGGTAAAAATATGCACATTTATATGCACATCAGATATCACTGCTTTTATTCCCATTTCCTTTACAATCTTCAATCCTGCTACCAGTGCCCCGTACTCTGCCATGTTATTAGTATAAGGGAATTCCAGTCTTGAGGCATAACAGATTGATTGTCCTTTGGGGGCCTTAAGCAGAAATCCCGCTCCCGAGTAGAATTCGTTTGACACACCATCAACGAACAGCTTCCATTGTGATACCACTTCCTCTTTCTCCTGCTCTTCTCCAACTCAAATAGTGAATTCCACGACGAAATCAGCTAATGCATGCTCGTTAATTGCCCTTCAAGGATGATAAGTCATATCATACTGGCTTAATTCAATATTTCACTTCAGAAGTCACCCTGAAGTCTCAGGTCGATACTGTTTCAAAGGTTGATCTGTCAACACTTTAACTAGATGAACTTGGAAATATGGTCGTAGTTTTCTTGATGCAATTAACAGGCACTAGGCTAATTTTTCTAATTTCAGATAGATTTTCTTGACTCTAGTGAATCGTTTACTGATGTAGTAAACATGTCGCTAGATCCTAGCTTCTTTGTGTACCAGTGCTATACTCGAAGTGTGAGTTTACACTTCCAAGTAGATGAATAGAGCTTCCTCGTCTACAAGATTAGATAGAACCAGTTGGGTCTCCATATGTCAAAATAATTTCTCAAAAGCTGTTTGGTAGGCCTGATTTCGTTCAAAAAATTTCTTACCCTTCTTCAATGCGTCAAAGAATGATATACACTTGTCTGTAGCTTTGGAACTAAATCGACTTAATGTTGTGACCTTTCCACTTAGATTCTGAAACTTCTTTTTTATTGTAAGGGCTGTGACGATTCGCAAGGTAGTAATTTGCTCGGAATTGGCTTCAAAGAACCTAAAATTTATGATGAAACCTAGAAATTTTGTAAAAGCTTAACTGAAAGAGCATTTCAGCAGGTTAAGCTTCATTCCATACTTTCGGATAATCTCAAACATTTTCGAGAGGTTTCCAAATGATTTCCAGACACACGTGATTTTACTAGAATGTCATCCATATAGACTACCACTGTTCGTCCAATCTGATCCTTGAACATTGTGTTCACCAACCGTTGATAAGTTACCTTGCGTTCTTCAGGCCAAATGGCATTACTCAGTAACAATACAATTCGAGGTCAAAGATGAAGCAGTTTTTCCACTTATTAGGTTCGTGCATTATAATCTGGTTATGTCCTAAGTGGGCGTCCATGAAAGAGAGTAGTTTGTGCCTGGTAGTTCCGTCCACGAGCTGGTCAATTCTTGGTAGTGGGAAGCTATCCTTTGGGAAAGCTTTATTCAATTCTAAGTTATTGACATGGGTCTGCCACTTCCTGTTTGATTTCTTGACTAGTACAGGGTTCGATACCTATTCAGGATATGTTGCATCACGAATAAAGCCGTTGGCCAACAGCTTATCCACTTCCTCCTTTAGTGTAGCGGATCGCTCTGGACCAAGATTGTGTCTCTACTTCCTCACTAGAGTGAACGTAGGTCAATATTGAGTGTGTGACATGCCATCTCCAGTGATATCCTACACATATCGGAATGCGTAAACACATCTAGGTTGGCATAAATAAATTTGATCAACTCTTGTTGCATTTTGATCCTAAGTTGTGACCCTATTTTTAAGATTTGAGTTGGGTCATCTATATTGGTAGGGATTGACATGTAATCTCTATCGATGCCGCCCATTCCTCCCCTGAGCTATTCTTTCTATCCATAACCTTGTCGAAATGGCTATGGTCCCTAAGCCAGCAATGGTTCTGTAATTGCTATGTTGATGGTTCATGAATGTAGAGAAACTTCCCTACAATCTTTCCCTTTTCCTTTCGTTTCGATTCACATAACTCAGTAATTTAACATTTTCCAGTGATGCTTTGATCTCCCTTTACAACTCCAACCCCATTCTTCATTAGGAATTTCATGGTAAGGCACCATGAAGCCAAAGCGATCCTAAAATTAGCAAGAGTCGATCGACCAAAGAAAGCATTGTAAGCTGACATTTCATCCACTGTCACGAAGGTTAGGATAAGGACTATCCTTCATTCTCCGTCTCCGAGCTCCATAAGAAGGTCTTCGTCTTGACTAGCTATCTTGTTTTCCTATAAAACCTAGACTTTCATTCGACAAGCAGAAATATCCTTCATGTTGATCTTTATCTGATCGAACGTATGTCGAAGCAAGATGTTAATTAAACTGCTACTATCCACTAGGACTCGGCATACAACTACCGATCCAATTCTGACTATCACTACCGTTGGGTTGAGAATATCAAGCCTCTACTCCTTCGGTGTCTTGGTTCTGAAATACTATGTCATCATTGAGTGTCCTTTGCTGTTTGGTAGGAGCGCCATTCTCAATTGCAAAATAAGCTTCTTTTGAAGCGTGCTTTAGTGAACTCACATATCACCATCTCGCCCAAAAATTTTTGTGTTGGGTGAGATCCGCCAAAAATAGTAATTATGACAAGTCTTTGATCAGTCTGCCAAGTTCCCTCTCTACTAGATCTAGCTTGATTTTCTTCATTGCTTGAAACTTGGGATCCAGTAGGCTAATCGAAATTTTGCAACTTCTTCATGTACTTCTAGAGCTCATTGTTCCTAATCAATTCCTATATTGGATCTTTTAGATGTCCGCACTTGTTTTGGTATATGCCTATGAGTCTCGCTGTAGCAGCAAAACTTCCCCGATTGCTTTTATCATTCAGATTCTTCCTTCCTATGAGGCTTGTTGTATTGCTCAGTTCCTTTGAGTTGCAAGGTAGATGTTCTCCAGGCTAACATTCATCGTCCTATACTCCTTGGGTCTCAGGTTCTTGATCCGCTTTCTATTCCCATCATGCCTACTAGTGTTATGGTTTTTTCTTTTCTGATTTCCATCTTTCTCGGCATTTCCTTTTGTGGCTTCAGAATTGTTTCTATCCTGGTTGAGTGCTACATTACTCTGAACTACCTCCTTTGGTTGCATAATGGTGGTCCTACAATGCGTCTGCCTCTTCCAATCTCAGATACCGACTCGCCTTTCATTTGAACTCCTTCATTGTGGTTAGTTGTTTCATCTTAATCCATCTTCCAAAGTATGTTTTCAGATGGATAGCTTGGACTAAATCCATGAATACCATATCTTCGTTAGGATTTCTCATTTCAGTAACCGCAGTATTAAATCGGTTCATAAAGGTTTATAGCAACTCATTTGGTCCTTGGAAAAGGCTAGATAAAGACATTACATCTTTTGGCTATGCCATGTAAAGTCTGAACTATTCTAAGAATTTCTTTGCCAACTCATCGAAGGTAGAAATTGATCTTGGTGTGAGTCTGATAAACTATATAGAAGCAATACCTTCCAAGAAGATAGGGAAACATATACAGCAAACAACATCCCGAGCTCTATCCATATGCTAACTGCACTTGTATAAGTGTTGTTTAGGGTCACTCGTCCTATTGTAAGATAGCATAGTGGGCATTGTAAACTTCTTGGGGTACATGTTCTTTAGAATGTATTCAGTAAATAGAGTTTGGCTTGGTGAAAAAACCAAAACGTCCTTCCTACCTTTACTTTCTTCCATCAAGCGCTTGACCATGTCCACAATGAATGCCACACTGGTCCGGTAATCCAAAGGTTGATTGTAAGGGGCTACCCCAAGCGCGTGACTCTGCAAATGGCCGTGGTTTTCCAACTAAGCCTAGTTCTCCATTCTTCGAGAGAACCACTCCTATAGAATTCCATTGGTGAACGGTTGGCTTTATAGTGGCTATTTGAAATTCCTTAACGACATTTTTCTTGCCTATGTCAACATTCGATTCCATTCCTTTAGCATCAAGTTGCATGTCATCTTCAGAATCGGAGAGAAGCATTACAATATTCCCTTATGGAGACATCACTCCAAGGTTGGGGTTTGCGGCAGGTTGCCCTCCAATAAGAGGGGTACTTCCATTACCTTCAATAATGTTTCCAGTTGCTCCACCAACTATCTCCTTTTGCTTTTTCTTGCCATCCCCCCTATTCAAGCCCGAGACAGAGGAATTCTCCTGTTATATAGCATCGGCAGTTTTTGGCCTAGTCCTTGGGGCAGTTAGTGGATGTAGCGATAGTAGAGCATCAATCTTATCCATAAGATCCTTCTATCTGTCAGGCATCTTTTGGTTAAGTTGATTAACCATTTTGTTAAGCTGTCCTTTGGTCACAACATCATATTGAGCGGAAGCACCTGATGCTAGGTTTCTAGCATTAACTTATGTTCGATGATTGTTAGCATTATTTATTTCCATTTGTTGGAGATTGGCATCGTCAACACCAATTGTTGTCTCAATAGGTCTACCAGATGTTTTCTTCCTCCTAGGATCCATTAGAATAGAAAATATCTAACCTTCTTCAAGAAAATTATCCTGATCTAACCTCTGGATCTATCCAACCCAAAGTAGATAGCCAGATCCAAGCTTGGGTTCTTTGTTTTCAATGGAAGCACCAAAATGTTAGCCCAAAAAATGGATAACCACCCTGAATTATGATGTGAAATCACCGGCCCTGTTAGAACAGAGCAAATATGATTGAAAATAGCAGAAAAGTAAATGAGACGTAGAGATTTTTATAGTGGTTCGGTTGTTAATTATGCCTACGTCCACTTTGTAGCTTTGCTTATTGATATGATCTTGATTAAATAAGATTACAAGGTGATTGAGAAAGAATTAGTTACAAGTACAAGGGTTAGACTAATTCCAGTCCTTGAATTGCCTAGAGTAGCTGCCTTGGTGACTATGGTGTAGAGGAAAGAATTGAAGAATGGATGAAGATCACGCGTAGAGATAGCAGAATCCAGATTCTTTCTTGGTTGCTCCATGGTATGTATTTATAAGATAGTAGTCATACTGGATCAGAAACCCGCTACCAAAGAAATCCAGAGATTAGTCAAAGATAACATAAAAATAACAAGACGACTTGAATTAACAACTAAACTCAATACCGAGTTAAGGCCTTAACTCGGTGCTGAGTTTAACCCTTAGCCAATCTTTGGCTCAAACTTCTTTTCTTGTACTCCTTTGTTAGTTTAGATGTTCATCCTGTCATTTTGTAGATTCTTGATTAATTTTGATTGTTGTTCTTCCATGACTTGGATTATCCTACCATTTGAACCGTCATGTCTTTATTATATATAATAGACGCTCAGGAACTCTATGAAACTTCATGAATATGTATAGAAGACTTGGGGAACACTTGGAAAAAGTATAAAGATGCCAAGCCTTAGTATTTTAAGTCAGTATCGTGTCAAGGGTGTTAACTCAAGCCGAGTTAAGGACTTAACCCGTTTTGGGTTCTAAATTTTCTTGAGTTCTTCCTTTAGTTTTTCTTAGTGTCTTTGTCAAATTTTAGGGCGTTTTCTCTTGGTACAGACCTTTTAACTCTTAATTTTTTTTGCTTGGATAAAAATCCAGTTATAGGCTTGAAAGAGACTTAAGGAATGCCTATTCGAAGCTCAAAGAAGCCATGGATGTAGTTGACCACCAATAACAATATAATGTTAGGTTGTGCATTGAGTTGGATGTTGTGAACTCCAAAGTGACCGAGCTATAGTAGACATTGAAGGTGGTTGAAGGGCTTTATGGGATTTTTTTTATGAAGATGAGATTAAGGATTTGAAAAAGACTATAGATATGTTCCTTTAGGCTGCAAAACAATATGAAGAAAAGGAGGACGTTGGAAAAGAAAGGTAGTCGAGAGACTTAGTTTGGCTGTGGCCCATGCTCCTCCTGTAAGCATGGCGCTATGTCAGTGGATGAATGGAAAACGAAATTATAGGTGCACCACTGCGGTAAGTTTAAAGAGTATGAGGATTATTACAAGCGACAGTCTAAGTGGTAAGGGCCAAGGTGCTCCTCCGTACAAAGAGGAAGGGTTGGAAATTGGATGCTCTCAAAAATTTTGATGGCTTTTCTAGAGACTCCAAAAGAACAAGGGTTGAACTAATGGAAATTTTGAAGAAAAAAAATAAGAGAGGTCGTTGTGCTCTAGATCAACGAACTTGAAGATCTATTGCGAGATGCTCAGGCTGGCCTCAACGCCACATTAGAACCTGCTAAGGTGCCTAGACATGATCGAATTGTTGATTTTGCACAAAATTCAAAAAAGAGAAGGTCAAAGACAAGTGGGGCAGAACACTTTGCAATGTGCAATAGACATTTTTAGTTATTTCCACTTTTCACTTGATTTGAACTTCCTTTGCAATAAAGAAGAGTTCTTGATGACTATGGCGGACCCAATAGACCCGTGGACCGATGCTAACTATGATCCAAAGAAGACCTTTCATGTTAGAATGGACCAGCCTTTAGCTTGCATGCCGCAAATTACGTGTTTTATGGTCAGTGAAGTATTTGACGAACCATATTTTTTGTACGAAGATTTTGTAAGGAAACATCCTTTTGTAAGCAACTATAAGCATTTTTTGAGCTTCAGATTGATTGAAATTAATTTTAATTTTATTTATTTACTTTTTTGTTTTCAGCCTTACACCACTATACAATGTACGGAGGTAGCTAACATGAAGGAGAAACTCAAGTATGCTCCGATTCGAATTACATAATTGGAGGGACTATTGAAAGATGTCGACGGCGCATGTAATGCTTTTATGAAGATAAGACCAAGGTACTAAATATCAAAGTGGAAGAGTTTTTTCTTCAGGTTGCTAAGCAAACTAGTGCAGAAAATGATCTATCGCGTCTTTGGCTCCCGATGTAGAATGAGATCTGGTGATGTTCCTTCTCCTCCATTGGGGGCCAATCCCAATGTTGTTTTCCAATGGAGGGAGAAATTGAATAATTATTAAGTGGCCAAATTCCACAAGTTGAAGGCGTAGTACAAAAAGGGCACACTTTTGGCTCCTCGGGCGTGTGGCGGTTTTAGTCATCGTCCTGTAGTGGGTGATTGTAGACATCATCGTTGTGAAAGAATTTTAATCGATGATTCCTCAAAGGATGAGTTAAGATCATAGCATTTTTTTAATATGAGCCAAAGGTTTGAACTTATCTTTTTTATGTAATGTTGTGTGATGATAACTTTTTCCTTACTTGTGCATATGAATGCAGGAGATATGTAAACATGTATGGGTCTCAGTGGGTATAAGTAAACCTCATTAAATATAAATAGATTTTATTTTTTAATGTTTACCTGGCAAGCTTTAAGTATTTTTTGGAGTTGTACTTGATTTGCAGTTGTATCGCATTCCATGCATGGTCTTTTCTTTCCATTATTGATTAATTCTTTGCGCAGTTCTAGTTTTTTGAACTTAGGCATCGATTCCATGCTTTGTCATATGCTTGACATGGTCTCCCTGTTACTTTGGGTTGGACTATATTTTGGCTGTGAAGCTAGGTCACGTATTGTACTACCTTTCAATTCATTTACATGGTTTTTTATACCAATTTAGTCCGTCTACTAATCTTATGTCTTGTGTAACCGTTTGGCTGAGAAGCCGGGTTGTATACAATACAACCTAATATTATTAATTACGTTGGTGAAATTAATACAAAAAGCTTTTTATATTGGTACGGACTATCCAAAATCCCTACGTTCGATTCACCGTATTGCTAATTTTCATAATAGTTACAATATTTGTCATTTTGAGATAGAGATAATATTTCTTATACAAAGCAAGGTCTAAAATGCTTTGAATTCCAAGTTCTTAGAATTAAATTCCCACCTGGCCTCGAGAGTGGTAAGGCCCATTAGTTAAGGCTTCCCCTGCCATTGAAGGATCTTTCCAATTCAGAACCAAGGATCCATCCCCTGGGTCCTTAGTGTTAGTTATCAATTTGCATTGTACTAGGTCGCCCTTGTAGAAATTTCTTTCTATGAGCCTAGTATTGTAATTTTTCACCATCCTCTGTTGGTATGTGGTGGATCAAATAGCCGTCTCATCTCTTCTTCTCTTGAATGAGGTCGAGGGAAGCCCTTTTTATCTCTTTGTTCTGATTTGTCACATACGATACTCTTATGTGTGATGGAATCTTTGTTCAATTGGGAGCATTGCTTCATAGCCATAGGTAAGGGAGAAGGGTGTATTGTCGATTGGGGATCTAGGTGAGGTCCTGTAGGCCTAAAATACTAGGGGTAACTCTCACTACGCCATAGATGGCCTTTCGCAACATTTTTGCAAGGTGTTGCTAGGTAAAATGTTGCGATAGCTATACAATTTTGGTTCTACTGCAACGTTGAATTTTTGATGTTTCCTTAGCCATAAAAATGTGTTGCTCTAGCTAAACAAGTGTAATTGATGCAACATTTTTTTATAGTGTTGCTGTAGCAGACCTTTGCATATCTTTCGCGTCGATCCGCGCCAATCTACCATGGCAAATCCTACGTTGGAGAACGTGATATCTCATCAATCCGAACACCACTCCTCGATCTTTTAGAGACGCGAAGAAAAAAAGTCCCCGCAAATAACTTTTTATTTTCATTCTTCTCTGTCTTCTTACAAAGGTTCAAGCGAACATTCTTAATTTGGGGTTCAGCGATTTCGGTTCGATTAGGGCTTCGATTTAGGGGTTCAAGCTTTGTTCAGCGATTTCGCTTCGATTTGGGGGTTCAAGCATTAATCACATCACTTTAGGGCCTCAATTTCGATTTTGAGGTGTAACACTCTCTCCCATCACTTTAGCGTTTCAATTTAAACTACTTTAAACTCTTAATTCGGCCTGAATTAACAGTTCGACTTGTCTAGGTTTCCTCTTGTTCGACACACACACAAATTTTATCTTTTTATGTTAAAATACTCATATTCATGATTGTAGTGATGGATAGCAAAAACATTTGGATAGAACTTCCAAAGTTTAGTGAAGGATATATTAGCGGGATAAGAGCCTTTATACAAAACGGTTTTTCTAAATTGGCCGTAGGCGATGAAATGACGTGCCCATGCAAGAATTGTAAAAATAGAGAGTGGCGTCGTCCAGATATAATTTATGATCATCTCATCTGCAATGGTCCATCTCCATTGTATGTGAAGTGGATTTGTGAGGTTTCTCACCTAAATTTTGGAAGGAGTGATGAAGATATAGACTGTGATGCTGGTGATTTTGGAGATAATCTAGGTGAAATGTTGCACCGTACTCGTGGAAATATGCAGAACTGTGAAGATGAGAATTCTGATGCACCAAATGCCGATGCTAAAAGATTTTATCGCCTTGTCGAAGATGGAAAGCAGCCATTATATTCTGGCTGTTCAAAATTTTTGAGATTAAGTTTTATAATCAGGCTTTATTCTTTAAAATGTGTACATGGAGTTACAGAGTCTGCAGTTGAGGATATACTAGAGTTGATGAGAGAGGCCTTTCCACAGGCCCACATACCTTTATCTTTTAGAGCCGCGAAGAAAATCATTAAAGATTTAGGTCTTGATTACAAAAAAATACACGCATGTCCAAACGATTGCATGCTCTATTGGGCAGAAAATGAAGATAAAGATGTCTGTAACTCTTATGGTATTTCGAGGTGGGAAGAGGAACAGAAAGGCACCCGTGACAATGATTCAGAGAAGTTGATTCACAAAGTCCCGGCAAAAGTAATGCATTACTTTCCGCTAAAACCAAGGCTGCAAAGGCTGCTTATATGCAAGGAGTTTTCACAACTTATGAGATGGCATTCTGTGGGCCGAAAAAAGGACGGAAAACTTAGACATCCAGCTGATAGCGAGACTTGGAAGGCGATGGATGCTATGTATCCTGATTTTTCATCAGAAAATATAAATATCAGATTGGGTGTAGCCTCTGATGGATTCAATCCTTTTCGTACAATGAGTATAACTTACAGTACATGGCCAATTGTATTAGTTAACTACAACCTTCAACCTTGGTTGTGCATGAAGCCCGAAAATCTAAATCTTTCAACACTCATCTCCGGTCCAGAGTCTCCAAAGAATAAAATTAATGTATATATGCAGCCTCTAATTGAAGAGTTGAAAGAATTATGGGATCTAGGCATAGAAACTTATGATGCCTTTACTGATCAAAAATTCATGTTACGTGCAAGTGTGTGTGGACCATTAGCGATTTTCTGGGGTATGCAATGTTATCCGGTTGGAGCACAAAGGGTAAATTGGGTTGTCATGTACGCCATTATGAGACTTCTTCAATGTACTTGAAACATAGTAAAAAAATGTGCTACATGAATCAAAGAAAATTTCTGGATCCAAAACACAAGTGGAGGTTTGATAAGAGGAGGTCAGTGGTGAAGTTGAAATAGGACAGATTCCGAGAAATTTATCAGGAACAGACATTGAAGAACTATTGCGTGACATTGAAAATAATTTTGGGAAGAAAAAGGATTCCCCTTTCAAAAAGAAGTCAATATTTTTTAATTTACCGTATTGGAGCCATATTTTATTGCGACATCACCTTGATGTTATGCATATAGAGAAAAACATATGCGAAAACATACTTGGTACTTTGCTAAATATTAGTGGCAAGTCAAAAGACCATTTGAATGCTCGTTTTGATTTACAGGAAATAGGCATCAGGAAGGTCCTGCATCCCGTTCTATCAAATGACAGCGAACACTTTGAGATTAGGGCTGCCATATTGACATGACGAATAAAGAAAAAGAAATATTTTTCTCAGTACTGGAGAATGTTAAATTGCCATACGGTTGTGCAGCCAATATCAGTCGGTATGTTCACACGAAGGAAAGGAAAATCTCAGGGTACAAGACCCATGATGCTCAATTTCTACTTCACTACTTGTTGCAATTTGCTGTGAAAAAAACACTGAAGCTTGAGGTTGCATTGCCTCTGATAAGATTTGGTGCATTCTTAAGAGGTCTTTGGGGCAAAGTAATTGATTTGTAAGATGTGAAGAGGCAACAACAAGAAATTGTCGAAATTATTTGCCAATTTGAGATGACATTTCCACCGGCTTTCTTTGACATAATTTCACTTGACGGTTCACTTGTGCAAGGAAGTTGAATACGGTGGACATGTGCACGTTCGATGTATGTTTTCGATTGAGCGTTATCTAGCTAAACTCAAATCTTATGTGCGCAACAGATCTAAACCGGAGGGTTCCATAGCCGAAGGTTACTTGGCAGAAGAATGCTTGACATTCTGCTCAAGATTCTTAAGTGGTGGTGATGCAGTACCTAAATTTGAAAGTTGTCCATAAAATATGGAATATGCTATTGGTACAAGAAGAAATAAAGACGGAAAAGCTATTCATCTAAAAGAATCTTAGTGGATGGCATGTCATCGGTACATTCTATTCAATTGTGGTAACGAGGAAATAGATAATTTAAAAGAGTAAGTTTTTATGTTCTAATTTTATTCTAGCAAGTACTAAAGAATTAGAATATTTCTTTATTGATACTAATACCATCATAATTATTATAAGGAACATCGAGCTTTAATTGATGGTCATGCAATATCGAGAAGATATAAAAGAGAGAGAGCACATACTGAAGAATTCTGGAAATGGCTGAAGGATGAGGTTGGGAAAAAAGAGGACATTTCGAAAGAGCTAGAAGTGCTTGCAGTGGGCCCTAATCGGACAGCTAGGAAATTTAGTGGATATGTTATTAATGGATACAGATTTCATACAAAATACAGAGATGCTAAGTGTAAAACACAGAATAGTGGTGTATTCTTGACTGCCTTGACCACTAGCTTTGCAAGTTCAAAAGATCAAAATCCATTGGCTGGTAATGTTAGTTACTACGGAGCAATTGAAGAAATACTAGAAATTGATTATTAGGGAGAAATTTCAGTGGTTTTATTTAAGTGTTTTTGGTACCAAGAAGAGAAAGATTTGCATGGGATGACTCGAGTTAATTTTAATAGATTGTGCCAGAAATCTGATCCGTATGTTATGGCTTCACAAGTACAACAAGTATTTTATGTACAAGATCCAAGTGATACGGCAATTTATAATGTTGTCAAGAAATTTCCGAGGGACTGGTGTGAAGTCGAAAATGAAAATGAAGATGATCCAGTTTTACATGATATTCAATGTGGTAATGGAATAGAAAATCAAGTTAGTGATGTTAGGTGGTATAGAGATGATGTCCCGGCAACACAGATCCTCATTCCGCCTAGCATAGAGGAAACTTCCTCTTGATTTGTATGTAGCAATATCAAGTGACTTCTATTTATGTATTGGTTCTTAATTAAGGGACGACTTCTGTATCTGTTGATTTTCATAATTAATTTACTACTTTTTAGTTACTTGACTGCTTGTAACTTATTCTGATTTTATGTGATCCCTTGATGTTTCTAGTGCTTTATGTAGCTGCATACACATATGTACTTAATATACTTGCCCATTTTATTATTTCATATCTTGCTTCCAATGTAAACTCACCATTCTATATCCATTTTGTATAGGATAGGGAAACTCATGCAGCTCACATTTCATCACAAGGGTGCATTTCAGAAGGCACAATATGTTGGTGGAACCAATACTGTGGTAAAGAGGGTTGATCCTGACTACTTCTCATACACAGTGCTCATGGAGTTTGTGAAGGATGACCTTCAATACACCGAAATAGGAGGAATTTATATGAGAAATGGTGAGAAGGGTGGGTGGAAGTTAGTGACGAATGATGTGGACCTCTCCGAATTAGTCAAAGGAGTTAACAGTGGTGGCAACTTGGATTTTTATATCGACAACGTTGTCGATACTGCAATTGAGCCATTGAAGAAAATGCAACCGCATGTAATCATGTGGCCAAGGCAGAATCTGGTTACAGGTATATATAAATGGATAGTTAATATCATTTACAGATTGTGATATTTTGATATAGAAAAAAAAATTATTGTGATATTTTGATTATAACATTTAAAGATTATGATTATATTATCATTGTATTGTTGCAGCTACAAAACCAGTGAAACGACAGTACGTGACGGCTCATCAACTACAACAGAACCAAGAAAACAAGAAGTTAGCTGAAGTCAACAGTCCTCGGAAGTCAGCACGGCTGAATAGCAATGCAACTGTGAATCTAAAGTTAGGTGAGGTGAACAGTCCTCGGCAGTCGACACGGCTGAATAATCCAGAACCCAACGATGCAACCGTGAATCTAAAGTTAGCTGAGGTGAAAAGTACTCGGAAGACGGCACGGCTGAATATTCCAAAACCCAGCAATGCAACCGAGAATCTAAAGTTAGCTGAGGTGAGGAGTCCTCGGAAGTCGACACGGCTGAATAATCAGAACCCGACAATGCAACCGTGAATCTAAAGTTGGCTGATCAGGTAAATCCTCAAAAGATGACACAGAAAAAAACCAAAAATCAGCGATTCAACAGTGAATCTGAACTCATCAAGTGTTAAGAGGAAGTTGGAATCACGTTTACCAACATCGGAAGAAGAAGATATGGATGAAAATGGCATGCAGGTTTGAAGAATTCTTATTATGATGATCTTATTGTAATTTGAATATTTTGTACCACTCTTGCAGCATACTTACTATGATGTTTCTGTTTATTATATACTTGCAGGATGTTCATCTACCACCTCCACCACCTCCAAATGAGTATTCTACACCTCCACTATCTCTAAAAGATTATGAAGTACAGAGAGCTGCTAAGATGATGATGAACCTAAAAGATTATGAAGTACATAGAGCTGCTAATGTGATAAGGAACAATGAAGTTCTTGCTTCTTTAGGTGTGCCTGCAATTTCAGCTGAACTGAGAAATGCGAACAAAAAAAAAGATAAAGGAAAAGAAAAGATGCAAGAGGATGTGGATAGTGATCGGGAATATAATCCGGACCATGAGGAGCATAGTGAAGATGATACTTCACAAAGTCCAAGAAAGGTGTGTGATTGCTACATATCTTATTTTTTCTGCTTATGAAGATAATAACTATAAAATCCAATCTTATTTCCTACTTATATATACAATTTAGAGAACTAAAAAAGTTGAGAAGCCCAAGCCTGTTAGTGGACCACAAACTCGTTCAGCTTGTGGTATCGCAATGGAAAAGGAAAAGTTGAGAAGCACAAGCCCAAGCCTGGTAGTAAGTTCAACCGAGAAGGATGTTGAACGAAAAGGAACAATGGCTGATTATTTGGCTCTGCGGGAACGACAAAAGAAAAATGCTGCAAAAGCTAGTACAAGTGGTATGGCAAATGAGTATGTTGCGAAGAATGTCTTGCCAGACATTGAAAGTGCAGGTACTGAATTGATGTGATAATAATATTTAATTTTACAATAGGATTAATATTTAAGTACCGAATTTACATTATGATTTATGTTATTATTTGACGGGACTTTTCATTTTAATTAAAGGTGAAGTTCCTAAAAGACTCAGAGGTCACACAAAGATGTTTAATGTTCATACAAGGGCGAATGACAAAAGAGTTGTAATTATGATGAACCATTGGTTCCAACCTATTTCAAATGATGACAAAGTAATATCTGAACTTAGCAACTTTTTAGGAACATTGAAAAGGTCTGTTCCACTTACGTATAAATCTTGGTCGGATATTCCTGAAAAGTTGAAGAAATCTCTATGGGATTATGATAAGGTAATCTATTATTAACTATAATGTTGCTGAATTTTACTTTAATAAGTAATATTGATCTATTAACTATAATGTAGCTGAATTTTGATTTTTTATTCTTTTTTATCTTTGATTTATATTTAAGCAACGGTATATTATTCCGGATGAATGTGAAAACTGGGTGTTGAAGTCTATTCGTGACTGTTGGAGGGGGTACAAGAGTCGCATAAAAACAGCTCATTATAAAGCTTATAAGACCGATGAGTAGAGGCTAGATAACAAGCCGGACAACATCCCAGTGGAAGATTTTAAAGTGCTCTTGAGGTATTAGGCAGATGATGAGATTCGGGTATACGTACATATTATTTATTTCGCAAGATAAACGGGTACTTTTTTTTGTGAGATAAACGAGTACTTTGTTTTTTGTGTATTTTTTAGCAAAAAGCGCTGAAAAATTCTGATAGTCGTATCAAGACACACACACCGTTGGTCCAAAGTCATTCACCCAGCTTCGTCATAAGATGGTATGTGATACTTTACATTTTTGACTGAAGAGAGTGTATGTAAAATTGTTTATTGAACTTGTATCAGGAGACACCATCCGATGCAGCACTTTTTCTTAAAAGTCGTAAGAGAACAGATGGACGTGAGTATGTGTCTAATCCTCAAGTAATGAATTATAAACTTGTAAGCAATAATTCTGTTTTGTAATAATTTTGTTCGGTTTTGCACATGCTGCACATTGTTCATGTCTTGCTCATGTGCATGTATGCTCATGTCCTTGAAACTATCCTTGAAACACTTGTTGAACCTGAGTTTCGCAAACGTACTAATGGCATAGATGTTCGCTTTGGAAATTGTAATTGAGTATATTGTGAGATTAAGAATTTTGATCCCTCGGCCATTTTTTTCCTTTTCTAGTCGAATGAAGAGGACTTGCTTTTGCGTTTGGCTAGAAATGACACAAAAACTGGAAACGAAGAAATGAATTTGGTTAAAGGGATTACTGACATGGTTTATATAAAAATATATGTCTATAGTAATACATGTATGTGCATAAATAAAATGAATGGCCGTTTGAAGCCTCAGAATCCAGTTGACGAAGCCATAGCTAGCTGTCGATGGAATTGTTTTCCATTTTTTACTAGTATATATGTTAAAAATTGTTTTCTAATTACATGCACATAAACAAATTGTTTTCCAAAATGTGGCTTTCTCTGCATTTGCTGTACACAATCCATATGTAAGCATTTGCTGCATTCTCTACATTTACTGCAGGGTAATTTTGATGTGGCTTTATTTTGTAGGACTTAGCTCAAAAGGCAATGGCCGGTGGAGAAGGAGGAAATACTGTTGAAACAGTAATTTCGAATGGAAAATCACAGGGTCGTCCTTTTCTTATAGGGAGGCGTGCAAAGTGTGCAAAACAATCAACCGAGGCTCTAACAAATGCTTACGTACATGACTTAAGGCAAAGGCTTGTCGAAGAAATGGAAGCACAACTAGATTCCAAGGTAAATCAGAAGGTACAAGAGAATTTGGCTAGGGTGCTTAAGAAATTAGGTGATGCCAACCCGTAGATGAACATCAATGTAGAAGATCTAACTTCAACAATCATGTCCAGTGAGACTGATAATCTGACTGGAGGCACCAGCTCTTAAGTCTCATTTATGAATTGTTATGTGTACCAGATATTTTGGGGTAGCTTTGTAGTATTTAGAGGTAACTGGATATTTTAGGGTAACTGACATGAATTGTGATGTGTACTGCTATATGAATTGTTATCTGTACTGTGTATTATGCAAGTGTTTTATGTGATATTGTATTGTGTATTATGCAAGTGTTCTATGTGATATTGTACTGTTCTATGTGCTCTTAGTGTCTCTTCAGTATAGTGTTGCAGTAGCTTCAGTATAGTGCTGTAGTAGCTTCAGTATAGTGCTGTAGTAGCTTCAGAATAGTGTTGCAGTAGCTTCATAATAGTATTTCCATCGGGTTATAAATGTTGCTTAAAATAATGTTGCAATAGTCATTCAAAGTGTTGCCATAGGGATGGACCCAGTTGGGTCGTGGGCCCCACATTGTGGGCCCCACAGGATGTGGGCCCCACAACTTCAGAAAGTTATTATCTATAGCAACATTTTTGGAATGTTGCTACAGATACCTATGGGGGTTTCCATAGACCCAAAGAGGGTTCTATTGCAACAATATTACTTATGTTGCCTTAGATAGTCAAAATGTTGCCTTTGAGGTCTAAGGCAACGGCAAAAATTGCATCACCCTAAAAGTGTTGCCATAGACCTATGACAACATTTTTCGGGCCTAAGCCAACATTTTTTTGTGTTGCAGAAGGCCATTTATGGCGTATTGTCTTCTACTCGCTTGCTTTTTGCCTTCTATAGTACCTTCTTGACCAGCCATTCAATAGTTTTGTCGGCTACTTTGACTTGCCCGTTTGTCTGTTAATGTGAGATAGAAAAGAAGCTTTTTATTATCCCATTCCTCTCATAAAGTTCTGTAAACTCCTTACTCTAAAATTGGGTTCCATTATCAAAGATTATCTTATGTGGGATTATAAACCTTGTGATTATGTTTCTCAAACACTAACTATTTTCTTCATGGTAGTAGTGGCAAAGGGTTTTAATTCTACCTACTTCGTGAAGTAATCTATGCCACCATGATGTACTTCTCTGCTCCCTTTGACATATGAAGCAATCATGTTAGGTATGTTCCCTATGCATCGACTAGCCATACGCTAGCCAGTGGAATGAGATCGTGGGATGTTTTTTGGAATATTTGCAAATTTTTAACATTTATTGCACCTCCTTATATATTCTTGCATGCCCAGAAGTGTTGTGGGGTAGCAATACTTATGCCTTAAAATTTTCTTGCTAACTTTACTCCTCCAGATCGATCCTTGCATTTCCCTTCATGTACTTCTCCCAAGATTCGTACTCCTTCTTTATAAACGCGTTCTATGATAAGTGGTGGAGTATCCTCTCCTATATAATATAACATAAAAGAAGGAAAAGTACAGAGCCTACTATCTTATTTTATGGGCTTCGTTCTTGTTTGGAGGCAGAAATCTGTTTATCAAGAATTGTTTGGTAGGAGTTATCCATGATTCTTCCTCCACTTTTCGAAGGATGAGCCTGATTGGGGACTACTCTTGACTTTCTACTATTCCTTAATTTTGGCTTCTTTGATGGTAGCTTGTTGGGCTCAAGTTAGGATCGATATTTGATTAGCTTTGGTGATGCTTGGTTTAATCTAATGCCCAATTACAACGTATTTCATATCATTTGCTACTTATGCTAGTGAGTTTGGCTAATGAATCAGAAGAAGAGTTGTTCTCATGTGGAATTTTCTCTATATTAAACTAACTGGTATAATAATGTTTTAGATAGTTCCACGTATTTAGCTAAGGTTGGCTCTTTGGCTTGGAAACTACGTTGCACTTGGTTCACAACTAATTGGGAATCACTGTGGATTTTAATATGGGTTGTCTTCATTACCTGAGCCATTCTTAAGCTTGCGAGGAGAGCTTCGTATTCTACGACGTTACTGGTAACTTTAAACCCAAGCTACACAGCCCCATATAATTTTTGCCCATCTGGAATGATCGATACATACTCGATTCTAGCCCCCTGGCTCATGCTCCATCCATAAATAATCGCCAAAACTATGGATCAGGTGCTTCTTGCTTATGTTGTGGTTCTTTGATCAAAGTGCATTCTACAATGAAGTCTGCTAGTGCCCTCCCTTTGATTTCTTTTCTGAGACAATAAGAGATATCATATTGGTTGAGCTACATTGCCCATTATAGTAGACCCGATGTCTCTGGCTTCTATTGTATTTTCTTTAACCGTTTGTTAATGAGGACATTGATGGGAATTACTTGGCAGTATAGGTGATGTTTCCATGCTATTAGAAGCAAGTTGTAAGCTAGCTTTTCCATAATCGAGTAATTGAGCTCTGCTCCTCACATGCATTTTCTTGTGGCCTTTGGGTCACCTCATCTTCTCGAACCACTACAGCACGAACAGTTTTATCGGTTTTTATAAGATAAGGGTACTGATTAGATGGTCCTTCAGAATTTGGAATGCGGCTTTGCATCCTTGGTCCACTCGAGATTATATCCTACCATCATTTGATCGAAGAATGATATAATTTTGTCTATTGCCTTGGAAATAAACCTGCTTAGACCAGCTACCCTACCATTTAGACTCATTGCATCTTTCATTTTTTAAGGACTCCTATGTTCCTTATGGCCTTAATCTATTTCAGGTTTGGTTCAATGCCGTGAGCGTTGACTCGATATTCTAGAAACTTTCCAAAACTAAATAGTAAAAGTGCATTTCAAGGAATTCAGCTTCCTAATATACTACCTTCGGGCCGCTAATGTTTCTTCTATATCATGCACATGACTTGAAGCTTCTTTTGATTTGACTTGCATGTCGTCCACATATACTTTGACGTTTTTGCCAAGTTGATCTGAAAACATTATTGCTATCCTTTGGTAGGTTGCTCCAGCGTTTTGGAGTCCGAACGACATGACTTTATAGCAGTGTAAGCCATTGTCCATCACAAATATGTTATGCTCCTGATCTATATCTCAAACATGGCTATTTGGTTGTAACCTATGCATGCATCCAATGGTTAGTTGTTCATGGCCATTAGTTATGTCCAGCAATTGATCGACTCTGGGTAAAGGAAAACTATCCTTCGACCATGCTCTGTTAAGGTCGGTATAATCTATACAAATTCTCCACTTCCCATTAACCTTCTTTACAAGAACAGGGATCGCAATCCACTTCAGGTAATATACTTCCCTAATAAACTCATTCTCTTTCAGCTTCTTAACTTCTTTGTGTAGAGCATTATACCTTTCTTGATCCAAGGTCTTGCACATCTGCCTAATTAGGTGAGCATCGGGATCTATGTTGAGTGCGTGGAAAATGATAGCTAGATCTATTCATATCATTTTTGAGTGTATTTACGTGAAAATGTCCTTTGATCTTTCAACGAAAAGTGCTAATTCCGCTCTAACTTCTTCACTGAGGTTCCTTCCAATCATGAGACACTTTGAAGCAACTTTAGGGTCTACCTGTACATCTTCAAGATCATCTAACGACTTCAAATCACTCCTTGTTTCCCTGAACCTTGGACTTATCTCACTTTCTTCCTTTACAAGCTAGGATGCAGTGGAGGAGGCTACTTCTGAACATCTCTAGAAAAATACTATGCGTAAATTAAGTTATATTTGTCGGTACCGACCATATGCATATACTCCATCATTTTCTTCCTTACTGATGTTGTTGTCATAGATTGACCTGTTTCAACTTATCTTGGTACTTTATACATATGTTGTTCTAGGAACTAGCTTGACTTCCTTTTCATTACTATCATCACCATGGTTAGTAAAAGAAACGACAGAGTTTCCTAAACAATTTCATTGCTAGAATTATGGTTTACGATATATAATTCCCTAGTTAATAGTTGTTCTCCTCTTATCGACCCTATCCTGACAGGGGAGTCAAACTTCATGAGTGGATCATTTTGAGAAATAACTGCCCCTATATGAATCAATGCAGGTATTACCAGGAATGCATTATACTATGACAGTTGATCGACAATCAGGAAGCTCACATAGAATGATTTTTGGAGTTGTGCAGTTCCAGCGATATGAAATAAGCAGGCTACTCCAACTATAGTGGTTGCGGTATTGTAAAGCCATTGATATGCTTGGGGCTTAGCTTCAATATCTCCATTAGAAGTTTTATTTGGTCAAATGAGGATTTGAAGATGACATTGATAGAAATCCTAGACTCCATGAAGACTTTTTTCATGGTGTAGTTTGAGATTTTCACCATGCTAATGAGTGGATTCTAATAGGAAGACAACTCCAGTGCATAAGCTGCGGTGATGACTATGTACTGTATCGGTTTTTGTTTTACATGGAACATGGTCCTCTTCTCTACTTTTCTTTCTTGCACATATTGCTCCAGTGCTTTCTTACTCTTTCATACAAGGAGTGGTCTTCCATGAATTAAGGCTATAAGATTTAAGGTTTTCCTTCTAGGTTCTCGTTTGGATCCAAAGTGAGATTCTTGGTTCTTTCTCTATTATTTTCCTTCTAGTGGTCGCCTATGTATTCTTTTTGGATCAGTCTCTTAATCTCATTTCTCTAGTGTCAGCAATTATCTATATGTGGACCATCTGGCCTATGGAAGCAGCGGTAGGCTCCTCCTCTTTTGTTTTGGTTTCTTTTCTTTATTTGGGACGTTGTAAACTAATTCAATCTTGGATATCTCATAGCTCTAACAAGGTGTGTGAGTAAGGGGAGTTCTTACTGTGAAGTTAAATTCTCTTTGTCACTTCACGGGTGGATGGTACCCTTCTGCCTCTCTTTTCTTCTCATTATGGAAAATATAAACTCTCTCAGTTTGTGCTGCAGACCCAACTTCTTCCATTCTGATGTGTCATGGACTCTATAAAAACCTTCTTGTTGTGACATAGCTTCTTGCTATTCTTTACCCACATGGCAGTATCTCTTATTATTCCAGCATGCGTTGCCATCAACAGTCTTCCTCACAAGTTACCTCCATCTAAAACACCTCAGATTTGAACCATTTTACGAAGTTATGCAAGCTCTTGTTCTCTCCCTGCTTAATGTGGGACATTGTGTTTACATCTAGGGAAGCTTTCCTTCTAGAATTGAATTCTCTTAGAAAATCCACAGTTAACGGCTGCCAAGAATGAACCTCTTTTGGTCCTTACGTCCTAAACCACTTGGAAACTATGCTGACCAGATACATTACAAAAAGCTTTCATCTGTCCATCCTTCATTATTTTTTGATATCCATGTGATTCTCAAAAATACAAACATGATCATATGAGTTTGTATTCCATTAAACTTATCAGTCGATGAGGCTTTGAAATTGTCGAAAAAGTCTGCTTCTATGGCGCTTTCACCAAATGTGGACTATATTATTCTATCAGCACGGTTTTTCCAACTACTCTATAGGAGCCTTTAATTGGTGGATCTCATCCTCTTTAGCTTCTATCTGGATGATCCATCTTTACCGAGTAAAGTAACATTATCGTCATTAGGTGTAGTTTCACGCCTGCTTCTTTTGCAGTAAGGGGTAAATGTTGGCAGATTTTGATTTTAACTGAGGATTGACCTTGATTTGGCATCTGTTTTTTAACCAACGTTATTGTTCTTACTTCTAAATTGCCAACGTCACTCATACGCTGCATAGTCAGTGCAATCAGTGAATGATGGGGTGAGTTGTGGAATGCTGAGGGGAGATCGGCTTCGGGGTAGGATTTTAGGGTGGGGTTCTCTTTAGTCCATCCATATGTTGGTTTAATTGGTTTGTGAAGGCTTGAGTGGCTACTTGGATAGGTAATGAGGTAGGCTCTCTAGAGGCACTGCCTCATGTTTGGTTATGCAGGCGAGGAGTTAATTTTTTGCATTTTTGAGGTAACGTAAAGTTAATCCTAATGAAGTGGAGTATGGAATCTGTGGGATTCATGGTACTATATTGGTGTCGAAATGAAATGTAAGTAAATTTTACTAGAGAGGGAAATTGACCTACTTTTAGCAACAAAAATATTAATGAGATTTTTCGTCTTGGAAACATTCAAGTAGTTTTATGAAATAATCATAATGTCGAACACTTTCTTAATCACAGTGCTAAACACTTTCTTCATTATGAATCAACAAAATTAAGTAAATCAATATTTCCTTTAAGGAGAGCAACTATGCTGTGTTAATGCTTACACATTTACGAGAGGGAGATATTTGAAGTATTAAAAATCGGTTCGTTATCTCGATTCAAGCACAGACAAAATTAAAATAGTAAAATAAAGTACTAAAAACAAAACAAAACGCACATAGAGAATTTACATGGTTTGAATCTTAAAGAATCCTATGTTAGTGGATACACTTTCTTCTCTCTTGATTCTTAGTACAAAATACAATGGCAAAGAGTACAATTTTTTGATTCGTGTGTCCAAAAAGAGTAAAATAAATTCTCCTCCCTTTCTGCTATGGTATCCTATCCACTTATAGCACAGACATACAAGTGGATTGCCATTGTCATCCTTCTGTTCTTTTAATTTTGACCCTTGGATCACGCCTTGTGTCAATTATCCATCTTGCTTGCTTGATATGCAAAAATTGCAAATGTGACCCTTGGTGGGAAGCTGCAATTTTAGCGGTTGTATTTTGAACCTTGGTGGGAAGTTTTTAAATTGAAGCGGGAAAATCCAAATTTGAATATACCAATAAATTCTAATTCCTTAAGGCTATCGGCTTATGGACTAGACATATGTATATATGGAGCTGCATTGAGAAATTGTCTTTTATTTTTTGGAAGAACTGCTTTATTTTTACTAGCACACCAAAATTATACCACAGTGAATAATTTAATAAGTTCTGCGCCTTCCTAATGCTCGAGATGCTATTTCATATGGGATTCGAACTATATCAGTCCTACAAGAGTTGTATAGTTCTACCTAATTTAAAATATTTGCAACACATAGTATTGAGGACATCTAAGGTTGAATGGTATGACTTGGTAATGGGAAACTTCACTTTTGTTTTGTGCATGAAAAGGGGAGTGCTCGATTTTTTTTAAGGGTGAGAACACCCGGGGTGATAACATATTCGGTCTATCCAGGTTAGGGTAGGCCGGTCTTGGATAGCAGTGGATCCAGGCGAGCTCCTCGGTACATTTTTCTAGAGGTGTACTATGATGGGCGGTACCACAATAGCTAAGTCATTGTATGGGATCCATTCTTTAACACGAGCCTTTACGGTTTTGTTTATAGAGCCTAGTATGCTGGAATTTAATTAGTATAACAATTTCGGCTATTTGAATAAGTATTTGTTATTAGACACTATTATAATATCACTAGATTTTCAATAAAATGTTTTAGTTATCGTGAGGGAAAAACCCATCGTGTTTATGTGTGAGGCGATCTTACGAGATATATTTTTTTCAAAAGATTTTGACAACTCTAATAATTCAAATTGAGTGTGTTTTCTCATGCTAGTTTTCCAGACTGACTCGGGTGTTATTTTATTATAATGCTCAAGTCGGACCGAGTACTACAGATTCAAGATAGGATGCTATGGAGCTCAGGAGACGAGCTGGATGATAGAGACGTATTCCCGTACTTGACTATATTTTTTCGCTGTATGAGGATAGGTTATTATAACTGTCCAGATTGATGTATTGATTGTTGTACTCTGATGATTGTGAGTATAAAACAGTTACAGATTCTTTATAAAAATATGTTATTATATTTTATATTTTGTTCCGCTATGATTGTGAGATTCTGTGTATTGTTGTTCTTATTTCTTCTATCTTTTCTTCTTCACCGCTAAAGATTCGTATTTCCATTCAGTTTGAGTCGAACCGATGTGAATTATGCTCCACTCAAAGGGTACGGAGATACGGGCCTTTACATTTAGTATTAGAGATGAAGGTTAAGTGAGAACCTTGGCCCTGGTAGGGATTACTCATTAGAGATAGGGTCAGTAGTACCATAGAATGAGTTTATGTGTATTGATAAATTTGAGCGCGTATTTGTTAGTGAGTATAAAATGGTTTTATATCGTGTTGATTTATCCTTTGAGTGGTATATAAATTCCGGTCAAGTAGTGGGACACGACGACATCTATAGCATTTTTTAAACACTTAAACACGATTAACTGACACAATATTTTTTTGAAGGGGGAAACTGAAATAATTTTACCCAAAATATATTTTGATATAAAAGGAATAATTTTCTAGAAATTGTTATAGTAGATTGATATGTTTGGTTATTATTATATAACCAAAATAATATATTAAAACTTGGAATATTGTATAAAAACCAAATTAGATTGTATAAGAATGGATTATACATGTGAATTAAAAATAAAAATGGATTCAAACCAGAAATTGGAAAATTAAATCCCGGAGATTTTTGGAAATGTATTCCAAAGTATTTTGAAATAAATAATAGCAATAATATTTTGGAGATATTTTTGTAAGAAAATTGTTTTAAATGTGTTTTGGAAGGAATAGCACTGAACTCAATTCGGTCGTTGGAAAATAGTCCCAGTGATGACTGTGCTGCATCATCAGTATTCATTATCGAGTTTTTAAGTGACGGATTGCTACCATAGTAATTGATATGGAGATTTTTGGTGAAAACAAGTGTTGTCATGGAAATTCTGAAGGGTAATTATTTTGGAATGGAACCAAGTGAAGTTTGAAAATCCAAGAAAGTGGTTGGTTAAACAAAAAAGAGTGTGTGTGCGTGTGTGTGTCTATATATACACACACCCACACTCACACCAGGTGTTTAAAAATTCTGGAATCCCATGGAAGATGATATTTACAAGTAGGGAAGTGTAAAAAATTGAAGTTGGAATAAAATTTAAAGTGAGAAAGTTAAAATGGAATTCAACTTAAGCTAAATTGGATAAATTAAATTTTAGAAATTTAATTAACTAGATTTGAATTGAGTTAATATTGTGTACTAATGAAATGGGAGTTAACTTAAGCGAAGTAATTGAAATATATAATGAAATTGGATGAAATAAAAATAAATTTGTTTAGAGTGAAATTTAATTTAAGTATGAATAACTCGACTATGTTTTCGAAATGTTGGTCAAAGGAACTGAAATTTAAATAAAATGGTGAATGGGATTTGAATCACATGGAATTGAATTAAATATGTAAATGTGAATTATAAAGTGACTATGTAACGTTCCCAATTTTTAAGCTAAATTTAAATTGATAATTAATTTGATTTTTGAAATTAAATTATGGATTAATTTGGTATTTTCCAAATTAAACAAATATTTGTTTATTAATATGAATATGATTTTAAAAATAGAATTTCTAATTGGAAATTCAGAAATAAATGTTTGAAATAACATATTGGATTTGAAACTCAAATATAAGTGTTTTTAAATAAATTGGATTCAAAACTTTACATTTTGGAATTTATAGAAACTTGTTTTCTAATTTTAATAAATATAAACATATGTGTTTTGAAAATTTTGTTCAAATTTAATATAGGAAATTTTCAAAAAGTTATTTGAAAGTAAAACTCTATATTTTAATAATGGAGAAAAATTCATTTTGTATTTATAATATGATGATTTCAAAGTTATATTTTAAGAAACTAATGATTTTTGTGTATAATTTGATTCTAAATCATATTCTTTAAAAAGCTATATCAATATAAATAATGTTATATGTATGTATATATACACATTTAAATATATAATAAATTAAGTTTAAAATAGTATTGGTTATAAAGATTAGAAAATTTTCTTTTAAAATTTTAGTATGTAAATGTATAAAAGTATAAATAACAAAAATATAATATATACATTTATGAAATATTAATAAGTGAAAGGGTTAAAACATAATTTATAAATAAAATAAAGAAAAGGATTTAAATATAAATCTACTTAAATTTAACAAGTGTAAATTTTTTAAAAATCATGTTGTGACAAATGTTTAATAAGTAGGATATAAACTTACAAGTGTTATTAAAGAGAACAAGTGGCAAAACAATTTTTCTTTCTCTTAAATTTTAAAATATGAAAAACATATACATAAGTTTAAAAAAAAGAAGGAGCTAGGCACTTAATCTCAATTTAAACTTCAAACTTGAGAAACAAATCAGGAATTAAAATCTGAAACGACAAACAAAAGTAAGGAAAAGCAAAAGAAGATCAGAAACTTGAAGTCAAAGAAAAAAAGAAAGCAAAAACAAAAACAAATCAAAAATCTATTTTCAATTCTTCAACCTGGAAGCCAAGACTCAAAAACAAACATCTTCAACCTGAGGAGATGAAGATCAAAACAAAATTCTAGTCAGAAGCCTGAAAATCTTAAAATGCAAAGATCAAAAATCAAGTGCTAATCAACATCAAGGTTTCGATTTTTCAAAATCTAACACATCTGAAAGCAAGCTTCAGATTCAAGTTCAAAGCTGAAGCAATCAAAGCAAAAACTCAAAAGCCTGAAACAAAACAAGATCTGAAGCAATCAAGTACAACCTGACTTGATCCAGGGCAAAGCAAATCAAATAATCAAGTAAAGTTTCAAGGCAAACATAGAAAACAGAGATAAAGCAATCAAATATCAAATTTCCAGGATTTAAAAAAAAACAATTCCAGTCCTCTATCTTTATATCCAAGTGAGCAAACTCCTCTTTATTAGACCTTAACCTTAAATATCTTGATGATCTTTGAAGTGTGATGTGAAATATGTTGAATGATAATATGGATTGCTTGCATGTTGTAAATGTATATGGGTGTATGTATCCGCATGTCTCTGTTTATAAGCAACGGGATTTAAAAGCCTGTTTAAAAAGAAAATTCAAAAAAATATCACATCTCAGATCTTTTTGAGTTATGATCCCTAAAAAAGGAATGACTATAACGATGTAATACAAATCTTAAAAATAGTTTCAGATAATTATATTGAGTAATTATTTTTAAAATAAATATTTACGGTAATAACCAAATATAAGAAAAAAAATCAAAGGCCTGGAATTCACGATTTGAATTTATAATCTGATTCGTATTAAAATTTATGAATTTTAATAATCTAATCTAAAATTTTAAACTAGGAATTTATTAAAAATGTCAAGATGAACTAAAATCGAGTTTTTGGAAATTTCTGATAAACGAAATAGAGGGGGGTCTCGGAATCATGGTCAAAGAAGGTCAGGAATCACCGTAAAAATGGGGGTAGATTTTATTAATAGTCAGAGTGGCTAGTCGGCGTTGATTTAGGGTTCTGGAGCAACTTTTGATCGACGCAAAATTTAAGGCTAGTTCGTCAACATCATTGCACCGGCTTGAATCGCTCCGGTGGGAATTGAATCAAGGGAGTTTGACGAAGCTCTAGTCAAAAGGGCATGATCGATGGAGGCTAGACATATCTGCATGTCTCTGTTTATAAACAATAGGTTTTAAAGCCTGTTTAAAAAGAAAATTCAAAAAAATCTCACATCTCACATCTTTTTGAGTTATGATCCTTAAAGAAGGAATGACTATAACAATGTAATACAAATCTTAAAAATAGTTTCAGATAATTATATAGAGTAATTATTTTTAAACTAAAGATTTACAGTAATAACCAAATATAAGAAAAAAATCTAAGGTCTGGAAATCATGATTTGAATTTATAATCTAATTCATATTACAAATTTATGAATTTTAATAATCTAATCTAAATTTTTAAACTTGGGATTTATTAAAAATGTCTAGATGAACTGAAATCGAGTTTTTGGAAATTTCTGATGAACGGAATGGAGGGGGGTCTCGGAATCATGGTTATAGATAGCTCAGAGGTTATGGATCATCGTAAAAATGGGGGTATATTTTATTAATGGTCAGAGTGGCTAGTCGGCGTTTATTTAGGGTTCTGGAGAAACTTTTGGTCGACGCAAAATTTAAGGCTACTCCATCAACATCATTGCACCGGCTTGAATCGCTCCAGTGGGAATTGAATCAGAGGAGTTTTACGAAGCTCTGGTCAAATGGGAGTGATCGATGGTGGCTGGAATCATCGGCGAGGGGTTGGTTTTGTTGATTGGATTGGTCCCAGGAAGAAGCAGTGGGCTCGATAATGTTTGATTTTGAATTCGATGTTGTTAAGGCGACCTGGTTGTCGAAAGGCTCGGGCAGGTCATCGATGACCTAACTGCGATGAAGGTGATGGTCGGAAGCATGGCAAGAAACTGCACACGTGCACGCGTGGATGCAAGTGTTTAAGTTTGGGAAGGAGAGGTGTTGCTCGGTGTCAACTCGAAGTAGTTTTGGGAATTTCTCGAAGTAATCGGGTCTGCATATTTTCTCGAGGCTGGGTTCGGGGCTTTAATGCTTTGGCCTGCGTTTTTGGAAATGATAACAGATTTTAAATTAAAGATAAAACTGTCTTAAAAGTTTTAAGTTTAATCTAGGATTAATTAATTTTCTAATCAATGCTTTTCAAATAAAACTTGTTTTATTCAAGTTAGAAACTTAGTTAAACCAAGTTTAAAAGAGTTTAATATAAATAAATTTAGTTTGTGATTAAGAAAAGGATTAAAGGACTGATTGCTTAATGAAGGTAATTGAATGATAATTACTTAAATCTAATTAATTAAGGATTAATTAATTAATGGATAAATTAATTAACACGATTTATTGGAGGATAATTAAGTAATTAAAAATTAATTACTTAATAATTGAAGATTAATTGATTTAAAGATTAATTATTTTGACGTAATTAAAAGTTGATTAATTAGTTTGTTACTAAAGGCTAATTAATGTTAAGTAATTAAAGGTGATTAATTACTTAGAGATAATTACTTAGTTAAAAGTAATTATCTAATGTTTTATGATTGATAAATCAAATAATTAATGATTTATTAATATTAGTGATTATGGATAATCACTTATTATCCTTAAGGATAATTAACTGAATGATAATTAATTAATTGTTAATTAATGTAATTAATTAAGGATAATTAAAGAATAATTAAATAACTAAGGGTTAATTATTCAATAATTAAAGGCTAATTAATTTACTAATTATTAATTAATTAAATGATTAAAGATTAGTTAATTAAGATGGGTTGTAATTAATTAATATTAATTAACCAGGATTTGCAGTTTATTCATAAGTAATTAATCTGATTTTAATTAAGCGGAAAATTTATAGATCTTACTTATGGATGTTTGGATTCTATCGAATATTAAATGGTTTGTAATCCCCGATATGTTATGCTTTGTGCTATGAATTGTTTTGGTGAGATCTATGATGAATGTAATTATTTATCTGTGATAAATTTATATTATTTATCTGTGAATCTGTAAATAGAGATAAGCGTTATACGAATATACCGCTTATTGATATTGATATGATTGAATCTGTGATGATTGATGATGTTACACTATTGTGTTAAACCCATGAACTAAACCTCACACACATTTCTTAACACCCTTAACACCCTTCTTTGAGACGTACGAGCTCAGAGGTTATGTAGTTGATGGTTACTAGTGATACATTACCAATTTGGTAATGTGGCATTCGAAGTGTTGCTGATCATTTGTTGATCAAAACATGGCTTCGTGAAAAGCGTAATTTGTCGACGAGACTTCATCGAGCCTCACAACCCGATAATGGTCGAAACAGGAATTGTGGCAGCAAGGTTATTTGGATGTAGCGCCCTTGAGGGTATGTCCATTTCCTTCTGGATTATAAGTGGTATCATGGTATGGAGCCCAGATACTTAACTTTGTGGTTGCTGCAAAACTTGTTGCTTTGTGGTTGTTGGTTGATAGGCGCGTCGGATAAAGGTTGGTAACGACCGGGGGGTGGCATACTCGTGTTAGTAGTTACCAAGTTACAAAGGTAACCCAGCCTTGTGTAGCAGAGATCCGATTAGGTTCTCGGGGACGTCCCTCCAGAGGCTTCCATTTTGTGTGGAAAGTTCCTTTGCCTGACCATTTGTTGGAAATCCAAAGAAACAATACGCGCCCGGTACGGTTTTAGTTGTTTAACCTTCCATGAAATGTGGCGGTATCCTGCTATTCAACATGGTAGCGATAGTAGGCATTAGTCGGATTTCAACGGTTGAATCTGCGGCATTCGAGTACAAGTGAAGTACGGGTATCAATTTTCGAACGCTGAAATTTGGGTCGTGACAGACTATATAACTATAAGTTATAAAATTTGAATTGGATTAGAAATAATATCGAATTGAAGTAAATATAAATTTGGAGTAGTGAAATTATTGTACAACCATAAAGTATAAATTTTGAATAGAATAAAATTTAAGTAGAAATTATTGGGAGTGTGAATAAATGAGTTATGTATCTTATAACAATTTGGAATTAATGAATGAAAGTATGCCTAAGCTATAAAGCGAGGTATCAAATTGAGTTAATAATAAAATATGAGTATACTCGAGTATAAGATTGATGGAAATTTGGAAAATAAGTTGTGTAACTTATAAAATTAAAAAGTGAAATAGAACAACCAAAATAAAAATGGTGTGATATTTTAAAGTGAAGAAGTAAAATCCAAAATTGAAATATAAAAGGAATTTGAAGTTGATTTTTGAAATAAAATCGGATATGGAATTATAAAATGACAGTGAGCTAATTATATAATTAATTAGTTGGTTGAATACAAAATTGGAACTTGGCTTGATTGAATAAAATTGGATTGTGAATTAAAAGTGAATATTGGAATTGGAGCTTGAGTCATAAATAAAATTTGACGTAATTATAAGTGAATTAAATAAAATTGGAAATGTGGTCGAATAAAATAGAAATGGATGGGAATAGTAATGACTTAAGTTTTAAATAAATTCGGTTTAAAGTGTAAATATATGGAACATGGCCTTGGATACAAATTAAATAAATTCGAGAATGAATTCGAGTATGGAATTAAAATTAAAAGTGGATTGGATGAATGAACTAATTAATTATTTAGTAAAATGGAATGAAATAGGATTGGATGAGAATCAACCTGAAAATGCAAATGCATTATGGAGTAATAAACTTAAGTTATAGAGTTGAAATAATTTGCAATAAATAAATTAACTTGAGTTAATATTTTTGATGGAAGCTTGGCTCGGATAAAATCTATGAAATGGTTATTTAATGAAGTAGCATGGAATGGTTCCGAGCCAAATAAAATGGATTTGAATAAAATGAATGCGGATATGAATACAATGTAAATAAATTGATTGAGAGTCAATTTGAAACAGAATATAATTGAATAAAAATCGATTTGGAATCAATTTAAAGTGGTTATAAACTGAAATGGTTTATTTATAAAATGAATACCACTGAATTTGCATGAGAAAAACCGGTGTTTGATGAAAAGAGAAGTAAACGAAATTCTATGAATAACTAGAATGTGAATTAATTGATTTTTTTTAATCAATTGGGAATGGAATGGGTTAGTTTGGTATATGAATTGAATGCAATAAATTTGGTTGTAAATCATTTGGAATTGAATGAAATGATTTATGGATCGATTGGATGTAATTATATTAGTATCGTTACCTTAAATTGCTTATAATATATGTTTGGCATGATGAGTTATGAAGTTTATGTGTTTTAGCTTTTTAAATAAGTGAAATGTTGATGAATTTCATATTTTGGTACGTATATGTTTAAATTTAGTAAGTACAGGTACCCGGAGGCGATTTGGCAAGATTTTGTCACGCAAATTGCATAAAAAATAAGCCGCATGCTTAAAAATGCTAATATAAGGTACGTTTTCGGATTAAATGCCGCAAATGACATAAATATTGTTATATACTGTGTTTTCCAACCTTGTGGGTCGATGTATATATTTTCATCTCTCTTGTCATATTGCAAAAGGCTCCCTGTACAAGGGAGACTCTGCCAAAAAAATTTGAAATTTTCGGGCGTTAGAAAATTTTCAAAATTTTTGGAAAAATTTTGTTAACGACAATTTGATTTTGAATTGTAATTGGAATAAAGGGTTTTGTAATTAGAATTGAGAATTAAATTGTTTGGTTGGAAATAAAGATTGGAAAAGTGAAATATCGAGTTTTAACTAAGTGGGTTTTGTTAAGTTAATGGGTTTGGAGCATTTTCCTGCCATAGCAATTTCGGGGAGAACAAGGTTATCACCAACCTATGCTCTGATACCAACTGTGACGACCCGACTTCCTACTACCAGAAAGACGTATCATCATAAAGAAAGAAAGGGATGAGAAAATAGAAAAGATAGAAAAGAAAGAACAACAACATCAGAATCTCTCAGCGGAAAGGAACAAAATATAATATATCACATAAATACTTTAAAATTTTACATATATCAGAGTTATACAGATCATACATCACATACTAGAAAGTTATAAACACCTGTCTAGTTAATACAACTCAATACAATACAACTCCAATAATATGACTCAAACAAAATGACTCAGAGATACCAACACAGCGGAACACCATATACATACATATATTTACAACGTAGAAGCCTCCTGCTCCATTGCTCCTCCAGAATTCGTCAAATCTAACCTGAATCCCTTGGCTACCCGTAAAAATTTGGGTACTCGAGAGTTTATGAAAACAAAATAAACTCCGGGTCAGACATGGGTCTGGTATGAGTAAATGGGTTAAAGTTGTTTAACTTGAAAACATTTGTAAATAAAGGTATCACGTAAGACTCCCCACAAATAAATACGGGTAAGTTTTTACCTTACGCTAACCAAAACATTTCATAGGAAATCCAGTGATATTATAATAGTGTCTAGGGTTTTCAAGTAAATAGAAAATAGCCGAAATTGTTACATGATTAAATTCCAGCTACTAGCCACAAAAGTGGGTAATACAAATCAAAACCGTAGGGTCTCGTAGGGAAAATGGATTTCCAACAATGGCAGGGCTACTGGGGTACCGCCCGTCACAGTCTGGGGCCTAGATCACCGTACCGAGGATTACTCCCTTCATCCCCTGCAACACAAGGCCGGAACCATTCCTTACTGAACAGTCCCGAACAAGATAAACCCCGTGGTTGGCGCGACCAACCACTCACTAAGCCGAAATATATATAAGGGACATCTAGACAGGGGAAATATCTTGTCCTGCTTGGGCATGACCCACCTAACCTTGCTGCATCTCCCCTGTTTTAGCCATTCTCGGTTGATGAGGCTTGAGGCTGCGATTACCTTATAGAACATATTTCTTAGAATGCTCATCGTCCGCCTGACGATGTGCTGAAAGCATTCAATCCATACAAGTTCGTTCCGGGTTCGAACGAAACCGAAGGCATTATCTCGTCACACTCATTTTGGAATCACCCTCAGAGTCAACGACGATAACCCTTGCATTCTGAATACACCATCTCGAACTTCATTTCAGGATTCACGACCTAACGTTTAAATTGGATCGATGTGGTTTTCGGAGAATCAAATTTGATTCTTCCGATCCCGGTCTCATTGAACCCAAACGCCATTTTAAGGGCCAAGTTGTCTAATTAACTTAAACAGTTTAAATAATTTAAATTTAACAACTGAATTAACGTAGCATTTATCATAGATAAAACATATACAAGCATCATAGATATAACATAACATATCACAGAGCAACAGAATATCATCACATAAATATCACATTCAGATATTCAACATAACAACCCATAAGCAGTCATCTTAGGTCTTATTTGTAATTAATTCAATTTAGAATTAACTACTTGAGAGTTAACCTCTTAACTCTGTTTAATATCATTAATCAATTACTTATTTTATTTCAAATTGTTTAATTAATGATTTCTTAATTAGTTATTTAGTCCAGTTACATAATTATTTAATTTCACATTATCATTTACTTAATTACTCCTTAATCCAGTTATGTACTTTAATTAATCATTTAATTAATGGTCTTAATTATTAATCAACTTAATTACCTATTTATTAACTGCTAGTTACTTCCCTAACCCTTTACTTATTTTTAATTAAATTACTCGATTAATTAACTACTAATCGTTCATAAATTGACTCAAGTAGTTAATTGCAATTTTATCAATTATTTATAATCTATGCTAATTATAATTTTAGGAGTAATTGTTCTTAATTTCTTACTAAACTAATTAAATGTTCAACTTAATGAAACATTTAAAAGTCTTCTCTTAAATTTTGAAAACCAATTATAATATTAATTCCAAACTTAATTATTAGATAACCATATATTTAATGTATACTTAATTTGTTACCCTAATTCATATATTAACTTAATTAACTAATTTAAACTTCTTAATTACAAATTAATTAAATAAGAATCAAGAATCTTAACTTTAAACTAAACACTTATTAACTAAAAATGTTTAAACGTTAATTAAATCAAATCACGTATCTTTAATTGACTGCTAAATTAAGATATTCATGTAAGTTGAAAACATTTTCAGCAATAACTTTATTTTTACTTTGAGCTAATACAGTTTAGTAACCAGGTTTGTTTCGCTTAATCTCTGAAACAATACCCGAGAAAAAACTTACAACACACGAGAAAGAACCCGAGTTTCCCATCCAACCTTCCCGAGTCTCTTCCCCCCCCGAACTCATTCTCCCTCTCTCTCTCTCCCTGTTTCTTCCCTTCTTCTCATTTTTTTTTATAACTAACTGTAGAAACCACTACGTAAACGACCGAAGACAAACTCGAAGCCCCTCCTCAAATTTCCCGAGTACGAGTAGCGTCGACCCACTGAAATTCGACAGACACCTAACCACCACCGTGCACGTGCACGGTGGCCCACTACGTCTCCGGCGACTCGCGTCAACGTCAACAAACCCCAATTCGACCACATACTTGAATTCAAAAGCCAACTTGAAGCAACGGCCTCGAAATCGAAAATTACCCCTCAGGGTGATCTGCAACTCAAACAACGGCAGAGATGAAATGCTTCAACCTCCCAGCGCTGACCATTATTTGAGTCGCGCTTCCTTCCACGTGTCGCCAACGTCACCCTCATTCACTCCTCCAAAATACTCCAAGCTCGGTCATCTCTAGATGAAGAAATCATCGAACAAAAAAAACAACAGAACACGTGAACTAAACCCTACTTATATCACAAACTCATAAATTGTTCATTTGAAAAATAATTTGACATTTTTCTAGTGTTAATACAATTTCAACCTTGCTTCGTAGAAAATTTCAATGATTAAATTTTGTTGAATCAACCAATATTGATAAAAATCAACTTTCGGCTCTTCTTAAAACTGCACCTCAAACTTTGATCTAAAAGTTATCATTTCACTTTTAAAAATCCTAACTTTGCATGTTTCTTTGATATAAGAATTTGAATTAACAATTTAAAGTTGTTGAATTTTGCACATATTGATTGTTTACTGCAACTTGATTATACAGAGGTTTGAACTCCTTTACCACCTTCAGAACTTATCTCCAAGTCATAATTTTTAGTTTGAACAAGTATATTTAACTTAAATTCCTATGTATAGGGTATTTGTAAAAAGAAACATTCAAATTCCTCTCTGTTTATTGTTCTAAAATCAAAGGATATAGAACAGTTCCCAACTATTTGCAGTGTACTGGAATGTACAAATTCATATTCAACTATATAACAAACACAGAATTTCTTAGATCAATCAAGTAATAGTTTACTCACCTTAAAGCAATTTAACAGAAATGAGGTGTTGAAAAATTTGCAGTTGAAATTTCCCTGAAACCTTCCTTTGTTTCTTTTCTCTGTTTTCCCCTTTTATTTTCTTTCCAGGTTTGCTTTCTAGTTTTAATTCTTCAATTTGAACAGATGATATGTAGGTGTATATATATAAATGTTACTCATCAGGTTATGACTGGCCAGTTCCATTTGTTTGTCATTTTCCTTTTTATTGGCTAGTAACATTCTATAGTATGAAATGATAAAAGGATTTGGCTGCCTGTACTTGTTAAGCAAAAAGTTATGCTAATAAATGTTTATGCTTTTAATTATGATAACAAGTATTAAATATTTTACTGATGGTTGCTATTAGTACAAAGATATTTATTGTTTTCAGCCAACATGTTTTGCAAGATATAGACTTTGTTTTTTATATTGAAGTTAGATTTTGTTTCCTAATTCAAAAACTGTATAACAGTACACCAATTTTACATTTAATTTGTCTTGTGTAATTAATCATCTTGTACTATATTTTTTCTTTCTTACAGGTTTGTTCAACTTGACTTTGTAAGTATATTTAGCTATCTATTTACTTGGCTTATTATAGAAGCTTGCTCATTTACACATATGTTTATTATTCTTAGTGAAACCTGCCTTTTTGATTTTATTTTTATTTGTTAAGTACAACTTGCATATACAGGTTTCTTTGCATTAGTAACTTGCATATACAAGTTATATTTTCAAATTTTCTGATATGATTGCTTAAAAGTAATTGTTAACATATTGGTTTATTTATATTGTTAGTTATATTTTATATGAAATTTGTATACTTGTTCATATGATCTTTTTTTTTGACATTTTTATTAAGGATGTTGTGTTGTACAATTTGAATTTTTGAAGATTATTGTCTGACTAAAATACTTGTATTTATATATTTCAAATTATAATTTATATTTGTATATTTATATTACTTTGATTGCATCTTATAATTTATGATTACGTTTTATACTAGTTTTGAATGTTTATGCTCATAATTAATTATATTGTTTTTAGCTTATGTGTTAGATTTCCATGTTTATGTTTAATATTTCCATGTTTTTTTTATTTTAAAACTTATCATTTTAAAAACCAAAATTGTATTCCTATAAATTATCAAATAATAAAATATTGAATCTTTGATTTGATTTTATTGAATAAGGCAGATTTTGTTTTAAATGAATTTTTGAAGCATTCTATTTTAAATTTTCAAACCAAAATTTCTTTTATAAAACATATAACTATTAAATATCCAAGATCTCATCAATTTAAACATTGACAAGCTTATATTTAATTTAAATTAGATTAAATATTCATTAAAATATGCTGTAAAAATTCCAGGTCGTTACAAGGCTGGTGCATCGTCGTTCGTCGGTCGCGTCTTCTCGAGATAATGGAAAGAACTGAATGGCGACATCATAGGTGGGTTCGTCTGCGGCGTCACATTTCAGACTTAAAGATTCTTAACTTGAATTTATTATTGACATATTATACTCAAAATCACTTAAGAAGTTTAAGTCTGTAAACTCCTTCATAAGAATTATGATGTTTCTGTAAACAATTCTTCGGTATCTCAGAAATACATAAGAACATTTCAAACAACCATTTAGTGACATCAACTTGGATTTGATATTTGCTTCACGATCAAATACATAAAAAAATTATGATATCACAGACAGTAAAACATGTATTATAATTCCCATTGCCAATGCATAAGGAATCAATCTTACATGTTCCATATTAAACATTTTAAAAAGATGTTCTTGCATATCGTTTGGGAAATTCCCAATATTTTTTATACTTACTATAAAAGACATCATTTATCAATCCATTATCAAGTATTACAACTAAAGTTGATTTTAACACAAGTACACTGTTAACAATCAGTAATGTGTTTCTTACTTATGGTTTTGAAATATATGTGAACCCTTTTAACTTTCTTTTCCTCCGCATTTTGATTTATAATCAAACTATTTAATATTTCTATCAAAACATCTATTCAATGTTGATGCTTTTCTGAATGATACTTTCGTTTTCATTCTTGGATCGTATCCAAAAACTTACAAACTCAATATCTCTTCTACTAACTTTGAGACACTTTGGTTATTACGTGTAAACAGTTAACATTAAATCATTATTTAGAATTTTATGCTTCAATACAAACATACCAAAGCATAATGTCATGTTATGCAATAATTTTGTGAGTAAAATCCACACCTACTTGAGCACATTGAATGGTGAATCTGTTGCGCTAATTTCAATAATTGAAATTTAAGATATTATTCTTATTAATATGCTTTATTATATTTAAACTGTATTTTTCTTTCTCTCAAAGAAACATTTGCGGCCAATGAATCATGTCCTTTGGGTACAACTTTCAAATTATATCTTGATAATATACTTGGAATCAATATCGGATTTGTGCATTATACCATTTTATAGAGTTGATATTCTTAAAGGTTAATTGACTGTTGAGGATTATCTATTCTCGACACAGATAAGAAACTCATAGTTTCTCTTCGATGTACAAGAATACTTATTACACATTCTAATATACCGACTTTAATTTAGTTTGGTTTATTTCATTCCATCCCTTGTAATTGGTTTTGTCCTTGGATCATATCCAAATCCATTGTATATCAATAATTTCATAAAGAAATTACTTCGCTATGAAATTGGTATTTTTTGAAACAACAGTTGTTTCTCAATTTAATGGGACGAATATTCACAAAATATTTATGAAACGCTTTATATAAAACCGATTTGGCATTATTTCCCAATATATTTATGTTCACAACATAAATTAGTCCCCTAATGACTACAGTTTTCAAAATTCCCTTGGGACGATTCATGTAAGATCCCTTACATTCAATTATTACGTGTAGTTTTTCAATTTGTACAACCTGCCAACTCCTTAACCTAGGATATGTCGGGGTTTCTTATAAACCCTTGTCTTACATGCTTTGTAAACTACTCTTTGAATGATATTGGTTTAACTTAGCGTACTACTCTTCAATACACACCTTATAGAAAGAATTTAACTCAACTTTACTCATCATTTGTCATGCTTTTTCCACAAAGTTCGATTACTCCTTACGAATACATCATTATGTGTAATCCTTTGAGTTACCTTTGAGATTGAATCTTTATTCATTTTTTGGTACATTCGAAACACATTCTAATATACTCACATATTCGATCAAATCGTATCATTTTATTTTATTGCACGTTATTATATTTACTTTTGTTTTATATACTATGATATTATCATAGACATACTACGTATGTTTCAAATAGAAATGTCCATGTCGGTGATAAATTATCAATGAATATAACCGAGTACGTGGAACCAATTTGATATTAATAGACTTGCGATTGCATAATTCAATATGTATCAGTCCGAAGAGTTCATCAACTCTTACGATGCTCCCACTAAATTAGTGGATAGCCCATAATTGTTTAAGATATAATTGGCCAGTATCATATGATTCATAATCATATAAGAAAAATTATTTCTCAAAACTATGGCTTAGTCTATAACTCCAGAATAATTGTACACAATTTTAGATACTTCATTATTTTCTAATGCATCATTTTGATATGAAAACAAATACTGCATTATAGTTTTATTTTATAATGAATATTCATAATATTCTCACTGAAATATAACTATGTCTATCTTTCAATAGAAAATAATTTTCTATACAAAAATACATTTCGAAATAGCAATCATATTTCGTATTCCAATGTTAAGTATCGTATCATTATTAATACAATTCTCATTTTTGATGTTTCTTTACAAAGTAGAAGTGACCATTTACTCGCTTCATCCCTATTGTACCTTAAATCACATTTACTCTTATACATTTGTTTTCCTTTCTAAATGGTTAAACCATTCAAAAGAAATCCCTTATTACAATATCATAATGAATTCTTTACGAAAGCGCATTCGATTATCCTTAACATTTAAGGACACAAAATGGGTTGCACTTTATGTAAACCGATCAAAACGACATTTCAACGATCAAGTTCTTAGATTTATATTATAGTTTTGGCCTTATGTTACATTCAAAACAATATAATCTTTTATATAATCAATCAAATTGAATTCTCAATCTCATAGTACTGTTTGTTGGCTTATTTTGGATAAACTAACTTCATCGAAGTATTGTACATTATGAACTATAATTGTTTCCCATGTAACACTCATTTATGAAGTATATGGATCAATTATCCATAGTTGTGTATTGCTTTTGGAGTTCGAAACTTATTGAATGCAATAAAGAGTTCTGACCAAATAAATATGTAAGTGGTCATATTATGAACGTAATGAGTAATTTTAAAATTAGGCACTTGCATGGGTATTGAAAACGTTAACATGCAATAGGCATTTAATAGTAAGTATATGTTATATTTAAATTTGTTAATTTTCAAGTCAGTTCATTTGTATATATTAATAGATAAATGTTTCATCAATAACATAAAATGGACAAATTTATCATTGTAGATAATTATAACATTTTTTAGAATATGTTCTTACAATATTAGAAAGGTTAATTTTACCATTTCATTTTTCTAAGGCTCTCATTAGTCTTTTATGTTTCTCCAAACCCTATGATGAAACATAGAAGTCTTTCAACTTCACTAGTAAGTGTTAGGACTCGTTTGTCTTGAGATTCTGACCTTAAGTCTGCTCAACAAATCATTGCCCCACAAATGATGGATAACTCATTACCGATTGTATCGCATACAACTTATAACCCATGTCTCCTTGTCCTAATCTTATTTCAACCTTGAGTCTGCCAAATAAATCGAAATTAACTTACATCTACTATATTGTGACAGCCTAAGTATAATATATGTACCTTAAGTCTACTCAAATAATAATCATATAGTTATCTTACAGTGTCTATTAAATATATTAGTAGTACTACACATAACATCCCCATCTTGTGTCTACTCAACAATTAAGGAGTATGCAAATAATTTATTAGTATATATATGTGGTAAAGGACAACAATATATTGAAGATTCATAATTGTGACACCCCATATTTTTGGTAACATTATTTAGAATATTCAATTGGTTAAATAAAATAAAAAATGTGTTGATTTGGGGATTGAGATTCGATTTGAATTAAATGGTTGTCGTGCCATGTAATAAATAAACTAAAGAAGAATTTAAATTTAAATAGAGGAGGGAAAATAGGAAAGAGGCAATTCCTATATCTATAACTCATGGCCATGTAAAATTTTACATGTTCATAAATTTTAAAATAAGGGGCCGGCCACCATTAACAAGGAAGAGAGGAAGAAAAGCTAGGAAGAAGCTAATTCAAATAAAATCTATTCATATCTCAATCTCTATAGTCTCTAAAGCTAAGGTAAATAATATTTACATCTCATTTTTATTTGTGTTTTTGGTTTTTAGATGAATGTTGAATATTTTGCATTGATTTGCCATGATTTTGAATGATGAAATGTTTATATATAGCTATTAATGATTTATGTATGTTCATATTGAATTTCTGATATGTTTTAAGGTGCAAACCCTATAAATTAACATCCAAATGCCTTGTGAATTTTAATAAAGATCATAAATATTATTTCAAAGATGCGTTTTAATTTCGAAATTTTTTGAAATTATGTGGAATTTATATGAATTTTCTAGTAAAGAAAATATTTATTTGGGTTAATAATTATTTGCGGTTAAATAGTAAAAGAATTAGGTCTGAAATTTTTATATGTTGGAAAACATATTAAATGGGATTTTCTAAAATTTTTGTAGATTTTTCCTAAGTGATTTAATGGTTATATAAAATTATTTATGGTTTTATATAATTTAAAGAGGAGAAGGGGTTTTTTATAAAATTATTTAAGTTATAAAATCTGGAAAGTCGGCGGCACTTTTGAAAAAGTGCAATACTTTTTATTGGTAAAGAAAGTGGCAACCAATCATAATTAGACACGTAAGACATGTTAGGTAAAATGAACTATTTGCTACATGCTTTTCACTGTTTCAACATCGTGGGCACCAGGTTTTGCCTCCTCGTCTTCACTTTCAACATAGTCGAAACCAATGCACATAGTATCAGTTTACTGGTACGTAGTGAATAGGATGTAGGCGGAATGTAGGGAGTCGAAACCAGGGGTTTAAAGGGGTTAAGGCAGTCCTTTTCTTTTAAATTAAAGAAATACGCCTACTTGCTTTCTCCTAAATGGCTTTCGACAAAGTAGATTTCGAGTAGTTCAAATGATTTAAAGGAAAAGGTTCTGATTGGGTTGCGCCTCTGTTTTTAAATAATTTCTTTTGACTTAGTCGAAACATTTTTGATGCCACCTTTTTACCTTTCGACTCAGATGGTTTCGAAGAGGTTGTCTATTTTCTAAACCTGGCCACCTCTCCAATGCTTTCGAAGGGATGGTTTTGACATTACTTCTTTACTTAGGAAACGGTTTTGAAGCAGAAACTTTCGACTTAAATGTTTTTAAGTCCCATTTTCTACAATTGAAGTAAAACCCAGATGGTTTCGAAAAAGGTAGTTTTAAATGGTTTCGAAACAAGTGGTTTCGACTTTAATGAGTTTCTGATCCTTTTGCTCTACTTGAAGAAAAAACCCAAATGGTTTTCATTGAGATATTTTTCAATAGTTTTGAAAGGCTTTCACATGTTTTAAATTGAACTCAAAGTGATTTCGAAAGGATTGAGTTTTGACTGTTTTGAAAATCTTTAATGAATGGTTTCGAAACGGGTGGTTCCCTAGGGTTTCAAAAGGGTTGAAAGGAAGTTTTTTCCAATGTTTTAGGAAGGCAGTATTTAAAAAAATTTATAGGAGAATGTCTGATATTTTGAAGCTTTCGAAGAAGAGAAAGGAAAGGCTTTTCCAATGTTTTCGAAAGGCAACATTTAATGGTTTCGATCGGGACTTTCAATGGTTTTGAAAGGTTTACCTTCAATGGTTTCGAAAGGGTTGTTTAGCGGTTTTAAAAGAAGGTTTCAAATATATTAAATAGGCAATGAAGCTTAAGTATTTTCAAGTTATAAAGGGTTTTAACTTGTTTTGTAAGGATAGTTAATCCTCATTAAATCTCATCAACATTATTTTGAGTAAAGTGTGTATATATATATAACATGGAAAAACGGCTTAGAATAAAGCTAAAGATATATTTTCCTTGTATATATATATGATTTGAAGGAATAAATCATTTTGAAAAGGTTTTCAAGGAAAATTTAAAAGGTAGTTAACCCTAAAAAATTATTCAGTCAGTTGGTCCATTTTGATTCAGATAGTTAGTTCAGTTTTCGGGCAGCCAGCCCAGTTGTATGGATAGATAGTCCATTTGTAGCATAACGGACATTGCGATTATGTTATGGGTAGATAATTCACATATACCTGTTTTGTGGACATATAGTCCATTTATTAGCATAAAAGATATTGCTTTTTTGATATAATCAGTTTGATTAATCAGTTTGGTTGCTGGAAAGTATTTGTAAAATATATGTTTTAAAGAAGATATTAGTGAGGGGAAACCCGTTCCGCTAAGCGACGTGGTCTCACTTAATATCAGTAAACCGAGATGTAACAGATAGGCTTTATGTCTGATTCGAAGTTTTTGTTTCCCCTTAAACTCTCGGATGCTCAAAAACTGATTTGAGTAGGCCGAGGGTTGAGGTTTTCAGGTTTTAGTCTTTTAGCAAATAAAGCTTTTGAAGACGAGCGGGTGGTTGACAAATAGCTAATTAGGATTTGCAGTTTAATTTTGTTTTGATTCCACTGTGTATATTAAGTCAGATATGGCTTACTTTGACCAACCATGGGGGCATCATCATATGTCGCTCTTGGCGTATTTTTATAAGATATAATTAATCTTCACTTGGGAAACGATATGGGATTATGTAATTTGGATGTGAATTTGTTTTGAAATATAATCAGCAAATTTTTTTTTTAAAATCTATGATTTTGTTCATATTCAATAGCTTTTGATAATATGGATACCATTATGATTACCGTATTTTGTCACCAGAAGTTAATACTATGGATGACTGTAGCATCTATAGCGCTTAGCTTTTGGCCTCCAGATATAGGATGTTACAACTTGGTATTAGAGAATGGATTTTGAAAATCTTTAAACTAAAGATGGTTTTTAAAACATAATCTTAAGGAATTAAAGTAAGACTGGGATATGGGATAACGCTGTAGTAACGTACTTGTATTTGCTATATATAAGTATACGCTTTATCTCTAGTCTTCTATCCTTGTTCGGTTATTTTTCTATATCTCATAAGGTTTGAATACAGATATGGAAGGTAGATGAGGAAGAGTTAACCGAGGAGGGGAGGGCATCGAAGGGAATGCTAGATCTAGTACAAGGAGAAACCAAGGTCAAGCGCAGGCAGAGAATGTAGGTGCTGGAGTACGGCAAGTGGACATAGGAGCTATGTATCAGTTTTTTGTAAATATGATGCAAGTTATAGTCGCGGTTGGAATGGTAAGAGGAGATGCTGTAGGGGTAGGAGTTTCGAAAGTTCCGGTAGTTAACCATTATGCTAAGTAAAGCGGAGACTACACTAATCTTGGAGGGAAGCCATTTCTGGGGACCGAGGATGCTATAGAAGTGTAAAATTGGTTGTTGCACTATGAAAGAATTTTTGCAGACTTGGGGCTCAATGACGAGCAGAAGAGGAGGTTGGCATCTAGATAGCTTCAGGGAGCCAAATTTTTGGTGGAACAGTGTAACGGCAGGTGTGGCCGAAGAAACTTTGTTATGGAAAGATTTCAAGGGATGGTTCCAAGAGAGGTTTATGTCTGCAATGGCACAGTCATCTCAGATCAGGAAGTTTGCTGAGTTAGAGCAGGGGAAGATGCTTGTTCTGGAGTATGCTAGAAAGTTCAAGGAGTTGGCCCAGTATGGGTATGCTTCAGTGGATACAATCATGAAGAGGGACGAGAAGTTTATCAGAGGGTTGAGGCCTGAGTTAGCTAGGGCCACATTACCTCATATTAGAGATCCTTCTGACTTTTTTGTGGAGAGGGCCTTAAGGCATGAGGAGATTCTTGATTCTCTAGAGAAGAGTAAGGCTAAAGAAATCTTGGTTGGGCAGAATTAGAAGAGGAAGTTCTTTCCTAACAAAGATGCTCAGAAAGGCGGAGCAGCTAATAAAGGGAAGTCTGAGATTATGTTTCAAGCGCGATAAGAAGGGGCAGTTTGCTAATGAATGTCATGCTGGGAAGGAAAAGGAGGTAACTAGAAAGAAGAATGTCAGGTGTTTCAACTGTGATTAGATTGACCATTATAAGAACCAATGTAAGGAACCCACTAAGAGTGGAAAGGGCAAAGTATATGTATTGGGGCCTGCTTCTTCTAAACCAATAGCTTGGGAAAAGGAAAGGTAGTCATGTGAGGTACGCTTCAGATTCATGGTATGACTGTTAGCGTTCTAATTGATATTGGTGCATCACATTCTTTTATATCTAAATGTTTGATTGATAAGCTTAACCTAGAACCCACATATTTAGTAACTTCCTTACGGGTTGCGAATCCAATAGGAGGGTATGCAACTCTGGGGTTGAGATGTGACCAGTTAGAGTTTGAGTTGTTAGGTCATTCTTTTGTTTGCAGTTTGCATGTATTTGATTTTGTCGGGTTCGGGATTATTCTAGGGATGGATTGGTTAAATGAGTATGACATTGGGATATTTTGCCAGAATATGAAAATATTGCTTAGGCATCTAGATTGTAGCGATCGGATAGTTTATGCTGTAGAAGGCTCTTATGGTGAGATGTATGCTTTATTAGGTGCTATGGAATTGGATGATGACTTGAGTCGAGTTTTTGTGGTTAGAGAATTCGCAGATGTTTTTGAGCCTGTAGTTGGATTACCGTCGAAATGAGCCATTGAGTTTTAGATAGATTTGGTTCTGAGAGCAGAACCAGTGAGTAGGCCGCCAAGTAGGATGACCCTTACAGAGATGAGGGACTTAAAGGTGCAGTTGGTGGATTTAGAAAGGCAGAGTTTTATCACGCCGATTAGTTTGCCTTGGGGAGCACGTAATGTTTGTTAAGAAGCCAGATGGATCGTTAAGGCAATGTATCGATTATCATAAGTTAAATGAGAGGACGATAAAGAATCGATATACATTACCTAGGATTGACGATTTGTTCAACCAGTTGAGTGGAGCCAACGTATTTTGGCGACCGATTTCCATCAGCTCAGGATAGCAGAGGATAGTATATCTTTAACGATGTTTAGGACCGAATATGGGTCGTATAAATGGTTAGTTATGCCATTCGGACTGACTAATGCACCAGCTTTCTTTGTGGATTTGATGAATCGGATTTTTCGAAAGAACTTGGATAGTTTCATATTGGTTTTCATAGACGATATCTTGATATACTCTAAGGATGAAAGAGAGCACGAAGTTCATCTTAGAGTGATGCTTGAGAAGCTGAGGCAGCATTAGCTTAAGGAAAAATTTTCAAAATGTCATTTTTGGAAGAAGGAAGTCAAGTTTCTAGATCATGTAGTTTCGGAGGAAAGGTTGTTAGTAGATTTGACTAAGATAAAGTGGTGAATAGTTGGAGAGTCCCGAGACAGTAGCAGAGATAAAGAGTTTTCTTAGGTTGGCTGGTTATTACCGAAGGTTTATTAAGAATTTTTCGCGGGTAGCAGTGCCGATGACCAAGCTGATAAGAAAGGATGTGAAGTTTGTGTGGACCGATAAGTGTGAGGGAGCATTCCAGAGTTTGAAGCACTTATTGACACATGTACTTGTTTTGATTGTTTCGGAAGGGAATCAGGATTTGGTTGTTTACACCACGCGTGTGGAACTGGACTAGGAGATGTGCTGATGCAGAGAGGTAAAGTGATTGCCTATGCTTCTAGACAGCATAGATCGCATGAGGTCAAATTTTCGATGCATAATTTGGAATTGGCTGCTGTATTTTTTCTTTGAAGGTATAGAGACATTACCTTTTGGGACAAAGATTTGAGTTGTATACAGATCATAAGTAGCTGAAGTATTTGTTCTCTCAGAAGGAGTTGATGAGATGGCAAAGGTGTTAGAGTTTATCGCTGCTTATGATCTTGGGATCGAGCACACACCATGGAGATGCACTTAGTAGGAAATATCAGAACGCAATGTTGGCGATGATTGCTGCGTGGAGGGATTTAAAAGCATTAACAGATTGCAGAGTGTAGTGGAGATCCAAGGCTGGGTCTAGTGGAGATATAGTTGTATTATCTTATTTGGAAGTTCGACCAGTGATGATCGAAAGGATTGCTTCTAAACAGGAAGAGGATCTAGTATTAGATGAATGTATCAGGAAGTTAAGAGATGGAACCGAGAGCGATGGCTTGAAAGATTTCATTCTTAACCACAATAGGAGGTTGAGAAAGAAAGGAAGATTATGTGTTTTGAGTGTAGGAAACATAAGGAAAGAACTCTTGGAGGAATGCCATCATTTGATGTTCTCTATTCACCCAAGAGGTACTAAAATGTATCAGGATATGAAGAGAAATTCTTCTAGGAAGGTGTAAAGAGGGATATTGTGTTGTCTGTAAAGCAGTGCATGATTTGCCAGCAGGCAAAGGCCGAACACCAAAAACCAAGTAGGTTGCTTCAGCCATTGGATATTCTAGTATGGAAGTGAAATTCTATCATGGATTTTATTGACGGGTTACCAAGGTCGAACAAGGGAAATGATAGTATATGGGTCATAGTGGAAAGGTTGACCAAGAATGCCTATTTCATTCCAGTTAGATCAACCAGAACGGCACCTGTTTTGGAAAAGTTGTTAATGAAGAATGTGGTTAGACTGCATGGAATTCCCAGTAGCATAGTTAGCGATAGAGATAATTTGTTCACTAGCGAGTTTTGAAAGAGTCTGCGGGAAGTTTTGGAAACCAAGCTCAAGATGAGTACCATTACCATCTGCAGACAGGTGGGCAAATGGAAAGAGTTAACAAAATCTTGGAAGATTTGTTAAGAGCTTGTGTATTAGATTTCGAGGGATTATGGGAAGGCCTTCTGCATTTAGCCGAGTTTTCGTATAACAATAGTTATCAGACTAGTATTGGGATGGCACCGTTTGAAACTTTGTATGGAAGGCCATGCAAATCTCTCGTATGTTAGGTAGAGACTGGTGATAGGTTGGTTCTTGGTCCAAATTTAGTAAGAAAAGATGCAGAAAAGATTGAGGTCATTTGGGCTAGAATGAAGGAGGCTTAGTCTAGGCAAAAGAGTTATGTGGATAAGAGAGATACAGAGTTCTCCGTTGGAGACCAAGTTTTTGTCAAAGTATCACTGATGAAGGGTGTGATTAGGTTTGGAAAATCGAGGAAATTAGCACCAAGATTCGTTGGACCATTTCTATCGTTGAGAGGATAGGGAAAGTCGTATATAGAGTTGAGTTACCTAGCAATTTGGCAGGGGTCCATGATGTTTTTCATGTTTCTCATCTCAGAAAGTGTGTTAGAGACCCAGAGACCGCTATTGAACCGACTGCGCTAGATGATTTAGTGGTAGAACTAGATTTGACAATAGTGAGGAAGCCAGTTCACATAGTTGTGAGAGATGAGAAGAGGCTTAGAACCAAGACGGTCATATTAGTCAAAGTCCAGTGAAGTGATGATGACAGACACTGTACTTGGAAGATTGAGAGGAGGATTAGATGTACTTATCCTGACTTGTTCGATGGTAAGTTTTACCTTCTTATTTGATTTTGTGTACCTTATTGTAATTTCGAGGACGAAATTCTTTAAGGATGAGAGTCTTTGACATCCTAGATTTTTGGTAACGTTATTTAGAATATTTAATTAGTTAAACAAAATAAAATAATGTATTGATTAGGGAATTGAGATTTGATTTTAATTAATCAGTAGTCATGCCATGTAATAAATGAACTAAAGAAGAGTTTAAATTGAAATAGAGGAGGGGTAAAATAGGAAAGGGACCATTCCTATATCTATAACCCATGGCCACGTAAAATTTTACACGTTCATTTTCATTCTCAAATTTTAAAATAAGGGGATGGCCGCCATTAACAAGGAAGAGAGGAAGAAAAGCTAGGAAGAAGCTAATTCAAACCAAATCTATTCATATCTTAATATCTATATTCTCTAAAGCTAAGGTAAATAATGTTTACATCTCATTTTTGGTGGTATTTTCGATTTTTAGATGAATGCCAACTGTTTTGCATCGATTTTCCATGATTTTGAATGGTGGAATGTTTATATACATGGGTTGATGATTTATGTATGTGCATATTGATTTTATGATATGTTTTAAGGTGAAAACTCTATAAATTGACATCTAAATGCCTTGCGAATTTTTATGAAGATCGTAAATAATAATTTAGGGATGGGTTTCAATATTTGAAATTTTTTGAAATTATGTGGAATTTATATGAATTTGCTGGTAAAAAAATGTTTATTTGGGTTAATAATTATTTTTGGTTAAACAATAAAAGATTTGGCTCTGAAATTTTTATATGTTAAGAAACATATTAAAAGGGATTTTCTGGAATTTTTGTAGATTTTTCCTAATGTTTTAATGGTTATATAAAATTATTTAAAGTATGTGACTTAAATGTTTTATGTAATTTAAAGAGGAGAAGGGGCATTTTGTAAAATTATTTAAATTATAAAATTTGGAAGTCGGCGGCGTTTTTGAAAAGTGCGGTACTTTTTATTGGTGAAGAAAAAGGCAACCAATCACAATTAGACGCGTAAGGCAGGTTAGGTGAAAAGAACTATTTGCTACATATTTTTCACTGTTTCGACGCCGTTGGCACCAGGTTCCACATCCTCATCTTCGCTTTCAACATAGTCGAAACCAATGCACATAATATCAGTTTACTAGTACATAGTGAATTGGATGCAGGCAGAAGGTAGGAAGTTGAAACCAGGGGTTACAAAGGGTTGAGGCAATCCTTTGCTTTTGAATCAAAGAAATATGCCTACTTGCTTTCGACTAAATGGCTATCGACAAAGTAGCTTTTGACCAGGTCAAATGATTTCAAGGATATGGTTCCAACTGGGTTGCGCCTCTATTTTTAAATAATTGCTTTCGAAAAAGTCAAAACCTTTTTGCTGCCGCCTTTTTACCTTTGACTCGGATAAAACCTAGCCACTTATCCAATGCTTTTAAGGGATGGTTTCGAAACCATCACTTCATTACTTAGGAAACAGTTTCAAAGCAAATGTTTTGAATTAAAGCCCAAATGGTTTTGAAAGAGATAGTTTTAAATGGTTTCGAAACAGATGTTTTTCACTTTAATGGGTTTCTGATCCTTTTTCTCTACTCGAAGGCAGAATCCAAATGGTTTCAAACCGAGACATTTTTCAATAGTTTTGAAAGTTTTCCACATATTTTAAATTGAACCTAAAGTGCTTTCGAAAGGATTGATTTTTGACTGTTTCGAAAGGAGTGGTTAACCAGGGTTTCGAAAGGATTGAAAGGAAGGGTTTTTCCAATGTTGCGGAAGGCAATATTTAAAAGGTTTTAAAGGAGGATGTCTGATATTTTGAAGCATTCGGAGAAAAGAAAGAAAATGTTTTTCTAATATTTTCGAAAGGAAACATTTAATGGTTTCGATAGGCCACCTTCAATGGTTTCGAAGTGGTTACCTTCAATGGTTTCACAAGGGTTGTTTAACGGTTTTAAACAAAGGTTTTGAACGTATTAAATAGGCAATGTAGCCTATGTATCTTCAGGCTAAAAAGGGTTTCAACTTGTTTTGGAAGGATAGTTAATCCTCATTAAATTTCATCAACATTATTTTGAGTATAGTATATATATAACATGGAAAAATGGATTAGAGTAAAGCTAAAGATATATTTTCCTTGTATATATATGATTTGAAAAACTAAATCGTTTTGAAAAGGTTTTCAAGGGAAAATTTAAAGGGTAGGTACCCTAAGAAAATAATTCAGACAGTTAGTCCATTTTGATTCGGACAATTAGTCCAGTTTGCGGGCAGTCAGCCCAATTGTATGGACAGATAGTCCATTTGTAGCATAACCGACCTTGATATTATGTTGTTGGAAGATAGTTCACATATTACCTATTTTATGGACATATAGTTCATTTATTAGCATAACTGATATTGTTATTTTGATATAATCAGCTTGATTATCTTGTTTGGTTGCAGGAAAAGATTTGCAATATATATGTTTTAAAGAGTATATTAGTAAGGGGAAGCCCACTCTGCCAAGCGGTGTGGTCTCACTTAATATTAGTAAATAGAGATGTAACAGAACTATTTACACCAGGCTTTATGTTTAACTCAAAGTTTTTGTTTCCCCTTAAACTCTCGGGTGCTCAAAAATTTATTTGAGCAGGCTGAGGGTTGAGGTTTTCAAGTTTTAGTCTTTCGGGGAATAAAGCTTCTGAAGACAAGTAGGAGGCTGACGGATAGCTAATTAGAATTTGCAGTTTCATTTTGTTTTAATTCCACTGTGTATATTAAGTTAGATATAGATATATTACTTTGATCAACTAAGTGGCATTGTCGTATATCGCTCTTGGCGTATTTTTGTAATGATTATAATTAATCTTTACCTAGGAAACGATATGGGATTATGTAATTTAGATATGAATTTGTTTTGAAATGTAACCAGTAAAATGTTGTTTTTGAAAATATATGATTTTGCTCATATGCTTCTGATATTATAGATACCATTATCATTACCGTATTTTGTCATCAGAAGTTAACACTATTGATGACTACAGCATTTATGCGCTTAGCTATTGGCCTCCAGATATGGGATGCTACAATAATCTTCAATATATTATACTGAGTAATATCGACTTATGGAACATTGTATTTCTCATGATTCAAGTGTCAGACACATAAGAAATCACGATACACGTACATTTACGTATTCATTTATCCTTTAAGTCTATTTGGGTTTTTCTAAAATTCCACCTTTAGTTTATACATACATATCATGTAAGTTTTATTATTATATATAACTTTTATATTTCATATCACTTATATTATAGTCTTATGTATAATATTATATTGATTAAATCTTATTTAAAAAATTTTAATTAATTAACTCTTTACTTAATTTTATATTAGTATTCCAATACAACTTTTATATTAGACACGTCTACTATAACCTTATAATGTATGTTATAACCTTTATAGTATAAAACATATATCTTATATATGTGCAGTTTTTTATTTAATTAATTAACCTTTAACTAATTTATTTAATTAAATAATTTTAATTAAGTTATATCAATTTTAAAATTTATCTTACATATATACATGTATACTTATGTTATCTTAACCACTTTTAAAATAACATAACATATATCAACATGTATAATACATGCATATAAGTATTAATTGATTAACTCATTTAGTTAATTTATTTTATTAATCTTATTCATAAATTTTAAATTTCAAAATTAATATTTAAATAGTTTCAAACATTTTGAAATTTTCATTACCTTTTCAAACATTTTGAAAATTTATGTTATATTATAACCTTTTATAATAAACATGTTTTTATTTAACATGTTTTTATTTTAAATTTAACTTTTAAATTTAAATCTTATCTTAATTTTCAAAACTATGCTGAAAATTAACCCAAAGCCCATTTCAAATTGGGCCTTTTCTAATAGGAGTAACTTTAGGCTCACTTCACCTTTCAGGCTAGACTAGTAACCAGGTAGGTCATGATACTCGATTATTACAATTTCAATCCTAGACATTATATTTCTAGGCACCGTATTAAGTGGGAAAGCTTATAAGTTATCCCTAGCATGACTAATTTAGACCACATAGGCTATTGGGCTTTGTACCATTGTTGGAATTAGGGCAACCAGGAGTGGAAGAAATGAGTGAATTTCAAAATAATTAACTATCTTGATCATTAATGGGTTTATGAAGTCTAAAAACATTTATATCTTATCTAAATTCTCTTTTAAATGAAATCAATTTTTTATTTAATTTGATAATTAAAGGAGATTTAAATTTAGTTCAAATAAATATGTAATATGATGAATGTATCAAATATAGTCATGGTTTGAATGATAAGGACAACATATGAGCAGCACATAAAAGTATGTAAATAAGCACGTACAGGTTAGAGAAAGAAACCTTTTATTTTTTTCTCTTAACACAAATAATTAATTAGGGAAAGATAGACCATAAATGTAGAGAGGGAAACCTTTCATTTCTCTTTCTTTAATTAGGTTAAGTAACAAATTAATGACATTTACTACAAAATTAATGCAGGCCTTTATTGTCCAAATTTTGTTTTAAAATATGAAAAGGATAGTAAATTATGTGTATGTGTGTGTGTAAGTTTAATTTACATTAATGCATAATATACTAAAAAAATTTTACTAATAAACAAAAGTTAACTTACATCAACAAAAGGATAGTTAAAGAATTAAGGTAGATATTTATGAAAGAGGAAAGACGGAGCATATTTATCCTTCTTTTACTCATTCAATTAATATCAATTCAAATTAGTAATTAAACTCCAAAACAAATAGGCATATAAAATAAATTTTGACCATTATCATAGTTTTAAATCTCAAATTAACGAATATAATCAAGCTTCAGTTTAGGAAGAATTTTAGGATTAAAATTGTGATTGTATATAAAAGTAAATTTTAAACCTTGAATTAAAACAACACATTCATACATATATGTCATTAATTGCAAGATAGTTTAAAAATTAAAATAACAAAGGAGTATGTGAAGTTTTTGACTTAGTATGTGTTAGAATTAGAAGTTAATAAATTTGCACAAAAGTTTGATTATGTTTTTTTAATGAAAGAATAAAATAATAGAGAAGAAATCAAAAATAAACCATATAATATCATATTCAGTTCTTAGGTAATTTAAAATAGGCAACATATGTAATTTGTATAAGTTGAAACAAAATAAATCATATAAATAAATAGTTTCAAACATGAATAAAGGGGATAACTTAGGCACATACAAATCACGGTAAAATTTTAGATTTGAACTATAAGAACAACAAAAACAAAAAATTAAATGAGATGTAATATTGCATAAGTCGAATGCTAAGAATACAGACATCTAATCAAAAATGGAACTGTTAGCGCCAAAATAGGTCACTAACACCCAAATCCAGATGAAAGCACCAAATCACTGTCACAGATCACAGACTAGATGTTTTTAGAGAGTATTAATATGAAGAATAACAGAAATTAAAATGAAAGCAGTACAGACACAGAATTATAGTGGTTTGGTTGACTTTGGCCTACGTCCACTCAAAAAATTCCCTTTTTATTGCTGTAACAATTGATTACAGTTACAAAATGATATACTAGCCTTAGCCTTAGAAAGTAGGAAGTCAGAGAGCGGAAGAGAAGAAGATCTCTTTTCTGAACCCCCACATGCTGTATTTATAGGTAAATCTCGAGTTGCTGGGCTTTCTGAGTAGCCCGGCCCATCAGGTCCATATTCACACCATCCCGCTGACCCACGTAGTCCTGCCGACCTGCATTCCTATCGACCTAATTTCCTACCGACCCGATTTCCTGCCGACCTGCATTCCTGCCGACTTGTATTCCTGCCGACCTGAATTCTTGCCGACCGACCTTCATCTTCTAGACCGACTCTCATCTTCTAGACGAGTGACGCCGAGCGATACCTATGATGAGTGACAATGTCGAACGACTCTCATCTTCTTGACCGAGCCATCCATACCGAACGACCCACAATTTCCAGACTGAACGAAATATCCGAGTGGACTTCATCCTTTTAAACTGAATCAATCATATTCCAGCCTCGATAATCGTGAAGTAAGTCAGGTTGAATCCGCCTGTCTATGGCCTTGACAAAAGGCGGGTTAACAAGAACCGCACAAATAAATGCAAATCAATTGATATTATAAACATATATTATTAAATAATATGTGATTAGAAAAGGAGTTAAATCATAAACAATATTAAAAATAATTAACATAAATAAACAAAGGATGAAAAATATGTGCAGATTTGAGCTGAGTCAAATAATAAACAAGTTATTAGTTCAAATAAAAAGAGTTTTGATTCACGTGTTTAAAAGTAATCTATTAAGCATGCAAATGAACCATTCATATCTAAACATATGAAGGATAAACATATAAATAAATAAACCAGAGGATCTACTTAGGATGTTTCTAGAAACCACATCTTGAATGATGATATCTCATCATATCTTTATTACCCACATCCTATCCCAGCGAAAGATGGATGAACCACGTTTATTTTATTTGATGTTTTTATTTAAAGTTAAAAGGTTTTGGAAATTTGATTTTTTTTCTGCCATGAAAAGTTAGGAGGAGAGAAAGAAAAAGAATGAATGAGAAGGAATGAATTATGCATATAGAATGAATTAGAGAATATGTTTTATTCAAAAGAATGAAACCCTTCTTATTCTTTAATTAAAACACCCCAAATTAATTCCCATAATTATTTCTCTCTTTCTAATCCTTTCTTTTCACATGATATGTCATCGAATGACATAAAATTTACACGAATCATGCCATCAAATAACATAAAGTTTTCATAAATTATTTCATGCAATTATCTTTAAATTACATCGATATCATGTATCAACGTGCAAATATAACTGTTTATAACTAACTTTAATTAATTACAAACAACTTCCAAACATCAAATAAATAATAATTAATATTTCTTAGATATCAATTAATAGGAAAATAGGCATGAGGACAAATTTTGAAATAAAATTAGATTGAAGGACAAAAAATTTATTTTTTATGCTGAAGGATAGTGCTAGTTTTTCAAAGTATAAAATTGAATATAATTACTAAAAATAAAACTAGCATTTGTCCTTTAGTCTAAACTTTTTCAAAGTTTGTCCTTTGGCCTAAATTATAACTAACATTTGTCTTACGGCTAAAAAAAACTTGGTGTCCTTCAGCAAATTTTTTTTCAAAGTTTGTCCTTTTCTCTATTCCCCGATCAATTAATTTAATCGGTTTACAACCTTTTAAAAATGAATTTAATCATTTGGTTTTTCATAGAATTCATATTACGGTTGTGCGACTCAAAGGTGTAAACTCAGTCAATGATTAATATCAAACTATTCAAATATTAACGTTCACACGTCACTTAGCAGGTAGTGTGACATTTGACTAAATTTATCCCTTATACATCTTTTGTAAAATCCAATTAACTTATTACAAGTGGTACCTAATAGTGACAATTATTTACCCCAATTCCCTTCGTCAAACTATATCACGTTAAGACTTATGGAATTTGGTAATGGTCAAAATTCGAATATCGTCCACATTCACTTTATAGTCCAAACACAAAGCTCTTGGTTCAATAACCAATCTGCTCTAGCTAGAGAGTTGACTTTGAGTTGACATCAGTTAACCATGATAATAACCTCATATAACTGAGGAGACGAATCCTCTCTTGAATAATGTTTCACTTCAAGTGCTTTCTATAATGATATGCCTTTTTTACACCTAAAGATGACACTTAGTACATCCTCTGTATTAGTGCATCGATCATTAGATGTTCAAAAGACAGGTAATTTGGGATGAAGAAAGGAAAGACAGAATGGAATCTCACAAAATGTAACGAGTAATATATAATATGATAAGCCTTTACAAAAAGAAATCATCTTTATTACACACAACATCAGAGTACATTAATCTATTATCAACTGGACAGTTATAACAGAATGTCCTTATAATTTGATAAATACAACAAACAGACATCAAGAACAACTAAATATCAGAAGAATACAAGATACATGAATACGTCGTGGAGAATCTAGCTCGTCTCCTGAAAGCTCCAAAGTATCCAGCTAAATCTAGAAAATATGCTCGGACTGACCCAACGATTATAAAAAAATAACGCTTAGAGCAGTCTAGTAAAACCAGTGTAAGAAACTCAAGTCATAAGGAATTTTATTTAACTTTTAAAATCTTTTAATATCAAAGGTATCTCATAAGACCATGCTGTAACCTTTCTGTAGAAAATCTAGTGATATTATAATAATGTCTAGAACACAAAAACATATTAATTATAGCCGAAATTGTTACATTATTAAATTCTAGCAGAATAGGTATACAATCAAGTTTGAAGGATCATATTGGAAAATGGATTCCAACTATGAAAGCACAAGGGTCTACCCGTCGAATCCGCACACTTCTAGATAAAAAGTATGGGAGGCTACATCATGTTGCACCTCGGCTACTCATGACCAGCCCTACCCTTTCCTAGATAAAGTTGAATATGAAAACCCCTTGGTTACGATCAAACAACCATAATGCGCCCCAAAGATATTGACTCTAGATAAAGGATGACATACCTTACTGGGGTCGACCCACTTAGCCGTACCGCATGTCCCTGCTTTAATCATTTACTGTGTGAGACTTGAGGCTATGTTTTACCTTTTAGATAGCAATTCCACTTGGAATCCTAACCCTGCCCTCCAGGCTGAAATGCAATGCCAGCATTCATCTATAAAAGTTCATTTTGGGTCTAAATGAAACCAAAGGCATTACCTCTACTACATCCATTTTGGAATCACCCTCAGGAATAGTTGCAAGTAGCCTTGCACTTTAAAAGCTCTGTCTTCAATCATCTTCAAGATGTCTTTAGTTCGAAATGCTTGAGTTGGATCAAAATGGTTTTTGGATAATTTAAACGTATCTGATCCCAGTATCCTCGAAATAACATTCATAATTTCTGACAAACTCAACCTCGATTCTTTTGGAAATAAAAAAATAGTATATAAGTGCGAAGATGACCTCTTAACTATTGAGTGAACAGATTTCCTTTTCGTTTGTCCTAGGAGAACAAAATAAGATTTATATGCATAATATAGCATCATCGAAGATGATTGTGCCATATAACTCATGTGTTTCTCCTAGATATTTCCAGAGTTATGTTTTGGTCTAGATTTGATAGTCGGTTGTTAACTATCAAATAAAAAAACCAATAATCTAGAGATTTAATTATCTATAGTAACCACTAAGCCAAAAAATAAATCTGTCATTTATTTATTTATTCAAAATATTTATCAAAATATTCGTATACTTATCTCACTAGCATAAGTATATTCACAAAAAATTATGAAAGATTTTGTAATTTCAAAATCATATCAAGAGGATTAAAACAAATGTTGTTTAAATTAGAGATAAGAATAAACCTAAACACTATTTGTTCAGTGTTAAGCATGGAATGTAAGTTCCACACCACCGTAATTAAGAAGGTCGATTAAGGGACATTTAAATCTAAAATTCTTTTATAAACTTTCTTCAATAAATCCTTTCAATAAATTTATTTCATTTATGAAATCTCCTTTACTTAAATTCCAAACCCATTTATAAAACACTTTATAAATCTACAGGCTTATTTACAAAACTCTTTTATTAATATCAAAACCATTTAAATAACACTTTATAAATCTCCAAGATCATTTATAAAACTTATTTTATAAATATCCAAAATCATTTATAAAAACTCCTTCTTAAGTTTCAAGATCTCTTTCAATTTATAAACTACTTTTTATAAACTTTCCTTATTTAAATAAAACTTCTTAAATAAACTTTAATCAATAAAGTTTTGTTGATAAAACCAATTATTTTAAACATCTTGAAATAAAAAAGTTATATTTAAAAAATTCCCCACTTAATATTATCTTTAAACCACATTAACAAAATAATGATTTAAACAACCATTTAAAAGGTATTAAATTGCTTCGAAACCCCTTCAATAAAATAACTGCTTAATTGCCTTTAAATATCAAATTTAAAATAGCAATAAACTTTAAGAATTATAAACAAGTAATAATTTTACATTAAATTTTTTTATATAATATAATGATTAGCTTTAAACCATTTTCACAAATGTAATTAAATATTTGACTTCACAAATTAGGAAAGTAGCTTATCATCCACAATGGTTCATATTTAATTTAGTTTGACCTTCCAAGTTATAACATGGGTATTTACATAACAAGCAGATATGTAAAAGGAATCATCCAATATCAACAAATCCACATCAAGTTACCAAAATAGAAGAACTAGGTTTTATTCTGCTTAATAGATGTCAACATAATATAATAGGTGTATTATGGCAGAACTGTGATTTATTCTACCGAATAAATGTCAAACATAATTTTAGCAAAGCTTGCCGGCTTTAGAGTGGGCCATGCCAATAAATAAGGAATAGATGTTCTGTACGTGCACAAAACAACTTGAATCTGGTTTTGAAGTGGCCAGACTACAAAGAACAAAAGGCAAAAAGAAAAAACAAAAGCTAGACAAATAGACAAGACTACACGCATAATTTAATCAGCAGAACGGTGTTTTATTCTGTTAAACATATGTCAAATATAATTTAATTAGCAAGATGGTGTTTATTCTGCTAAACATACGTCATTGGGTTCCATGTCTCGATTGAGGTTACTTAAGGTAACTGACAAAGAAATCTCTTGGATTTAAAATATTCTTTTAAAAGAGAGCTCGCTTTAAAACAAAACTGACCATTAGAAATAAAGTATTTAATACTCTAAAACTTTTATTTAATAATTGGATAACCTTTAAACTCTTTATTTAACAATAATATATATTTAATTAATAATTAAACAATAGTTAACTATTAAATAAATAATTAAATAATAACTATCCTTTAAATAAATATTTAAAATAATAGTAAATCTTTAAATAATAATTATACAAAAATTAGACTTTAATTAGTAAATTAAACCTTCATTTACTAATAGTTAAATCTTGATTGAGCTTTAACTAAGTCTTAATTAACATAATTAGAAATTAATTAATAATTAAACTCTTTTATAATAAATAATTAATTAAAAATTAATCATTAATACATAAATAAACCATGACTAATCCTTAAATAATTAATTAAAAATATAATTAGCCTTTACCAATTAACTAATTAAAATTAACTTTCTTAATTAATACTTAAGCACTAATTACCTTATTAACTAATGATTAAGTACTAATTAGCTTATTAAATTAATTAATAATATAATTGCTAAATAAATAATTAATTAATTTAATAATAATTGGTTTTATTAACTTATAATATGTTTAGAAACACTTTTCAAAAATATCTAAGATGAAAACAAATAATTTGCAAAAAGAGTTTGTTCTTATGAATTGAATTATAGCAACTATCGCTATATAACCTATAAGTTTCAAATCTTGCTTTATATTTCAATTCACTTTCAAAACCCAATCTTTTTATACTTTGATTATTTTATAAATTCTAGAACAAGGTTTTGGAAAAACAAAAGCAAGGTTTTGAAACTTTATAAAAACTTTGAAAGAAAGTAAAGTTAGAAAACAAGTTTTTGAAATCCAAAGGATCTCGATGTCGTGAGTACGATTTCTTATGCTAACATTTATTTTACATACAACCACATATGCACGAACACAACCAATATACATGCTGCCACAACATTCAACAAGAGAAAGTCATAATTTGAACTTTGAAATCCTTAACCTTAACATCTATTTTCACATCTGTATCACAACATACCCAAGCACATAAATATACATACAATACATACTAAATTTCATTCAACAAGTAGCATACTTAGCAACTAAGTGAACAACAAAAACAAAGTTTAAAACTTTATTTAAGTGAGTGAGCTTTACTCACCATAAACCTTATAAAATCTCTTTAAAACTTTGAAACGAAACTCTAGAACTTGATTTCCAGAAACAAAATTGGATCTTTAGCCAAGAGAAGGCCAAATGGTCTTGGCCAAAGGGTGGATGTAGGCTCGGCTATGATGGCTTGAGTGAGAAAGGGTCTTGTTTTGGCAAGGAGTGTAGGAGAGGAAGGGAATGGTTTTAAACAATTTTTCATGAAATAGAAAGTGGTAATGTTATGATTTTTGAACATTAGAATATAAAATGGAAGCCATGAAGATTTAAGGAAGGAAGAAACAAGCTTTGGAAATGAAAACGTGGAGGCAAAAATGAAATTTTAGAAAAGAGAAAAACTTTTATATGGAATAAATTAAGAGAATTACTTTTCTACCCTTATGAACACTTCCTTCCTACAATGTCATGCCACCTCACCATGTTTCCCTCCACCCTTATACTTCCACCCAAAACATTTCCTCCACTTCTCTTAATGACCTAACATGCATTAAAGACTCATGTACTAAATGTTTTACTTTACTTTATACATTATTGTTATTTTCAATTTTTACATAAATAGTCTTATCACTCATTATATACTTAAGAATACACACACACACACAAATATACACTACCTTGTTTTTCTAATGTATATACTTATACAAAAGAGTTTATAATAGTTTCAACTACTTTTAGCCGATCAAAAGTCAAAAATTCGAAAAACGAATACCGGTCACATTTACGATTTTTCTTCGAACTAGAAATTTCTATAAACTTATTTTGAAAACTATTTCACCATCATTATTTATTGTTTAAAAGAGTTTTATTTTAATTGTAAAATCTACTATTTGCAAGTAGTGAAATTTCAGGTTGTTACACTTTCACTCGACTCAACTATAGTCGTTCAATTGATGTCGGCCACGATTTAACTATAATCAAAGCGGAACTTCCAAGATCAACAGTATTCTCAAGTCTAGAGAATTGTGTAAATTAGTCACGTCGATATTTTTTGTTTGGCCTTAATTATGTTAACCAATAGAAAACTATCGAGTGAGTCATTCAATAGTTATTCAATAACTATAAGTACTTAACCCCTTGTTACCCCTAGCAGCCATGAGTAATACACTGCCCAACATTTAAAGAGTGTTACTGTGACGACCCACACTCGACACCCTCTGAATCCGACTGTAAACTGCACATATCCGACCCAGAGTGCACTGATTGCAGATGATTATGAGAAAGAAAAGAGAGGGTGAGAAGAAAGAGAGAAGAAAGAAGAAGAAAAGAGAAGAAGAATAGAGAAGCGGAACCAAAAAAAATATAGAATCTAACATCGCGGTGGAATAACATATGATATAGATCAATAATATTTACAAAGAGAAACTGTAATATACATAAATTAATATCAGAGTACACAATAAGTAATCATCAGATTGAATAGTTATAATAACACATCCTCACAAATGCTAACAATTTACAACAACAACAATCAATGCGATGCAGCAGAATACTAAACAGATATGTGTATATGACACGAAGATCTCCAGCTTGCCTGTAGAAGCTCCAAAAGCACTAAATCTGAACCTGTAAGTATACTCAGTCTGACCCGGGCATTGAAAGGGAAGAACTCTTGGATCAATCTGGTAAACAAGTGTGAGAAAACACACATCAACTGAATTTATAAAGTTATCAAAACTTTTCCTTTATCAAAACAAAAGGTATCTCGTAAGACCGAGTTGCAAATAAATACCGACAAGGTTTCTACCTTACGATAACCAAAACATCTCATAGCAAATTCTCTTATATTGTAATAATGTTTATTATACAAATAATATTAAAATTGCTAAAATTGTTACATTATTAAATTCCAACATAAACCTTGTAATACAAGACTTTCTACAATAGAAAATGACAGGCGCGTATTGGATTTTCATACAAATGACTAGGTAAAGGGACTACCTTTCCGAACCAACACAATACACCTCTAGAGGGATGTACCAAGGGAGCAGATGCTGCCCACCTAAACCAACACAAGACCGGCCTGCCCTTCCCTGGATAGTACCGAATATGTCATCACTCCGGTCGTTACCAACATTTATCTGTGGCCACAAGCATACATCAATAATAATCAGATACAAGACATCATAACGTGTAAAGATATATCCAAAAGAGTGATGACATCTCCAAATTAGGAGCGACCCATTTAGCTTTGATGCTTCTATCCCTATTTTAGTCATTTTCTGGGGAGTGACGCCAAAAGAGGTATCGATTACCTTTCACATATCACATATCACATCATCTTTGAATACCACATTGCCACTTCTATTGACTATTATTTGCCTTCCAAAAAAATACAACCCTTGAGCTCGTGTGTCTCAAGGAGGGTGTTAAGCTAAGAGAAGTTGCCTTCTCCGCCACCACGTGATGTATGTTTGTAAAAGCCAATATACGTATTCTTAGAAATGCAATGTTAGACACTGTCCATACAAGTTTTCTAGGAACAGGACAAACCAAAGGAACTTTCCTGCCACATCCTATCGAGAAATCCCTAGGATTAGTAGCGAATAATCATTGCATTGCATATTTCATAACGAAGAGACTACTACTGGATGTATATTGGGATTTTAACCCCAAAGATCAACAAGCAGTCCTTCGCTATGAAAATCCTAAATATCAATAACATCGACCAATCTACACAGTCATCGTGTAAATGTTGGTCCGAAGTGGTTTTCAGATAAATCTAATCTCGGTCTCTTCACACCAACAACCAAAAAGCGTTTCTCAACTCAAACAGAAACTAAGTCTCATAGACTATCACGTCTCCAACTTTCAACTGCTATCCTTCAGCGAAGAAGGAAGCTTGATAGATTGGAGTAATCACTCGGCATTACACGAATCAACATTCTCAACGCAAACGATAATTAATCCTACACAGTCAGTTATGTACTAAGTGTACGACTAATTAGTCTCTCCGACAAGTTGAGGAACTAAAATGGCCAATTTTGATAGTCGGTTATTTAACTATCAAAGCAACAAACAAGACCGAGCACATAAGTAATCACAGAGCCCGATTTCATTAATCGTTTATAAATCAAATCACTTTCCCATTATTTACTTTCAAATACTTATAAAAAGATAATATTCAAAACCATATCACTTATTTGATATTTGGAAAACATTTCCATAAACTTATTTTAAAAATAAGTATTTTACAAATCATTTTATTTTCAAACCATTTAGACTCCATTTTATAATACCACTTTCCAAAAGCATCCTTTTTATTTAAAAGATTATTCATTGTCCAAAATCGTGAATATAATTCTCTTACCAAATTCATTATTTCTACATATGTAATTTAAAGGATTATTCACTGTCCAAAATCGTATTTTGATTATATTTCACAAAACCATACTTTTTACAACATAAAAATTATAACTTTTTATTTAAACTAAATCCATTTCTTTAACAATTCAAAATTATATATATTTTCAAAATCACTTTGAAATCCCTTTTAAATTAAAATCACCATTTTTAATATTTTAAATTTCCAAAATATGGCACAATGCTGTAAAAGCGCTAAATAAGGGCATTCACATCAATCATATCAATCATGGCGTCCAAATATCATATATCACCTGATAACAGCATATATAACAATATCTGTAGATAAAATCAACACTGGTGAGGAATCCAGTTGGACCCCTCCAACCTATAACATGCAACAAATATTCATATTAGAAAATATGTATAATGTCCGCTTCGAGGCAAACGCATATACAAAGGGTCATCTGCTCATACACGAGAACATATAGGGTCTCATCCACTAAAATATGCAGGAATATATCCAAACCAATCAATATATATAATATATATCTCTTCCAAACAATCACCAATCATCATAAATAAAATTTGTTCTCACTTATATAAAAATATAAGCGAGAACGAGAAAGTGAGTGGTACTCACTTTGTTTGTTGTCGTCATAATAGCGATTTATTTCACTTAAAATTAAACAAGTGTTTAACTTTAACTAAAATTTCACTAGCTCCAAATCAATCCAATCCAGCTTCATCGCGTTGTGTTTGCGAATACGAGCCCAACGCAACTTGTTTCGTCCAATTTAGACCTCGTATGAACAAGTTATAGCATTATAAAGTTTGCACAATTATAATATAATTTATTTACAAATTAAATTTACATTTTTATTCCTGGAATTATCATGGCCATCCAACTCTTTCTTCCTCCCAACCAGTTCACTCATGCACTTAACCCACTCGCGACCGCCTCTTCCTCTAATTGCCGCTCCCACCCTCGATGAACTATACGATGATCAGGGACCACATTCGAAAGCCCCTGCCTTAATGCACCTCCGACCAAAGAACGAGCACTGCAATCACCATTGATCGCCTATAATTTCCCTTCAAATGCTGCGAGAATGCACCCAAATTGCTTCCTCTAAGCTATGTTAAACCAAATCACAAGCATTGAACGTGAAGATCTCTCCGTGCTCTACAAGCTTCATTTAGGAATCGAAGCTTAAAAGCGAGTCGATTGAGAGGATTGTTAGAGAGAAGACCGGTGATTCCCAGCCTTTAAAAACTAGGGTGGCGGTTGTAGCTTCTTTAGGGCTAGGGTTTTAGAGAAAAAAGCAGAAAATTAGGTCATTTTATAGGAAATTTTCACGCACTATTCATCTGCAAAATTTTCGAACTCCAATCAAACCGTGCCACCTGGCGTTTATAATGGTTTACCCCAATTTCAAAACACAATGGAATATGTATATCGGAGGCCAATTCCATCATATCTGGAAGATAGGTTTTCGAAACGAATTATTTTGATTAAAATTTACTTAAATAAATTTCTACACGTTTCAGCTTCGCAAGATCAAACAGTAAGCCCGATTGACATGAAATTAGAAATCCTATAATAATTCACTATTATGGATCAAATAAAACTACTTTCGTTGAAATCTGAGACTGTTTAAAAAATGACTATTTTTACACGTTAATTAAATATTAAAATTTCCAGTTTCTGTAAATTAACTTTTTAGTTCAATTTAAAAGTTTACTAACTATATTCTAACTCAAATAGAATTTAAAACAACTTTATAAATCACTTCCATTCACATTAAATTCAAATTCCAATTATTTCTGTAATTGCGGACATTAAATTAATAATTTAATTATCTAAATAAATCACTGTATTCTAACTATAATTTATTTAACTTGTAAAATTTACAATATTTAAAATCAATTAAATATTTTAAATTCGAACAATTGAAAAACTGGATCGTTACATTCTTTCCCTCCTTCAAAGAATTTCGTCCAAAGAAAGAAAATACCCAAAATCCTATTAGCTTTTCAAAATCAACTAGCTAAAATAGATTACCAATTCTTTTAAGTGCTTAACTGTCACAAAATCAATTAGTTACACTATTAAATAAAAACTTCACTAAGTTTCCAAATTCCTTTATAGTTGTTAACTAATACTACTTCAAAAATCAATTAATGTCATTTCAAAAACAAACACATCTCATTTCAAGTTATGACTCAAAAATCAAATTTTAGTTACAAAATTTTTTAAAAATTCTCAAAAAATTTCTAACGCTTTAAATTTCCAGAAAAATTTGCCAGAATCTCCTTTGTACGGTTCGATCGGAAAAATCACCATATATATAATATCACAAATATACATCTCATCTCAGTAATGAGGCATCCCGCAGGAAAAAGGTGTAGAAGTATGATATGTAATCCGAGATATGTACCTTATATATATATATATATACACATATACATACATATATATATATATAGCAAAGCATATACGGCTAATATAGCGTAAAAGCGAGCTCCAAATGCGAAGTATACGCCACCCGCACCTACTAAACACTCAACAAACAACAAGAACACATATATGGAATGTAATTTCAATACATAACATATACTATACAGCCATCGTATGGAAACAAAACATATGCATCAAAGCAATCATCAAACAACTAACATTCAATTAACAACCATCAACAAATTTACAACCAAATTGGTTCATAACCAAATCAATATTCATTCCAAATTTTATTGACATTCACTTGATTTGGTTTTTCAATTTATTCACATTTAATTAGATTCGATTGATTTACACATTCAGTTAGTTTACATTCACTAATTTACATCCAACTTAGTTTACTTCCCATTCAAATCGAATTCTATTCTATTTACATTCACTTTACTCTCAATTTGAATTCAATTATTTAACTTTCAATTTCATTAATATTTAATGAATTTATATTCAGTCTACTAACATTCAATGAACAACCAACGCATATCCAACATAACCAAATTTATTAAATTTACACTCAAGCATTCATATTCACTTTGTTACACTCAATTTGGTTTAACACATTTAATTCTGAGTGGTTGATATTCAATCAACTACTTTATTTCATTAGTCTAATTCAATTCATTTATCCATTTATATCTAAAGTTTAATTACATTTTATAACTCAAGTTCACATTCATTTTGATATTAAATTCAACTTCATTTAATCTTACTTGAGTCAACTTCCTTTACAGCGTTCATTTTGTTTGACTTAACTTCCAACTTATAATTCAAATTTAGATTTCTCATTTCTTACATTCTTATTCAACTAAATTGAAATTGGTTTTACTTACTATCTCCCAAATTATAAGTTATAAAATTTATTCACTTAAGACTCCATGAATGTTTACTTATATTGTCTTCCATTTACAACTTATAATTCAAATTCATGTTATATATTCACTTAATAGCTTAAGTTCATATTTAATTCTGTTCGATTCATTTCAAATTCAATTCGATTTTATTCCACTTAGCCTAGTTAAACTTCAATTCATATAATTTATTTTACAAACTCAACTTCATTTAACTCCACTTAAGTTAAAATTTTAATTTCATATCTCAAATTGGATTATCTTACTTATGCTAATTCCAATTATAAGTTCAGGGACTTATTTTTCTTACAAATCAACCCATACTTGGATTTGAAATTCAAATTTGTTTATTACAACAACATTTATATTTTAAATTTACTATGGTAGCAAATCAATCATCCAGAAACTCGAAAACAATACTGATGATGCCGCAGTCATCATCCTTATTATTTTCCAACGATGGTAGTGAATTCGGGGCTTTAATTTCTTTCAAAATCCATTTATTTATAAATCACTTTTATAATTGATTTTTAATATATTTTTTTACTTATATAATTTCACTATTTATTTCACTTATATATGATTCATTTTAAATTTATTTACCTTATTTAGATTTATAATAACTAAACTTTTATTATTTAAACACAACAAATGACAAATGATAATAATCAACTATTACTGTAACGACCCAGAATTTTTAGAAATTAAAATTTGAATATTTAATTAATTTTAAATATTTATAAGTGAATTTATAAGTCAAATAAATTTTTATTTGAATTATTGGATTTAATTGGATTATTAAATCGATAATTTAAAATGTTAAATTATAGAAATAATTGAAAATTGAGTTAAATATGATTGAAAATGATTTGTAAAATTTTATTTTATCATATGGGAGTTAGAATGATATTTTAGAACTTTTAAAATCGAATTAAAAGTTAATCTGTGAAAATTGAATATTTTAATATTTAATAATCGACTGTAAAATAGCCAATTTTTGAACAGTCTCAGAATTGAACGAAACCAGTTCCATTGGATCCGTAATAGTTAGTTATTACCGGATTTCAATTTTCGTGTCAATCGGAGCTATCGTTTGATCGTGGCAGCTCGAAACGCATCGATTTATTTTTAATTTAAATTTGGCGAGTGAAAATAGCCATTTTTCAAAAAGTCTCGGATTTCGACGAAACCAGTTTCATCGGATCCGTAATGTGATATTATTGTAAGGTTTCAAATTTCAAGTCAATTGGATTTACCGTTTGTCCGGTACAAATTAAAACGCCTAGAAAATCGCTTAAATCGGTTTAATTTAAATTGAGCGTTTGTAGCCATAACTCGCACATACTTCCGAATTAGCTTCCGAAACCTGTTCCATTGTGTCCGGAACGCGGGATAAACCCTAGGTACGCTGGTTACGGCGCCTAAATCGGAGTTCGGAATTCCCGGGATGAATAGTGTTTACGCTTGCTTTTCCTATAAATACAACCTCACTCTAAAAAATAAAAAAAATAACAAAACCCTAACCCTAATACTTGCTAGCCGCCACTTATACATGAATGGCCAGAATTCAATTTCCTTTCCCCCTCAATCTCTCTCAATCTACAAAGAATTAGAAGAAGTTGTTAACTACAAAGATGAAGAGCACGAGATGAGCTTTAAATCCATACGGATATGATCGGGAATGGAGCAACGATGAGCGAGCAAAGTGGGGCCGACCTTGCTGCCGTGCGCACGAAATTCTAGGCACATGTGCAGGCCGAGCTTCATGGTGGAGGAGGTGGAGATAGCTCTCGTCAAGGGCTTCGTGTTGGTGGTAGTGTGATGAGGTATCGTCGAGTATTCGCGATGCAATATTAAACCCTAATTCTTGCTAAGTGGGTTCGGTTTCTTTTTGCTTGACCTGTAGCTTGTACGTGAGCTTGGGGAAGAAGCTAGGTGCGGTGGTGATGAGCTGAGGCAGGATCCTATGGCTCAGATTGAATCTAGGTTATAAATTAGTTTATATGTGTTGTAATTATTAAGTATAAACTCGTGTAACTTCAAAAATCAATAACTTTTTCATACGAGGTCGAAAAAATGCAAACTCAGTTGCGTTGGAATCGTATGGACGAGCACTACGCGATGGAGTTGGTTTGGAGTCGTTTGGAGTTAGTGAGAATTTCGGGTAAAATTAAACGCGCGTTTAATTTTATTCGAAATAAAAGCTAAAACGGAAATTAAAATCAAGGTGAGAACTTCTCACTCAATCGAATAGATTTCGATTTTATTTTAAATAGTTAGATCTAAAATATTTGAATGCATGTTTAAATGATGATTGTTATCTATTGATTGTTAAAATAGACATTATACGTCGTTAGTAAGCGGATGTTATTTAGTAAAAACATATACCGCGAATATTTCATAAACAGTGAAATTGTATTATATATAATATCAATATATATATATTGGCATATATATATTGCAGTTGTTGATTTCCCGCATTTTTGTTTAGCGGATGAGACCCTATTACGCCGTTATTAAGCGGATAATATTTATTAAAAACATGTACCGCGATAATTTCGTACTGGAGCGAAATTGGTATTGTGCTAATGTTTGTGGATGCAGGAAACAGGTTGGAGGGATCCAACTGGATTCCTCAACAGTTTTTATTTGATTTCAGATATTTTGATATTTGATGGATTTTCATATTTATATATGATATCGTTGTAGTCGTGATTGACTATTTGGTGTGTAGCATCATTGGACCAAATTTTTGGTATTTTAAAATGATTTTAAAAGTGATTTTGAAAATATACTATATTTTTGGAATTGATCCATTATAAATAAATAAACGTTATAATTTTTTAAAGTTATAAAAATTATGGTTTTTGTGAAATATAGTTAAAAAGCTGATTTTTAGAAATACGGTTAAAAGCTGATTTTTGAGAAATATGAACTAATGATTTTATAAAATAATTTAGATTGGATTTTTGAATATATGATAAAAGTTTAAATATAGGATTTATAAAATTTGATTATTTTATAAATCGAAATGATGAAATTATAAAGGAATTTAAAGACGTTTTAGAATAATAATATGAACTGATTTATATTAAGAGATTTATAAATGGATATTTATAAATTGAAATATAGACATTATAAAACGAGTTTTTATAAGTGTTTGAATGTAGTGAAAATGAATTTCATAAATGAATGAAATTTATAGAATTATAAACTGTGAAGTTATAAATGAAATTTATAAATAGTAAGATTTATAAATTTGTGAAGTTAATTGAAGAATAGATTTGGTTAAATAAATGAATCTTATAAGTTATAAGATTTATAATTATGAAGTTTAAAGAACGATTTTTATAAAATAATCGTTTTATAAGTATTTAACTTATAATATGAACGTTTAGTTTATAATTTAGTTATAAACTGGAATAGGTAAATAAAGAAGATTTATAAAGGAAGTTGTTAAGAAATAAATAGAAATGGAATTTATAAACGTTGTTTTATAAATTCGCAAACGACTTATTTTGATAAGTTAATTGTTATAACCTATTAATGGAGTTATATTCACATTTTTGAATAGTGAATAATCCTTTAAAATAAATTGAATAAAAGGATGAAATTTGTTAACGAAGTATGTTCACAATTTTTTTTTTGAATAGTGAATAAGATGTTAAAGAAATTGTTTTGAATGTGATATTTCAAATAGAATTAAAACGATCGAACAATGTTTTAAAGGTGTTGAGATTCGAAACCATAGATTTCAACATTTATTGTTGAAATAGATGTTTCGAGAAATAAAAGGAAATGGTGGACTATAACACTGTTGTTATAGTAAATGATTTCCGAAAGGAAATGTTTTGAATAGTATTTATATATCTATTTTAATTTCGAATCCCTATACTAGTGATTTTGGGTTGTTGTAACGATGTTTTACGTAACATTCGTTTTGGTCCAAACAAATATGTTTAAGTGAATGATTTCCTTAAAGAATGAAATATATACTTAATTCGATTTAAGTATATTGAATATTTTCTAAGTGTTGAAAATAAAAGAGATTTGTGAATTACTTATGAATAAATAAGTATGGAAATGTTTTCCAATATAAAGTGAATATTTTGAGAATTTATCTTTTTGAAGATAAATTGAAAAGAAAATTGAAATGAATAATTGAAATCGAATATTCATTGATATTTTGGAATTATAAATTCACTAAGGAATTTATAAAGGAAGTGGAATTTGTTTGAAAATAAATATTGATTTATTTTTGAAGTGTTGAAATTATATATCTTATAAAGATATTTTGGAAAATAAATAATTTGGAAAATTATTTGGAATCTGGTGATGTGTGCATGTCCATTGATAGTTCAATAACCGACTATCAGCATTTCCCTTTGAATGGGTATTTGATGTGAATTGATTGAATTTGAATGCACACTTATCTTTGAATAAGCGCTCACTATTCGGGTTAACCGGGAAAGGACCATGGGGTCGTATAACCCACTCCGAATATGTGATACGTCGTTGTGAATCGCATTTGAAGATCGGTGTTGAAGACCGGTATTTGCGAGAGTGATAGGATGAACTATCGATTGACTCTGCACCGAGTAGCTACGGTATTGAGTTCTCCATATGTGATGGTGAATCCGATCAGGATTGTGAATATCCGGATTGCAAGGACTTCTTTGTAAGTGCCTTCGGTTCTGTTCGAGCCCGGAACAGACTTGTATGGATTGTATGCCTGACATTACAAGTTGAGATATAAAGCCGATTTCTTTCAAATATATTTCTGTTGGTGGCGGAGAATTTATTCTTTGCTTAACACCCTTCTTTGAGACGTACGAGCTCAAAGGTTATATAGTTGAAGTTATCAGCGATATATTCCCAGTTTGGTAATGTGACATGCTGAGTGATGCTGAAATGATCATTGTGTTGATTATTTGTGATAGGATCGTTTATTTGATCGTCTATCCTTGTGATCATTGTGTTGATCATTTGTTGACCCAAAGCATGGCTTTTGTATAAAGTATGTTTTTGTGGACGTGACTTCGTCGAGCCTCACACCCCGTGAATGGTCAAAACAGGAAAGAAGCAGCAAGGTTATGAGGGGTAGCACCCTTTAGGATGTGTCCATTTCCTTCTGGAAAAGGGTGGTATCATGGTATGGAGCCCAGATACTTACTCATGTTGAAAACACTTTATGATTGTGTGAATTGATTACGAGCGCTCGGTAAAAGGTCCCAAAGGACCGGGGGATGGCATATTCGGTCAGTTGTTGCTCAGTTAGGAGTAACCCGGCCTTGTGTTGGTAGAGATCCGGTTTGGTTCTCGGGGATGTCCATCCAGAGGCATTCTCATGTGGCAATGGGAAGTTCCTTGGCCTGATCATTCGTTGGAAATCCAAAGAAACAATACGTGATTTGTACGGTTTTAGTTGTAGAACCTGCTTCCTCAGGAGGTAGCTATAGTAGGCATAATATAATGGTACCTATGCTGGCTAAGATTTATATTCTACTTTCGAAATGAATTTCTTCTACACTATGCACTAATAATAATATCAAAATTGATTTGATTTTAATGCGTATCAAGCATCTTTGACTATCATAAGGAGAAATCTTCTCCAAGTCTGCGTTTGCATTGTGTGTGTGGCAGGAGGTCTTATGGTAGTCTCATTTTTAAAAGCATTGCGAATTGATTTAAAAAAAAATATTCCTCTATTTTGTTTTCAAAGATAAATAAACTGTTTTGAGTTCTCACACCAGTCACATGACTGACTTGGAGTTTATTGTTTTCCTTCCTAAACTCTGGGTGCCCACCAATTTCCACACGGGCAGTTAAGAGTTAGGTTTATCAGGATATTCTGGATATTCTGGAGTTGCTGGAGGCAAGCTGGATGGCATGGCGTATTACTAGTTTATATAGTATTTCTTTTTCCGCTGCACTGTTTATTGTTGTATGTTGTTGTACACTCTGATGATATGATGTGATGTAATGAAATGAAATGTAATAACTGATATAGTTCTTTGTTTAAAGATTATTCATTTATTATTATATGTTGTTCCGCTGCGAATTGTGAGATTCTGATGTTGTTCTGTTGTTTTCTGTCCCGTCCTATTTTCTTCTGTTTTTCTCCTTTTTCAAATTCTCTTTTTCTGTTTTCTAAAAATTGTCTATCTTCTTTTCCCTCTATTCTACCCTTTTCTTCTTCTTTCTTTTCTTTTCTTTTCTTTTCTTTTTAAAACCCATAACTATTCGGTTTTTCGGCAACGAAAATCCGCAATTGTTACATTTGGTATCAGAGCTGATGGTTAAGCGACAACCATGGTTCTGTTGGGTATTTCTCATTAGAGATAGAGTCAGCAGTACTCTAGAATGAGTTTGAGTGTAATAATAGCTATGAGAGCGTATTTGCTAGTGAAAAAAAAAATTGTTTTATATTGTGTTGACTTATCGGTTGATTGTTTATAGATTCCCGTCGATTTAGTCTAGCTAACTATCGTAGATAGGGGTTTCTAAACTCTTAAACAAGATAAATCGACATAGTATATTTTTAAATTGGGTAAATGGAATAATTTTGCCTTGATTATATTTTTATATATAAAGGAATAATTTTTCAAAAATTATCAAAGTGTATGTAAGTTGATTGTTAGGTTGTTTGAATAATCTAAATTAAAGAATAATTGTATAAGTAAAAGAATTATAAGAATTGAATTATAATTAAAGTGTTTACAATTGTGAAATAAACTTATATATATAAGAAGTGAAATTATATGAATATGAGTTGTAAATAAAAGTGAATTTAAAGTTAAATGAAATATAACTTAAGAGAAGTTGAATGGAATTGATTTTGGGTATCAAAGTAAATTAATTAAGTTAAGTGATGGATATGAACTTGAGTTATATAAATGAAATTCAACTTTGTAATTGAATTGAATAAATGGATTGAATGATAATCAATTGAATGTGAATAAAGTTGATATGAAATAATGAATGTAAGTGTTAATTCATTAAATTCTAATGTTATTGGAAGTTGAATACTTGAATGAAAGTCAATTTAATAAAACCAATTGGAAAGTAAAGATGTTAAACCAAAATGAATGTAAGTGAAGCGAAGGAATTTGGTTGTAATTATATATACATTGGTTGTTATATGATTGTTAGTTGATAGTATATAATTCATTAAGTATTAATGAAATTGAAAGCTAATGCAATTGAATTCAAATTAGAAGTAAATAAATTTGAATAGAATTGAAAGTGAATTGGATTTAATTAGTAATGTAAACTAATTGAATTGAGAATGAATGTTAGTAAGAAAATCCAATGTTAATGAATCAAATGTGATTAAATTGAAAACCATTTCATTTAATATTAATGAGAATATGAATGAATATAGATTTAATAGATGGTTGATGTTTGCATTTGTTGTTTAGTTGCATTTGCTATGTGACATATATAGTTGTTATGTTGCTATATGTTGTATATCGATACTATTGTCATATATGCATGTTTCTCATGTTGTTTGTTGAGTGTTTAGTAGGTGCGGATCGCGTTTGCTTCGCATTTGGAGTTCGCTTTAACGCTATATTAGCCGTATATGCTCGCTAATAAAATATAAGGTACATATCTCGGATTAAATATCGTACTTTTACACTTTTTTCCCTTCGGGATGCCTCATTACTTGATGAGATGTATATTTGTGATATATATACTGTCATTTTTTTTTCGGATCGAGCCGCGCAAAGGAGACTATGGCGAATTTTTCCGAAAATTAAGGCGTTAGAAAAAATTTGAGAAATTTGGAAAATTTTGAAAACTTTAAACTTTGATTTGAAGTTGAAAGTTAAACAATAGTAATTGTTTTTGAAAACATAACTAAGTATGATTTGAAAACTTAGTAAAGATTTGAAAGAAGTTTAATTATAAATTTTGGAAAGTTAATAGATTCTGTAATTTTCTTACTTATAATTTCGAGGACGAAATTCTTTTAAGGGGGAAAGATTGTAACGACCCAGAATTTTTAGAAATTAAAATTTGAATATTTAATTAATTTTAAATATTTATAAGTGAATTTATAAGTCAAATAAATTTTTATTTGAATTATTGGATTTAATTGGATTATTAAATCGATAATTTAAAATGTTAAATTATAGAAATAATTGAAAATTGAGTTAAATATGATTGAAAATGATTTGTAAAATTTTATTTTATCATATGGGAGTTAGAATGATATTTTAGAACTTTTAAAATCGAATTAAAAGTTAATCTGTGAAAATTGAATATTTTAATATTTAATAATCGACTGTAAAATAGCCAATTTTTGAACAGTCTCAGAATTGAACGAAACCAGTTCCATTGGATCCGTAATAGTTAGTTATTACCGGATTTCAATTTTCGTGTCAATCGGAGCTATCGTTTGATCGTGGCAGCTCGAAACGCATCGATTTATTTTTAATTTAAATTTGGCGAGTGAAAATAGCCATTTTTCAAAAAGTCTCGGATTTCGACGAAACCAGTTTCATCGGATCCGTAATGTGATATTATTGTAAGGTTTCAAATTTCAAGTCAATTGGATTTACCGTTTGTCCGGTACAAATTAAAACGCCTAGAAAATCGCTTAAATCGGTTTAATTTAAATTGAGCGTTTGTAGCCATAACTCGCACATACTTCCGAATTAGCTTCCGAAACCTGTTCCATTGTGTCCGGAACGCGGGATAAACCCTAGGTACGCTGGTTACGGCGCCTAAATCGGAGTTCGGAATTCCCGGGATGAATAGTGTTTACGCTTGCTTTTCCTATAAATACAACCTCACTCTAAAAAATAAAAAAAAATAACAAAACCCTAACCCTAATACTTGCTAGCCGCCACTTATACATGAATGGCCAGAATTCAATTTCCTTTCCCCCTCAATCTCTCTCAATCTACAAAGAATTAGAAGAAGTTGTTAACTACAAAGATGAAGAGCACGAGATGAGCTTTAAATCCATACGGATATGATCGGGAATGGAGCAACGATGAGCGAGCAAAGTGGGGCCGACCTTGCTGCCGTGCGCACGAAATTCTAGGCACATGTGCAGGCCGAGCTTCATGGTGGAGGAGGTGGAGATAGCTCTCGTCAAGGGCTTCGTGTTGGTGGTAGTGTGATGAGGTATCGTCGAGTATTCGCGATGCAATATTAAACCCTAATTCTTGCTAAGTGGGTTCGGTTTCTTTTTGCTTGACCTGTAGCTTGTACGTGAGCTTGGGGAAGAAGCTAGGTGCGGTGGTGATGAGCTGAGGCAGGATCCTATGGCTCAGATTGAATCTAGGTTATAAATTAGTTTATATGTGTTGTAATTATTAAGTATAAACTCGTGTAACTTCAAAAATCAATAACTTTTTCATACGAGGTCGAAAAAATGCAAACTCAGTTGCGTTGGAATCGTATGGACGATCACTACGCGATGGAGTTGGTTTGGAGTTGTTTGGAGTTAGTGAGAATTTCGGGTAAAATTAAACGCGCGTTTAATTTTATTCGAAATAAAAGCTAAAACGGTAATTAAAATCAAGGTGAGAACTTCTCACTCAATCGAATAGATTTCGATTTTATTTTAAATAGTTAGATCTAAAATATTTGAATGCATGTTTAAATGATGATTGTTATCTATTGATTGTTAAAATAGACATTATACGTCGTTAGTAAGCGGATGTTATTTAGTAAAAACATATACCGCGAATATTTCATAAACAGTGAAATTGGTATTATATATAATATCAATATATATATATTGGCATATATATATATATTGCAGTTGTTGATTTCCCGCATTTTTGTTTAGCGGATGAGACCCTATTACGCCGTTATTAAGCGGATAATATTTATTAAAAACATGTACCGCGATAATTTCGTACTGGAGCGAAATTGGTATTGTGCTAATGTTTGTGGATGCAGGAAACAGGTTGGAGGGATCCAACTGGATTCCTCAACAGTTTTTATTTGATTTCAGATATTTTGATATTTGATGGATTTTCATATTTATATATGAAATCGTTGTAGTCGTGATTGACTATTTGGTGTGTAGCATCATTGGACCAAATTTTTGGTATTTTAAAATGATTTTAAAAGTGATTTTGAAAATATACTATATTTTTGGAATTGATCCATTATAAATAAATAAACGTTATAATTTTTTAAAGTTATAAAAATTATGGTTTTTGTGAAATATAGTTAAAAAGCTGATTTTTAGAAATACGGTTAAAAGCTGATTTTTGAGAAATATGAACTAATGATTTTATAAAATAATTTAGATTGGATTTTTGAATATATGATAAAAGTTTAAATATAGGATTTATAAAATTTGATTATTTTATAAATCGAAATGATGAAATTATAAAGGAATTTAAAGACGTTTTAGAATAATAATATGAACTGATTTATATTAAGAGATTTATAAATGGATATTTATAAATTGAAATATAGACATTATAAAACGAGTTTTTATAAGTGTTTGAATGTAGTGAAAATGAATTTCATAAATGAATGGAATTTATAGAATTATAAACTGTGAAGTTATAAATGAAATTTATAAATAGTAAGATTTATAAATTTGTGAAGTTAATTGAAGAATAGATTTGGTTAAATAAATGAATCTTATAAGTTATAAGATTTATAATTATGAAGTTTAAAGAACGATTTTTATAAAATAATCGTTTTATAAGTATTTAACTTATAATATGAACGTTTAGTTTATAATTTAGTTATAAACTGGAATAGGTAAATAAAGAAGATTTATAAAGGAAGTTGTTAAGAAATAAATAGAAATGGAATTTATAAACGTTGTTTTATAAATTCGCAAACGACTTATTTTGATAAGTTAATTGTTATAACCTATTAATGGAGTTATATTCACATTTTTGAATAGTGAATAATCCTTTAAAATAAATTGAATAAAAGGATGAAATTTGTTAACGAAGTATGTTCACGATTTTTTTTTTGAATAGTGAATAAGATGTTAAAGAAATTGTTTTGAATGTGATATTTCAAATAGAATTAAAACGATCGAACAATGTTTTAAAGGTGTTGAGATTCGAAACCATAGATTTCAACATTTATTGTTGAAATAGATGTTTCGAGAAATAAAAGGAAATGGTGGACTATAACACTGTTGTTATAGTAAATGATTTCCGAAAGGAAATGTTTTGAATAGTATTAGGATTTATATATCTATTTTAATTTCGAATCCCTATACTAGTGATTTTGGGTTGTTGTAACGATGTTTTACGTAACATTCGTTTTGGTCCAAACAAATATGTTTAAGTGAATGATTTCCTTAAAGAATGAAATATATACTTAATTCGATTTAAGTATATTGAATATTTTCTAAGTGTTGAAAATAAAAGAGATTTGTGAATTACTTATGAATAAATAAGTATGGAAATGTTTTCCAATATAAAGTGAATATTTTGAGAATTTATCTTTTTGAAGATAAATTGAAAAGAAAATTGAAATGAATAATTGAAATCGAATATTCATTGATATTTTGGAATTATAAATTCACTAAGGAATTTATAAAGGAAGTGGAATTTGTTTGAAAATAAATATTGATTTATTTTTGAAGTGTTGAAATTATATATCTTATAAAGATATTTTGGAAAATAAATAATTTGGAAAATTATTTGGAATCTGGTGATGTGTGCATGTCCATTGATAGTTCAATAACCGACTATCAGCATTTCCCTTTGAATGGGTATTTGATGTGAATTGATTGAATTTGAATGCACACTTATCTTTGAATAAGCGCTCACTATTCGGGTTAACCGGGAAAGGACCATGGGGTCGTATAACCCACTCCGAATATGTGATACGTCGTTGTGAATCGCATTTGAAGATCGGTGTTGAAGACCGGTATTTGCGAGAGTGATAGGATGAACTATCGATTGACTCTGCACCGAGTAGCTATGGTATTGAGTTCTCCATATGTGATGGTGAATCCGATCAGGATTGTGAATATCCGGATTGCAAGGACTTCTTTGTAAGTGCCTTCGGTTCTGTTCGAGCCCGGAACAGACTTGTATGGATTGTATGCCTGACATTACAAGTTGAGATATAAAGCCGATTTCTTTCAAATATATTTCTGTTGGTGGCGGAGAATTTATTCTTTGCTTAACACCCTTCTTTGAGACGTACGATCTCAAAGGTTATATAGTTGAAGTTATCAGCGATATATTCCCAGTTTGGTAATGTGACATGCTGAGTGATGCTGAAATGATCATTGTGTTGATTATTTGTGATAGGATCGTTTATTTGATCGTCTATCCTTGTGATCATTGTGTTGATCATTTGTTGACCCAAAGCATGGCTTTTGTATAAAGTATGTTTTTGTGGACGTGACTTCGTCGAGCCTCACACCCCGTGAATGGTCAAAACAGGAAAGAAGCAGCAAGGTTATGAGGGGTAGCACCCTTTAGGATGTGTCCATTTCCTTCTGGAAAAGGGTGGTATCATGGTATGGAGCCCAGATACTTACTCATGTTGAAAACACTTTATGATTGTGTGAATTGATTACGAGCGCTCGGTAAAAGGTCCCAAAGGACCGGGGGATGGCATATTCGGTCAGTTGTTGCTCAGTTAGGAGTAACCCGGCCTTGTGTTGGTAGAGATCCGGTTTGGTTCTCGGGGATGTCCATCCAGAGGCATTCTCATGTGGCAATGGGAAGTTCCTTGGCCTGATCATTCGTTGGAAATCCAAAGAAACAATACGTGATTTGTACGGTTTTAGTTGTAGAACCTGCTTCCTCAGGAGGTAGCTATAGTAGGCATAATATAATGGTACCTATGCTGGCTAAGATTTATATTCTACTTTCGAAATGAATTTCTTCTACACTATGCACTAATAATAATATCAAAATTGATTTGATTTTAATGCGTATCAAGCATCTTTGACTATCATAAGGAGAAATCTTCTCCAAGTCTGCGTTTGCATTGTGTGTGTGGCAGGAGGTCTTATGGTAGTCTCATTTTTAAAAGCATTGCGAATTGATTTAAAAAAAAATATTCCTCTATTTTGTTTTCAAAGATAAATAAACTGTTTTGAGTTCTCACACCAGTCACATGACTGACTTGGAGTTTATTGTTTTCCTTCCTAAACTCTGGGTGCCCACCAATTTCCACACGGGCAGTTAAGAGTTAGGTTTATCAGGATATTCTGGATATTCTGGAGTTGCTGGAGGCAAGCTGGATGGCATGGCGTATTACTAGTTTATATAGTATTTCTTTTTCCGCTGCACTGTTTATTGTTGTATGTTGTTGTACACTCTGATGATATGATGTGATGTAATGAAATGAAATGTAATAACTGATATAGTTCTTTGTTTAAAGATTATTCATTTATTATTATATGTTGTTCCGCTGCGAATTGTGAGATTCTGATGTTGTTCTGTTGTTTTCTGTCCCGTCCTATTTTCTTCTGTTTTTCTCCTTTTTCAAATTCTCTTTTTCTGTTTTCTAAAAATTGTCTATCTTCTTTTCCCTCTATTCTACCCTTTTCTTCTTCTTTCTTTTCTTTTCTTTTTAAAACCCATAACTATTCGGTTTTTCGGCAACGAAAATCCGCAATTGTTACATTTGGTATCAGAGCTGATGGTTAAGCGACAACCATGGTTCTGTTGGGTATTTCTCATTAGAGATAGAGTCAGCAGTACTCTAGAATGAGTTTGAGTGTAATAATAGCTATGAGAGCGTATTTGCTAGTGAAAAAAAAAAATTGTTTTATATTGTGTTGACTTATCGGTTGATTGTTTATAGATTCCCGTCGATTTAGTCTAGCTAACTATCGTAGATAGGGGTTTCTAAACTCTTAAACAAGATAAATCGACATAGTATATTTTTAAATTGGGTAAATGGAATAATTTTGCCTTGATTATATTTTTATATATAAAGGAATAATTTTTCAAAAATTATCAAAGTGTATGTAAGTTGATTGTTAGGTTGTTTGAATAATCTAAATTAAAGAATAATTGTATAAGTAAAAGAATTATAAGAATTGAATTATAATTAAAGTGTTTACAATTGTGAAATAAACTTATATATATAAGAAGTGAAATTATATGAATATGAGTTGTAAATAAAAGTGAATTTAAAGTTAAATGAAATATAACTTAAGAGAAGTTGAATGGAATTGATTTTGGGTATCAAAGTAAATTAATTAAGTTAAGTGATGGATATGAACTTGAGTTATATAAATGAAATTCAACTTTGTAATTGAATTGAATAAATGGATTGAATGATAATCAATTGAATGTGAATAAAGTTGATATGAAATAATGAATGTAAGTGTTAATTCATTAAATTCTAATGTTATTGGAAGTTGAATACTTGAATGAAAGTCAATTTAATAAAACCAATTGGAAAGTAAAGATGTTAAACCAAAATGAATGTAAGTGAAGCGAAGGAATTCGGTTGTAATTATATATACATTGGTTGTTATATGATTGTTAGTTGATAGTATATAATTCATTAAGTATTAATGAAATTGAAAGCTAATGCAATTGAATTCAAATTAGAAGTAAATAAATTTGAATAGAATTGAAAGTGAATTGGATTTAATTAGTAATGTAAACTAATTGAATTGAGAATGAATGTTAGTAAGAAAATCCAATGTTAATGAATCAAATGTGATTAAATTGAAAACCATTTCATTTAATATTAATGAGAATATGAATGAATATAGATTTAATAGATGGTTGATGTTTGCATTTGTTGTTTAGTTGCATTTGCTATGTGACATATATAGTTGTTATGTTGCTATATGTTGTATATCGATACTATTGTCATATATGCATGTTTCTCATGTTGTTTGTTGAGTGTTTAGTAGGTGCGGATCGCGTTTGCTTCGCATTTGGAGTTCGCTTTAACGCTATATTAGCCGTATATGCTCGCTAATAAAATATAAGGTACATATCTCGGATTAAATATCGTACTTTTACACTTTTTTCCCTTCGGGATGCCTCATTACTTGATGAGATGTATATTTGTGATATATATACTGTCATTTTTTTTTCGGATCGAGCCGCGCAAAGGAGACTATGGCGAATTTTTCCGAAAATTAAGGCGTTAGAAAAAATTTGAGAAATTTGGAAAATTTTGAAAACTTTAAACTTTGATTTGAAGTTGAAAGTTAAACAATAGTAATTGTTTTTGAAAACATAACTAAGTATGATTTGAAAACTTAATAAAGATTTGAAAGAAGTTTAATTATAAATTTTGGAAAGTTAATAGATTCTGTAATTTTCTTACTTATAATTTCGAGGACGAAATTCTTTTAAGGGGGAAAGATTGTAACGACCCAGAATTTTTAGAAATTAAAATTTGAATATTTAATTCATTTTAAATATTTATAAGTGAATTTATAAGTCAAATAAATTTTTATTTGAATTATTGGATTTAATTGGATTATTAAATCGATAATTTAAAATGTTAAATTATAGAAATAATTGAAAATTGAGTTAAATATGATTGAAAATGATTTGTAAAATTTTATTTTATCATATGGGAGTTAGAATGATATTTTAGAACTTTTAAAATCGAATTAAAAGTTAATCTGTGAAAATTGAATATTTTAATATTTAATAATCGACTGTAAAATAGCCAATTTTTGAACAGTCTCAGAATTGAACGAAACCAGTTCCATTGGATCCGTAATAGTTAGTTATTACCGGATTTCAATTTTCGTGTCAATCGGAGCTATCGTTTGATCGTGGCAGCTCGAAACGCATCGATTTATTTTTAATTTAAATTTGGCGAGTGAAAATAGCCATTTTTCAAAAAGTCTCGGATTTCGACGAAACCAGTTTCATCGGATCCGTAATGTGATATTATTGTAAGGTTTCAAATTTCAAGTCAATTGGATTTACCGTTTGTCCGGTACAAATTAAAACGCCTAGAAAATCGCTTAAATCGGTTTAATTTAAATTGAGCGTTTGTAGCCATAACTCGCACATACTTCCGAATTAGCTTCCGAAACCTGTTCCATTGTGTCCGAAACGCGGGATAAACCCTAGGTACGCTGGTTACGGCGCCTAAATCGGAGTTCGGAATTCCCGGGATGAATAGTGTTTACGCTTGCTTTTCCTATAAATACAACCTCACTCTAAAAAATAAAAAAAATAACAAAACCCTAACCCTAATACTTGCTAGCCGCCACTTATACATGAATGGCCAGAATTCAATTTCCTTTCCCCCTCAATCTCTCTCAATCTACAAAGAATTAGAAGAAGTTGTTAACTACAAAGATGAAGAGCACGAGATGAGCTTTAAATCCATACGGATATGATCGGGAATGGAGCAACGATGAGCGAGCAAAGTGGGGCCGACCTTGCTGCCGTGCGCACGAAATTCTAGGCACATGTGCAGGCCGAGCTTCATGGTGGAGGAGGTGGAGATAGCTCTCGTCAAGGGCTTCGTGTTGGTGGTAGTGTGATGAGGTATCGTCGAGTATTCGCGATGCAATATTAAACCCTAATTCTTGCTAAGTGGGTTCGGTTTCTTTTTGCTTGACCTGTAGCTTGTACGTGAGCTTGGGGAAGAAGCTAGGTGCGGTGGTGATGAGCTGAGGCAGGATCCTATGGCTCAGATTGAATCTAGGTTATAAATTAGTTTATATGTGTTGTAATTATTAAGTATAAACTCGTGTAACTTCAAAAATCAATAACTTTTTCATACGAGGTCGAAAAAATGCAAACTCAGTTGCGTTGGAATCGTATGGACGAGCACTACGCGATGGAGTTGGTTTGGAGTCGTTTGGAGTTAGTGAGAATTTCGGGTAAAATTAAACGCGCGTTTAATTTTATTCGAAATAAAAGCTAAAACGGAAATTAAAATCAAGGTGAGAACTTCTCACTCAATCGAATAGATTTCGATTTTATTTTAAATAGTTAGATCTAAAATATTTGAATGCATGTTTAAATGATGATTGTTATCTATTGATTGTTAAAATAGACATTATACGTCGTTAGTAAGCGGATGTTATTTAGTAAAAACATATACCGCGAATATTTCATAAACAGTGAAATTGGTATTATATATAATATCAATATATATATATTGGCATATATATATATTGCAGTTGTTGATTTCCCGCATTTTTGTTTAGCGGATGAGACCCTATTACGCCGTTATTAAGCGGATAATATTTATTAAAAACATGTACCGCGATAATTTCGTACTGGAGCGAAATTGGTATTGTGCTAATGTTTGTGGATGCAGGAAACAGGTTGGAGGGATCCAACTGGATTCCTCAACAGTTTTTATTTGATTTCAGATATTTTGATATTTGATGGATTTTCATATTTATATATGATATCGTTGTAGTCGTGATTGACTATTTGGTGTGTAGCATCATTGGACCAAATTTTTGGTATTTTAAAATGATTTTAAAAGTGATTTTGAAAATATACTATATTTTTGGAATTGATCCATTATAAATAAATAAACGTTATAATTTTTTAAAGTTATAAAAATTATGGTTTTTGTGAAATATAGTTAAAAAGCTGATTTTTAGAAATACGGTTAAAAGCTGATTTTTGAGAAATATGAACTAATGATTTTATAAAATAATTTAGATTGGATTTTTGAATATATGATAAAAGTTTAAATATAGGATTTATAAAATTTGATTATTTTATAAATCGAAATGATGAAATTATAAAGGAATTTAAAGACGTTTTAGAATAATAATATGAACTGATTTATATTAAGAGATTTATAAATGGATATTTATAAATTGAAATATAGACATTATAAAACGAGTTTTTATAAGTGTTTGAATGTAGTGAAAATGAATTTCATAAATGAATGGAATTTATAGAATTATAAACTGTGAAGTTATAAATGAAATTTATAAATAGTAAGATTTATAAATTTGTGAAGTTAATTGAAGAATAGATTTGGTTAAATAAATGAATCTTATAAGTTATAAGATTTATAATTATGAAGTTTAAAGAACGATTTTTATAAAATAATCGTTTTATAAGTATTTAACTTATAATATGAACGTTTAGTTTATAATTTAGTTATAAACTGGAATAGGTAAATAAAGAAGATTTATAAAGGAAGTTGTTAAGAAATAAATAGAAATGGAATTTATAAACGTTGTTTTATAAATTCGCAAACGACTTATTTTGATAAGTTAATTGTTATAACCTATTAATGGAGTTATATTCACATTTTTGAATAGTGAATAATCCTTTAAAATAAATTGAATAAAAGGATGAAATTTGTTAACGAAGTATGTTCACGATTTTTTTTTTGAATAGTGAATAAGATGTTAAAGAAATTGTTTTGAATGTGATATTTCAAATAGAATTAAAACGATCGAACAATGTTTTAAAGGTGTTGAGATTCGAAACCATAGATTTCAACATTTATTGTTGAAATAGATGTTTCGAGAAATAAAAGGAAATGGTGGACTATAACACTGTTGTTATAGTAAATGATTTCCGAAAGGAAATGTTTTGAATAGTATTAGGATTTATATATCTATTTTAATTTCGAATCCCTATACTAGTGATTTTGGGTTGTTGTAACGATGTTTTACGTAACATTCGTTTTGGCCCAAACAAATATGTTTAAGTGAATGATTTCCTTAAAGAATGAAATATATACTTAATTCGATTTAAGTATATTGAATATTTTCTAAGTGTTGAAAATAAAAGAGATTTGTGAATTACTTATGAATAAATAAGTATGGAAATGTTTTCCAATATAAAGTGAATATTTTGAGAATTTATCTTTTTGAAGATAAATTGAAAAGAAAATTGAAATGAATAATTGAAATCGAATATTCATTGATATTTTGGAATTATAAATTCACTAAGGAATTTATAAAGGAAGTGGAATTTGTTTGAAAATAAATATTGATTTATTTTTGAAGTGTTGAAATTATATATCTTATAAAGATATTTTGGAAAATAAATAATTTGGAAAATTATTTGGAATCTGGTGATGTGTGCATGTCCATTGATAGTTCAATAACCGACTATCAGCATTTCCCTTTGAATGGGTATTTGATGTGAATTGATTGAATTTGAATGCACACTTATCTTTGAATAAGCGCTCACTATTCGGGTTAACCGGGAAAGGACCATGGGGTCGTATAACCCACTCCGAATATGTGATACGTCGTTGTGAATCGCATTTGAAGATCGGTGTTGAAGACCGGTATTTGCGAGAGTGATAGGATGAACTATCGATTGACTCTGCACCGAGTAGCTACGGTATTGAGTTCTCCATATGTGATGGTGAATCCGATCAGGATTGTGAATATCCGGATTGCAAGGACTTCTTTGTAAGTGCCTTCGGTTCTGTTCGAGCCCGGAACAGACTTATATGGATTGTATGCCTGACATTACAAGTTGAGATATAAAGCCGATTTCTTTCAAATATATTTCTGTTGGTGGCGGAGAATTTATTCTTTGCTTAACACCCTTCTTTGAGACGTACGAGCTCAAAGGTTATATAGTTGAAGTTATCAGCGATATATTCCCAGTTTGGTAATGTGACATGCTGAGTGATGCTGAAATGATCATTGTGTTGATTATTTGTGATAGGATCGTTTATTTGATCGTCTATCCTTGTGATCATTGTGTTGATCATTTGTTGACCCAAAGCATGGCTTTTGTATAAAGTATGTTTTTGTGGACGTGACTTCGTCGAGCCTCACACCCCGTGAATGGTCAAAACAGGAAAGAAGCAGCAAGGTTATGAGGGGTAGCACCCTTTAGGATGTGTCCATTTCCTTCTGGAAAAGGGTGGTATCATGGTATGGAGCCCAGATACTTACTCATGTTGAAAACACTTTATGATTGTGTGAATTGATTACGAGCGCTCGGTAAAAGGTCCCAAAGGACCGGGGGATGGCATATTCGGTCAGTTGTTGCTCAGTTAGGAGTAACCCGGCCTTGTGTTGGTAGAGATCCGGTTTGGTTCTCGGGGATGTCCATCCAGAGGCATTCTCATGTGGCAATGGGAAGTTCCTTGGCCTGATCATTCGTTGGAAATCCAAAGAAACAATACGTGATTTGTACGGTTTTAGTTGTAGAACCTGCTTCCTCAGGAGGTAGCTATAGTAGGCATAATATAATGGTACCTATGCTGGCTAAGATTTATATTCTACTTTCGAAATGAATTTCTTCTACACTATGCACTAATAATAATATCAAAATTGATTTGATTTTAATGCGTATCAAGCATCTTTGACTATCATAAGGAGAAATCTTCTCCAAGTCTGCGTTTGCATTGTGTGTGTGGCAGGAGGTCTTATGGTAGTCTCATTTTTAAAAGCATTGCGAATTGATTTAAAAAAAAATATTCCTCTATTTTGTTTTCAAAGATAAATAAACTGTTTTGAGTTCTCACACCAGTCACATGACTGACTTGGAGTTTATTGTTTTCCTTCCTAAACTCTGGGTGCCCACCAATTTCCACACGGGCAGTTAAGAGTTAGGTTTATCAGGATATTCTGGATATTCTGGAGTTGCTGGAGGCAAGCTGGATGGCATGGCGTATTACTAGTTTATATAGTATTTCTTTTTCCGCTGCACTGTTTATTGTTGTATGTTGTTGTACACTCTGATGATATGATGTGATGTGATGAAATGAAATGTAATAACTGATATAGTTCTTTGTTTAAAGATTATTCATTTATTATTATATGTTGTTCCGCTGCGAATTGTGAGATTCTGATGTTGTTCTGTTGTTTTCTGTCCCGTCCTATTTTCTTCTGTTTTTCTCCTTTTTCAAATTCTTTTTTTCTGTTTTCTAAAAATTGTCTATCTTCTTTTCCCTCTATTCTACCCTTTTCTTCTTCTTTCTTTTCTTTTCTTTTTAAAACCCATAACTATTCGGTTTTTCGGCAACGAAAATCCGCAATTGTTACAATTACCATTCATTAATAATGAATTAATTTATATACTATTATATAAATATAATCGAGGTAAAATTATTTCATTTACCCAATTTCGAAAATAATATTGTGTCCAATCTCCATGCTCAAGGGTTTAGAGATTCCTATCGATAATGTTAGCTAGACGCAACGATCAGAACCCATAAGCCACTCAACAGCTCAATCAGCACAATATAAAATATTTTTATATTCACTAACAAATACGCGCTTATATATATAATAATCTCAAACTCAATCTAGGGTGCTACTGACCCTATTTATACTGAGTAAACATCAAAACCTAGGAATACACTAAATCTAAGCTCTGATACCACGCTATGATGATCTAGGATTTGCAACCACCGATAGTGGATAAACTCCACAGTAGCTCACATGGGCACCTCATAATTTGCTTTTACGGCCATCCTCTCGACTATAGGTCTAACTGGTAAACCAACCCCTCGATACTCAATCTCAGGGACATGTAGGAGTAAGAGTCATCAGTTCGCTACCTAAGAAGAAGCAAGAACCCCCTATCATGTACGAACATCACTAAGAAAATCTAATCCCGGTCTCTTCGTACCAACAACGCAAAAGCGTTTCTCAAGCTCACACAGAAACTAAGTATCATAGACTTATCACATCTCCAACTTTCAACTGTTATCCTTTAGCGAAGAAGGAAGCTCGACAGATTGGAGTAATCACTCGGCATTACACGAATAAACATTCTCAACACATACAATAATTAAATTTACACAGTCAGTTACGTACTAAGTGCACGACTAATTATTTTCTCCGACATGTTGAGGGACTAAAATGGCCAATTTTGATAGTCAGTTATTTAACTATCAAAGCAACAAACAAGATCTAGCACATAAGTAGCCACTGGGCCTGACTTCATTAATCATTTATAAATCAAATCACTTTCCAATCATTCACTTTCAAATATTTTTAAAAAGATAATATTCAAAACCATATCACTTATTTGAGATTTGGAAAACATTTCCATATACTTATTTTAAAAATAAGTAATTTACAAATCATTTTATTTTCAAACCATTTAAATTCCATTTTATAATATCACTTTCCAAAAACATCAATTTTATTTAAATGATTATTCACTGTCCAAAATCATGAATATAATTCTCTTACCAAATTCATTATTTCTACACATGTAATTTAAAGGATTATTCACTATCCAAAATCATGAATATAATTCCTTTAACAAACTTTCATACTTAACTTATCAAATCAAATTGATTTCAGATTCATAAACAATGTTTATAATTTCCATTTATATTTCATAAACTTTCATATATAAAATTCCTTTATTAACAAATTCCATTTATATCTCATTTATAAGTCAGAATCCAATTATAAGTTAATTTACTTATAAATCCCTTATTTACAGATTCATTCTTTTCAAATCTTATTATTTACAAAATCCATTATAAATTCATTTCTAAATCTCAATTGTAAATCCATATACAAATTTGATTACAATTCCATATCTAATATTTATAAGACACCGTTTATAATTCCCTTACTTTTTATCTACAAAATATCAATTTTATGAATCTAATATATAAACCATTTATAATAAGTCCAAAAATCTCAATTTAACTAATTTTAACAATAGTTATCTCCATATTTCAAAAATAATATTTTGATTATATTTCACAAAACCATACTTTTTATAACATAAAAATTATAAATTATATTTATTTAAAATAAATCCATTTCTTTAACAATTCAAAATTTTGTACATTTGTAAAATCACTTTAAAATCTTTTTTAAATTGAAATCGCCATTTTTAATATTTTAAATTTCCAAATATGGCCCAACGCTGCGAAAGCGCTAAATAAGGGCATTCACATCAATGGTATCAATCATGGCATCCTAATATCATATATCACATGATAATACCATATATAACAATATTTGTAAATAAAATCAACACTGGTGAGGAATCTAGTTGGATCCCTTCAACCTGTAATCTGCGACAAATATACATAAGTATGTACAAAGTCCGCTTCGAGGCAGATGCATGTACAAAGGGTCATCTGCTCGTACATGGGAACGTATAGGGTCTCATCCGCTAAAATATGCGGGAATATATCCAAACCAATCAACATATTCGTAATATATATATATATCTCATCCTAACAATCACTAATCGTCTTAAATAAAATTTGTTCTCATTTATATGAAAATATAAGCGAGAGTGAGTACGCCTCACTTTGGTTGCTGTCGTCGTAATAGAAATTTATTTCAATTAAAATTGAACATGCATTTAATTTTAAACAAAATTTTCACTAGCTCCAAATCAATCCACTCTAAATTTGTCGCGTAGTATTCGCGAATACGAACCTAATGCAACTTGTTTCGTCCAATTTCAACCTCGTATGGACAAGTTATAGCATTATAAAGTTTACATGAATTGTAATATAATTTATTTACAAATTAAATTTACGTTTTTATTCCTGGAATTATCATGGCCATCCAACCCTTTTTCCCTTCCCACCAGTTCATGCATGCACATAACCCACTCGCGACCGCCTCTTCCTCTAATTGTCGCTCCACCCTCGATGAACTATACGATGATCAGGGACCACCATTCGAAAGCCCCTGCCTCAATGCACCACCGAGCACTCCAATCACCGTTGATCGCCCAAAATTTCCATTTGAATGCTGCAAGAACACACCCAAATTGCTCCATCTACGCTGCGTTAAACCAAATCACAACCGTTGAACGTAAAGATCTTTCCGTGCTTTAAAATTTTGATTTAGGAATCGATGCTTAAAAGCGAGTGGATTGAGAGGATTTTTAGAGAGAAGATTGGTGATTACCAACCTTTAAAAACCAGGTGGGAGAGTTTGTTTTTTTAGGGCTAGGGTTTTATAGAAAAAAGCAAAAAAATGAGGTCCTTTTATAGAAAAATTTTGCGCACTATTCATCCGCGAAACGCGAAAATTTCGAACTCCAATCGAAGCATCCCGCTTAGCGTTTACAATCTTTTACTCCTATTCCAACAATAATGGAATATATATCAGATGCCAATTCCATTATATTTGGAAGATAGGTTTTTGAATCAAATTATTTTAATTAAAATTTACTTAAATAAATTTCCTTGCGTTTCAGCTTCGCACGACCAAACCATATGTTCGATTGACATGAAATTTGAAATTCTATAATAATTCACTATTATGTATCCAATGAAACTGGTTTCGTCGAAATGCGAGAGAGTGTCAAAATGACTTTTTTTACACGTTAATTAAATATTAAATTTCCAATTTTCGTAAATTAACTTTTAATTCAATTTTAAAAGTTTACTAACTATATTCTAATGCAAATAGAATTTAAAAAACTTTATAAATCATTTTCATTCACATTAAATTCAAATTCCAATTATTTCTGTAATTTCAAATATTGAATTAACAATTTAATTATTTAAATAAATCACTATATTCGAAATATAATTTATTTAAGTTGTAAAATTTACTTTTCAGTATTTAAATCAATTTAATATTCTAAATTCGAACGACTGAAAAACTGCATCTTTACAGTTACATACTCTAGTATCAATAGATGTGTCGATATCCAATCTCGATACATCTTGACTAAGAATATTTAAAATGGTATATTTACTTTCATTGTACTAAATTACTCATGGTTACAACATTTGTAACTACTATCACAAAACATACCATTTATGTTTTTCTATTAAATATAATTTTAATTAAATTAATTAATCTAACACATTATATCAAGTATATAATAGAAAGAAAACGTCTTTCAGTTCGAACAAGGTTGGTCAACATGTTAGATATATGTAACAATTTACATAATTGCTCCTATGACATACCCCTAACTCTATCAATAATAAATGATCAAGTTACAAAATTGAACATATAACACATCATCATAAATTTATGTTCGTATGTTAGCCATTTTATACACAAAATCACATGAAACAAACCAATACTTTAAACAACCCTGCTTTCTATGCCATATAAATAAATAAACTTAATTAAAATAAAAATATCTGAATTCGATATTTAATAATTAATCTTTTGGAAAGTGATATTTAATTAATTAAATTTTACCTATTATAAGATATTGATTTAACGAACTGAAATAAATTAATAAATTCATTTTGGATTGAAATTGAATAAAATTATCCACTTATCGATATATAATTTAGGGAAGGAAGTATAAGTGTGAAAGAAATTAATTAAGATTAAATAAAATTTGGATTTAATGCCTTAACCAAAATTCTTTAGCCCATTTACTTTTTCCACTAATTCTAGAGTGCACCACATCTCATACCCTTAAGCCCAAATTTGTTCCCTTCATTTCAATTTTAGCCTTAATTTCCTAATCTCAATCGCGACCATAAAAAAAATTCACTCGATCGATTTACGAAGAATAGTGATGGAAGAGGCAACACGTTGCCTAGGCATAAATGGCTCGCAAGTGATGCAAAGGGGCAACATGGCTAGGGTTGGCAATTCACGCTCAAGGAAGGTAAAGTCGCGAATTGTAGTTGCGCGTGAACCTAGAAATCGACGACCTGGAGGAGTTTTGTGCATGTGATGCGATGTTAGAGGCATTATAATGAGTGGCCGATGATGAAGAGGACAGTGTCGATGGATGGAGCAGCTGCTACCGATGATGGTTGATATGTGAGCAAGGGATGTGCATGCACTCGAAATGGTAGCAGTAGTGAAAGTTAATGGAACTGTAGGTAGCGAGGCAGTTAGGCTTTGTCTAACCATTTGTGAGTATTCTACACTCACAACTATATCGATATGGCTTTATATGTTAACTTGTTAGCTATTTATTTCATTCATCAGTTACACTGATTGGTTGAATTGTTTGGATACATTGCTTGATTGAAATGTTTCTTTGGGATAATAGATTGGTCGTTATAGTACTGGATATGGATTCAAATTTGATATTGAGATTTTGTGTGTATGTTGGATTATTAGAAATGCAAAGGAGATGTCCTCAGATTACATTTGGACGTGTAGTTATTTTTATATAGGTGTGCTCGTTCTACGAGTGATCAGAATTCGATGTAATTCGATTGGGGCAAACCATAAATTTATTTTGATGTTATATGTTGATTTTGGAGGATTTTACTCCATAGATTCTACTTTAGATGATTTATTAATTTTCTCTTTTTTAATTATTATTGAAAGCTTTGGCAAATTAATAATAGAAAATTCTATACGATGAGAATTTTTTTTAATTATATTATATGGTTTGAAATAAATATAATTTGATTTGTAACTTATAAATTGGTTTTGAAGTGGTATTTTATTTTAGAAAATTATGAAATGAATTTAAAGTAATACTGGGTAATTTTCAAAATGAGATATTATAGATTTTAAATATATAGTGAAGGTTTTAAATCATAAATTATGGTTTGAAATTAAAAGAAGTAATTTTGAGGATATAAATTTATTTTAGAGTATTATTTTGCTATACAAGATTATAAAATATCTCTGTAATTATTTTCGATTTGTAAAGTGATTTTGGGGGTTTAAGAAAATATGCATAAAAAGATTTGGTAATGTATTTATTAATTGAACTTTATATTGGGTATTAGTTAATGATCTAGCTAATTCTGGAATATTTATTAATTGTCCATTTTAAGTATTTGTACATAAGATTATATGATCGATCCATTGTTAAGTATTAATTTGTTTGGTTATATATATATATATACATATATATACATATATATATATATATCTGTGTGTGTGTGCGCGCGCACGCACATATGTGTGATTTGATTAATATGTTTTATCCTACTTTTCAGATTCTTACTTACTTATATATATATACATACATATATATATATATATATATATATATATATATATATATATATATTAAATGAGATTTTATGAGCAATTCACAATATTTATTTTAGTTATTGATGTTGATGTGATTTCATATGGTGATTACATCTTTCTATTTGATTTTGTGATGATTTTTGATTTGTGTGACGAGGAATTTGAATAAAAGAAGTTATAATACCATTTGGGATGGGGCATTCCGTAATATTTCTATTATTATTCTTCAGACTCATTATATAGAATATTGAAGAAGCGAGTGTGACATATGAGCTCTAAATAAACAGATTGCTAACATGTGGTGGTATGAGATGCCGTTATGCTATTTATTTGGTTATTATGTGCTTGTGGATGATACTCATATGGGGATTTAAATTATATATATGTGTATGGCTCGTTGCGAAATAGATAGATGGGTTTCCAAGTGAAGATCCAACTCCAGAGTTGAGTCTCTAATGCTGTATCACTCAGTCTGACCCGAGCGTAAAGAAAAACACAAAACACTCGAGTCAGGATATACATACTTATACAATGTAAACCAACTCAAGTGAACTGTAATACAAGGTACAAGTAACTTAAAGGATGCTTGGGACTGCCCATCCTCTAAGGATCCGTTAAACTATTTACTATGTAGTAATATTTTGCTATTATAATAATGTCTATAGTAAAATAAACTTACTTTTAAATAGCGTTAAGGGGTTACGCATATAGCCCTTAACACGTAATAGTGCCAATAGTCTATACAGTACCGTAATACCTCCTGGTCGGGAGGCTACCAGAGGATACTCCATAGGTACGACACAAAATCAAACTCGTACAAGGCACGCTAGGATAGGTGACACGGCACAACTAGGCAATGCCAGGGTAGATATACCAATTACGCTTCCGGGCCGATGGTAACGCATAGCCGCAGCTACCGCCCACCTCGAGCCACACCCCCCAAATCAAAAAAATCAAAAGTGGCCACCGAATCAATCCAAAAGTCAAAGTATAATATCGAAGGGATGTGCTACCTCATTAGCCCGTCAATCGCTCCTGTTTTAGCCACCTTATGCCAACTCATGGGAGTCGGGTCCACGTATATACCTTAAAGGAACGCCGATGCCATCCTACTTCATTTTGGATTCTCCACCGCATACACGGTTGTTAAAGTGGTTTTCGGAATCGACGGAGAGTATGCCCATATCTGATCCCATTCCCTTTAACAATCAACCGTTATTATAACCCACAGATATTTCTTTCAAAATCATTTACACTTTAAAACCAAAATATCATATCCATTTCAAAACTAAATACTATAATTTCCTTTCAAAATCAAATCAATATATCATTTCCCATTTCAAAAACCAAAGTAATAGTATATCCTTTAAATTCCAAAGACCAAATCAATATCTCACTTAAATAAAACCCAAGTTTCCAAATCATTGAATATTCCTTCAATTTATTTAACTCGAAATATTGTTTTAAATCACCTTAAACCAAACCACTTTATAAAGTCATATTCTTAAATCTTCAATTTCAATAAGTTCAAATTTATATATTTAAAGACAATTCTTAATTAAATACAATTTCCAAAAATTTCATTTCCATAGCCATATTACTTTCAAGTTATAATAACTTTGAAACCAAACACTTTGAAACCATAATACTTTGAAATCCTAACAGTTTAGAAATGTTATCATTTGGAATTCATACTGCTTAAAATCACAATACATAGGAATCATAGCATTTTTGGAATGTAATACTTTCCACTTTAACATTTTATACAACCAAATATTTATATACTTACAAATTTTAACATGGTCATTTTATCATAGCCTTATAGTTAAATAAACTTTATTACTATAATATACAATTTAAAGCTGAAATTCTTATGTTAAGTTAAAAGTACCTTATTAACTTACATTATTATTACAATCAAGAAACTTTATTATTTAATCATTTAAAATATGCCATTTACATTAATTACAACTTACATATCAAATGTACGTTTTAACCTACATTTATTACAATAAAGAGCATTTATCATTTTAATCAATATTGCACTAATTAAAACTTACTTTATCAAATGTACGTTTTAATTTACATTTCTATTACAGTAAAGAGCATTTATTAATTTAATCAATACCACACTAATTAAAACTTTACATGTTTCTTTCATTAATTAGGACTTTACATGTTTCTTTCATTAATTAGGACTTTACATGTTTCTTTCATTAATTAAAACTTTACATGTTTCTTGCATTAATTAAAAACTTTACATGTTCTTTCATTAATTAGGACCTTACACGTTTCATTCATTAATTAAAACTTTACATGTTTCTTGCATTAATTAAAAACTTTACATGTTCTTTCATTAATTAGGACTTTATATGTTCTTTCATTAATTAAAACTTTACATATTTCTTGCATTAATTAAAAACTGTATTTCATTTTCTCAATTCAAAATACATCATTTATTATACAATCATACTCATTTCTAAAATAAAGATTGATTGCAATTATCAGGTTAGATTTGAAAATTCCATATTAATCAACTTTAATTATTAAATTATTTATCACAAAAAAATCTTTAAATTGCTATTTAAAACCAAATAAAGATTTTTAAATTACACTTTAAACCAATTATCAGCTTATAACATTTTAACTTATAAAAACTGACATCTCTTTATATTTCAAATCTTTAAATCAAATTTTAAGTTAAAATTCCATATATTCCAAAATTTCAAAATACCTGATAAATTTTTAGGAAAATATTACTTTAAAAATATTAACCATGGGCCTGTATAATATTTTCTAACCTACGTCAAGTGATACGGATATGTATCATTTCAATCCGTAATTCAAAAAGAAAAATCCGGGTTCTATCATTTCAAACATGCAATCTCAAGAAAAATAAATACAACAAAAATCAATAAAAAAATCACTTGATCCTATCCTATCGGCCTATAGTGATATTCCTTATCCAAAAGTCCGTTCGGGTATGTATCATTTCAACCCATAGTGATAGGAAACTTGCAGTGTGATAAACAGGAAATAAATATAACAATATAGCATATAATATCATAACAGATGATGTAACAAATATATAAACACATTTAACATCATATAATCAATCACAGGCATGCATGAACATAGCATAATAATTTCTACAATTCACTTGTCATCATTTTACAATTGTAAAAGTACGTTGTCTAGAGGCAGAAAAATCTCACCTTTTTTTTGAAACTAGAATCAAAATCAAACACACATCCAAACTTCGCAAAGCACGAAAAGGCACGACAAAGCACGACTATATTTTTTGAGTGGATGAAGAGTCAGATCCGAACTTGTAAACAACACAATACAAAACATATATAAGCAATGATTCAATACAAAAGAATATAGATAAAAACAATGAAAAGATAGAAAATAAAATGACCTAACCTTGATAAATCAAAGCAAGGTGATCAATGAATGGCTTGGTTAAGGTTTGTTATCAACTTTGGTGATATATGATTCCATGGTGGTTACGGCTAGGCTTTAGTGGTGAGGAGGAGGTGGTGTGGTCCGCAATAGGTGGAGACCAAGCCATGCTTGAAGAAGAACAAAAGAAAAGAGAAAAGAAAATAGAAAATGAAGAAGAGGAAGCCATGGAATAATTAGAGCTAGCTGTATTTTTTTCTTCATGCAAATGATAACGAGGAGTTTTGAGAATTGTTTGTGCGTTAGTTATCAAAAGAAATACATGGCTAAAGATGGAAGAAAAAAAAGAAATGGCTAAGGAGGAGTAAATGATAGGAAACAAAAAGGCATAAGCTAAGGAGAAATAAACTTGCGTATATTTTTATTCTTAAATGAAAATGAATATGAGAAGTGGGAAATAAATTTTTGTACGTGAATTGATAAAGTTTCTCATGGCTAATAGATGGAGTGGTTTGGAAGGCAAGCAAAGAAGTAAATGCTAGAAAACGAAAAAGGCATAATTAAGGAGAAAGGAATATATATATTTATTCTTAATTGCAAATGAAAATGAGGAGTTTGAAATGAGAAATAAATCTTCTTATACATGATTTTTGGAATTATTTCTCACAGCTAGAAATAAATAAATATAGACGGCTATGGTAGGTAATTAAATAGATAGGTAAATAAAAGGCAAGAAATAAAGCAAATGTAACCTATGCCTAATTAAACAAAGTAACGTATGGATAATTACTTTGTTTCCAATCCATTAAATAAAAGAATATACACAAATAAACTCCAATAACACAATAAAAGCCTAGACAAATTAAAATAGAAAGATAAAATAGTGATGGATATAGGAAAAATATAAAATATGTATATAATAAAAGTACAGAAATTTATTGTGTGTAAAACACTATAATTTATCCAGTTTAAAAAGTATAAGTTTTAAATTCCCAATAAATCCATATTCTTAACTCCATCTAGTTATTCAATCCATTTCATTATATGGTATAATGATCATGGTTTATACTATAGTGCATTAATATTCCTATTTTATCTTAACTTCAAATAATGTAATATTTAATTCCATTTATTCCAATAGATCCAATTATTAGAGATTGAATTTCAATACATAAATTTGATTCAATTCCAATCTTTTTATTAAGTCCATTACTACTCTACAAACCTAGTTAACCATTCAATCCTTAATATACTCCAGTTTAACAACTTCTAAACATTGTATTACATTTCACATTAATGTAACTTTTTATATTTATTAATAATTGACTTCTCGTTTCAATTTAATAGACTAAATAAACACGTAAAACATAATAATTATCACTGTTTACTTTTAACAACATTTATAAGTTTATTGTCTACAGACCAAAGTTACAATTACTTATAGGACCATGATCTTACTCAATTTCCATCCATTACATTATGCCTCATTCATAAATTCAACCTTTACGTTATTTCAATTTATTGTAATCTCCTTCAATCTATCAATAATTTAGCTTAAATTACATTCTTTACCATTCAAATTAGTTATTACATCCACATTAAATAACCAACTTCTATTTCTTTTAATATTTTAATTACAAAATTTTTATTAAATCAACCATTTTTAATTACCAAAATTTATGGTTGTTATAATTTACTTCTTTAACAACTATGGATTGCATAGCCTAACTATTGAGAATGTTCCCCATTATAACCTGAAAGCACAAGAAAAATATATAATACATACACACACACACATATATATATATACATATATACACACTAATGTGCAGGTAAATGTGCATATGTTTACATCCATATTTTATCTCTTTTTATTTAAATAAAAATTATATTGGATATTTTGACATGTTAAAATCGAAATTCAATTATTTTCAAACCATCATATTTTCATCTTCATTCAGGGACAAAACTGTCATTTTTGTGCATATGTCAATTTAAGAATTTTTATTTGGACATTTTTTATGATTTTTATAGGATATTTTGATGCATATGGAAGTGGGATTCATGATGAAATATGCATGCTAAGGAAATACAAAGAAATGAAGAGGAAATAATTCAAGTTCAAGATCATGGAGGACCCCACCCTACCTAAATGTACAATTAGAAGCTAATGGACAACTAAGTGGAGGTTAAAGTTTCATGCACGTTAAATGATGGATTAATTAGTGGCTAATGGTTACTTGGTGGACACACTTCCTAAAGGGTATTTTAGGAAGCTCCTAAAAGTAGAATTAGGGTTTTATGCATGTATAAATAACCCTCTTATGTACATGTAACCATCTTCTAATCTTTCACATTTGTTAGGAAATTAAGAAAGCAAGTTGTAATGACAATGTTTCATGAAATAGAAATGGCTTCCAAGCCTCTTCCTCTTTTCTTTTCTACATGTTTTTCTTTGTTTTATTGTTAGTGTTTATTTCTATTCTCTCTTTCTTTTTATGCTCATATCTTAGATTTACACTTATGCACTAGTTTCATTCATTTCCTTCTTGTAGTTAATCTTCTTTTTCTTTGTTTATTCTCTAATTTCGTTCATTTTCAATGTTGAAACTTACATGTATTGATTTGATAAAATAAATGAGTAGCTAAACCCCTTCAATTTAGGGATAATAAAGCTCTCAAATACTATGTAATTTCCACATTATTATGATTTATGATCTTTAGCTTATGCTTTATGAAAGTGAATTTTGATGTAAGTTTATACAAGTGAGTTTGATAGCTTATATTGCTTATGCAAATGAGCTATTCTTATTCAACATAAACACAATTTACGTCATCATTTCCTAATTAATTTTTGGTTTTGAAATGAAAGTAAAAATGAAATTTGATGACCTATATTACTAGTTACAATAGTAAATAGATCAACCTAAAATAGCTTTTGCCTTGGCTTCATTTTCATGAGAATTGATAAGTGGTTTATTTGTTGTAATATAGTTTGATGGTTTGAGTTATGTTAATTAGTAATATAAACAAAACATACTGATGATAAACACAACAATTATTTCACTTAATATCAAAGCTAAAGATCATAAATTATTTGTTTGTTGATTTACAAAAAAAAATGTGAAGTGGATTTTCCTTTAAATTGTTCTTTAGTCTAATAGATTTTAAATCACATTCTAGCTTTAGCTTCTTTTTGTAGTTAACAATGTCCTCTCACTTTAGTCTAATTTAATTGAACTGAAAGTTTTAAAATCTTAAAAATTCACTGCGGACCGACCCGCACTCACCACGTACTAAAATAGAATGTCATGCGCTTGCGGTTAAATTTAATTTGAAATTTATCGGCATTTTTCTAATCAATAGAAAATTAGCTGTTGAACAAGTTTTTGGCGCCGTTGCCGGAGAGTTGTTTTGTTTTATTTTCTGTTCTTCGAATCATTTTCATTTGATTTTATTGTGTGTTTGTTTTTGTGTGTGTTTTGCATTTTAAAAATAAAAAAAAATTGTTTTGTGTTTGTGTGATTTTTAACTGCATTGTGATTCTGTGCAGTTTCTTGTTTCTAGTTTCATTTTACATTTACATATCAAAACAAATATTGTACACAACTTCATTTTCAAAATCATATTCCGTTTCATTATTTTTTTACATCGCTTTCTACATTAATTTTCATTTCATTTTTAAAAAAAAAAAGTCATAAAAATTTGCACTGTCACGGTGCATAGTGCACAAAACTACTCTCTGCTTCTCTGTTACAAACCTATAACCATCGTTTCCACCTCTAAACTACCACAGCCCATTCAAACCAGCACAGTGCACATATTGCTATCCCCAAAACCATCCCTGTCTGTCCATACTTTCTTCTACCTTCCTCTCACAAAGCAGCCACTGCTAGCACTTACTTCACATCCAAACAAGCAACTCAAGCCTCATTCCATTCGCTCACCGCTGCCTATAACCAAATCTGTCTCTCCATCGCAAACCCGAGACTGCATCATCAATTTTTGCATTACCCTAACGGCCACAACAACTTCATCAATCCCCGTCCTCCTCAAGTAGCACAGTAATTCAAACACCCTTACTCACCCAACCACATTGCCTAACCACAGAACAGCTACTTCCCCTATTAATCATCTCCATCGCTACCTGTCAAACACTTTCCACAACTGCAAAGTTCCAACATTCCAACATCAGTCTCTTGCCTTTATCTCCAATAACGAAACTATCATACAGTTCACCAAAATCCCCGAAATAAAAAAAATTACATATAATCATCAAATCTCTTGCCTTTATCTCCAATAACCGATCGTCGCCACTTCAACCAAGTCGCCGTCGACTCCCTTCATCGCCTCAAACCCCGTAGCCAACTTCAACAAATCGAATATCGCGTGAACTTGTCCCACTACTACCAGCCTCTCCAGAAACCATGAACCACGAACTCGAACATCTCATCACCTTCGCAGCCCAAAAGCCATCAACTAACCAACCTTCATCACCTGCAAGCACTCCAGTCACCCAGAATCGAGAATCACGAGCGCCCAAATCATGACTTTGCCTAATTGCGATTTTGAATTTCGCGATTTCAGTTTTCTTTTTTTTTCTTTCTCTTTACTTCTTGAATTGATTATTATTGTTATTTTTATTAACAGAGAACTTGGAGGTTGGATTTTTATATGTGATTAATTCTCTAAAATGGGCCGGGTTGAATATTGATTTGGGTTGAAAACAAAAGGAGAGTTTTTGTTTTTGATTAAGTTTAAGTTGATATTTTTTTTTTAACTTTGATTAAATCTTGTGTAACTTGGTCTTTTCTTTAAAAAAAAGTTTTCTTAATTTGTTTTGTTTAATCTGCTTTTAGTTTAGTTTTGTTCTTATAAACAAATTTTTTTATCATGTTTTGTTTTAAAAAATTTTAAGTTCCATCGTTATATATTTAAAGAAAAAAATTATGTATATGTCCATTTATTTTCAGGTTGCCAAAGCAGATAGAGGAGTTGTTTACTTCGCTTTGCTTGCTTAAAGATAATTGCTTGCTTGCTTAAAAAAATCGTTGCTTAAAAATAAATTGCTAATAAATTCTGCACGTTTTGGTATCGTGCCTTTTCCCTTGTTTTATTTTGAATTGCATTGTTAGTTGCTCGAATTTGCATCTATATAAAAAAATTACAAAATAAAAAAAATCGAAATCCAAAAACAAAAACAAAAATTAAAAAAAAACTTCATTTTAGTTGCATTGTAAATTCATGTTTAATTTTTGTTTTGCATTCATCTCATCTTATTTTATTTTCTAAGGGCAATACCTTAATTCACATAAGGTGAGGGATTTCGTCACCCTTTTCTTAGCCCACAAACGCATTTCATCATAAAATTTGACTAATAATAAAGATTAGACATTCGACTTAAGGGTGTCTCGAGCTCTTCTAGGGCTTAATTGATCTTCACAATTATTTTCTTTGAACAATTTTATTTCTTGGTGTCTAGGCTCCGGAAGAGTAATAACTATTTATAAATATTACGGTGATTCATAAATATTATAGCGGTTGTTCCTCTGAAGGTACTTAAACTTTCGACTGCATTGGTACGATGATTTGTGGCACACCGATAACTCCTACCCATTACCTGGCTGAGAAATATTTTTGTTGATTTAAGACAAAGTGTGATTATACAATTTTGGGTTAGGAGCTACTAAGGGCAGAAAATTGTAATTAAGTCCTTTGCATTCGTTTAGTTGCATTAGTTCATGCATATATAAAATTAAACAAAAAAATCCAAAATCTAAAAAAATTGTGAATTTTACATAACTTAGTTTTTTATCAAAAAAATCCTTTTTCCTTTCCTTTGAAAATTTTCAATCAAAAACAAAAATCTAAAATCTTTTCAAAAAGAAAAAAATTTAAAAACTTAAAAACAAAAACAAATTGAAAAATTATAATACAAAAATCAAATTTCCATTTTCTAAAAACAAAAAAAGAAAAAATCCTTTTGGTAAATATTTGAAAGTTTTAAAATACAAAACCAAAAACATAAAAAAAAAATTGAAAAGCCAAAAACAAAACAAAAATAAAACTTCTCTTTTGAAAATAAATTTCACTTGGTAAATGTTTTCTTCTAATCAAAAGATAACAAACAATTTTTCACTTCGTTTTTCAAATCTTCTTTCATTCTCTAAACTCGAATCTAACTTCTTTCTCTTCTCGACTTTCACTTGTGCATGAGTACTTGGACTCGTGACACAACAACAAATCGTTGGACTCACGACTCAACAACTAAACATTTAATTCGAACAGACGATCCTCCCGTAATGATAAGTGTGAACTCCCCTCTAACTATTATGGATATATTTTTGCCTGATAGAGTTTCTATTCCATCTTGCATCACGTTATCCGCCCCCACGGGTAACCATTTTGAAATTCACTCGAACCATATTGCCATGCTTCCAAAATTTGGCTATTTCGAGCATGATGATCCATACATTTTCTTGAATAAATTCGAACAAGTTCGCATAACCATTAAACTCAAACAACTTTTCGATGACGGAATCAAACATCGATTTATTCCATTCGCTCTTATGGATTATGCTGAAAAATGGTTGTATAGCTTACCATCGAACTCGATTAAAATGTGGGAAGAATTCATAAAAGCTTTAATAAAAAAGTTTTACCCCTTGTAAAAATGAGTAGAATCCAAAACGAAATCAATTCAAGGAAGAACCGTTCGGAAAATATTTTGAATGATTCAAAGAGTTTTTGATAAAATGTCCACACCATAACTTTGAAAAATGGACGATTTTCCAAATCCGATACGATGGACCTAAAAACAGCTCAGGAATCATGCTCGAATCAATGTGCCAAGGAAACTTTCTTGCCCAACATCACGACGATGCTTGGCAATTTCTTGAAAACCTCATCGAAAAGTCGTTCCAACGGGAACGTTCGAACAAAAAATCCAATTACTCACGATCGAATACACACTCGATAGGATCTTCTTTTGCTTTTGAAGCTAAGATTGACGTAATGATTAAAAAATTTAATAACGCTTTCTCATCAAATCAAATGAACCAAGCTTCCCAACCGATGTGTCATAAATGTAGCGATCCTAATCATATTGCCGATCAGTGTCTCAATTATGTCGATCAAATCAACGCTTTCAATAAAGCCAAAAACAACCCGTTTTCTCCAACTTACAACCTTGGTTGGAGAAATCATCTGAATTTTGCGTGGAACCAAAACAATCCAACACATACGATTCGTCCCAATTTTCAAACATTCTCGAATAATGCTTCGAATCCTCCTTTTCAGCCCAACAATTTTCAACCAAACTTTACAGGTCCGTCCCATAATCAACCGCAACAATCAAATTTTCAACCAAATGCGGCTCATCCTCCCTAAGACGATAAACATTTAAGTACACTTGAGAAAACTCTTCAAACATTAGCTAAAGCAACTACTCAAAACCTTCAATAAAACAACAATTTGAAAATTTTATTGATCTCATATATGCAAAACATAAAACAATCAATTGCAAAATTCAAAATGCAAATGAGTCAACTAGCCACGTTTGTAAGTGAACACGAACGAGGAATATTCCCAAGCCAACCGTTTTCAAATCCTAGAAATCAAAATGCAAATTCAAATCAAGCCCATATTGTTCAAGATAGCAATGCCACCCAATTGAATGCTATTACAACTCTAAGTTCCGGCAAGCAAATCGATAATCAATTCGTTAAACCAAATGATTTACCGGAAACCTCTCTCGACACCTCTAAAACAACGAACGAATCTGAACAGAACGTGGAGCCAAACATCGAATCAAATGCCAATTAAAATTCTTTTTCTTCTCCTCGAGCAAACCTGCCTACCAAGTATCGTGTTCCATTTCCACATCGTCTTCGACCTAAAACACTCGGACCAAATGGAAAAGATGTTGAAAATTTTTAAACAATTCAAAGTTAACATTCTGCTTCTTGACATTGCTCAGCAAGTCCTTACTTACATGAAATTTCTTAATGACTTGTGTACCCAAAAGAGACACACTCAAGTGCCCGAAAAAGTCTTCTTAGTTGCTTGTTTAAGCGAAGTCTTGTCCCAATCCATGCCCGTAAAATACAAAGATCCTGGCTGCCCTACGATTTCATGTACAATTGGAGACAAGATGATTAACATATGTTTGATAGACTTAGGCACGAGTGTCAACTTGATTCCATACTCCGTGTGCGAATGATTAGACTTAGGTGAGCTCAAACCCACAAAAGTCACGCTTCAATTTGTCGATCGATCCATTAAGAAACCTATGGGAGAAATCGAACATGTGCTCATTCAAGTAGGGCAATTCATATTCCCCGTTGACTTTATCATTCTCAAAACACAACCCATAACAAACCCTGTGAGTCAAATTCCATTGATTCTAGGTCGACCATTCTTAACCACCTCAAATGCCTTAATCAATTATCGTAACGGTTCAATGAAAATCTCTTTTGAAAAGGTGACTTAGGATCTTAACATTTTCAATCTTAAAAGCCAATCGAACGAACCTTATGACCAAACGTTGGAAGTTAGTGATATTCATGAAAACTTCGAGAATGGGACACTTGACCTTAACAACAAACCCGTAGCTGAATATGAAAAATTGTTTCACGAAATCCCCAACAAGATTGAATACACCCTTCCCTTTGAATCGCTTCCAGTTGAGTTTGAATCTCAATCCAATTCTTGATCGCAAAACTCCCAAAGTTGGTCCTCAAACCACTTCCCGATCACCTTAAGTACGCATACTTAGGTGAAAACGAAACTTGTCCTATCATAATTTCTAACGATCTTTCTCTTGACTAAGAAACTTCTCTTCTCTCTCTTTCAAAAAAACAAAGAAGTGATTGGATGGTCGATCTCAAATATTAAGGGAATTAGTCCCGCTCTTGTTCAACACCATATCCATTTAATAGGCGAAGCCAAGCCTGTTCGTGACGCACAATGAAGGCTTAGTTCAAAAATGAAAGATGCGATGCATGATGAAATTCTTAAACTTCTTGATAACGGAATCATTTACCCAATCTCTGATAGATCATGGGTTAGCCCAATTAACGTTGTACCGAAAAAGTCTGGGCAACTGTTGTCAAGAATGATTCAATCGAACTTATTCCAACTTGTACTCATACGGGTTAGCATGTTTGCATTGACTATCAAAAACTAAATGCCACAACACGTAAATATCACTTCCCTCTTCCTTCCATTGACCAAATTCTCAAACGTTTCGCCGGCCACGAATTCTACTGCTTCCTTGATGGTTATTCCGGCTATAACCAAATTCCGATCGCTCCCAAAGATCAAGAGAAAATGACTTTAACGTGTCCATTTGGTACCTTTGTTTATCGACGTATGCCATTCAGATTTTGCAATGCTCCTGCGACTTTCCAACGATGCATGATTGACATCTTTTCTAACATGATTGAGCGCTTTCTAGAAGTTTTTATGGATGATTTCTCTATCTTTGGTGATTTTTTTTCCAATGTTTACATCACCTTGAGTTGGTTCTAAATCGATGTAAAGAAAAAACATTTGACTTTGAATTGGGAAAAATGCCATTTTATGGTTAAGCAAGGCATAGTCCTTGGACATATCATCTCAAATAAAGGCATTGAGGTAGATAAAGCGAAAATCGATGTCATCGCAAATCTACCCATTCCCAAATCTATGAAGGACATTCGATCATTTCTAAGACACGCTGGCTTTTATCGACGCTTTGTGAAAGACTTTAGCAAGGTCACTCATCCTTTGAAGACTCTCCTTGAAAAAGACGTTCCATTCGATTTCAACTCTGAGTGTATCTCTTCTTTTGAACGTCTCAAAAATGAACTCATTCTGCTCCAATCATTTGCGCACCCAATTAGGATCTCCTATTCGAAATAATGTGCGATGCTTCGAAATTTGCAGTTGGTGCAATGTTAGGACAATGCATCAACAAGATCCTTTACGTCATTTACTATGCGAGTATGACTTTGAACGACGCTCAACTTAACTACACAACAATCGAAAAAGAGCTTCAAGCTGTCGTTTTTGCACTCGAAAAGTTTCGACCTTGCTTGATAGGTTCACACAGTACTGTGTACACGGACCATTCTATGCTTCGATATCTCTTCACTTAAAAGGATGCAAAATCCCGTTTGATTCGTTGGATCCTTTTACTTCAAGAATTTGACCTTACAATTAAAGACAAAAAAGGATCCGACAATTCATAGCCGGTCACTTGTCTCGTCTTTCGAACGCACCATCTTCTTTTCTAATCAATGAAAACTTCCCCGATGAACAACTTCTTTCAATTTTTATCGATCCATGGTACGCGGATATAATGAACTACTTAGTCACTAAAGAAACTCCCTCATCTTAGTCCAAATAGGACAAATACAAATTCATGTCCCAAGTGAAATATTTCTATTGGGACGATCCATACTTGTTCAAATATTGTCACGACGAAATCATCCGACGTTGCATTCTGGATAATGAGATCGGGAGCGTTCTTTCGTTTTGCCATGATCAAACGTGCGGTGGACATTTCGGTTCTCGAAAAACTACGGAAAAGGTGCTTCGGTGTAGTTTATATTGGCCTTCTCTTTTCAAAGACTCGTTTGTAAAACTTGCGATCGATGTCAAATGCTTGGATGAATTTCTCGACAAAATATGATGCCTCTAAACCTCATTCTTACGATCGAAATCTTTGATGTTTGGGGTATCGACTTTATGGGACCTTTTTCCAATTCTCTTGGAAACTCGTATATCCTTCTCGCTACCAATTACGTCTCGAAATGGATCGAAGCCATTCCGTGCAAAACCAATGACTATAGAATTGTTGTGAAATTTCTTAAAGAAAACATCGTTTCGAGGTTTGGCACACCTCGCGTGATAATCAGTGATAACGGGACCCATTTTTTCTACCGTTCTTTTGAAACTTAAATAAAAAATACCCGATAACCCCAAGATTTGTATTCCGTATCATCCTCAAACCTGTGGCAAGTTGAAGTTCAAATCGTCAAATAAAACAAATTTTGGAGAAAACTGTCAACAAAAATCGAAAAGATTGGTCACGGAAATTGAATGACGTGCTTTGGGCTTACCGTACTACTTTTAAAACTAACCTTGGGATGTCCCCATTTCGTTTAGTTTACGGTAAAGCTTGCCATTTACCCGTTGAAATCGAACACAAAGCGTTGTGGGCAATAAAGAACTTAAACTTTGATCTTGAGAAAGTTGACGAAAACCGAAAACTACAACTCAACGAACTAGAAGAACTTAGGAACGACGTGCGTGAAAACGAGAAAATTTACAAAGAAAGAACAAAAATTTTTCATGACAAGTCAATCTTAAGAAAAATGTTTTGGCCTTACCAAAAAGTTCATTTATATAACTCGAGACTTCATTTATTCCCTGGAAAACTTAAATCGAGATGGACCGGACCATTTGTGGTGCGACTGTTTTTCCATATGGTGCCGTAGAAATTGAAAACCCTAGAGATGGATCGATTTTCAAAGTCAATGGTCATCATTTGAAACCTTTCTTGGAATTGCCAATTAACCAAGAGGAGGAGCTCATGATCCTTCATGAGCCAAGCTACGTCTAGTAAGTTTGTTAACCTTCTTTTGTAAATATGTACATATATTTCCCCTTTACAGTCATTATATCATGCATTGGCTGTGGGGAAACGGTTAAAAATTAAGTGTAGGAGAGTCTCAATTTCATTTTTTTAATTTTTCATGGAATTTTTGAATTTCCATTTAACTCAAAAAAAAATCTCATAATTTCTAAATTTCAAAAACATTTCCTTTTTTACCATTTTGGTTTATTTTTGAAGAAACACTATGGGATAAGTATAAGTTATGGTTAACAAATTAAAAATTTTGAAAATTTACTTGTCTTAACAAAAAATAAAAATGAAGTTTGATTACAAATAACAATGGTTTAAGTAGTATATAGGATGGTCCATATATGTTAATTATGAAGTATTTTCTAATTGAAAATATTTGTTTAAAAAAGAGATATATTTAAAGTAAAGGATAAAACATTTTTATCTTCTAAGTTAAATGGTACTAAGATGATTTTGCAAAACTCTCTCTTTCTAAAATATATATATATATATATATATGTATGTATATATGTATCTATGTATGTATGTATGTATGTATGTATGTATGTATGTAGAAAAACAAACAAAAATTATATATATGTATTTTTAACACCTAGAGTCATGTGTTCACACTCGTGTGTTCACTCGCCATGCTCTGTACCTTTCTCACGTAAGCCCGAAAGACAGGGCATGATCGGTATATCTGGTCTCAGTTTATCTAAGTTAGGTGTATGTACATAAAAATTCTTTTTAATAATGCCTACATTCGATAAATGTTCACACTTGTGTGTTCACTTGCCACGCTCTGTATTCCTCTCACATCGGTCCGCATGACAATGCACGGGTAATATATCTGGCCTCAGTTTCCCTGAGTTAGGCATATGTAAATATTTTCAATATCAACAAAATTTTCAAGTAATAGAGAGTAAGCAATTGAAATCCAAGCATCATTTTAACTTGTTTGATTTACCATGTTATTGAAAAGAAATGAGAATACCACTTTGACAAACTTTGATAATCAGCTAACGGTACATTTCATAATTACATTGTGTTATCCACCGAAAGAACTAGCCAAACTATAGTTTATCTGTTATGACAACTTAATTTTTGTTTGAAATTTTGACAAGTAAATGACTTAAATTTTCAAGATAATAACCAAGACTTATATCTAACTTATTTATGTCAATTTAAAAGTAAATCTTTCATTTGTAAATACTTTCAAAACTTGCATTCATCCCACTGTAAATGAATCTTGCATTTGTAAATATTTTCATCCTGCATTTGGATTTTGTGGGTAGTATCTGCTGAAAACCTTCACAAGACAACACTCGTCCTCCTGGGGACACCCAAAGGTTTAACAGTTTGTTGCATACGCTCAATGCAATCGCCCTCCTTACAAAAACGAAATTATCTTAGTTTTCCTTTATTCGAGGATGAATATAAAGATAAGTGTGGGGGTATTTTATGTGTACGTAAATGTGCATATATTTACATCCATATTTTATCTCTTTTTATTTAAATAAACATCATATTTGGGCACATAACATGTTAAAACCAAAATTCAATTATTTTCAAACCACCATATTTTCACATTCATTTAAGGGGAAAATGGTTATTTTTGTGCATATGTCAATTTAAGAATTTTTACTTGGACAATTTTTATGATTTCTATAGGATATTTTGATGCATATGGTGTGATTCATGATGATATATGCATGCATAAGGAAATACAAAGGAATGAAGGGGAAATAATTAAAGTTCAAGATCATAGAGGACCCCACCCACTTATCTAATTGTACAATTAGGAGTTAGTAGACAACTAAGTGGAGGTTAAAGCTTCATGCAAATTAAATGGTGGATTAATTAGTGGCTAATGTTTATTTAGTGGTCACACTTCCTAAAGGGCATTTTAGGAAGCTCCCTAAAAATAGAATTAGGGTTTTATGCATGTATAAATAGCCTCCTTATATACATGTAACCATCTTCTACTCTTTAACATTAATTAGGAAATTAAGAAAGCAAGTTGTAATATTGATGTTTCATGAAATAAAAATGGCTTCCAAGCCTCTTCCTCTTTTCTTTTTTACATGATTTTCTTTTTTTTATTGTTAATGTTTATTTTTATTATCTCTTTCTTTTTATGTCCATAGCTTATATTTACATTTACGTACTAGTTTTATTCATTTCCTTCTAGTAGTTAATCTTTTTTTTCGCTGTTTATTCTCTGTTTTCTTTCATTTTCAATGTTGAAACTTACATGTATTGATTTGATAACACAAATGAGTAGCTAAACCCCTTCAATTTAGGGGTAATGAAGCTCTCAAATATTTAGTAATTTCATCATTATTATGATTTATGATCTCTTTAGCTTGTGCTTCATGAAAGTGAATTTTGATGTAAGTTTATACAAGTGGGTTTGATAGCTTATATTGCTTATGCAAATGAGCTATTCTTATTCAACATAAACACAATTTACATCATCATTTGCCGATTAATTTTTGATTTTGAAATGAAAGTAAAAATGAAATTTGATGATCCATATTATTAGTTACAATAGTAAATATATCATACTTAAAATAGATTTTGCTTTGGCTTCATTTTCATGAGAATTTGTAAGTGGTTTATTTGTTGTATTATAGTTCGACGGTTTGATTTATGTTAATTAATAATATAAACAAACCATACTTATGACAACAATTAGTTCACTTTATATCAAAGATGGAGATCATAAATTATTTGTTTGTTGATTTACAAATAAAATATGAGAGTGGATTTGCCTCTTAATTGTTCTCTGGTCTAATAGATTTTAAATCACATTCTAGCTTTAGCTTCTTTTTGTAGTTAACAATTTCCTCTCACTTTGGTCTAATTTGATTGAATTGAAAATTTTAAAATCTTAAAAATTCCCTACGGATCGACCCGTACTTGCTACGTACTAAAATTGTACACCGTGCCTTGCGGTTAAATTTAATTTGAAATTTATCGGCATTTTTCTAATCGATATAAAATTTGCCGTTAAACACACACATACATACATATGCAATTATTGTTTAGTGTGCATTTTGTTAAACATTATGTGTGCATTGCATATCAATAGCTCTAAATTTTTTTCATTTGGCCACAAATTGAGCACAAAGTGGCGGTGATTTATACATAGATCGTTTCAATTTTAATAAATTCAGTAAACAAAGCTTTAGCATTTTAAAATGTTAGATTTCAACCCAACAAATACCCATAAAGTAAATCCTTAACAGTAAAGCCTATTAACACTAACTTAAACCAAATGTGAAAGCCTATTTAAAAATATAAAAAAAGAAATAAAATAGTATATGGAATTGAACGTATGTGTGTGTATGTTAGAATATATGGTGTACATTTTCACCTTGTGAAAATGCACTGTATTGCGTATATATGTTGTTGTGTATGCATATGCGTGCATGGATTTGAGTGTGTGTGCATGATCGTGTGTGCATGGCATTTGTGCCTATCTTCGGTGCATTTTTTTGTATTTGCTCGTGCTTGGTTTTCATATTTGTACATATGTATTGTAATTGCCTTGTACATTTAATTTTCAATCTGCGCATTTTCTTGTATTCAATTAGCCTTAACTTTCAAACGGTTTATCTGATTTCAACTATTTCCCTCACTCCAGAGATCTAAGAGTACGAGCTATAACTTCTATTTTAAGCATTTCATAAAAGTATTAGTTTAAAAACGTAAATTTTAAAAGTGGACCTACATCTTGTTACCCTATTGAAAATAATCCATAACTTGAGTAATAATCCATATTTTTGCGATCCAAAAGTTATTTGAAAAGTTAAAACACTATGTGATAATTTAATCTTTGCAGCCATAGCTTGATTTGGTATTTTATCTATTGAAAGTTGTCAAAAAGCAGTCCACATTAAAATGATATGTTATTTTTAAATTAAATGAAGTCATGTTTATAATATCTTTTCATTTGAAGCTAATATATGAATCCAAGTTGAGATAGGTATATACGGTGCACATTAGATAACTCGGTAGTGTTTGCACGCTTTTTCTTACTAAATAATACGTCAACTTGCTTAAAATGCGAATTAAAAGGTACGATTTTACGGTATATCGATATATTATGTGATATTATATTGTTTTCCGGTGTTTCGGGATGCTCCGTTGATTGGGATGCATATATTTTATGTTATATTGTGTTTCGATTCTTTAGAACGCTCTTCGTACAAAAAGACCCTATCAAAATTTTCTAAAAAATCAGACACTTGATTATTTTCAAAAAAAACTTATCATGTGGGAAAATTGATAGTCATTGAATTGAATCTATTTAAATTGTAGCATATGTTAGGAGTATTAAACTAAGAGCCACATAAAGGATTGCATAATTTTGTTTGATAGAAGGTTCTAGACACCAAGAAAGTTAGGGTATGAGTTGTTTGACATCTCCCTATAAGAAATTGCAAGGATGCAACTTTCATAAGAGAAATCTATAACAACCTTGCTTTTTATGCAGTATAAATAATAAATTTAGCTAAAATAAAAATATTCAAATTTGATATTTGATAATTAATCTTTTGGAAAATGAATTTTAGTTAATTAAATTTTATTTAATATAAGATTTTGATCTATTGAATTGATATAAATTAATAAATTATTTTTGGACAATATTTTGAAACTAAATAAAATTGTCCACTTACCGATATATAATTTGGGGAAGTATAAATCAACCTAAAGCGGGTTGTAATATATTTATAAGTAATCAAATTCTAGTGTGAAAGAAATTAATTAAAATTATATTAAAGTGGATTTAAGGCACCAAATAAAATTGTTTAGCCTATTTACTTTTCTCTCTAATTCTATAGTACTGCACATCCTATACCATCAAGCCCAAACTGTGTGCGCGTATTGTAGTGTTAGAGGTGTTATTATGAGTGGCTGATGTGAAGAGGATGGTGTCGATGGATGGAGCAAATGCTGCTGATGATGGCTGAGACATGAGCAAGGGATGTGCATACACTCAAAATGGTAGCAGTAGAAATAGTTGACAGAATTGTAGGTGACAAGGCGGTAAGGCTTTGTCCAACTGTTTGGTGAGTATTCTACACTCACAACTATATCGATATGACTTTATTTGTTAGCTTGTTAGCTATTTATCTCGTTTATCAATTAGACTACTTGGTTGAATTATTTTTTTACATTGCTTGATTGAAATAATTAAAATAATAGATTGGTCATTATTGTATAGGATATGGAAAGAGATTTGATGTTGAGATTTTGTGTGTATGTTTGATTATTAGAAATGCAAAGGAGATGTTGTATGATTACATTTAGATGTATAGTTATTTTATGCGGGTAAGTTCATTCTATGGATGAATGGAATTCAATGTATAACTCAAAACGAGTCAAACAATAAAATTTATTTTAATGATTATATGTTGATTTTGGAGGCTTTACTCCATGAATTATATTTTAGACGATGTCTTGATTTTCTTATTTTTTAAATATTACTGAAAGCTTCAAGAAATTATTTAGGTGAAATCCTATATGATAAGAAGATTTTAAATTATAATTTATGGCTTGAAATAAATATAATTTGTTTTATAACTTATGAATTGCTTTGAAGCAATATTTTATTTTAAAAAATTATGAAATGAACTTAAAGTTATATTAGGAGATTTTCAAAATAAGCTATTAGTGATTTCAAATATATAGTTTTGAATTTAAATTACGGCCGAAATGAAAAGTAATTTTGAGGTTTATAAATTTAATTTAAAGTATTATTTAGTTATAGAAGATTATGAAATAGTTCTATAATTATTTTTGATCTATAAGTGTTTTTGGGGGTTCAAGAGAATTTGTATAAGATGATTTCGTAATGTGCTTTATTGATTAAATCTTATATTGGGTATTAGTTAATTATTTAGTTAATTCTGGAATATTTATTTATTATCCATTTTAAGTATTTGTCTATAAGATTATATGTTGTGATTGACTCATTATTGAATACTAATTTGTTCAGTTTATATATATGTATATATGTGTGTGTGTAATTTGATTGATATGTTTTATCCTACTTTTCATATTCCTATATATATATATATATATATATATATATATATATATATATATATATTTCTTACCCGACGCCTTGGCCCGGCTACAAACGACAATTAAAGATATTATCATTAGCACTAGACAAAATTCCGACTAAGAAGAGCCTGAAGATATATGGGTTTGATGCAACCGACATGTTTTGGAATTTAGGTATGGTTCGGCAAGTACGGTTCGGCACACGTCGCTCGGTCCACATGGCTCGGCAAGCCTCTTTTGGTCAGTTGAGTCATTGTCACCCGACATGTAATGCTCGGCCAAAGGAAGTGGCGTAACACATGGCTCGGTCAAAGGAAGGGACGCCTCGTTCAGTCTGAATTATTTAAGATGCCTCATTTGGTCGAGACGGCTCAGCATTTCTCGTTCGGTCTCGGGGAGTCCTATACAAAAGCATCTCAGTCCGGGAGGACCAGTAAATGTCACTCGGCAAGAATGGACCTGCCAGCTCGAGATCGCCCTATATGGGCCGAGTCACCTCAGCCTTGAGCCCGCGAAGGAAGGCCAGCCTATCTTCGTCTATAAATAGAGGGGCAGGGGTGTAGTGAAAAGGGACCTTTTTCCGAGAACATTGGGGAGACTCTGCCATTTTGAAGACTCATCTATTTTTGATTCAAACTTTTAATCAAGTCATTGATGTATGGATTGCATCTATATTCAATAGACTGAAAAGGCAATAAAGATTAAACTCAAAGTGGACGTAGGAATCCGAACCACTATAAATTTGGTGTTCTTGTTCCTTACAATTATTATTGCATTCTACCGTGTAATTCCTCAGTTTTAACTTATCCTCTTCATTGATCTCTCTACATAACACTACTCAAGGGTGTTAGTGACCAATTTTGATGCTAACATTTTGGTGATATCATTGAGAATTGAATTCTTAGCTTGATTGGATCTACTTGTCTACTAGTGGATTTCCACATTCGCGAGATAGATCCAGTTGTTTGCTAGAAAACTTCCTATTCTACTCAGATTTAAAAGAAATCTAGAGGAAGCTGATAGCCCTAGTCAAAGAAACTAAGTCTACTGCCTCTTGTTTTTAGAAGATTTGATTATGCTAATTTTCTTGTTTGGAGCTAAACAAGTGTTCATGTTCATGTTCATGTGAAAGGATTGGATTCACCGATGTATGCAAGATCTGGGGATTGGATGTTGAAGTTTGCACTCAAGTTGAATAAAGACCAAGCCACATCAAGGCCGAGCCACATCCAGGCCGAGCCACGTCCAGGCCGAGCCACATCAGGTCGAGCCACATCCGGCCGAGCCACATATAGGTGGAGTCACATCCAGGCCTAACCACATGCCTATGCCGAACGGCATCCAAGCCGATCCACATACCTATGTCGAACGGCATCCAGCCGAGCCACATGCCTATGCCGAATGGCATCCAAACGGCATCCAGGCCGACCCACATGCCTATGCCGAACGGCATCTGGGCCTAGCAACATCCAGGCTGAACCATATGCCTATGCCGAACGGCATCCAAGCCGAGCCACATGCCTATGCCGAACGACATCCAGGCTGAGCCGCATGCCTATGCATGTCTATGCCGAATGGCATCCAAGCCGAGCCACATGCCCATGCCAAACGGCATCCAGGCCGAGCGGCATCCAGGCCGAGCCACATGTCTATGTCGAACGGCATCTAGGCCGACCCACATGCCTATGACGAACGGCATCTAGGGCGAGCCATACATCTATGCCGAACGGCATCTATGCCGAGCCATGCTTGACCGATCCAAACTTAAGTTACACCGGTCTCTTATATGACACCTATTTTCAAAACCCTAGCCACAGCGCAGCGCCTTCGGATAGTGAATTCAAAATTCAAATTAATAAAGGAACATTCTTTCCACTTCCTTTACATCCCATGATCGATCGGGGCACAGAGGATCCAGCGGCAGCTTTTGAATGGCAACAAGGGAACGGACAAACAACGCTACTCAAACGATACTCCCAAAGGTTGGAGAACATAGATGATAGGACTCTAGAAAAACACCAAGATGACTCCAAGCACCATTCTTCACTGACCCGGCACTTCAAATTTAGTGACTCCAAGCAGACCAACGTTTGGTTCCAAGCAATTTATTACAAATGCTAACAAGGGTATCATATTGATCACGTTTGAGGAGAGTCGACCTCCAGATATATTTTGGCAACTAGTTAGTTGGAGAGCCTCCTACGACCATGGATTGTTTCTGTTGCAAACGAATCAGAAATAAAGTGAGGAGGAGTGGAGCGGACAAGGAAAAATAACAATGCAGGCCCGTCGGCTATGGACACTGATTCCAGTAGACAAAACAAGATCTCAAAATTCAACTCATATGCTCTTTGAAAGGTTCAATCGATAGCCTCTATTTGGAGACCCGCGACTCAAAGTGGTACTGAAAACTAACCTCGAGAGATTCCATCGAAGTCCAAAAGAAATCAGGGGAATGTTGTATATTCCAAGATGCGCACTGATCCTAACACTGGTGACTACAAACACCTCCGAGGTGTCATCGAAAAGCAGATTCAGAAAGAAATGCTTAAATAGTACGTGCAAGCCTTGCAGAACGGTGAGCTAGGACCTTCAGATGCCCATACACAAAGAATTCCAATTATCAATTAGACCATTGTTAGTCGACATCCCGCTAGAAGGGTCTAGGGGCTGAGTTGAATAGCATGCATATAATACTGCCCCATTATCAATGAGGTTTATTCCAATCTTCTTTGGATTATTTTAGTTTCAATTATGCTATGAATTACAACCGACTTGAACTAAACTTTTTTCAAAAACATGCAGATGACCAAGTACTCAGAGTTGGCCGCCAACCAATCCATACAGACCATGATCAGACCTGTGGAGTTTCATCAAGACGAGCATGATTCGACCGCTCACCATCAACCATATGCCTTTGATTTGGGGCTATGGACTAGAGATTGAAAAGCTCGTCACGACTAGAGCCCAATACAAAGCGAACATGACCGATCGTCCATTCGTCCACATCCACACTTGAATTGAAGACCTAAGCAAGGTTTGGAATGAATATGGCCCGATCATCCACTCAATTCGAGTCATAAAACAAAGTTTGAATAAATACAAATGCCTCTCCTAAAGCTCAGTGACGTCGGGATCTATCTAGAATAGACATGATTTGATCATCTATACATCAAATACTACCCTCAACACAAAAGATTGTTCAAAAGCCCGACGTGGAGTAGCTGTGATGGACTACCTACTCATCAATCATCACTGTCAATACATGGACATGATTGCACCTTGGAACATATGCAACTTACTTTGTCTACTCAGTAATCCATTATCCGTTTTCTAGAAAAAGATACGAAGCAAATTGTGCAAGGCTTGATTATCCAACCCAAGCATGAATGTGATCCAACCATCTATCATATCCTCCTTCTTTGACTTGATTGGAAGAGCTATAATCACCAAGTGGACGAGAATCGACTGTCCATTTTACAAGTTTCATCCTTCATGCTGGGTGAAGAGTCCCATTCCATGAGCAAACGTGGTTTGATCGTTCATTCGACAACAATAACCTCGATACGGTAAATAAAATACAAATTAAACGGATGGAAATATGACTGCTCTCAATAAAAATCTCTAAGTCCCCAGAGTACGGATTAGAGTACTCTGAGTCCCCAGAGCGTGGACTAGAGTATAAACGGCTTAAAAACCTCTAAGTCCCTGAAGCAGACTAGAGTACTTCGTGTCCCCAGAGCGTGGACTAAAGTATAAACGACTTAAAAATCTCTATGTCCCTAGAGTGCAGACTAGAGTACTCTAAGTCCCCAGAGTGCGGACTAAAGTATAGACGACTTAAAAATCTCTAAGTCCCCATAGTGCGGACAAGAGTACTCTGAGACCCCAGAGCGCGGACTAGAGTATAAATGACTTAAAAATCTCTAAGTCTCCAGAATGCGGACCAGAGTACTCTAAGTCCTCTGAGTGCGGACTAGACTATAAACGACATAAAATCCTCTAAGTCCCTAAAGCAGACTAGAGTACTCTAAGTTCCCTAAGTACGGACTAGAGTATAATTGACTTAAAAACCTCTAAGTCCCTAAAGTGGACTAGCGTACTCTAAGTCCCCTGAGTGCGGACTAGAGTATAAACGATATAAAAACCTCTAAGTCCCTGAAGCGGACTAGAGTACTCTAAGTCCCCTGAGCGCGGACCAGAGTATAAACGACTTAAAAATCTCTAGGTCCCCAGAACGCAGACTAGAATACTCTGAGTCCCCAGAGCGCAGACTAAAATATAAACGATTTAAAAATCTCTAAGTCCCCGGAGTGCGGACTAGAGTACTTAGAGTCCCTAGAGCGCGGACTAATGTATAAATGACTTAAAAATCTCTGAGTCCCCAGAGTGCGGACTAGAGTACTCTAAGTCCTATGAGTGTGGACTAGAGTATAAACGACTTAAAAACCACTAAATCCCTGAAGCGGACTAGAGTATAAACGACATAAAAACTTGTAAGTCCCTGAAGCAGACTAGAGTACTTTAAGTCCCCTGAGTGCGGACCAAAGTATTAACGACCTAAAAATCTCTAAGTCCCCAGAGTGCGGACTAGAGTACTCTGAGTTTCCAAAGCGTGGACTAGAGTATAAATGATTTGAAAATCTCTAAGTCACCAGAGTACGGACTAGAGTACTCTGCGTTCCCAGAGCACGGACAAGAGTATGAATGACATAAAAATCTCTAAGTCCCCAGAACGCGGACTAGAGTACTCTGAGTCCCCAAAGTGCAGGCTAGAGTATAAACAACTTAAAAACCTCTAAGTCCCTAAAGCGGACTAGAGTACTTTGAGTCCTCGCATACTCTGAGTCCCTGGAGTGCGGACTAGAGTATGAATGACAAATGTTTAAGTCTTCGAAGCGCGTGCTAGAGTACTCCAGGTCCTCGGAGTGCGGACCAGAGTATAAACAACTCAAAAATCTCTAAGTCCCCAAAGCATGGACTAGAGTACTCTGAGTCCCCGAAGTGCGGACTAGAGTATAAACGAATTGACGAAAATCTCTGTGTCCCGAACTGTGGACTAAAGCATAAATTGTTTGACAAATCTCTAAGTCCCTGGAGCATGGACCGAAGCATGAACACGAGTTGGGCACGAGTCGACCGGGGTGAGAATAACGCTAAGTCACCAAAATGCAGAGTGGTGTATAAATATAGATAAATAGACAAGTGGATTCCGCCCGTTCTCTATTCTATAAATTTCGGCCTGAAATTGGTAGGACGAGTATTAACTCGCTAAGATGGAGTTCGACCATCCGACTAGTGGCCTGGCCAACTTAGTGCTGGGAGTAGGAGTACAAATCACTAAAAGCTGAATACGACAACTTATTAACAGCTCTAGCTTGGTGTTCTTTACAACTTAAGGCAACAACTACAGGGAGGCCTCAATACAACCAATCGAAATGGCATCCAAAACTATGGACGACCACTATATCATACCTCAGACTGAGGGTCAATACCGATCCGCACCAAGCATATACGAATGTGACTTGGATGTTTCTTTAAAAATTATGACCTCCAGAATGTGGAAAGGAGAGTAAACCATGAAGACTTGGTCAAAAATTCTCCAGCACCCTCCTTCGATCCGTCAGGAGGAGTATGAAACTGGATGAGCATGACCCAACTGCATTTGAGCCAACTTTCACCCTGAGATTCGATTATAGAACATGAACCGAAGTGGACGTGATTAACCGTCCAGTGTCCAAATTACGCCCTAAAACTAACGAGGCATCGAAGTATTCCTCTTGGAATGAAAAACCATAATACAATCCAAGATAGGCGAGACTCAGCCTCCCATCGACTGACTTGATCCCATGATTCAATGGGAAAGAGAGTAAAGCTTCAATGGGCATGGCTGGCCTTCCTACTTATCAGTATATGCCTCAGACCTGGGGGGACGATCAAGAAGCAAGATGAATATGAACCGACTATTCACCGATCAACTCTATGTCCTTATAGTTTAGGTGGGAATATAAACATTGCTAGGACGAGACTCAACCGTCCATGCGGTACATTTATCAACCAGAGACGGGGAGCAAACACATGGTCATCCAAAGACTGGCTATGATAGCTCAATATTGAAACTTATATATAGTGCTTACAGCTACTCGAGGCTACGACCGAAAGAATGCCTTGAGATGGAATCATTAAATCGATACCAAAGCTCGTGGGCAACTGACTGTCACTCCAACCCGAAAGACGGGCAAAGGATCATGAATGTATTGAGTGAAAAGTGCATTACTCAAATGTACAGGCAAATTTAAACTCATAGCAAGATCCAGTTATGCAGCTGCACGCAGCTCGAGGCTGACCCCTACTCGACATTTCCTTCAACGTGCTTTTAAGCCTGATCTTTGGCCATTTGCAGATAATCGATTAGAGCATTCAAAGCCCTTCACTATTAGACTTAATAACTCATGACAAGATACTAAGATTCGACTAGAGTAACCATCAACATTGACCATTCCAACCATATTTCACAGTGAATGTTATGCAAAATAGTTACATCTGAACTCAAAGAATCTGGGATTGCACCCGCTAAGTTGACAGTCGACATTATAGCCAGCCAAGGCAACCCTTTCCGGGTGTTGAATATCAGATCACAGCTCGGTACAATGATGATAAAAGAATTAGTTGGATTTTTCCGAATAAATGATGATATGTTCCCTCGGACCCATTCTGACATGCATGTGTGATTTCACCAACTATCGCGACCCGTGCATTGGATATCGACCCGAAGCTACAAAAGCTAACGCAATGTCCATTGATTTCACCATGAAAGCTCCACTCTTACTTTTAGGCTCACCCCATCAACGTCTATGCCTAGCAGCCACTGCGATCGAGTATACAACGACCTGAGACGTCTGAAAGACTACTTAAATAGAATATCGAACTAAGCCAATTCGATATCGGTTATTTCCCTCGAAGGGCTATCTAAGGACGAAAATTAGTAGACCTCATACATGAATTCACTACATCAGACGACTACTCGAAGAGTAGTAGAGAACCAACCAACAGATGGAAAATGTAAGTAGATGGAGCATCCAACAATCGGTATTGTGGCGTAGGAGTCATGTTAATGACTCCTGAGGAACGATCGATTTGCTACGTCCTGAAACTTGATTTCCTTGTAATAAACAACGATGCTTAGTTTGAAGCCTCGACCACCAGCCTCAAACTTGCTAGAGGATTTGGAGTGGAAACTTTACATATCTTTTATGATTCCTGATTGATAGTATGCAAAGTTAAGGAAGTTGATCTTGCTAGGGGACATTGTCTTGCTCCTTATCTCGGCCAGATCCAAGAGCAACTAGCCAACTTCACACATTACATCACTACACACATACTCATCGAAAAAAATGAAAAGTATCCAGCGCAATGGACATACATTGTTTCGGTTGAAATACTCAATATTCCAATCATTGACGGATGGAGATCGGCTAGATCTTGAAGACAGAGCCAGAAAAGGGGTCATGGTTGACTCCTATCGAAGGCTATCTACAATGAGGAATTCTTACTGAACGGGGGAATGGAAAATGATATATCATCCTCAAAGCTTCACGCCAAATCATCCAAGAAGAAGTTATGTGTAGAAAGGAGTTTATCCATTCCTATGCTTCGGTGTATCACCCATGATGAAAATAAATGAGTCTTGAGCGAAGTCTATGAAGAAGAATGTGGCGATCACATCAGGGGGAAAACCCTAACAAAGAAAATACTCAACTGCGGGTATTAATGGCCAACTATCAATCCAGATGCGCTTGATCATGCTAGATAATGTGACAAGTGCAAGATGTTTGCAAAATATCCAGGAGCCCCACCGATGGAAATTACTCAAATGGCTAGTCCATAGCAGTTTGCCACTTGGGGGCACTAACATCATCTTCTTACTGATCCTAAAGGTGGTGCGATATACGCTATCATAGCAGTTTATTGCTTCATCGAATGGGCAGATAAAAAACTTTTAACCACGACCAAGATGAAGAAAAAAATCAACTTCGTTATCCGTAATGTCAGCTATCCTTAATTACAAATGGGCAGGTTGAAGCTGTGAATAAAATCATAAAGTCTATTCTGAAGAGAGGTTTGGAAAAGGCTAGAGGTAAATGGGTGCATGAAATCCCAACAGCATTATAGGCTTATAGAAATACCCATGAGTCTATGGCTGGCCGTACTCCATTCGCCCTTACTTACTGCTCTGAGAAAATACAAACAAGGAATCGTAATTGAATTTCAATTAAACTGGACAGAACCTGGTGGCGACTTATGAGCATATAAGATGCATCCGAGAGCCAATGGCAAGACCATGTACCCGAACATGCATGTGTACGTCCGAAAAAGTTCAACTTTTTGAAATCAACAGAAACTAAATTCTCACTTAAGGTTATTAAGAAAAGACTGGATCAGATAGCCGAAGCTTACTATCCCTGTAGAACCGAACACGGATGGCTAATGATGAACTATAACCCTAGATTTATAATATTGGGAATTGAGCAAGCATCATGACGACCAAAGAAGGATATGACACCTTAGGAGGATAAAATTGAAGGATAACGACTATTCAGGAAACATGATGGATTTCTTTCTGGAAACAAGGAATACTCGCTGATTCAAAGCGTGTCATGTTGCTTCACACAACACACTTTAGGGGGCGAATGTTACCCGACACCTTGGCCCGGCTACAAAACGACAATTGAAGATATTATCATTAGCACTAGACAAAATTATGAACAACAAGAGCCTGAAGATATATGGGTTTGATGCAACCGACATGTTTTGGCATTTAGGTACGGTTCGGCAAGTACGGTTCGGCACACGTCGCTCGATCCACATGGCTCGGCAAGCCTCGTTAAGTCAGTTGAGTCATCGTCGCCTGGTATGTACAGCTCGGCCAAACGAAGTGGAGTAACACATGGCTCGGTCAAAGGAAGGGGCGCCTTGTTTGGTTTGAATTATTCGAGATGCCTCGTTCGGTTGAGATGGCTTGGCATTTCTCGTTCGGTCTCGGGGAGTCCTATTCAAAAGCAGCTCAGTCCGTGAGGACTAGTAAATGTCGTTCGGCAAGAATGGACCGGCCGGCTCGAGATCGCCCTATATGGGCTGAGTCGCCTTAGCCTTGAGCCCGTGAAGGAAGTCCGGCCTATCTTTATCTATAAATAGAGCGGCAGGGGCGCAATGAAAAGGGACTTTTTTCCGAGAACACTGGGAGACTCTGCCATTTTAAAGACACATCTATTTTTGATTCAAACTTGTAATCAAGTCATTGGTGTATGGATTGTATCTGTATTCAATAGATTAAAAAACCAATAAAGATTAAACTCAAAGTGGATGTAGGAAGTTACGTCGAACCACTATAAATATGGTGTTCTTGTTTCTTACAGGTATTGTTGCATTCTACTGTGTAATTCCTCGGTTTTAACTTATTCTCTTCATTAATCTCTCTGCATAAATCTACCCAAGGGTGTTAGTGACCAATTCTGATGCTAACAATATTGAATGAGATTATATGAGAGATTCAATGTATCTAATTTAGTTAGTCTATGTTGATGTGATTTCATATGGTGATGACATCAATCTATTTGATTTTTTATGATTTTTATTCAGTGCGATGAGGAATTCGAATAAACAGAGTTATAATACCATTTGAGATGGGCATTCAGCAATATTTCTCCCTTTATTCTTTGGACTCGTTATATAGAATATTGAAGAAGCGAGTGTGATATATGTGCTCTGAGTAAATAGACTAGTAACACGTGGTGGTATGAGATGCCGTTATATTATTTATTCGCTTATTCTATGATTGTGAATGACACTCATATTGATGATGTGGCTCGCTACAGTGAGTCGCGTATTTAGTGGTGTGTCGGCATATATTGTGATGTGTATAGACATGAGTATGTAGCTATGTATCAGCTATTATATATATATATATATATATATATTAGTATTTGTTCATTCACTATTTGACTTCCTTTATAATACAGTTAGGGGTGAGCATTTATTGGTTAAAACTGAATAAACCAACCAAACCAATTAAGGTTGGTCGGTTTGGTTCGGTTTTGAAGGTTAATTGGTTGGTTTTGGTTTATATTTTTTTATTTCTTTAGCTTATTGGTCGGGTTTCGTTTTCAACGTTTGAAAATTGAACCAACCAACTAAGCCAAATTTAAATATTAATTTAATTAAAAATAATAAAATTACTGCTGGCAATGTTATTATTTATAAACTTTTCATAATAATATTATTTTTCCTTTAATTCATATTAATATTTTTAGAAAAGGAGTTTGTTTTTCAAAATGTTTGCATCATATGGACTCAATTGATTGTTTTAACCTTATAATATATCGATAACCAAAAGATCTAAATGATTTTAAGATAAACTAAAAAACCAACCAAACCAAACTTAATATTATTGGTTTGGTTGGTTTTCGTTTTAAAATCTATCTGTTTGGTTTGGTTCAATTTATATTTCTTGAATGGTTATTTTGGTTTCAATATTTTTAATCAGTTTCAAACCAAACCAGCCATTTGCTCACCCTTAAATACAGTAGTTGAACCAAATTGGCTAGTATCCATCCTAGCGGCCTGATCGCGGTGGTCGCACCCCGGATCTATGACACCCATAGCCATGTGTCAACAATCTATATAGCTATGAGTCGGCAATGTATAACCCATGTGTATCACTTCGGCCAGCAGGCTGTTACAATTTGGGGGTACATGTAGGGTCGTGATTGATGCATACGATAGTCATGCAACATGTTGTTGACATGTGATAGATAAAGTCACAATGTCCGTTAAGGTAACCAAGACTGTAGAAGTCATGTTAGCGTAATACATGTGTCATGTTTGTCAACCACATGTGCAATCTTCTAGAGCATGTGTATCCGTTAGTCCCCCATTTGTTTCTATTATATGTGATATTCATATTACTAATATATATATATATACATATATATATATATATATATATATATTCGATATGATGAATTACGATTATATATGTGACTGTAACTAGAGTATGATCGATTCATGTATCCTTCTTTGGCATGTGTGTATTTCACCAAATACTTTCTTTTCATTGGCATGTGTAGCCAACTACTATTCATTGATATGTGTTGCTTATTTATCTTTCTCAGGCGTATGTCGCCGATTATTGTTTATAGGCATCTATCGCTAATTATATCCCCCTTAACCATGTGTCACCGCTACTATGTTTTAGTTTCTGGGATGATTATCAATATTGATATTGTGGATATTTTACTTATAGAGATTGAGCGATATATTTAGGCTAAGCTGCATGTAGTCTGATTATAAATGGTGATGTCTCTTTTATAGATGTTCTTTGATTTGATGATGAAAATGGGATATGGATGATTCACCCGTTTGATGTTATTTCATGATTTTTGATTTGATGTGTTTTATATAGATGATGACATTTTTATGCTGGGTTTTTTGGTATTCTATGTAAATGATATATGGAATGGTTAAGATGACATCATTATAATTATTTATACCCGACATATACTATAATCTACATGTTTAATGACCTTGGATTTAGACATTGTCTGATCTGTTTACTACTTATATAATACTCGGTTCAGTCTGTGACATTTTAGGCACGGGGACACTGAGCCATCAATATCTTTTAGGTATAGAGGAGACTAAATATTTAGTATTGTAGATTATCATTCTGTATTATATTGGCCCCAATATGTATATTATTGTGATGTATATTGTACATATTCTATATATTGGATATTATCGCGGCAATTGACTCTGTGTTCTCTGCTATTTATTGTATATTATGTATTGTTGTATCCTGGAGGTACACGTGTTTATTATTTGGTGTCTATACAGTGTATATATAGGTATGTTATTTAGATGTTTAAATACCTACCAGTGTTAGCCCAAGGAAATATTCATGCATGTACCATATATCGCCTTATTTTTTGTATTATCCAACGGTATTACTCTATAGTACTTTTGGATGGTATGAGTATAGAGGTGGGGGCGCTACAGTTTTCCTTCATAAGAACTCTTTAAAAGTGAGCTTAAATATATTTTTGTTTCCTTTGAAAACTAGTCAAAATAATTAATAAAGGCTATATATTTTATTTAAGGAAACATAGCCTAACATAGAGTTAAAATCTATCAAGCATCACAAAATAAGCTATGTTTCTTTTCAAAAGCTTGTGCTATCGTACATTGACAATATGCGCTATTTCACTTAAAATTTCAAGCCATCGCATGTCAGCATTATGAGATATCACATGTTAAACAAATCAAAGCCATCGTACATTTACACTACATGGCGATACCGCATATTTAAAAATAAGGGAATCACGTATCAACCAAAACAATGCTATCGCAAGTTGAAAAGAAATAGCTACCACAAGTTGAAGACAAATAGTTATCGCATGTTGATGAAAAATAACCATCGCAAATTGATAAAAGATGGTTATCGCAAGTTGACAAAACATACAGCTATCACAAGTTGATTAAAACATTGTTATCGCAAGTTGATTGAAACATAGCTATCGCAAGTTGACAAAATATATATACTGTTGTAGGTTGACAAAACATAACTATCACATATTGATAAATATTGGCTATCACAAGTTAATAATGGCATTTCTATAAATATCTACAAAATTGACTTATTTTCTTTAAAAAGTAATAATGGTTTACAAAACCAATTTTTTTATAAAATTCTCATTAGTTAATCATAATCTTTTCAGAAAATTTATAGCAAAACAAAGGGAAACATTGCCCTGCTTTTTTCCAAATATTAATCTTCTAATACTTATTCCATTAATTACCATTTTCAATTAAAATCTTCTTCATTAAAAAATTTATATCAAATTGTAAGTACTTGTGAAAATACCCAAAAATTTCCAAAAATGGGAATTTGCCTCATCTACATAACAATAAAATTCAAAGCAAAATAATTACTTTTCATATTTTATATAATTTAACCTGAAATTAACCATTTTTATTAACTTAGAAAATTCAGACTGAATACATAATAATTCAAAATTTATGAAATTAAGAACCCATCTCCAAAATATTATTATAAACATCACATCAGAATTTCAAAGCATTTAGAGATCAAAACATAGTTTCGAAATAAAAAACCTCTCAGGAAAATTCCATCAAAATTCAAAATGACAATTATAGCTCATATAAATAATTATCTAATCCATATGTATAATAAACACCAACCAAAATTCAGATCACTAGAACCTGAATCAAACACATCAAAATATAGAGATGAAGATATCATTCACCTTAGTTTGATCTTGCATGAAGATAGTTTCCTTTCATTCTTTCTTTAAGATTTCCTCTTTCTTTTCTTCTTTTTTGAATGAATTTTAATGGAGTTTTGTGTGCTTTTGCTTTGTTTTTTTTGTGTTTATGAATAGTGGCCAAAAATATATGAGAGGGAGGGGAAGTATGATAGGGAAATAATATAATATGTTATCTTTCTTTCTCTTATATATAATTAAGGCTTTTATTTCCTTTCCTCCTAAACCATTTAAAGTTTGAAATTAAAATTATATATTTATGTTGTAATTATCCACACTATCTATATACTTATATTCTTTCATGTTATTTATTTAATTATTTCCTAATTAAATATTAAAATAGGTTTAACCAAAATTAGGGATGTTACAATCTCCACTCCTTAAAGAAATTCATCCCTAAAATTTCGACAAGGAAAATAACAAGCATCTTAATCATGAAAACATGTGTCACAAGCATGTAATATGAATAATACTATCATAACTACTGGTCAAAATTCTATACAACAATATAGATCATTGTATTACTCTAACTAGAATTGGTCACGTCAATCTCTAACTAACTCAACAAAAAGTCAATGCATCAAAATCGTTCCATTCAAAAAACATTACCAACACCGCATTCTGATGTTTCTACTGAGTGCATCGACAACTTTATTTCCTTTTCCTAATGCTTATTCCATTCTAAAGTCATACATTGTCAAAAACTCTAGCTCTCTTTGCTGCACATATTCAACTCCTTCTAAGAGAATAAATACTTTAAGGACTTATGATCTATATACAACTCGAATCGTTCTCCCAAAATATAGTGTCTCCATATATTCGGTACAAACATTACTATATTCAACTCCAAATCATGAATATGGTACCAAAATTCATGCAGTTGAAGTTTTCGAGAAGCAAAGGGAATAACTCTACACAATACAGCTTCAAATCCCCTTCCACATGCATCGGTCCATACCACAAATCTTAGTCCCCATCTGGAACAATTAATATAGGCACATTGGTCAATAAATGCTTTAGTTTCTAAAATGCTTCTTCACATTTATCGGTCCAAACACTCTTTAAGTTCTTTCTTGTTAGTTTAGTCATCGGTGCTGCTATATGAGAGAAATATCTAACAAATCTACGGTTTTTAACAGCCATCCTAAGAAACTTCAAATCTTAGTAACTGCTTCAGGTCTTTCCCAACTATTTATGGCTTTGATCTTCAGTGGGTCCACTAATAATCCATTATCTGAAATTACATATCCAAAAAATTCACTTCTTTTTCCCAGGAATGTCATTTTGAAAACTTCACTTTTAGTTGATGACGCATCAGTGTATCTAGCACTATTCTGAGATGAACTTTATAATTTCATTTTTTTCATGGAATATATAAAAATATCATTCATAAACACCAACATGAATCTATCTAATTTCTCTAGAAAGATTTGATTGATTAAGCCTACAAATAAATCAAACACGTCGGTTAGTCCGAAAGCTATGGCTAATTATTCATACGAACCATACCTTGTTTGAAACATCGTAGCAGTATGCTTCCTCTGCCATGCTCAATTGGTTGAAACGCATTGCTAAGCCTAACTATGAGAATACCTCGGCTCCACTCAATTGATTGAATAAATCATCTATTCTAGGCAAATGGTATCGATTCTTTGTCATCTTCTCATTCAGCTTTCTATAATCAATACATATCCTAAACTACCCATCTAGTTTCTTTTACAAACACTGCTATAGCTTCCCATGGTGAACTGCTTTGTCTAATAAAATTCATCCCTTCCAAATCCATTAGATGCACCTTTAATCCTTTCATTTCGATAGAAGTCATTCTGCTTGGTGGTATACTTACGGGTTCAGCTCTAGGTATGAGATATTCAATAGCAGTAGTCTCGTAGTAGGCAAAGAAACATCAACATATTATCTTACTATGAAAACCTGATTGAATTCTTCCCCACGCCTTCCATAGCACCTAACATTGTACAGACTTTGAGACTTGGTTCTTCCAATGAGTAAATAATTTAATCACGGCGATCATGGTGTCTTTAAGATATCACTGTATCTTAACAAAATATCTTAGCTTCATATAGAGTTAACCAATCCATACCTAGAATAATCCCAAAACCAATAAAATCAAACATATGCAAATTGTAGAAAAATGTATGACTTAACAAACCAAACTTGACATAGTCACATCTCATCCTAAGAGTTGAATTACCGTCTATTGGACTTTCCAACCTTAGTGAAATAATAAGGTATGTCAGTTTAAGATTGACTTATCTACTAAACATCTAGAGATAAAAAATGTGAACCATCTATCAAACACCACTTTAACAAGAATGTTATAATAAGAAGTGTAACCCCTTTTTTCTCTTCTGCAACGGGTCTAGAAGTTGTACGTTCCAAAGCGAAAGCTTTTCTCTTTTAGTTTTATAAGAAGTGTACATCCTTTTTTTTCTCCTCTGCAATTGGCCCAAAAGTCGTAGGTTCCAAAGAAAAAGCCTTTTCTCTTTTAGTTTTGACCCATTTCGTACACTGCCGCTTGAAATGTCCCATGTGGTTGCAATTATAGCATTTCACTCCCTTCTTGTTAGTTGTCTTCTTACTATCTTAGGTACAACATTAATTGACAAAGTGCCTTTTCTTATCACACTAATAACAAACTATTTCAGATTTCCCTTTCTTAGAAGCCTCGCTCATTGGAGCTCTATTCTTGCCAATGAACTTTCTCATTTGCCTTGGAAACCCATAGTTTCGACAGACTTATTTACCCAATAGATCAAGCGAATCCTCATTTCTTAGAACCATGTCTACCACAACATGAAACGGATCTCTAAGATTTGACAGTTGCCCTAGCAATCTCCGGCTTCCATGAATAAATTCACTTCTTCCTAAGTAGAGTATTAATGATGGCTTATCCATGCCTCGGCAACTCATCTAACTTCATAACATACTTCAGCATAGTCATCTCACCCTGTTCCAACTCTTAAAAACTTCTAAAAAGGTATACTTAGCTGCTTCGGATAAAAACTTCTCTTTGAACCTCTCTTTAAAGTCATCCCAAGTAATCTCCTCCTTGGGATCTCCCATAGTACAACGATTCCACTAATACAAAGCAATTCCTTGCAGCTGCCTTGAAGCCAATCTCCTCTTTTGATTATCAACTGCGGATCAGCAAAGATGCCCTCACACTGAGGAGGCTAATCCTCCACCTTGATGGCATTTTCTATCCCCAAGAATGGCTTTCCTCCCAAGCTAGCATAATCCCGACTTATCACGATATAGTTGTTATGGACAGCCACTTTAGGTGCATCAGCTTTTGTGTTACCAATGTTACCTGTAGTAAATCAAGTCGCGGCTCCATCTTGCATCATATTGACAAAGAACTAATACATCATCCCTATATTAATTGGTGTGGTTCTAGCACCCACATTAACATTAGCACTTACATTAGTGTTAGTAGTTTGGTTAGCATTCCTAGTATTAGGACGAACATTTCCATTGGTTGTGATGCTTCCACCTCCTAAGTATAGTCTTCCTCTTATAGTATCCATTTTTCGTAATCTTCATACGAGTGGTCATAGGGTACAGAAGAATGGTCTAAAACAAAGGGTATAGTATAGATGGATATGCTAACTTATATATACAGCAAATAACAGGTATGCTATTATAATGCTATCTCATTCCCTAATCTTTATTCATTTTAATTCATTTGGGTTATATATTTCAAAATTGTATTAAGTTTTATATAAACCTATGTTTTTATACTAAGTTGTAACAACCCCCATCTTTAGGCTCGAAAATAGGTATTTATGTCGCAGTCATCTTTAGAATTATTTTTTAATGACATAAGATCAATTATTGTATTTATAACATTAAGAGCATAAGAATTCAAAAAATTTAAACAAACAATTTTATTAGTTTATTTGAAAGTTTACATTCAATTACATTACATAATCCCATGATTCCATCATTTTAATAAAATTTAATAAATTCAAATATAATTCCAAGATCGACATGAAGTTGTCCTATTTACATCTAACATTGTGTTTTGATCCTTGAACGATCCCTTGGCTGACCTTAATATATTAAGTAGCTCAATGATGCTAACATTTAACAAGGTATTATTATAATTCAATACGAATTGCTCGAATTTCAAAGTCAACGAGCCTAGGATCAAATCCACCTGCATTTAATTGCTTTTTGAACATCTAGCTCAGAAATCCCACTAATATAGCCTTTCGGGGTCAAGACAAAATCCCCACCACAAATGTGCTTACTCACCTTCATATTTAATAATTTATTTGTAATCTCATACCTTGTAGAACGAGATTGCTCGCCATATAAAGTTTTAATACTTTCGAAGATTTTGTGGACAAACATGTTTTTGTGTTGCCTTTACAATAAATTTGTCTAAGTTAGACAACATGAAAATTTGAGCGATTTCGCAATCAGCTGGCCAAATGCTGTAAGCTTTTACCACCTTAGGATCAACGTTTTTAGTAGGTTTTCTCTTAAAGGTTCAACCTTTGATGACCATAAACATTCATATGCGAATGCTACATTAATTGCACTTAGCCAATTAATGTAGCTTGGTCTAGTGAGATTATCGTTTTTCAAAAATAATCTTAGGTTCCTCATTATGCTAAATTTAATTTAAGTAGATTAGAATAATTTATGCATAACAAATGTTCTTATATTATTAGATAGGTTAAATGTATTTATGTCATTTATCTAATTTGCTTCCAGTAAATTTTTATGTTTTCAAAAACCCTAAGGAAAACATATAAATATTTTGATTTCTTTAGTAGGCATCAAAGTTTGCTTGACTTGTGATTTTGACCTTGAGGTTGCTCGATAAAGCATAGTCCTATGAGCAATGGATAACACATTATCTATCGTATCATATAAAATTTTAACCCATGGTATTTGTCCTGATCTCATCACAACCTTAAGTCTTCTTAACAAATGGAAAGAGATTATTCACTCGTATTTACCATTTTATGACGGTCAAAGTATAATGCATGTACCATAAGTTTTCTCAACAAACACATGTATGTATCTTACTTCGTCTAGTTAATGTGTTGATAGTATAACACGTAACATTCCAAGCTTTAATTTGCTCGACAGCTAAAGAGTATGCAAGTAATCTATTAATATATATATATATATATATATATATATATATATATATATATATATGGTAAAGGACAACTTTATGTATCAAAGATGCATAATCTTTAATATATACATTTATTTGAGTGATATCAATTTAGGGAATAATGTATTTTTTTTGAAATACTCTCATGATTAAAGTGTTGGACACATCTGAAATTATGGTATACATACAATATGTATGTTTTTACTCCTTAAACGTAGGTTAAGTCTCTTACAATTCAACTTATGATTATACATTCATATTATATAAGTTTAATTTATTTATAATTATTTATAATTTAATTAACTTTAATAATATTCTTATGTATACTAATTAAACCGTATTTAATTTGTTTGATTTATTGATTTAATTGAAAATTAATTAAATTATTTTAAAAATTCAAAATTTTCATTTATTCATCCTAAATAATTTAAAATAAATATTAAATATTAAATTTATAGTCTTATATACATTTATCAGTATATGTGTGTGTGTGTGTATGTTTATTAATTAACATTTAATTAATTTGTGTGATAAATAGATTACTTTTATTTAATTAAAACTATTTTGATTAAATACATTTAGTAAACTTAAAAAAAATATTTATAATTTACCTTATAATAAATATACAAACATACAGATATATATTCAACTATAACATTTTTAGTTAAATATAATACGTACATACATATATTTATGTTTATTTAAATTAATTAACATTTAATTATTTATTTAATTAATCCAATTAATTAAATATTAAATAATTTTTGAATATATTTGTTTGTTTTGAAAACAATTTTGAAAATATTTTATAACATTTATATTTTATATTTTAAATTTAACTTTAACTTTAAAATATATTTTAAATTTTCAAACTGAATTTTGAAAATTAGCCTAAAGCCCAAATCAATTTGGGCCTTTACTATTCCGGACCTCCATCATATAGGTTAACTGTATTAGTTGGCAATAAAGTTTTTAATTTAGACCGTATAGACCATTTGCAGTCTAATAGTACTGATGGAACCAGGCTGATCGGTAGTAGTGAAATAAGTAAATTTTAATTTTTTTCCGTATTTTGGATTATAGTGGGCCTACGAAATCTAATAGGTTCTACTAGATTCAATCTAGATTATCTAAATAAAATTCAATTTTATTTAATTTTTTGAATTATTAAGTTAGTGAATTGATTAATTTATATTTATGTACATTATGGGTATATCATTATATACTCATATATATGTATATATGTAACTGTAAGTGCAACATGATAAAAATGTACGGTGTTGAGTTTATACATAAGTAGATATTGGGGTTAACGTCCACTATGTATATATTTATCTCTTACATATATGTATATTTCCTTTGATATAGTGTTTTATTATAAAATTAAAATATTAAAAAATCTAATTTAAATAATATATAAATATTATTTTGAAAGTAATATTTAAATTTTTTAACCAAGTCTTTATTTCCAAACTGGAAATTTAAAATGTTCGACTTGACTTAGTAAGCAAGATTTAAACTCAAAACAGTGTCTGAGATCTAGATTCAAATTTTAGATATCATACTTATACTTGGCAATACATATACATATATATATATATATATATTATAAAAAAATGGTTAAAATTAATTTTATTTAAATATATTAATTAATTTATATTTATTAAATAAATATATATGTATAATTATAAAGGTGTTTATATACACGCGTGTGTGTGTACACATATATCGGCGGTTTTTTTAATTTAGGTCCAGAGCCAAAATAGGTTTTTAATAAAATCGATAATCAAAATATACATATGTATTTATATTTTTTATTATAAGACAAAAAATTATTTTGATTTATTTATTTTTCCAAGAGCAGTAGAATTTTTTACAAGAGTAATTGTACAATAAATGATATATATATATAATATATATATATATATATATATATATATATATATATATATATTGAATTTGATTATATACAAATTTTTAAATTGATAAACAACGTTTATATTAGATAAAACAACATTAATTTTTTATATAACCGGCCATATATTTTTCTATATAAATATAAATTTTTATATCAATAATATATTATAATTTTAAGATGGTATATAAAATTAAACATTAAATATGACACTAATATATAAAAGTAGGTATCTACATATATATAAGGTGATAACATAAATTTGATATACAATAATCATTTTTTAATGTAAAATGAATTATTAACTTAAGATAGTGTCGTATATTCACACATTGATCTAGTCTGCCTCGTTGATCTATCGGATCTACAACCACTGTTGTTGTAACGACCCGGAATTTTCGATCCCAAAAACTCCAGATGTTTAGAAAAAGAAGAAAGAGGTAGAAGAAGAAGAAACAGAAACACAACACAGATTCTCACATTCATAGCGGATCAAAATATAATATAAAATAATATAAATTTACAAAATAATACTGTATCTGTCAATTACATTTTAATACATCAGAGTTACACACATACACAAATACTGGATATACCCGATCGTCATGTCTCAGATATACAAAAATATAATACAGCGGAAACACTCCTTACGTTCTCGCCATCCAACTCATCTCCTGAGCTCCAGAACGTCCTTACCTGAAAATCTGTAATACTCGGTCTGACCCGAGAATTGCATCAAAGTAACACCCGGGTCAGGCTGGAAACCAGCGTAAGTAAACTCATCTAACATGAAATACCAAACATAGAACCTATATAAAACCCGGGGAACTTGTATCCATTTAAAAATTCACACTTTGTTATAGGCATCACTTATTTCACACGTTAATTTTCTAAGTACCAAAATTCAGATTAAAAAGTCCAATTCACTTAAGTCATTTTGTTCCAGCCTATTGATTTCATAATCAATCTATAAAGGATCGAAGTGGTTTCGGGTACTTACTAATACCCGACTCCGGCCTCTTCGAATCTAATGTCATCTTATCCCAATTAATTAAAATGAAAAACAATTCAACTTTAAATACAGGATGTCACTGTTGATCCCAACATATTTTATCACATAGCATCACACATCACATACCATAGATATCATCTAATATAAGGCACACAATTTCATTCAATCATTCATAAGCAAGATGAGTCAACCATACCATTTCTAATTAATTTAATTAGCCACAATTTAATTACCCAATTACTTTAATTACTTTTAACTCTTGCTTATTCATTATTTACAAATCAATTAATTAGTCATCTAATAATCATTCATCTTAATTAATCCTCCTTGATTAATTTTAATTACATTAAGTAATTAAACTTTAATTGATGTTATAGATCAATTATTCTTAACCATTCCAACCCAAAACTAATCCCAATTTATAAGTAATTACATCTTATAATTATCATCACTAATTACTTCACTAAGTACTTATACCTTAAACAATTATGCTTAACAATTTACACAAATGATTATCTTTAATTAATTAATCTAATTAATTATTGAAATTAATCACATTAATTAATTATTTAATAATCCCAAGTTAATGATCTTCCTTAACTATTAACAATTCTTTAATTACTTCTCTTAAGTAATCAAACTTAAACTTAAATTAATTATTGTTAATTACAATTTAATTAATCTTAAATCATTAACTAATAATCTAACCTTATCCAATTAATGATTTCTTAATTACAAGTTAATTATTCCTTAATTAACCTAAACCTTAATTACTTAACAAATTAACCCTTAATTTACTAAATAACAGTCCATAATTACTAATTAATTAATACTAAATCATTAATTAATTAATTGACATGATCAACATTAATCATTAAAACTAAATTATTTTAAGATAAATCCTGGCTTAATATCACTAACATATGCAGTTAAAACATTTCATTTTAAAATCTACCTCCAAACTTCCTTTCAAATTTAAGGTTTAATATGATTAACAAATTTAAACTATAACCAATTTTAATTCAATTTATAAAACATTTAAAACCTAATGTTAAAGAAACTTTTATAAAGAATTTTATGTAAATAAAGTTTTAAACATTTCATTGGAAAAATATATCTTAACCATTCAAACTTGTTTAAACAATTTAAATTTCCAAAACTTCATTTATTTTTAAAACTTGGATGCAAAAGTTAATTTGAATCCATACTTTAAACTAGGTTTTAAAAATTTATTTAAGAGCTTGCCTTAAATTTCAAATTCATTTCAAAAATTTAAAACACTAACAGACTTAAATCCATTAATCAACAGTTTGACCCGAGCCATACCTAAAAATCTTCGAGTCACCCACCCTACATTTTGAGCTATCCCTGAGTTTTACTCGAGAAAACTCGAGTCCACTTCCCTGCTTTAACCCAAACTTCATCAAAGGTAAAAATGTGCACCGTGCACATGTACCAGCGATGCCGCCGCTTCCAACCATCAGCGATGATCCTCAAAAGTCGACGACCAACCTCGCTCAAGATTCCGACCATCACCACTTCGATTTCCACTCGAAAACAAAATCGAGCAACCTTGCACAAAACTGGAACAATCATCGAATCCTGGAAACCCCTTATTCCTACTCCTCCGACCACCGGAATGCCAACGACTCCAACCACGCCTTCGACAACCCCCACGCTTCCACCTCCCTGAGTTCTGGTGAACTCGATGCACTAGAGAAGTCGAACCAAATCCCAAACCCGACTATGCCAAAAACTAGGTTTAAAATCAATCTCGACCTCCTGCCGTCGCCACCGTGCCTCGATCATCCACCTAATATTTTTTCCAAAACCTCTGATCACTCCACTACAACCAGAAGAAACCCCGACCCTTCAGACCATCGGGATCGCCAGAAGCAACCCAAAAAATCCCAACTAAACAAACAAGAACTACTCTTTCATTCTAACACTAAAAATTATGATTTTAATTTTAAAAATCATGTTTCTGGATGGAGTTTCAGTTTACATACCTAAAACGTTGAATTACAATGTTTGAAATCTTGACAAAACAACTGTTACACTGCTCCTTTGGTTCTCAAAGCCATTGCAAGTTTAATTTTAACTTAACTAAATTTTAAAACTTTAGTTTATGGTAAACAACCCATTTTTATTTGAAAATTCAAACCTAACAAGGATTTGTTCAAGACATAGTGTTTTCTTGTTTAAATTAGGAGCCTGGAAATAGAATACAACACATACACATACTAATTTACATTCACATATACACACAGAAGAATATACTTGTAAATTTTCACATAACGTACTCATTCCAGATATTGTTCAAGCAACCAGGTTCATATACTTAAGATTTTAAACAAAATGTTACTCATCTGTCAATAGTTTGAACAGAGAACACTTCCTGTGGTTTGAAAAAACTGCTAGCTTGATTCTCTTTGATCTTCTTGTTTATTTAGTTAAGATGTTGTTTGAGTTTGTAAAAAAGGAAATGCTTACTATTTTTTTCTTTTTGGTTTGCTTAATCTTGGGAACGAACTGAAACAAAGAGGATGTACATATACATAAAAGGTTTACAGGGATAGGTGTTTACTGGTGCAAACATTTTTTGTTTTTGATCAGAGATTTTTTTGAACTGAAATGATTTATAAATATTTCGAATGACCTAGTTTTTGTGCTAGCATTAAATGCACGTGTCCTTCATGTTTACATCCTTATCCCATTTTTTATGTACATAGATTATATATATTTTTTCTTTCCTTGCATCTACTTCACAGGAAACATACATTTTGTTTTACTTTATGCCTTATGTACTATAAATTTGTTATAGTTATTGTCATAAATTTTAACTTAGGTTGCATACACACAAATGACCACCACCCTTTTATGTCTATTCTTTTACACATATATTTTAAATTTAAGTTATCAATGCTTAATCTATATTCTTGTGTGTATATTTATTTATACTTATATTTTATATTGATAAGATTGATTTTATTCCAAACATTATTAACTAGATTACATCCATATATACATATTTAGATCAAAAGTTAATAAGGTAGAGCTTTACTTTAATTTAATGTGAAAAAGATAGATTTTAATTTAAATATTTTTGGAAGACTTTATTTTAAATTTTCAAATCATAATTCCTTCCAAAAATACACACATATATATAAATAAATGGTAAATGTCCAAAAGTCTTATTTGCTTTTAAGATGATAAGTTGTATTTTAATTAATTAGATTAAATGCTTATTAAATTAAGATTGCCAAAATCCCAGGTCGTCACAGTTGCAAACAGATGACATGACAATACCGGATCTTGATGTATTTGATTGAATGAATGTAAATGGAATTTGAAATTAAGTGGTTTGGTTGTGTGGAATTTGTGGCCAAGACTAGGGAGGGGATGAGTAAAAATTAAAAAGAAAAATGGAGGCTTATGTTCGAATTCATAGGAAGGTTTGTATAAAGAACCTCCACATTTCTCCCCAACCAATTCATACCCAAGACCAATCCTTTCTCCCCTTTCTTAGTTGGCCTAGAAGGAGTCCAAGATCGACCAGATACCCATAAAACTCAATTAGTAATTTGTACAATTTAAATCCAATTTAAATATGAATCGGTATCATATATTGATATGTACGTATATTACTTTTATATACACACCCGATTAAATTACTAACAACACCCTGAACAATTATATAGTCACTTCTTTTTCATTAAACACCACATGTAATAATAACCAATATTTCACAAATATTAGTTAATTTAGTTAATTTACAACTATTATAAATTAGCTAAATCAAGTGGTATTTCAGAGACTGAATAGATTTAGTTGTGCGACTCCCATGTGTGAATTAAGCTAGCAATTAATATTCAAAAAAATTGACCCTAATGTTCACATGTCACATTAGTTAGTGGTGTGACTGTTTGACTTGATTCGTCGCTTATGAATCTCATTTCCAAATTCAAATTTTACAAATTTAAGGCAGACCCTTTAGTAATGATTATTTGCACCAATTCTTTTTGTCAACACTATATCACATTAAGACTTATGGAATTTGATTTTCGCCAAAATTCTATTATCAACCGTATTCAATTCAGTTAGTCCATAGACAAGGTGTTTGCTTCAATAACAACATTTATTATTAATCATACTACTCTAGCCGAAGTGTTGACTTTAAGTTAACTAAAGTTCGCCGGGATACCAAACTCATACAACTAAGGAGACGAATTCTCTATTGAAAAATGCTTCAAACCAGATCCAACTATAGTTACTCGATGATTGTTATGATGATTTAACTATAATCAAACTGGAATATCCATATTGAAGTTTAATAACATTCTCAAATCGACAGAATGTGTAGTATCGTCACTTTAACATTTCCCATTTGACCTAGTTGTTATTAATAAACAAGAAACTCTTAGACAAGTCATTCATGGCTAACTAATAAATATGAGTACATAACCCCCTTTGCCCCCAACTGCTATGGGTATTGCATTGTCAAATATTTGAGGAGTGTTACATATTCTAGTTTCAACGTATGTATCGATATCTTTTCTCAAAACATCTTAACCAATAATATTTAAAATAATATGCTCTTAAAAATCATGATAATTTTCTCACGAATATAACTTTTTTGTAATTGTCATCGCCTAACATATCATTTAATGATTTTCTATTAAACATACTTAAATTAATTATTTAATTAATATATTATAATATAACTAGCGTATAATAGAAAAACAAACACCTTTTATTTTAAATGAGATTTTATTACCAAATTAATAGTTTACAATAAATTACAAGATTGCTCCAATACTACTAGTTCTCTTAGGCATGGCATTTATGTCCTAGTTGAGAGTAGGAGTGGCCCCAATAGTGGTCTCCAACATAACCCTTGCGCAAGCGTCATGCATTACGTTGAAGGTGTTGGGGATGATGAGCTGGATAAGAGCCCAGTCTATTGCAGCTTGGACCTTTGGACCATAGTTTATAGTTTCTTAGGTGTCCATTCTAGCCCTGAGTTCATCCAAGTCTCGAGTAGTGTGCCCGATGTTAGCGAGCCAATTTACCACACCTAGCCATATGTCATTACTTAAGCTCAGAATGAGAATAACGACGCTGAATCTAGTGTCATTGTTGGTGAAAGTGACTATGTTATAGGATCGTGTAATATGGATAAACTACTTGTGCGGAATATAAACTAAGTAAGTAAATAATTAAAACAGAAAAGAAAATGACACCAGAGATTTTTATACTTGTTCGAACTCCCATTCTTCGTCCAGTCACTGACTCCTTCTAGAATTAAACTAGCGACCCTCACTTAACCCGTAGGAATAGGTTTACACTGCCTGAGCAACCAAGCAAGACTTCTACCGCCTAAGCAACCGAATAGGACTTCTACCGTCTGAGCAACCGAACATGACTTCTTTACAACTCGACAAAAGTATCTGACTATAGTGTGCTCTTTTAGATAGCACTGATAAGTCAATTAAGTACAATCTTCCTATAATATTCTCCTTTATGATATATAGTGTAATGCGATTGAAGAATGTGGAAGATAGTGTGATCGACGATCAGAGTTTGTATGCAATTAGAGTGTAAATTGAAAATAGATAAAGAGATAAGAATAGAAGAATATTAAAATTAGTTAGATTAATTGTTTGTTGAACTCTGAAATCTATTTATAGAGATTAAAAAGTTGCAACCATTGAAGAAAAATTCGTTGAAAAGAAACAGGTGCAACTGTAGATTTGAAGATGTTTCTCTTCGATGAAGAGAAGTGTCTTTTCATAAAAATAACTGTTGAAAATATTCAGCCGGCTGAAAATATTTATTTAACCTTCCGAATTTGATAAAGCCAAACAAGGCAAAGAAATAGGTCATTTTTGGCCTAAAACAGCCGGTTGAATAAATTCATTCAGCGGGAGAATATTGTGAAACAATAAAATTGTTTCAGCAATCAGACGGCTGAATGAATCCATTCGGCCAGTTGTTTTCAGCCTTTTGTGCATGATAGGGCATGTGCATATACGTTATATACATATATCATTTAGGAGAGATTTTAACATAATTCTAAATAGTATAAAAACTCTAGACAAAGGACTATCAACTTCAAAATATTCTGAATATGAATCTGCAACGAATCTCCTGCATAAGTGATTAGTACACACAAATATTTATTTATATAGTTTGTCACAATCAAAACGATGTAAAATCGAGATTCCAACATTCTCCCCTTTTTTGATGATGACAACTTTATAAGTATAAATAATACATTTACATAAATACTTACATTAACACTGCTACTCCCCCTATCAATATGCACAATAATAAGTTAGCTTTCTCTAATTTCGACAAAAAGATAGGTAAAAATAAATGCACGTAATCACTGAAAAGCAAAGATTAAAACACATACTCGAGATGTTATTACAAAAATAAAATAACAATATCCATACAACATTATATAGACAACTAGATAGAGAACCATAGAAGTTTGAAATAATATTACAAACTGAAGCAAAAACAAAGAAAATAATAAAACTAGATAGAGACAGAGGGCTCATCATCATCAGAATCCGAACTCGAAGACAACCATTGAAAGGGAGATGGGTTGTAAGCTTCGGTGGATGTAGAACCCGATCAAGAGATTTTATCCCACATCCTATTAAGAAATCGTTTTATGGAGTTGAATTTTTTCTCCATACTCTTTTCAAGAGTTTTAATTTCCCGATGAAGTTTTGATTGATTTCGGGAGAGGGTGATGATAGCTTGTCTGGAGGAAGTTTCCGGTCCAATAACTTGAATGGAGTCATCGTCCTGTTCTTCTTCTTCATGTTGGGAATGCAATGAGGAGGTAATACTACTGTCACGAGGTTGTGGAACACCTTGTTAAACGTTGTGAGACCATTCTTGAAAAGAAATGATTTGTTGTGGAGGAGGCCAGGGAGGAAGACCCATCAATCCTAAGGTTTTTGCTCTTAATTCTCTAATGCTTGAGAACTCGGAGTCGGGCATTGTAATTCCAAAGTTGAGAAGGATATGCATAATATAAGCACCATAATGGATGGTCTTATATTTTCTTCCGATTGTGATGTCTTGAAATTCATCTAAGATGATTTTTCCCTAATTTACTTGTTAGTTGGAGTAGATTGAATAGAGAGCTTGAAAATCTCTTTTATAAACATTTTCATAACTTCCCGTTCGAGGTTGTAGTGAGCGAATGGAAGCATGGTGATTAAGGCATGCTTGTGGCCTTAAGACACTAGATTTTAATGCACTTAAATTGGTAAGCTGATCGGACAAAAAACGATGTGAAACTTCATCTCCATGGTTCATATCAACTTCAAGATCATCTATATCAACACCTTGATAGGGACAGTTTAAAATATTGCCTAATTTTTGCAAAGGTAAAAATATTTTAGTACCATAAAAAATTAACCAAACATAATCTTCTCAATTTTTAGGATTATGGTGGTCTAGATTCAGATTTGCAAGAAAAAGTTTAATCAAAAGATGGTTAATTCTAACATTATTGGGAGAATACCCTATGAGATTATCAACATGGAATTGTTCAGCCATTTCTCTAATTTGATAAGCTGCGAAATCTGGGAACTTCATGAAAGCCCCTTCAAAGATATTGAAATTTTTCATAGAATTATAGCGGGAGACTGCAACATCATTCCAAAGCCATCGACGAATCTGGTCTTCAGAAGGACCAGAGATGGATTCCCTTGTGCGTTTTGATCTAGGAGCCATTAGAGGTTAAAATTAAAGAGTAACAGATGAAAATTTGAAAAAAATGAGTTAGGGTTCTGAAGTGAATGGGTAAAAGGTGAAAAGACTAAAATATAGGTAGGTGAAAAGAAAGGATAAAGTTGGAATAAAGGATGCACGACCTAGTTAAAAAATCTCTCAGGAAGGATTAAACCGGCTGTTGTACTATAAACAGCCGTCTGAATTCCTTCCTGCAAGAAAACGATTCATTTTTGAACTGATTCAAACGATTGTTTGAAGTGATTCAGCCATATGAATCTGGAAAAGAATTTCTTTCAGGATAATATTCAATCGTCTGTTTGAGTACAAACAGCCGAATAAAATTTGTTAAAACATATGGCTGCCTTTTACTTTTACAACAAGTCATTATTAAAGGAACGGTGTGAATATTTTTGAATAAACTAATAAGATTACACATTAAAAAAAACTTTTAAACAGATTTGGATGAGGAGATTGGAGTGTAATATTCATCCGACTCTATTTTTGTGTTCTCATGAAGTGGCCTTAGTGGTGACCATCTATTGTCGCATTCCCATGAATTTGGAGATGTTGGTGGACGGTACGGTGATAGTTCCCAAGGATTGCGTTGGGACAAAGAACAAACAGGAGATGGTTGATGAATCGTGTTCTTGGATGTGGAACCGCAGAATTTCAAGGTGACTTGTTCTAAAAAGATTAAACGGTTGGCGTTAACTTTTTGCTCATAACAAAATTCGAGTTGTAATTCTAGCATTTCCCTTTGGTGGCGGTGAATGTCATCTATCTTTTCTTTGGTAGATGGTGAACCAAAAAATAGAGACCGTCTTGTTCTTTACCGGGTGGAGTGTAACCTGTGTGAGTAGAAGGAGGAACAATTGGGACTGTCGATAAATCGGTGTAGGAGTAGGTAAATTAACCGATCCCAAACTAGGAGAAAAATATGACAGTGCGGAGGATTCAGAGTTGTGCTGGGAAGACATTTTTCATTAAGAGAGTTAAAATTAGTTTTTCTCCCTCTTTTTTTTATTTGATTGCAAAAGAAATAAAAGGAGTAGTGGTATTCATATGTAAGAGGATCATATAAACAGAAACAAGACTAGTGGTTAGGTTGTTAAGAACTAGAGAAAAAATTGGTTGTGGAGAATTTAAAAGTGTAAGGTAAAAAAATAAACAATGAAAATAGAATGTAAATCAAGTTTAGTTGTAAAGAAAAGTGCAGTGTGGTAGTATAGCAGCAGATTTTTTTAAGTAAGAGATCCCAAGTTCAAGTCTAAGAAAAAAAATTAAATAAATTTATTATTTAAAAATTATAAATCCTTTATGGATTCAATTCCTAATTCTTTTCTTAATTTAATGAATATATTTTCATTTAAAGGTTTTGTAAATATATCAACCAATTGATTTTCAGAGGATTCAAATTCCGATCCGACTAAATCCTTTTCAATATTATCACAAAGAAAACGATGACGTATGTCAATACGTTTAGTTCGTGAGTGATTGACAAGATTTTTGGATAATTTTATAGCACTAGTATTATCACAAAAACTCATTGATTTAGATAAATTAACACCAAAATCTTGAAGTGTTTGTTTCATATAAATGACTTGAGCACAGGCTAAGGCAGCAGAAATATATTCTGCCTCATAAGTTGAAAGTGAAACACAATTTTGTTTCTTGCTAAACCAAAAGACTAAGGATTGTCCAATGAAGTGACAAGTCCCACTAGTACTTTTCCGATCCATCCGACATCCTCCAAAGTCAGCATCACTATATGAAACTAACTCGAAATGACATTCTTTCGGATAGAAAAGTCAAAAATCTTTGGTTTGGCTTAGATAACGCAGTATGCGTTTTACCGCTCGCAGATGTGATTCTTTAGGATTTGCTTGGAATCGAGCACATAAACAAACACTCATCATTATGTAAGGTCTACTAGTAGTTAGATAAAGTAATGATCCAATTATACTTCGATATAATTTTTGGTCAACACTTTTGCAATCATCATCTCTATCGAGATGAACTGTTGTACTCATTGGAGTTGGTTTAGCAGAATTATTTTCCATACTAAAGCATTTAATTAGATTATTACAATATTTTTCTTGATTAATAAAAACTCCATTTTCTATTTGTTTAATCTATAATCCAACAAAATAAGATAATTCTCCAATATGTGATAATTCAAATTCTTTGTTCATTATTTTTGAGAATTCCTGACATAATTTTTCATTTGTAGAGCCAAAAATAATATCATCTACATAAATTTAAATAATTAAAATATCCTTGTAGTTCTTTTAATAAAAAGAGTTTGATCAACCTTACCAATTTCAGAACCAGAGTTTATTAGATAGCTCTTAAGACATTCATAACAAGCATGAGGTGCTTGTTTTAGACCGTGTAAGGCTTTCTTGAATTTATAGGTGTGGTCTGGAAAATTTTCATGTGTGAATAATGGAGGTTGTTCAACAAAAACATTTTCTTTTATATAACCATTTAATAAAGCACTTTCAACATCCATTTGATAACGTTTGAAATTATAAAAACATGCAAAGGCCAGTAAGATACGTATTGCTTCAAGTCGTGCAACTGGAGCAATTGTTTCTTCGTAGTCAATTTCTTCTTCTTAGTTATATCCTTATGCAACTAATCTAGCTTTATTCCTACTTATTTTACCTTGTTCATCTACTTTATTTTTTAAGACCCATTTAGTACCAATGACTGTTTGATCACATGGTCTAGGAACTAGTTCTCGGACTTCATTTCGTTCGAATTGGTTTAGCTCTTCTTGCATAGCTATAATCCAATAGTCATCGGTATATGCTTCTTTTGCATTTTTAGGTTCAATTTCAGAAAGAAAAGCTACATGGCCCATTTGATTAAGTTGATTTCTAGTTCTAACATGTGAATCAATTTCTCCTATAATATTTTCTACTGGGTGATCTCGTAAAATCCTAGGAGGAGATCTTAATTCATTTTCATTATGAAAAACGTTTTCATCTTCCTCAAAATTATAAACAGTGTTTTCATCTTCTTCAAAATTATTTTAAGTAACTGTATTTGTGACCATCTTAGTTATATTTTCATCATCCTCCAAAATTTAATTAATATTGAAATTTTTGTCGAATGAAACATGAAGTGTTTCTTCGATTGTTGTTGTTCTTTTGTTGGAAATTTGATAAGCTTTGCTTCGTTCTGAATATTCTACAAAATTCCTTCATCGGATTTTGGATCGAATTTCATTTATGTTAAAATAAAACATTTTGAACCAAAAGTTTTAAAATATGAAATGTTTGGTTTTTTTTGATGAAAAAGTTCATATGGAGTGTGTTTTTTTAAAGTTCGGATGAAAATACGATTTAGAACATAGCAAGCAGTTGCTACAGCTTCTGCTCAGAAATATTTTAGTAATGTGCTTCCATTTAATAAAGTTCTTGCACATTCTTATAACGTTCTAATTTTTCTTTCTATAACTCCATTTTGTTGTGGTAACTTAGGAAAAGAAAATTTATGATAAATTCCCTTTTTATTACAAAAATGTTCAAAATCTTCATTTTTAAATTCACCTCCATGATCACTTCGAATATTTTAATTTTTAAAGTTTTGAGATTTTGAATTCTCTTTGCAAAATTCTTGAAATTTTCAAAAGTATCACTTTTATTTTTTAGGAAAATAGTCCATGTATATCTTGAGACATCAACTATGACAAATACATATTTATTATGATTTATAAATTGAATTTGAGTTGGACCAAAGAGATCTAAATGTAATAGTTCTAGTGGTTGTAGAGTAGAAATATTTTTCTTTGATTTAAAGGATGATTTTGATAATTTTCCTAATTGACAAGCATCACAAATATTGTTTACTTAAAAGTTCATTTTTAGTGAACCTTTTACCAAATTATTTTTAGACAATTTATTTATAGTTTTTAAATTAATATGACAAAATCTTTTACGCCATAACCAAGGATCATTTTCTTTGGCTATTAAACACATATTTATATATTAATTTATATTCATATTTAAAAAATAAATATTTTTATCTCTAAAACCTTCAAAAATAAGATTTTTATTTTGATCAAAAATGCTATACTTGTTTTCAGAAAAGGAAATATTGAATCCTTTGTCACACAATTGGCTGATACTAAGTAAATTATGCTTCAAATTTTTAACTAATAAAACATTTATATTAAGAGCTAAATTAGATATACCGTTATTGCTCACATCGCCTTTGCCGATGATATATCATTTGGAATTATCTCCAAATGTGACAGAACCACCATTCAAATAATTAATGTTTGTTAGCATTCCTTTGTTTCATGCATGTGTTTCGAGCAACCACTGTCTAGAATCCATTTTCCTCTCTTTTTAGATGGCACCTACAAAATATAAAAGTAACATTGGTACCTACCCTTTAATTATGGGTCCTAAAGTTAGGTTTTAGGAAGCCAAACCCACGAGGTTTCGAAAATCCTTTTGAAAATAAATTTTTTGTTTTTATGAACAACTTTTATAAAAGATTTTATATAGTTATTTCTAATTGAAGAATTATTTGTTTTAGATGTTAGTCCTTGAGATGATGATTTTGATGACAACAACCTTAGAATAAGATTATAAAATATAAATACTAACATTATAGTTTAGATATAATGAAGATTGTACAGTATAGAGATTCAAGATTTCAAGATTGAAGACTCATGAGTATCAAGATTATCAAGAGTTCAAGATTTCAATAATAAGTAATTTAACTAGGAATTTTGTTAAAACTCCTAGGAAAGCACTGACATCTTACAATCTAATTTATTCGTGGAATGGAACCCACTTCGAGCCCGTTAAAGGGATCGAACCCTAAGAAGGATGGAACCTACGAAAAATCTAGTGGAACATTGTTTTGTATCCGCTAACTTTTATTCAAAATGTTTTACAAAATTATATCTTGTTTTCAAAAATGTTTTCAAAATCTTCCTTTTCAAAGAATCAAAAACGTCTATCCTGGTTTTAATATTTTTAGCCTCAAAATAATCTTTATTTTCAAAATCAAACTATCCTTGGTTTTTAAACTATCTTTTAATTATAATATATTTAATTTTTAAATATTAATACTTAGATTTAAATATAAAATTATATTAAAATTTTATATAATATCAAAATATTATTCTCTATATTTATTTATGTATTTAACTATAGTTAAGTATATTTATAAAGTTTAAAGTAGTTTTAATATAAGATAGAAGTTATTTTCAAAGAAAAACAAATCACCAAAATTTCCTTTGGCATGTCGACATACTCAAGTACCCCATGTCGACATGGTAACAGTTAATTTCAGAAATTTGAATTTCAAAGGAGTGTCTATTCGTCATATCCTTTCATGAATGGACATGGCTGTTGTTCTACTATAAATAGGGGTGGTTTTGAACGAATTTTTAATCATATTTTTCTGGTTTTCACTCCTCTTCTTCTTCCACAATTCTTTATAAACATTCTTACCATTACTCTGTCGAAATTAACATTGAATCTAACTAGATCATTTCTGGTTTGATTTTCTATCACTATCTTAACAAGATCTCACTGCTATTCAGAGTTATAGACTTCTTTGTAATCAGTTTAGCGAGAAAAGGTGTGTTTGTAGCCGTGGAAATCAATCAAGTGAGAAAAAGTGTGATTGTAGCTTTGGAAATCAATCAAGTGAGAAAAGGTGTGATCGTAGCCTTGAAAATCAATTGGGTGAACTTGTTGCCCCTGAAATCAGGTATTTCTACCTACAGGATTGTGAATCTGGAGTGGTGTACCTCGTGGCCTTGAAATCGAGGGTGTAATTGTATAATTGCTTTTGAAGGAAAATCCGTACTTATGTGCAGGACTTGATATAGGGTAACTCCGAACCAGTATAAAATCCGATGTGTTCTTTCCTGTACTGCTTTTACTTTACTTCTGCATCTGTGTTTGATTCTGTGATCATATCTGTGTCTGAATATTGCATACATTTGTATTTAAATTAATATAAACTCAAAAAATTTAGTAATTCCTTTAAACTCACCCCCCTCCCTCTAGTGTTAATCCTAGCCTGAAGATCTGTATTCCACATTTTTCACATTTGGTATCAGAGTAAGGTTTTCAAAGTTTCATAATCTGATTTTTGAAAAAGTTTTTAAAATGGCTATGTTTAAAAAAATTGTTAATACTAGTGTAGAAATATTCAGATCATCATTGTTTCATGAGTCTGCATATAATCAATATTCAAATTCAAGTTGTCTACTAAGATTGTTTGATGTGCAGGAAACATGCTTTGTGGGGGTTGAGGAATCAATCCACAACGAACAGATTGTGTAGATCAAAAAGAATAAATGGATACTTGATAATGGATGCTCTAGTCACATGACTGGTAATCCAAATATGCTGAATGATATAATATATAAAGGCGAAGGACCGATTAATTTCGGAGACAACTCAAAAGGATATGTGATTGGCATCGGCAAAGTCGGTAACTCTAAAACTACTATTATTACTAATGTTTTGCTAGTTAAGAATCTGAAACATAATCTCCTAAGTATTGGTCAACTTTGCGATAAAGGATATAAAATTAAATTTGAAAAAGATAAATGTAACGTTGAAGATAATAATTCAACCACAATATTTGAGGGAATTAGGAAAAAGAATTTATATTCTTAGTATGAAAGTTTCAAATGATAACCTATGTCTTTTGGCAAATACAAGTGACCCTTGGATTTGGCATAAGAGATTTGGGCATTTAAATTTCAAACTCTTATCTAGACTGTCAAAACGTGCTCTAGTTAGAGGTCTCCCTAAAATGAATTTTAAAGCAGATAGTCTATATGATGCATGTCAATTAGGAAAACTTAGAAAAAGTTCCTTTAAATTAAAAGATATGATTTCAACTTCAAAACCTCTTGAATTACTTCACCTTGATTTATTTGATCCGTCTCAAATTCTGGCAATAAATCATAGTAAATATGTTTTTGTAATTGTAGATGATTATTCTAGATTTACATGAACAATATTTTTGAAACATAAAAGTGATACTTTTGAATGTTTTAAGAATTTTACAAAAAAGATTCAAAATCAATTTTTTCTGAAAATTATAACCATTCGTAGTGATCACGATGGTGAATTTGAAAATGAAAAGTTTGAGGAATTCTGCAATAAAAAGGGAATAACTCACAATTTTTCATTTCCAAGAACTCCACAAAAAACGGGGTAGTAGAACGTAAAAATAGGACGATTCAAGAGTGTGCGAGAACTATGCTTTCAGATAGTAATTTACTAAAGAATTTTTAGGCAGAAGCAGTTGCTACCGCCTGTTATATTTTAAATAGAATTTTAATTAGACCTTTAACTGATAAGACATCTTATGAACTTCTTCACAGAAAGAAACCTAAGGTATCTTATTTTAGAATTTTTGGAAGTAAATGTTTTATTTTAAATACAAAAGATAACTTAGATAAATTTGATCCTAAATCCGACAAAGGTATCTTTATCAGATATTCTAACAGAAGTAAAGCGTACAGAGTGTTTAATTTAAGAACTAACACCATCGAAGAAACAATGCATGTTTCATTCGATGAAAATCACAAAATTTTTGAAGATACAGATGATAAAGAGGATTTAATCACTCAAAATCAAGAGTCAACTGAAACTAATAATGAAATTAATCATTCTAATAAAAGGACTAAACTTTTAAAAGATCATCCTATAGAAAATATACTAGGAGATATGCAATCTATTGTTAAAACTAGAAATCAACTAAGTAAAATGAGCAATGTAGCTTTTATATCAACTATTGAACCCTAAAATCCAAAAGAAGCATCAACTGATGATTCATGGATTTTGCCTATGCAAGAAGAACTAAATCAATTCACTAGAAATGATGTTTGGAAACTTGTTCCTAAACCTGAAAATAAAACTATAATTGGAACTAAATGGTTTTATAAAAATAAAATGAATGGACAAGGAGAGGTTGTTAGAAATAAAACCCGGTTAGTCGCTCAAGGTTATTGTCAAGAAGAAGGAATAGATTTTGATGAAACCTTTGCTCCCGTAGCAAGATTAGAAGCCATCAGGATTCTACTTGCTTTCGCAAATCATAATAATTTCAAATTATTTCAAACGGATGTTAAAAATATCTTGTTAAATGGATTTGTAAAAGAGGAAGTATATGTTGAACAACCACCACTTTTTGAAAATGAAAAATTACCAAATCATTACAAACTTAAGAAAGCTCTATATGGTCTAAAACAAGCTGCTAGAGCCTGGTATGATAGACTAAGATCTTACTTATTACAACCAAATTTTGAAATTGGTAAAGTAGATAATACTTTTTTTATTAAAAGAAATAAAAATGATATTCAACTAGTACAAGTCTATATAGATGATATCATTTTTGGATCAACTAATTTTGAAATGATTAAAGAATTTTCTGAAATAATGACAAAAGAGTTTGAGATGAGTAATATGGGTGAATTAAACTTCTTTCTAGGACTACAAATAAAACAATTAGATAATGGTATCTTTATTAGTCAAGAAAAATATGTTAAAGGCCTAGTTAGTAAATTTGGTTTGTCTACTGCAAGTGGTAAACCCACTCCCATGGCAACCATGAGTACATAAATAAAGAAGATATCTCGAAAAATGTAGATCAAAAATTATATAGAGAAATGATTGGATCACTACTCTATATCACTGTTAGTAGACCTGATATCATGCATAGTGTTTGTCTCTATGTAAGATATCAATCCCAACCTAAGGAGACCCACTTAAAAGCTGTAAAACGTATCATAAGATATGTTAAACACACCTCTCATTATGGCTTATTTATCCTAAAAATGATTCTTTTGACTTAATATCTTACTGTAATGCTGATTATGCTGGTTATAAATCAGACCAAAAAAGTACATGCGGAACTTGACACTTTTTGGGGCATTCTCTGATTTCCTGCTTTAGTAAAAAGCAAAACACAGTTTCTTTATCAACAACCGAAGCAGAGTATATTTCTGCTGCTTTAGCCTGTTCTCAAGTAATATATATGCAACAAACTTTAAAAGATTTTGGTTTGAATATCTCAAAATGACCTATTTATTGTGACAATACTAGTGCAATAAATTTGTCCAAAAATACTATTCATCATACTCGAACTAAACATATTGATATCAGACACCATTTTATCAGAGATAATATAAGTAAGGAAGTAATTACTCTCGATTATATCAATTCTGAGAATCAAATTGCTGATATCTTAACAAAACCATTAAATGAATCTATATTTACTAAATTAAGAAGAGAATTAGGTATTTGTTCAATAAATAAAATATAAAATTACCAATAAATGAAATATAAAATATAAATAACAAAGTATAATTAAAAATTAAATCAAAATAAATCAAATAGTAAAAATTTCAAGCACCATGTCGACATCCCCCTATACCCATGTCGACATATAACGATTTTTTCCTTTTGAAAATTTTCCCACCAAAATTCAAATAAGTGGTTATATATTCTTCTTATTTTCGAAATTTTTATCATTCTTTCTGTTTCCTTTCTGTTCTAACTTCTAAAATCAATAAAACTATGGCCTCCTCTTCCAAATCAAACAAAAATCCAAACTTTTCGTTCCCTTCTCCTTCTTATGGACCTTTTCAATGAACTACACTTGCAAGAGTAATGAAAATGGAGGATTCTTTGAAGGATGCACTGCAACTAATGAGTGAAATTCAATTAGTGCAACTAGAATGGCCAAATAACAAGAAAGGCAAGGCAAAATCAGACAATCATGCTAATCCGATCTTGATTGATGAAGAGTCTTCAGGAGATCAAGTGCAAGAGGACCGCGAAGAAGAAGAAGAAGAATTCATGGAAGAAGAGCACGCTGAAGACGATGACAAAGTCGTTTGCGTTGGTGAAGTGTGCTTTGACAAAGATGGAAATCTTGTCGAACAACGTGGAAATTTCTGTTTCCACTATCCAAATTGTTCGGTTCATAGATCTTCCATTTTCAAGGATACGCATTAGTTTCTTTTCGTTCTTTCTTATTGTTTTATGATTTTATCTACTTCTCTGCGCAAATGTATATATAACAATATAATTAATAAGTAATTTGTGTGCTTGTATTTGATTTCTCATTATTATAAGTATTATCATAGATTCTTAGGAAAGTTAGTAGTTTAGGACTAAGTTTTGGTTTTAGAATTAAGTGTTGATTATTTATGATAACACTATCATTATAATCAAATGTCAAAGAGTATTAGATTAAGGGGGAGTTATATAGTTTCGAGTTAGTTTTTGTTGATGACAAAGGGGGAGAAGTATAAAAAAGGATAGGCATAGATTAAGGGGAAAGTATAAAAGGGGAAAGTATAAAATAGGGTAGTTAGGCATGGATTAAGGGGGAGTTATTAGGGTAGAATTAATATTTTATAAACAAAGGTTGTCATCGTCAAAAAGGAGGAGATTGTTAGTCCTTAGGATGATGGTTTTGATGACATCAACCTTAGAATAAGATTATAAAATATAAATACTAACATTATAGTTTAGATATATATGTATATGCAGGATTTAACCATGCAGGTACCAAGAATGAAGACTGTGTAGTATAGAGATTCAATATATCAAGATTGAAGACCTCATGGATATCAAGATTATCATGAGTTCAAGATTTCGATAATAAGTAATTTAATTAGGAATTTTGTTAAAACTCTTAGAAAAGCACTGGCATCTTAAAATCCAATTTATTCGTGGAATGGAATCCACTTCGAGCCCGTTAAAGGGATGGAACCCTAAGCAGGATGGAACCTATGAAAAATCTAGTGGAACATTGTTTTGTATCCGCTAACTTTTATTCAAAATGTTTTACAAAATTATATCTTTCTTTCAAAAATGTTTTCAAAATCTTCCTTTTCAAAGAATCAAAAACATCAATCCTGGTTTTAATATTTTTAGCCTCAAAATAATCTTTATTTTCAAAATCAAATTATCCTTGGTTTTTAAACTATCTTTTAATTATAATATATTTAATTTTTAAATATTTATACTTAGATTTAAATATAAAATTTTAGTAAAATTATACATATATCAAAATATTATTCTTTATATTTATTTATGCATTTTAACTATAGTTAAGTATATTTATAAAGTTTAAAATAGTTTTAATATAAGATAGAAGTTATTTTCAAAGAAAATTAAATCACCAAAATTTCCTTTGGCTTGTCGACATACTCAAGTACCCCATGTCGACATGGTAGCAGTTAATTTCAAAATTTTGAATTTCAAAGGAAGTGCCTATTTGTCGTATCCTTTCACGAATGGACATGGTTGTTGTTCTACTATAAATAGGGGTGGTTTTGAACGAATTTGTAATCATATTTTTATGGTTTTCACTCCCCTTCTTCTTCCACAATTCTTTATACACATTCTTACCATTACTCTGTCGAAATCAACATTGAATCTAACTAGATCATTTCTGCTTTGATTCTCTATCACTATCTTAACAAGATCTCAGTGCTATTCAGAGTTATAGACTTCTTTGTAATCAGTTTAGGGAGAAAAGGTGTGATTATAGCTTTGGAAATCAATCAAGTGAGAAAAGGTGTGATTGTAGCCTTGGAAATCAATCAAGTGAGAAAAAGTGTGATTGTAGCCTTGGAAATCAATTAGTTGAACTTGTTGCCCCTGAAATCAAGTATCTCTACCCAGAGGATTGTGAATCTGGAGAGGTGTACCTCGTGGCCTTGAAATCGGGGGTGTAATTGTACAATTGCTTTTGAATGGAAATCCGTACTTATGTGCGGGACTGGATGTAAGGTAACTCCGAACCAGTGTAAAATCTGGTGTGTTCTTTTCTTTACTGCTTTTATTTTATTTCTGCATCTGTGTTTGATTCTGTGATCATATCTATGTCTGAATATTGCATACATTTGTGTTCAAATTAATATAAACTCAAAAAGATTTTGTAATTCCTTTAAACACTATTCGCCCCCCTCCCTTCTAGTGTTAATCCTTGCCTTAAGATCCGTATTCCGCATTTTTCACGTTAGAAACCCAAATTTTAATTAATTTAGTAAAATTTGAACCTTTAGAATTAGGTTTTTCAACCTTATTATATTTTTATATGAAGAATTCATTTTCTTTAGAATAATTCTAGAGATTTTTTTATATCCTAATCCTCTTTTATTTGAAGCAGTTTGAGAATTTTCTATAGTTTTGAAAAGATTTTCTCTACCTTTGTTAAAATTAGAAACATTTTTAGTAATGTCTTCTAACTTTGTTTTAAGGCTAGAATTATCTAACCCTAAAATCCTAATATTTGCTTTAAGGTTAAAGTATCATTCTTTTCTTTCTGAGTTTCTATTTTTTGACTTAGCAGAGAAAGTTGAGATGTTATATTAGAACAAGATTCTTGAGTAACTTGAAGTTCTTCTTCTAAAATTTTCTTTTCATCTATTAGCATTTCTACTTCAATTTCCGATCTATTCAATTTTTCAAGGGTTTCTTTGTACTTTCTATTTTAGCCTTTTAGTTTGTCAAGTAATTCTGAATTGATTTCCAAAAGGTCATTGAAAGTTAGATCACTTACCTCGTCTTTTGTGGCCACAAAGCAAATGTTAGCTTGTTCTGAATAACTGTCCGAGTCACTTTCTGATGATGAAGATGATTCTGTGTCATCCCATGTGACAGAGAAAGCTTTCTTCTTGAATCTATCTTTTTTGTGCTTATACTTGTCTTTCTTTTTCTCAGGATAGTCTTTCTTGATGTGAGCTTTGTGACATTCATAACATTCTAGAGCAGATGATGATGGTTTGTTGGTGTTGTTATTGTTGCCGGAGCTGTTCTTGTTATTTCTAAATTTGTTGCTTCTTCTAAATTTCAAAAAAAATTTGAACTTTTTAGCAATGTACGCCATATCTTCTTCATTCGAATCGGATTCGTCTTTTTCTTCCTGGAATGCTATGTTCTTCTTATCTTGAGCCTATACTCGTTTTTCCTAAAGATTAACTTCATAAGACATTAGATTTCCAATCAAATCTTCTGGTTTTATGGTCGAAATGTCGTTAGCTTCTTCGATTGCTAAGACTTTTCGTTCCGACTCATCCGTTAGTGAGTTGAGGATTTTTGAAACAATATAAAAATCTGTATAATTTTCTCCTAATGCTATCAAAGAATGATATATATCTTGAAACCTAGACTATATTTCATTTATAGTCTCATCTTGCTTCGTTTTGAAATTCTGGAACTGATTTTTAAGCATAGAAATTTTACTCTTTTTTACTTTGTTAGTACCTTCATGTGTAATTTTAAGTGTACGCCAAATTTCATGAGCAGTTTTACACATGCTTGTTCTGTCTAATGCACAATATAACATATTCATAGATTTAGCATTTGCTGGAGCATCTAATTTTTACGTACTAGACCATGATGAATATTCAATAGCAGGAATAATATATTCAGATTGTATAATGTTCCAAGTTTCATAACTACGTGCTTGTATATAGATTCTCATTGTAGTATTCCAATAGTTATAGTTTATTCCATTGAATAGAGGTGGTCGTGTAGTAGATTGGCCTTCTAAAAAAGGTAGTGTTAGCAATAGTGCTTGTGTTGTTTTCCATATTAAAACAATATCAGATAACTATGTTATGGTTATATGATGGTCTTGCTCTAATACCAAATGAAAGTGACTATGCTATAGGATCGTGTAATATGGATAAACTACTTGTGCGAAATATAAACTAAGTAAGTAAATAATTAAAGTAGAAAAGAAAATGACACCAGAGATTTTCATACTGGTTCGAACTCCCGTTCTATGTCCAGTTCCAAACTCCTTCTGTAATTAAACTAGCACCTCACTTAACCTAAAGTAATAGGTTTACACTGCCTGAGCAACCGAACAGGACTTCTACCGCCTAAGCAACCAAATAGGACTTCTACCGCCTGAGCAACCGAACAGGACTTCTTTACAACTAAAAAAAAGTATTTGACTGTAGTATGCTCTTTTAGTAGCACTGATAAGTCAATTAAGTACAATCTTCCTATAGTCTTCTCCTTTGTGATATGTATAGTATAATGTACTTGAAGAATGTAGAAGATGGAGTGATCAATGATCAGAGTTTGTATGCAATTAGAGTGCAAATTGAAAATAGATTAAGAGATAAGAATTCAAGAATATTAAAATCAGTTAGATTAATTATTTGTTGAATTCTGAAATCTATTTATAGAGATTAAAAAGTTGCAACCATTGACAAAAGATAACGTTGAAAAGAAACAGGTGCAACTGTTGATTTGAAGATGTTTCTCTTCGATAAAGAGAAGCATCTTTTCATAAAAATTGTTATTGAAAATATTCAACCGGCTGAAAATATTTATTCAGCCTTCTGAATTTAGTAAAATCGAAAACAGCGAAGAAATAGGAAATTTTTGGTGTAAAATAGCCGGCTGAATAAACTCATTCAACAGGCTGAATACTGTGAAATAATAAAACTGTTTCAGCAATCAGATGGCTGAACGAATCCATTCAGCCGGCTTTTTTCATCCTTTTGTGCACGATAGAGCATGTGTGTATATGTTTATATTTATGTATGTATGTATGTATGTATGTATGTATATCATTTAGGAGAGATTTTAACATATTTCTAAATAGTACAAAAACTCTAGACAAAGGACTATCAGCTTCCAAATATTCAATGAATCTACAGTGAATCTCCTGCATAAGTGATTAGTACACACAAATATTTATTTATATAGTTTGTCACAATCAAAACGATGTAAAATCGAGATTCCAACAGTTAGTGTTGTGGTCATAAGAGTTGTTAGCCTTACTCTTGTCGTTAGTTTGCATGACGAACTTTTTTTGAGTAGAGTAAGAGTTTGAAGAGAATAAAAGCGATGAAAGTTAATAGATTTTAGGGGGAGACTGTCCTTCTAGAGCCAAAATGTTAACTGAATTTATAGTCGATCTCGAAATTATGATTTGAGGTAGATATTAGCAAAGGTAGTTTACTAGCACCATGTTTAAGAAATGAAAAATGAAGAGATTATGAGTTATAGTGCCAGTAAAGTATTTAGAGTGGTTTAACCTTGATGAAGATCTACATTCACTGTCACTATTAATATTATTTGCTTAGATTCACTTATAAGGGCTTGATTTCAATAGAAATATTATACACAAGAAATGAAAATTCGACCATTGTACATATGCATGTAAATTTTTTTTTTATAGTGTATGAAATTAAATATGGTTTCAACAACCCAAATGAAGTACTAGACCTTGAGAAACCTCGAGGTCGTTAATGAAGTTGTATGGCTCAAATGCAGGCCAACTAGGATGCCAGATGGAGAGAAATGCTCGGATGACAGCTAAATAACATGCCATACCAAGGCGTTCCTTTGTCAAAAAGAAGAAATGGTGACATAATGTTGTTGTTGAATAGTGATGCTGTTGTTATGTGATAGAGAAAGACAGGGGATGATTGTTGTATAATGATACTTTTTTTCAAATGAACAGTGTCATTTTATATTGATCTTTTTAGTGAAGCAGCATTGAGTTGTTGCTTTTTTATGCAAGGACGACCAGGTGCACTTTTGTCAGACGCTTGCCGACTTAAGACAAGTAAGGTGGGCGTAGTGGCCTGAGGCACCTAGGGAAAAACGGGCAGGGAGAACCGTGAGTTTTGAGAAGGTACGCCGGAGGGAGGGGAGATTGGTATGCCTTCATAGGCATGTTATTCGTTGATGTGGCAGGCCAGTGTTGCATACGATGCTCAAGAACTTCCATTAATAATGATAATTGGTCAGGACAATGTCCTGACATATTAAGTGACAGGATGCTACTACCTACCACAGGCCGTCATCTAATGAACTTATACAAGTGACTGGCCGGGACTGACAATGTGATGTAGAATGAAGTTGTTGGATGCTTTAACTAGCGGCTCTCGTATCTTTTGGATAAAATCGAATAACACTTACCTATCCGCTTTGAATATGTTCATAACTTTCCTAAGAAATATGTGCAATTGTTTTATACATCATTTTTTCTATAAATATATTAAATACGAAATTTTGAATTTTGAATTTTTATAAATAAAAAGCTAGATAGTTAAAACTATTTCACTTCTTTTCCTTGCTAAATGTTAATTTCAAAGTAGATAATAAATTTAATGTGTGTGTGTGTATGAACACAAATTATAGAAAAAAATTGTTTAATAAAAAATTGATAGTTCCAATTCAGAGCTCATGTCAACAAGTTCATTCTAAAGTAAATAGTAAACTATATATTTTAAGAACATATCAATCTTTGCTATGCTGATGGAAAATTTTAGCTCAAAAATTCGTGAATATAGGAACCTAGGGTGGATATCTGGGAGGGTGGCAAATTACGCGGCTGTAATGGTTTATGCGTAAACCTACATGTGTTTTCTTAGGTAAAGTAGTTTTATCCAAAATTTTAACATATGCTTTTACACATTTAGTAACTCTATTCCAACCGGCTGATAAAGCCTGATTTTTAGTGAGGCATATAATCCAACCGTTGATACTATAATAATGTCCACCCAATATCAACCCATACACATGTCTCCTCGTATGTCCGATTCCCTCGTTGCTCAGTTGAAGTAGCAAAGCCCATACACAATTTCCTATAAAGAGGGGACAACATATGAAAACAAAATAGATTTTGGAGGATGTTCTTCGAAATTCAGATTATTTCTTAGGAACAAATTACCAAAGTTTAGAAGCAATTCAAATCTACTTTAAAATTTACCACCTCAAAACCTAGTAGTTTAATTTTGCATCAAAACATTAACCTACCAGAGAGAGAAGAGATGGACAGAGGAAATTTCAAGGGACTTAAATAATGAAGTTGCCGAGTTGGAGAAAAGTTTAAACCTTTCCACCCCCAAAGCTAACGCCAAAATTCATTTCCATTCGCCATTGGGTATTCGTTTCAATTCGATTTTGGTGTAATTTTCTTTGATTTTTTTGATAAATTTAGATAAATTTTGGTTGTGTGTCGAACTGGTGGTAGTATAAGAGATGGCATGGCTTTAAGCGCTACCGAACAAATCATGATTCAAACAAATCCAAGTTCTGCTGGATTATTTACCGCACTTCCCAAATCAAACATTAGTGCAAGTATTATAGTTTTCCACGATGAACATGGATATTTTAAATGTATCTCCAAGAAAATACAAAGTACATAATGAAGACATCACTTGTATAAGTATGGGTAAGAGATGTGCAGTGGAGAGGCCATTAATTTTTAGAGTTTTATCTAGTTTAGAAATAAGTGTAGGTAAGAAGCATCAATTGTGGACGTCGACAATTATGAATGTTGGTTAATTGGAAAAATGGCTTTATTCTCAAAACATCTAGATAAACAATCTAGACGCGTACAACTATCTCATAAACGACATCTAGTCGCAAATTAATGTTCTTTCTTTAAAGTGACAATAATGTAACAATATCCTTAAAACATGGTAATAAGATCCTTAAAAAACGGTCATACGTTTAACAAATAAAATAAACTCATGGGTATGCTAACCATACTGGACATATTTATCATGCTTAAGTGGTGTTAAATGCATCCATTGCAGTGTCCAAATTACTCAATTTCATTCGTCGGTATTCCACTGAATTAAATTTAGATGAAAGAATGGAAATCTTTTTACTTCATTCTCAATTCGACACCAAGCTTCTTCTCAGTCAGTCGACGGTATCATACTGAATGAATTTTTCAGTAAAATGGGGGTACCTATTGCAGTGCATTTAGCACTACTCTTTAATTATATTAATATATTGAATGCATGTGCCTTGCATGTGTATTAAAAAGAAACTTGAATTATGTAGATGCAGTGATATTTCTTATTTTGATGAATTTGTCTAAATATTGCTAAAATGTTAATGTTTACATTAAAATGCATTTTCGTTCATCCTAATTGGTCAGTCTAAAAGAATATAATGCTAATATTTTATACTTTGGAATTTAAGTCATTTTTTTAAAATATAGGTTGGAATATGGTAGGAGATATATTGGGCTGATACTTGCCATTGTACTAAACAAGTATATAATAAAATACCAGACAACTTTTGCCAACCGGTATACAAGGACAATATCAGTAAAAGTATTTAAAAAACTAAAAAAGACGTTGAATCATTAATTTCTAAATTAAAATTGTGGTAATCATTGAATTTCACTAAAGAGGTAAGTTCGTACAATTTTGTTGTTAGCATTTTTTTTTCCAATAGCTACTTTCCATAATATTTATGTATAATTATTTTTATTGCAAACTCGAATATTTTCATATAAAGTTTGTTTTCATATACTTTAGAATATTCTTCATAACTTTAACATCTAATTGCACTTTTAGGAAATAACATTCAAAAGCAATTCCTTTTATTGTTAATTTTACTTCTAATTTCTATTTGACTCTCTCGGCATTAGAATCAAGTTCTTTATTAGTATCCATTATTCACCTCTGAAAAATGTAGCCTTATATGACATACTTATAGAGATAAGATTTAAATTATATAACTTTTGAGTACATTTTCATTTCAATTAGATATTGATTTTTAGTTCAATTTATTGTTTTCAAGGATATGTTTATCTATTTGTGCAACAAGTGGGCTAATGTGTGTGATAGTGTGTGTGTGTAATTTGGTAAATTTAATTTGAACAAAGTTTTAACAAAAATTCTGGATGATCCTATAAAAGTTAATAAAACTTCAAAAATAGAAGGATGTTATCAATGTTCTTGATAACTTTATTTTACATTTCAAAATTGATAGTATTTTCTGATTTTTTTGAAACCGATACCTTATGAACGTAAGTTAGACAAGCTACCATTGCACCAAGGATCCATTTGTCCTAAATTCATATTACCAGAATTTTGGTTCTGGTTGATAATGAGCCAAAACTGGTAGAAAACTTTATTCGGTGTTAGAATAATAAGAAACAAAACATCAACCTTTTTAAGAGATATACATTTTACAAGTTGTAATCTAGTGAAAGAATAATAAAAGAACAAACAAACAAGTGAAAATGATCCAAAAAGTATATGAAAATCTTGTGAAAAACTATGTTGGCTTTGGTCAATTAAATTAAAATGAAAGAAAACGTGTAGTCAAAATTAAAAATTAGATGCTCAATTGGATCTAACCATTACTGATGTATTTCTATGAAAAGAGTCCAAATTTCAAAACCGAAACCAAAATATACTTAACTTCGAATTTATTCCAAGCCTTAAAAATATCAAGCAAGTGAAATGGGAAAGGAAACAAAAACTGAAACCTTAAATCTTGATTGATACGCACATAAACAATCAAATAGACACACATGCACAAACAACATTAGTAATACATGTTGTATATGACAAGCATTATTGTCCCAGTAGTTAAGTGCTTCGACTTTGGTGTGAAGATGTCACAAGTTCGAAACTAACGTAGCGTGATTCGAATATTTATTGACATGTGATTTGTGATCTGTTTGCCCCAGTGATATGTTGTATCTAAGTACTAGTTCAAAAAAAACGTTAGTAATACACACACATGTGTATATATTTATATATGTATATTTTTGATATTTTATTTCAATAATATTTTATAAAATACACCTAATCTTAGGTAGAAATGGGCCAACAATTGTATATCTTGTAACGATTTAGTACATAAATATATGGAGTTTCTTTTGCTCTTAAATTTGGTTTATTTAAATGGTTAAACAAACTTTTACAAAACTTCAAGATCTAAGATTTTTCTAAATGTTTCGTGCATATGGATTGCAGACACAAACATATGTACATACACACGCATACGTAACTAAAATGTGATAAATTTTATTATTGAAAAATTCAACATTTGAATTGAAATATTTGATGCTTAATTGTTTCTCCAATACTTATTAGCATATTTCCATAGAAATAAATATGGAAAACGAAATTCATTACCTCGGATGATTAATATGAAAATAGCAAAATTTTGAATCTTAAGTATAAACACACAAAGGCATTTGCGCATGTACAAAATGTTGTTTTTTAATATAAAAAAAAAGGTACTTAGATGATACTATATGTTAGTACTACAAGTTTTAGGTGGTATACAACACACTACATGTCGATATATTTCCAATGGTTCGAATCACGATATACAAGTTTCGAACCTGTGACCTCTCGCAGCAAAGTTGAAATGCTAACCACTAAAATAGTGGTGCTGGTCCTACGTACATAATGTCAATCGCACATGAAAAGTAACACATTTTCCTTTCTCTACCATTGACAAAAAAAATTAGATTAATGCATTTCAACATCTTTTCAGAATTTTGCAAATACTCATTGATTGGTGAGACTAACGCTGCTTGAGCCTTGCCAAAACTTCCCCCCTAAACCGTCGACTACGTTTTTGCAATTGAAGTGTTTCATCACACTATTTTCATCTCTACCTCTACTACCATTAAAAGGAATTAATTACATAGAAATTCAACCGTCGTTTAGTTGTACGTAAAGTTACGTTGTTACCTTATTTATTTTCTTAATAAAGAGAAAGGGAGAATGGAAGAGAACTAGGAGAGGGAAAGAGAGAAATAAAGAGTGAATGAATGCCTCATCTAAGTTTCATAAATAAAATCATATTTCAAATTAAAAAGTACTTGAAATATATGCGTGCACACATCGTGAACGTCGGTATGCTACTGTGTGCACGAATGTTGGTAATTTTGTTTCAAGTGGTTTGGAAAATGTATAACAAAGAAACGGTGGACCCAAAAGATATAAAAGGACACTCGCACAACTTTTGTATGCATGGTGATATATAATATAACCGAATTTGAGTTAGTATGTCTGCTAGATATTTTACACCGCTTGACCGCAAACCATGTGAAAGATCAAAGGAATCATAGGACTCATCTAATGTTAATGGTATACGATCATATCACTGACGGTATTGTTAAACGAATAAGGTTGTATAATAAATTGGTCTGGTCAGAATTGACCTGACCTTATTTGTGACCTAACCCGTTAGATCAATTTAGTAAATGCGTTAATCTTATTTATAATTTGAATTAGATTTGGCTTATAAAATTCAAAAATTTCACTTTACTTTCTAAATTTGTAAAATAATTAAAACTTGCAATTCAAAGTCTAATTATCAAATTCTTGATATTCACATTCTAATTCTCAAAACGAAATTCTGTGTTGTGAAAATCAATTTCAAAATTTTAAATTATTAAATTCGAAGTCAAAATTCAAAATTAATTTTTCAAGTATCAATACAGATTCTCAAATATATTTCAAATACAAAATTCAAAATTTCAAATTTCAAATTTTAAAATTCAAATTTTCAACGATCAAATTCAGAATTCAAAATGTTTAATTCTGAATATCAAAATCACATTTTTGTAATTCAAAATATTCAGATTTTCGAAATTCAAATTTTCAAAATTCAGTTTCTAAATTTAAAATTTAAAATTTTTAAATCTGAATGTCAAAATTCAAAATTTCCATATTTTATATTTTCATTAATCAAAATTCCAAAATTTAAATTTTAAAATTTTAAAAATTCAAAATTGAGAACTTTTAATTTCAAATTTTAGGTAAATGGTTAAGATGCACTACAATCTACGGTCATTTTAATAAATGGAGAAAATAGATTACTCATGTATGACTTATTTAAATTTTTTCTAAGAATTAGAGCTACGGCCCTTTTAACTAAACGAGTTGATCCCAAAAAATGGTTAATGAGTGTGGTAAATGAGTTGGATTGTATTCTAATACTCCTAGTGATCAACATATAAAATCTTGGAGCGTTGACCTAGATCAAAATTAGAGAATTAAGGGTGTTTATAGCTGTTCAATGGTAAGAAAATATAAAATCCTATGATTTGAACCCCTTTTTTGAATCAAATCTCTCTAGTTATAGTTTGATTATATATTCTGATTCAAAACTCAACTAAAATCATGGTTGGATTTTACCGTAAATTTTCTCTGGCCAATGTCTGTATTTTTCCGTAGTTGGATTTTACCTTAAATTTTCTCTAGCCAATGTCTGTATTTTTCATTATCTCTACGGATAATATTCAAAACGTGCATACTTCCACAGTGGAATCAGTTGTCTGCAATATGTGAATTTCATTATATGTTGGTAGATATAGTTTTTTTGCAACACCTAAATGCATACAATCATATTCGTCAGTATTGAGTTGAGCAATGAAGTTTGCTTTTCATATATTAGAAGCATAAAAGATTTGGTTTGATTAATTCTTCTGATCGCTTATTCAGTTTAATTTTATTTTCCATTATTGCCAACAGCAACTCTGATGACTTTAAAAATCATGTATATCAACTTTGGATTTATGCCTTTGTATTTTTAAGCTTATGCAATTTCTTATAATTCAAGTGGCTACATGTGGATAGGTAAAAGTAACCGTAACATTGGTTGTACGTCATATAACGATTATAATCACAGTAATATACGGAAGCATAGAGACATGATTAATACATTAATTTTCTCATCATAGGAGGTGGTTCTTGGTGTAACAGTAAGGACGTGGTTTTACGACCTAGACTTCATAGAATTGAGTTTCAAACAGCCTTTCTGCATGTGGAGCTTGCTTATAGCTGGAGCATCATGCACTAGCTACCCATTTTTTTTAATAGTAGGTTAAAAAAAGCTACTTATAGTGTGAAAAGGAATAAATGTTTCAGCCATTACTTCTCATCATACCAAAGAAACGTATATTTCAACTGTAGAGTGAACATGGCGCATAGAAATTTCAGGTGTAGCAGCAAAGTAAGTGTTCCATCACTTGGAGCTCAACCACGATGTATTGATGCATCTCAAGATCGCTAAAGAGAGCCATCAAGTTCATTAAAAGCTTACATAAACATAATTGATACTGTTAAGTCGATACAACAACATTTAAGGAAGTTCTCTCACTTTGAGATTGATGTTTTACATCGGAGAGGTAGGTGCCGATGGTGAAAGTTATTTTTATTTAACAGTTTCGAATTAGGTCATTATTGTTTTGAAATGAGCTCCTATATTTTACTCCCATAAATGATTTATATGCGTATAGGAAGACCATAATGCTTTAGAGTCGCTTGCGATATTATTTTGCCATAATTTAGTTGTCAACACAATAAATCTCTTTGAAACTCAGCTTTGGTTAATTGTTTTTTACGACCAGTTCCGCAGTTGTGGAACTAAATGAGAAAGAATCCCCTGTACCAAACTCCCCTGTTCCCTCTGTCCCTAATCAATCGGAAACATCGATTTTCAGCCATTTTGCAATTAAACATCTTTCTCTCTTCTGCTGTTGGGGGTTTTAATTGCAAAATGGCTGAAAATCGGTGTCCCTAATCGGTTGGGGACAGGGAGAACATGGGATTCTGGTACGGGGGATTTGATCTCGACGTGAATCAAGCAACCAACCATTTGATCTAGAGAGACGTGCTACCATTGTGGCATGGATCCATCTAATATTTCCGTGTATCAAAATTTAATATTAACTTAGAATATTGGCATATTGGTTACTTTATTCCATATCGCTTTGTACAGAGACAAAAATTGGTTGAAATCTTCATTTTTGATGATGAACTCATGAGCTTAGCAGTGTTATAGCAATGAAGGTGGAAAACACTATAATGAGGATATATCAAAAAATAGCGGAGATGTAAAAGTCGTTATTGGAGATAAAATCAAATCTATAAAGTTGATTTATTCTTATTACCACATCATTTCTGTAGAAAATAAAAAATCTGTTCACTCTTATATAACAAAACCAAAGAATATTATTATAACAATCCGCCTTTTCGACCTCCAAATATCGATATTTATACATCCACGGTATTCACATGCCGAGCACTCAAGTGCCGGAAAGTCGAATTGGCAGATGGAATAAAAAGAAAAGGAAATAGAACAAGAAAGAAGAGAACACTATCAGAATCTTACAACAGAACGATAATATATGATATAAGAAGAACAGTATAAAGGGTAACTCCGATATAAAGATTTCGACGTTACAAAACATTAAGTACTATCATCAATTTGGACAGTTATAACAACATATTCTCACAAATGCTGATATGTACAATATAGTAATGTAGTGGAAATAAGAATACTACGATAGGTGAAACCAGCTCGTCTTCTCGAGCTCTAGAGAACATCATAGAAAACCAAGCATCATACATACGTCTAGTATGAGAAACTCAAGAAATATACGGCTAACATATGACAGTACTTTTGAGATCGCATGGAATGCCATAACGATTATCCCCTCAAAAGAACCTCCATCTAATAGGTACACAAGGTGATATGATAGATAATGTCTAGGATATAGAATATAAATACCATAACATAGTTGAAATGATTACATTGGTTACATTCAACAACATATTACGAGTACAATCAAATTCGATAAGAAACGTTCGTATAATGGATTTTCCATGGAGATCTCCCAGGTAAAGCCAGATCCAATCTCCTGCACAAGGATCAGAAAGTACCTCGAGCGAAGTATACTCTAGATAAAATATACCTTTTAGGTAAACACAAGTGGATGCGATAAAATATACATTAGGTAAACACAAGGAGCCCAGCATCCGAACATAAACAAGAATAACGTGAACCAAATATCATCAACTACCGTCGGCCAAAAATCGATAAGTATCTCTAGATATGAAGTTGACAATACCCTGACATAGGTCAGCTAAACCCCAGGTCATGCATCATAGTCTATTTTTAGCCATTTCCAATGTCGAGGTTACGTTCGGCATCTTTCACACGCCTCTTCATCATTCAAATAGAACATGGATCCCCAATTGGATTCCCACATCTTGAACAAATCTCGAAACTACATATGTATTCTAGCATCTCGAATAGATCCACTTTCAAAGGATAGAGCACGTATCTCGGTCCTTAAGTGGTTTCGGTAAGTAAAACACTTATAAATCCGGGTCTCTTTAAGACTGACTCAACGAATATGGTCATTCAATGATAATGAGAGTGACCGCATATGAAAACCAAGTCCCGTATAGTTATCGTGTTTTCGATATTTTCATTTCACATTATCCCTCGGTCAATAGTAAAGCCGGTAGTTTAGATCTCTATTGCTTAAATTCTTACACGAACAAGTTTACTTCATCGGCTTTTAGTGCTAAATATAAGACTAAATGTTTACTGTAAACGAGTAAACATACAAAGCACGATCAAGTCATAGAAAGCACATTTAAATCACATAAGTGACTTCTCGTTCCCTTTTTCAAATTAATCTTTTATTAATTAAAATCTACTTTATTAGTGAAACCTTTTTTTATCCGATAAAACTTCATTTATGAATTTCTACTATTCATTTGTACTTCTTTCAATACTTCAAATGTATTAATGTACTTATCTTAGATGGTATAAGTATATTCATAGATCATTAACAAGATTTCTTACTTTAAATCTTTACTTTTTTTCTATCTTTTTTCAAAAGATTCATTACTTATAATTTCCTTCAAAATATTCAATTTAAGGATCTAAGTACTTTTACAAATCCGTTTAAAAGGTTTAAAACTAATGTTACTTAAACATTGTCACTATAAATTCAAAACTATTTTGCTTATGCTTATCTTTATAACATTATTTTAAAGATCTATTCACATTCATAAGTATAATATAAAGGATTAAAGATGAATGTTATTAACGCATTATCACGAAAAACCTAAAACCATTTCATACTTGTATCATCTTTAAAACATTCTTTTAAATATCCAAGATAATATTAAGTTAAGTTCGATGGTTGACTAATCGACTATCAAGTTAAAAAATTGCTTATACAAATCAATGTTCGTATACTTAGCTCGTTTTTGACATTGCAACTTAACTGTTATTCATTCAAGAGTGAAGCTACGCAAGTTAGAGCACAGGTTGCATCCAAGTCTCGCCTAGGGACTTCATTCTTGAATCTCATAAATAGACAAGTTTACTCATCGGTTTTAGTGTCAAGCTTAGTCAATTAACTTTTTCAAAACTTATATATTTAAAAATACTTGTAAATATGTTTTAAATATTAATGTAAAATGTTGCTTGATAATAACTAATTTATAATTTGATTAAAAACATGTTTTATATTATAAAACCTCTTTACTTTGAAAATACATACATAATTATTAAAAATATATTTAAACTTCAAATTAACTTTAAGATACTTCAATTTGTGTTTGAAAACATCTCTAAAAATATTAGAGAAAAATACCAAATTTTAATATCATGTTGAATACTTAAAACCATAAGTGGCTTACCACATCATTTATAAATGTTGTTAAGAGTCCTTGTTAATGAACACATTGAAAAGCATGATTTTTATGGCTAGTTTTATCCACTTTAAGGAATGATTTAAGACTTGAAATTTTTATAGTAAGTACTACAATTAGGGTACTTAAAACCCATGAAAACAAACCCTTAAGAATATCTCTCTATTTATTTATAAAAATTGCTGAAAATAAGGGATTCGGAAGTGCACTTATAACGACTATTCTCGCTTCAAATTTACTTCAATTTAATGCACAAGTTAAACAATGATTTAAACATCAATTCAAGGTCATGATACATGTTTATGATGGTAATAGAAGTGATGTTGTATAATATAAATTTATCATTCGCTTTCAAAATCAAGAGGGGTCCAAAGTTTATAACTTTACTTAGTTAATATCGCTTTAACTTTATACTTTTCACACAACACATACACACAATATGTACTTATAAGATAGTAAAAAAACTCACTTGGACCCAAGCCAAACCAAAGCACAAATCCACAAGAACAAAGAACCACCTTCCACCATCACCAAAAGACTAAAGATCCAACCTTTAGCACTTTCAAACTGAGGCCACACCATCTCTCATCTTCCCATGCTCACTGTCCCCTCTTGGATCCCCTTCTTCCTCTCTTCTTCTTTCACTTTTTACTTGCTAATCATGGTTCCTATGATGGTTTAGGCCTATAGCCAAAGTTTAGAAGAGATTAGAGATGATTTGGCTAAGAAATGAAAACGTTATCGAAGAATTAGTGGATTAGTGCTTAAGCACTTTCCATAATTTTTAATTCCCATGCTTCATTTCATGCTTTGAATTTGTAATTTATTAACAAGGCGTGCCTCACCTTATATAGGCATTAAAATGGTGTAGCATAAGCCTGTTATCAATCCTTTCATGTCATGTAAGGCTTACCTCCCATCACTTCTCCTTTATAACACTTAAGAGTTACCATAAAAGCTCATTTCCTAAATATTTTCCATTACATCATGTATGACATCATTCAAAAAATTTGTAACGACTCGTAAATTTAACCGGTTTTAATAACGTATTAATTTAAATTTTGTGGGAATTTTAAACGACAAAATTTTGAAATATAAATTTGATATTTGAAATGCGTCTAGTTAAATATGGCAACTGGTAAATTTTCGTCCGAAAATATGAAAGTTCATTTCGCGCGTAAATTTACTTCAATTTAATCAGTTAAAAGCGATGAAAATAAAACATTTTCAAAACCAAAATATTTTTACATAGACGAATTCTAAACCATCTTTTGAGCAAGTTCTCAGTTTGTCATTTTTTCAAATTCGGACATCTTTGGCTCCGTCGATCTTATTTTTCTGCGTTTTTCCGCTATTATAAAATTTCGGATTTTTATAATTTAATCCTACCACAGATATTTATATACCGTTTTGATCGTCTCGACATGCTGATCTCTGTGGTATAATAGTTCGTGTGTTTCGGTGTTCGAAAAACGGCGAAATCTACGGAACGATTTCGTAATCGGTTCCGCACCTGGTGGTATTCTCCGCGTCCTTTTATGTTCTCACCCGTGAAAGAGAAGAAAAAAAAACCCAATGGGCATTTGCATTTACCCTTCCCAAACAATCTATAGACTTTCTGCATTCCAAAATTTCATTTGTTTCGGTTCTTACAAATTGCAGTCTGTTCATTCTTTGTGGAATTTATTTATGATATATATAAGTATGCCTTCATTATGAAACGTTGTTGTAGCCTCATCATACCAAAAGTTGTTCATCCTTTTCTTCCAAGCTTGCACCATTCTTCCTCCTTCCAACCGAACATCCACCCCTTCCTTTTCACTCACCTTCATTCACTTCTCAACACGTAAGAAAGTAAGGCATGATTTACAGAGTTATGTTACAAGTTGGCCACCGTGCTTGCCTTCCGTATTAGCTCCTCACCGACAACAACCACCCACCCTCCATCTCCATCTCCCGCTACACAAATCACAACAGCAAGCATATCATAACATCTGCCTCTTACCAAATCCATGCAGATACCTACCCTCCAGCCTTGACCCAATCGGCCACCTCATCTCTTTCCTTCGCCAACGCAGCACCTTCCCTCTTCGGCCTCTCACCGCCGCACCACAACCTGCGCAGCCACGACAAGCACCTCCCTTTGTTCCACCGAAATCCCGCTCTCCTATACTCACTACCTCCGCCCCACCCCGCCACTCGTGGCCAGTCACCTGATGGCCGCAGCAGCCACCGGTCGAGCAGCCATCACCAACGTAGGCACAGCCGCATGCTCTTGTAAACGGCCGAGACAGGTGCTTGCGTGAACTTCCTTCTTGTTATAGTATTTTATGTATGTTATATTTACTATACTATGTGATATTATGTTGTAAACTATTATAGAACAGTAGATTTAACTATAAGTGATATCCTATTTTACTGTATTGGTATTCAACATTTTTTAATATACCACTCGTACGTATATTATAAAAGAATGGTTGTTGACATTTTGAGAGGTATACATATATTTGATAAATAATAAGGAGAAGTTGTTTTCATTTTATCACGTGTAGGTTCGGCTGTTATATATGCATTTGTATAAAGTTATATTAGTAATATACGTGTGATGGTTTACGTTATTATATATATGTATATTGATTTACGTAAGCTACTCTGCTACATAAAATACATGCAGTTATGTATAGGTAATAAGTTGTATATTGTTTTCTAAGTTGTTTTATTTTTAGACCTGACACATATTAACAAGTTAAGATTAAATTAATTTATTTAAATCTTGAATTTTGAGATATAAAATTTGTAGGTTGTTGAGTTGTACATGTAATATAATAAGATATGTTATGATGATTTTGTTATAAACATTTATCTTAAATTATAATAGGTTTGCATACATATATTGTAAATATATACTTTCTGATTTATTTGCTTCTTTATGTTTATATATGTTCAGTTTTGTAAACTATTATCATTAGTATATAAAATATAGGTTGTGTATTTGAATTTGTTTGCATGTTTATTTTTTTTCTGAACAGCAGTTAGACTCCATGTTCACGATATCATATCTCACTCATGTTTTATCGGAATGGTTGATTCTATTTTTAAAAAGGAGTTTAAGTTACCTAGTTTATACATGTCAAATTCCAGCAAAATCCGACATCGTTTGATTTGTGGTCGAGGATCTGGAAGTTAGACCCAGGCAGATATTCTTTTGTACTTGGAATTATTTTACACTGTTGCAAACACGACCCGAGTTCATGTTTGACGCATAGTATCTCCTTCGTCTTACGTCGGAATACAGTGATTCTTTTTTTGTTTAAAAGATTAAGTTTTCTACTTTCTGTATATGAAATTTTAGCTTCATACGAGGTGTTTCAGTCCTCTGGTTCTTATCTGAAAGTCAGACCCAGAGGGGTTTTCAGACCTGATCATTTGACAGTCGCAACATGGCCTGAGTCTATGTTTGTGACATCGTGACTTTTTTGGTCTCTTGTCCAAATCAAGTGATTCTTTGCAGTTTTGAAATACGAGTTTTGATCTTTATTCATACCAAATTTCTGACTATTTCGATCACGGTAGCACATAGAATTTTATTGTTAAACTTTGACGCAGGACATGTTTTGTAATTGTTGCTATGTTGAATGTTTTGATTTGATTTCGGCAATTCCTATTTAACAGTTTTGCTCGTCGATTCGTGCCAATCTTACTTTGCTCTGAGATTCATGCTTGGATTTGTAACTCAATTTCAGTGTCCGTATCAGTGTGCGTATCCGTGCCATCTCCTATTTTCTCTAGCCTCGGAAGGTGAGTAATCACTCACGATTAATATTCTTTTATTTATTAAATTTGATTTCAATTGAAACGACAATTGAAATATGCTGCTGATAGTTGTTTATACTGTTATGACTGCTATTATCTGTATCTGTTCACCTATGACACCTGACACCATTATCGGTTAATTATTTATGTGATAATAATACAGGTTGGTTGATAATTGATTGATTGATTGATTGTTGTTTGAATTGGATGTTAATTATTATTGTTAAGTGATAACTAGTTTGCTAGTTTAATTTGATGTAGTATAGTTTACAAATTAAAATGGATTATATATGACGGACCTTGATTTATTAAACTTGACCCCGCCATATGTAAATTTGATTAGTTAAATTTGACCCATTAATTGTCGTAGAATTTGATAAATTATACTTTAAACCTTTGAACGTAGTTTGGATTAATTGTTGTAGTATTAAACTGAAATTGAAATGGAACGACAAGTGAAAAACCGTAATGTAATAATCTTTAATCTACATGAAATGATAGTGTAGATTCCAGAATTAATTATATTAATTCGCACAAATAACAATGCGAATTAATACGATTATTTCGGGATTATTTGAATTGATTATTGGATTGTTATTGATTGTTGTTATTGCTTGTTTATTTACTTTGATACTATCCCTGTTATCACACTGCAAGTTCCCTTTGCTATGCTTTGATTTTTGTATTGAATTTGGAATCGGGTTGAAATGATAAATACCCAAATGAACTTGACTTAGGATAGAAAATTTAATAAAAACCCGATTGGTCAATAATTTGATTTAAAAATAAAGTAATGATTTTATTCGAATAAAGGAAAGTTTTGAAATGAAGTTGGAATTTGAATTTTTGAAGGAAAATGTAAAGATTGAAATCTGAAACAAATATTAACGTAGAAATTGATGAAAGAACGTTGTTTGAAATTATTAAGTTTGAAATCATTTAATAATTAAATTTGAAATTATAATTAAGTTTGAAATTATAATTAAGTTTGAAATTATTAAGTGGAATTAATAATTAAGTTGAAATGATTTGATGATTAAGTTGAATTCATAATCAAGTGGAAATGATTTAATAATTAAGTTTGAATTGATAATCAAGTTGGTAATTATTAAGTTTTGAAATTATTAATAATTAAGATTGAAATTATTTAATAATTGAATAAGATTGAATTAATTGATAATTGAATAAAAATTGAATTCTTTGATAAGAGAAATTGAACTTTTGGATAAGTGGATTTGAACTTCGTTAATAAATGAAATTGAGTTTCTTTATTTATTAATTAAACTTTGGAAAATTTAAGTAAGTTAATAAGTGAAATAAAACTTCTCGAATATATGAAATTTAGTTTCTTTATAAATTGAGTTTTGGAAATTTGTAACTAAGTAAAGAGATTAGTGAAATTGAATTTCTTTAACAGGAAATATAAATGCATTTTATTAAAATTAGTGCAAGATTTGTAATTTAAGAATTTGATTTGACGAATGGAATTTAAGTAAATTTGTAAGTTTGTCATAATAAAATTGAACTTAAGTGATCGATTTAAATGAATTGGAATTTAAGTGAAAATTATTTTAAATGATAAATTAGCTTAGCGAATATTGAATGAAATCGATAAATGAATTGAAATTGATTTTTGAATGAAAATTAAACAATTTCAATGATTTCGGAATGAAACTTATATTCGAACTTGAATCAATATTTGAATTGTTTAAATGAAAGTTGAAATCGAATTATAAGATTTTCAAATGGTAAATTGGAAGTTTTGAACGTAAATTTTGGAAATTGATTTAGAAAGACAAACGAAATGATGGTTTATGAATTCTAATTGAAATTGAAATTGATTTGGTTTGAAGTATATTAAACGACCAATCGGTGTTAAATTACGAAAGTTATTAAAGAAACCGGAATCGGTTATGGGTACACTCTCTATCTAAACCGAAAACCACTTTAATAACAATATGTGGAGTGATGATCCAGAATGAAGTGGTTGGAATGATGTACGCGATGACTGAAGAAAGAGAACGATAATGGATAGCCTTGACACTTGTGTCAAATTGGAAATGACTAAAATCAGGAGCCGTGCCGGGCCAAATGGGGTTAGCCACCTCGAGCGGACACACTTCTTCGTAATTACTACTCATTACTTGTGATTGATTGGTGCACCCTCGGAAATTCAGGAGTGTTGTTTCGCGGTGTTGCGATCGCTGCGGCGATGCGTTCTCACCAGTCCGTATCAGGCGAACGGTAGTTTCACTACCTTGGGTATTGCCTCATGTGTCTTGTCATACTTGTATCCCTATATACGCGACCAATACGAATTTGTTTTGTGTTATACCTATGGAGTACTCCCTGATATCCCACTAGTTTACGGTGGAGTTTACAGTGCTGTATAGACTATGACATTTGTATAAAATGTGTTAAGGGGGATAATGGTAACGCCTTAACACTATTTTGATACTTTATATTACTGATAGACATTATCTATTTAGCGTACACTACTACATAGTAGATAGTTTAACGGATCCTTAGAGGATGGTGATTCCAACATCCTTTGAGTTACTTGTATTTCGATTGATATTTCACTTGAGTTGGATTTATTGATATGAGAATATTAATCCTGACTCGAGTGTTTTGTGTTTTGCTTTACGCTCGGGTCAGACTGAGTGTACCAGTATTCGAGGCTCACCTTTGAAGTTGGAGCTATGCTTGAAGATCCAGCCTTCTATTCTACTTCCAGTATTCGATGGTTCCAATGGTATTCTGATTTGTACCTGATGTATTATATTACTCTTCTTTTGTAAACTCTGATGTATCTTATATATTTATATAGTAGCTTCATGAACTACTATCTCTTTTACTTCCGCTGCATATTATTACTTTGTGTCTGTGATACTGTGATTATTTATTTACTGTATATCTCAGTTTTTCCAAATTTAAATTAACAATTCGGTATTTTGAATTATTCAAGTCCGACATGTGCGGATGCGAATAGTCCAAAATAGCGGGTCGTTACAGTTTGTATCAGAGCTTTTGGTAGCTCTAGGTAAAACTTAGCATATAGGGTAAATATATTTACAGAATCACTATCATTCGAGTTTCAATCTCTTCCTATTAACTCAATTCCTTTGAATTTTGAAACGTTCCCCGCGGTTTCAAAATTCATTCATATCTCTCACTATTTATCTTCTTTTGATTCTGGAGTACCCCATAACTCCACTTCGAATGATCTTTATAGTGAGTCGGCGGTCTCGCCAATCCCAAATTTATCTCTAAATGGGTGAAACTCATTTACAATAGACATTGATTTACCGGAGATTTCTATATCCTCGGTTTACGATGCTAACTATCTCCTACTATGCCTGAATTCTAATTCTTGAGATCAAATGTAGATTTGCCTCGAAATTCTGCATCGATCTTATTCTTGAAGTCACGGTTGACCTGGTTAAGATTGCCCGTAAATTCAATAAGCGTATCCATCTCCCGATTCGGTTAATTGAATTATCCTATCTTCTGCTTCGAACTTATTATTGAATCAAAATTCTCTTAATTTGATTTTCATCAAATTTGAATCTCTATACTTATTTTGAAATCCATCCGTGTATCGTCAAGCGAGAAAGTGCATTTGTGAATTAATATTAAAAATAAGAAAAATATATTGTGTTGTTTGAGTTGTTGATGTTGATTTGGATTTTCGATCGATTCGTCTGATCAACGCTATCGATAGAATTTCTAAAACACTTGAGCGGAGCAAACTGACACAATATTGTTTTCAAATTTAGTAAATAAAAATAATTTTGAATGATTATATTATACAAATAAAAATTTCTGGAATTAAAATGTAATGAATCTATTGTCCGAAATGTGAAAAATTTGATTTTCATTTATTGCTTTATAAATCATTGACTATTTCATAAAATAAATAAATGAATTTATAAAATTGGGTATAATTTGATCGGAATTTGAACTGAATTTAATTTAGAATTTGAGAATTTAATTTCCGGTGATTTCAAACTTTGATTTGAAAGTTTTAAAGTGTACGGTTTTAAAATATTTTCAAATTGAAATCATTTCAAAGAGTTAAAATGTTTAAATCAGTGCTCTTCTCTTTGTCGCTGGAAAATAATTTCGGTGATGACGGCCGCATCATCGACATTCATTTTCGAGTTTCGAAGTGAAGAAACTGTTCTGTAGCTTTGTTACGGTCTGTTTTGAAAAATCAATTGATTTGGATTTCTTAAAGAATGATTTAACTGGTAATATATATTGATCTATGATTTAAATCTAATTTGATATTATATATATTTATTTATCTCTAAATTGTTTGAAGTTAATCGGAAAATTTAATTCTTAAAATTTGGGTAAAAGATGATTTCAATTATAAATGAAACCAAATTTTGAATTAATATTTAAACTTCAGAGAATTGAATTAGGAATTTTATTTGGATAATACTCTATTGCATTCAATATAACTTACCTAAATTTTCAAAAGTTAACTATGTAATTGAATATTATACAATATAGATGATGTCAAAGGAATTTTTAAATAAATTTAGTAGTTATAATGAATGTAAATATACTTAATATATAGGTGATAAGGTATCTTAAGTAAAAAATATTTAATAATAATTTGGAATTAAGAAGAATTAAATTTGTCGAATAAAGTATGATTATAATAAATAACTATTCAAACTTATGACCTTTGAAATTGTTAGTTTAAGAAAATTGGATAATATACAATACAAATAAAATGTGAGTGCGTATAATAAATGTTATTCACTTCAAAATTTTATTATAAAATGTTTATGGAGATAAATAGAATAATGAGTTAAATAAATGATAGGTGATATTACTAGAAGAAAATTTGTATCGAAGGTTAATAAATTGAATTAAATCAACTTAAGTTAGTATCTTGAATTAGTTGAATTAAAATTGAATTTTGTTTGAAAGAAACATTTTATACCTAACATTAGTAAATGTGAAATCAAGTCAAATTTAAGGGAAACCTTGAATTTAAAAACAAATTATTGAATATAAATTTATTTAAATTGAAATTTATATGGTTTAAATTAATTGTTTATAATGTAATTCAAGTCTATTTCTTTTGGATGCTTCTATTCTTCTACCTCCTTACTTTTCGGGGACGAAAAGTTTTGAGTGGGGGAGAGTGTAACGACCCGTAAATTTAACCGGTTTTAATAACGTATTAACTTAAATTTTGTGGGAATTTTAAACGACAAAATTTTGAAATATAAATTTGATATTTGAAATGCGTCTAGTTAAATATGGCAACTGGTAAATTTTCGTCCGAAAATATGAAAGTTTATTTCGCGCGTAAATTTACTTCAATTTAATCAGTTAAAAGCGATGAAAATAAAACATTTTCAAAACCAAAATATTTTTACATAGAAAAATTCTAAACCATCTTTTGAGCAAGTTGTCAGTTTGTCGTTTTTCCAAATTCGGACATCTTTGGCTCCGTCGATCTTATTTTTCTGCGTTTTTCCGCTATTATAAAATTTCGGATTTTTATAATTTAATCCTACCACGGATATTTATATACCGTTTTGATCGTCTCGACATGCTGATCTCTGTGGTATAATAGTTCGTGTGTTTCGGTGTTCGAAAAACGGCGAAATCTATGGAACGATTTCTTAATCGGTTCCGCATCCGGGCCGGTGGTATTCTCCGTGTCCTTTTATATTCTCACCCGTGAAAGAGAAGAAGAAAAAACCCAATGGGCATTTGCATTTACCCTTCCCAAACAATCTGTAGACTTTCTGCATTCCAAAATTTCATTTGTTTCGGTTCTTACAAATTGCAGTCTGTTCATTCTTTGTGGAATTTATTTATGATAAATATAAGTATGCCTTCATTATGAAACGTTGGTGTAGCCTCATCATACCAAAAGTTGTTCATCCTTTTCTTCCAAGCTTGCACCATTCTTCCTCCTTCCAACCGAACATCCACCCCTTCCTTTTCACTCACCTTCATTCACTTCTCAACACGTAAGAAAGTAAGGCATGATTTACAGAGTTATGTTACAAGTTGGCCACCGTGCTTGCCTTCCGTATTAGCTCCTCACCGACAACAACCACCCACCCTCCATCTCCATCTCCCGCTACACAAATCACAACAGAAAGCATATCATAACATGCGCCTCTTACCAAATCCATGCAGATACCTACCCTCCAGCCTTGACCCAATCGGCCACCTCATCTCTTCCCTTCGCCAACGCAGCACCTTCCCTCTTCGACCTCTCACCGCCGCACCACAACCTGCGCAACCACGACAAGCACCTCCCTTTGTTCCACCGAAATCCCGCTCTCCTATACTCACTACCTCCGCCCCACCCCGCCACTCGTGGCCAGTCACCTGATGGCCGCAGCAGCCACCGGTCGAGCAGCCATCATCAACGTAGGCACAGCCGCATGCTCTTGTAAACGGCCGAGACAGGTGCTTGCGTGAACTTCCTTCTTGTTATAGTATTTTATGTATGTTATATTTACTATACTATGTGATATTATGTTGTAAACTATTATAGAACGGTAGATTTAACTATAAGTGATAGCCTATTTTACTGTATTGGTATTCAACATCTTTTAATATACCACTCGTACGTATATTATAAAAGAATGGTTGTTGACATTTTGAGAGGTATACATATATTTGATAAATAATAATGAGAAGTTGTTTTCATTTTATCACGTGTAGGTTCGGCTGTTATATATGCATTTGTATAAAGTTATATTAGTAATATACGTGTGATGGTTTACGTTATTATATATATGTATATTGATTTACGTAAGCTACTCTGCTACATAAAATACATGCAGTTATGTATAGGTAATAAGTTGTATATTGTTTTCTAAGTTGTTTTATTTTTAGACCTGACACATATTAACAAGTTAAGATTAAATTAATTTATTTAAATCTTGAATTTTGAGATATAAAATTTGTAGGTTGTTGAGTTGTACATGTAATATAATAAGATATGTTATGATGATTTTGTTATAAACATTTATCTTAAATTATAATAGGTTTGCATACATATATTGTAAATATATACTTTCTGATTTATTTGCTTCTTTATGTTTATATATGTTCAGTTTTGTAAACTATTATCATTAGTATATAAAATATAGGTTGTGTATTTGAATTTGCTTGCATGTTTAATTTTTTTTCTGAACAGCAGTTAGACTCCATGTTCACGATATCATATCTCACTCATGTTTTATCGGAATGGTTGATTCTATTTTTAAAAAGGAGTTTAAGTTACCTAGTTTATACATGTCAAATTCCAGCAAAATCCGACATCGTTTGATTTGTGGTCGAGGATCTGGAAGTTAGACCCAGGCAGATATTCTTTTGTACTTGGAATTATTTTACACTGTTGCAAACACGACCTGAGTTCATGTTTGACGCATAGTATCTCCTTCGTCTTACGTCGGAATACAGTGATTCTTTTTTTGTTTAAAAGATTAAGTTTTCTACTTTCTGTATATGAAATTTTAGCTTCATACGAGGTGTTTCAGTCCTCTGGTTCTTATCTGAAAGTCAGACCCAGAGGGGTTTTCAGACCTGATCATTTGACAGTCGCAACATGGCCTGAGTCTATGTTTGTGACATCGTGACTTTTTTGGTCTCTTGTCCAAATCAAGTGATTCTTTGCAGTTTTGAAATACGAGTTTTGATCTTTATTCATACCAAATTTCTGACCATTTCGATCATGGTAGCACATAGAATTTTATTGTTAAACTTTGACGCAGGACATGTTTTGTAATTGTTGCTATGTTGAATGTTTTGATTTGATTTCGGCAATTCCTATTTAACAGTTTTGCTCGTCGATTCGTGCCAATCTTACTTTGCTCTGAGATTCATGCTTGGATTTGTAACTCAATTTCAGTGTCCGTATCAGTGTGCGTATCCGTGCCATCTCCTATTTTCTCTAGCTTCGGAAGGTGAGTAATCACTCACGATTAATATTCTTTTATTTATTAAATTTGATTCCAATTGAAACGACAATTGAAATATGCTGTTGTTAGTTGTTTATACTGTTATTACTGCTATTATCTGTATTTGTTCACCTATGACACCTGACACCATTATCGGTTAATTATTTATGTGACAATAATACAGGTTGGTTGATAATTGATTGATTGATTGATTGTTGTTTGAATTGGATGTTAATTATTATTGTTAAGTGATAACTAGTTTGCTAGTTTAATTTGATGTAGTATAGTTTACAAATTAAAATGGATTATATATGACGGACCTTGATTTATTAAACTTGACCCCGCCATATGTAAATTTGATTAGTTAAATTTGACCCATTAATTGTCGTAGAATTTGATAAATTATACTTTAAACTTTTGTACGTAGTTTGGATTAATTGTTGTAGTATTAAACTGAAATTGAAATGGAACGACAAGTTAAAAAACCTAATGTAATAATCTTTAATCTACATGAAATGATAGTGTAGATTCTAGAATTAATTATATTAATTCGCACAAATAACAATGCGAATTAATACGATTATTTCGGGATTATTTGAATTGATTATTGGATTGTTATTGATTGTTGTTATTGCTTGTTTATTTACTTTGATACTATCCATGTTATCACACTGCAAGTTCCCTTTGCTATGCTTTGATTTTTATATTGAATTTGGAATTGGGTTGAAATGATAAATACCCAAATGAACTTGACTTAGGATAGAAAATTTAATAAAAACCCGATTGGTCAATAATTTGATTTAAAAATAAAGTAATGATTTTATTCGAATAAAGGAAAGTTTTGAAATGAAGTTGGAATTTGAATTTTTGAAGGAAAATGTAAAGATTGAAATCTGAAACAAATATTAACGTAGAAATTGATGAAAGAACGTTGTTTGAAATTATTAAGTTTGAAATCATTTAATAATTAAATTTGAAATTATAATTAAGTTTGAAATTATAATTAAGTTTGAAATTATTAAGTGGAATTAATAATTAAGTTGAAATGATTTGATGATTAAGTTGAATTCATAATCAAGTGGAAATGATTTAATAATTAAGTTTGAATTGATAATCAAGTTGGTAATTATTAAGTTTTGAAATTGTTAATAATTAAGATTGAAATTATTTAATAATTGAATAAGATTGAATTAATTGATAATTGAATAAAAATTGAATTCTTTGATAAGAGAAATTGAACTTTTGGATAAGTGGATTTGAACTTCGTTAATAAATGAAATTGAGTTTCTTTATTTATTAATTAAACTTTGGAAAATTTAAGTAAGTTAATAAGTGAAATAAAACTTCTCGAATATATGAAATTTAGTTTCTTTATAAATTGAGTTTTGGAAATTTGTAACTAAGTAAAGAGATTAGTGAAACTGAATTTCTTTAACAGGAAATATAAATGCATTTTATTAAAATTAGTGCAAGATTTGTAATTTAAGAATTTGATTTGACGAATGGAATTTAAGTAAATTTGTAAGTTTGTTATAATAAAATTGAACTTAAGTGATCGATTTAAATGAATTGGAATTTAAATGAAAATTGTTTTAAATGATAAATTAGCTTAGCGAATATTGAATGAAATCGATAAATGAATTGAAATTGATTTTTGAATGAAAATTAAACAATTTCAATGATTTCGGAATTAAACTTATATTCGAACTTGAATCAATATTTGAATTGTTTAAATGAAAGTTGAAATCAAATTATAAGATTTTCAAATGGTAAATTGGAAGTTTTGAACGTAAATTTTGGAAATTGATTTAGAAAGACAAACGAAATGATGATTTACGAATTCTAATTGAAATTGAAATTGATTTGGTTTGAAGTATATTAAACGACCAATCGGTGTTAAATTACGAAAGTTATTAAAGAAACCGGAATCGGTTATGGGTACACTCTCTATCTAAACCGAAAACCACTTTAATAACTATACGTGGAGTGATGATCCAGAATGAAGTGGTTGGAATGATGTACGCGATGACTGAAGAAAGAGAACGATAATGGATAGCCTTGACACTTGTGTCAAATTGGAAATGACTAAAATCAGGAGCCGTGCCGGGCCAAATGGGGTTAGCCACCTCGAGCGGACACACTTCTTCGTAACTACTACTCATTACTTGTGATTGATTGGTGCACCCTCGGAAATTCAGGAGTGTTGTTTCGCGGTGTTGCGATCGCTGCGGCGATGCGTTCTCACTAGTCCGTATCAGACGAACGGTAGTTTCACTACCTTGGGTATTGCCTCATGTGCCTTGTCATACTTGTATCCCTATATACGCGACCAATACGAATTTATTTTGTGTTATACCTATGGAGTACTTCCTGATATCCCACTAGTTTACGGTGGAGTTTACAGTGCTGTATAGACTATGACATTTGTATAAAATGTGTTAAGGGGGATAATGGTAACGCCTTAACACTATTTTGATACTTTATATTACTGATAGACATTATCTATTTAGCGTACACTACTACATAGTAGATAGTTTAACGGATCCTTAGAGGATGGTGATTCCAACATCCTTTGAGTTACTTGTATTTCGATTGATATTTCACTTGAGTTGGATTTATTGATATGAGAATATTAATCCTGACTCGAGTGTTTTGTGTTTTGCTTTACGCTCGGGTCAGACTGAGTGTACCAGTATTCGAGGCTCACCTTTGAAGTTGGAGCTTTGCTTGAAGATCCAGCCTTCTATTCTACTTCCAGTATTCGATGGTTCCAATGGTATTCTGATTTGTACCTGATGTATTATATTACTCTTCTATTGTAAACTCTGATGTATCTTATATATTTATATAGTAGCTTCATGAACTGCTATCTCTTTTACTTCCGCTGCATATTATTACTCTGTGTCTGTGATACTGTGATTATTTATTTACTGTATATCTCAGTTTTGCCAAATTTAAATTAACAATTCGGTATTTTGAATTATTCAAGTCCGACATGTGCGGATGCGAATAGTCCAAAATTGTGGGTCGTTACAAAATTTATTTTCATAAATGGTAAAAAAAATTCATTTTATTTATTTCCTAAGAAAATAAGATTATGTAAAAAAAATCTGAACAACTTCTGACGGTCAAAACGTTGTTTATCGATAAAATGATTTTCACTCACATTAGTGATACTTTTTCAAAGTATTTATTTTTGTAAGCATTTTTTCAAAATAAGTTTACCATCATTACTTATGATTAAAAAGGAGGTTAACAAGCTTATTAAATCATTTTAATAACATTTAATCTAAGATTCAAATATTTAAATAATTCAGATATTTAAATGCGAAGTGACCGAAATTCTAGGTCGTTACAATCATTATCCATTCAGTTCAAACTTGTTAAATATAATAAAGTTAAAATTTTCGTTGAGCATTTAGGACTTGAACTTTGACCTATACCATAAATTTATTGATTTATTTATAAGAGAACCGATCAAATTAATCTTTTTATATTAAGGTTGATAAACGGGTGCTAAAAATTGCTAAATTAGTGGGCATAGCAGAAAATAGAAGAACTTTAAGTGAATATATTATTTGATAGCATTTAAAAAGCATAGTAGTTGAAGTGCACTAAGTGCTTTAGTGATAAAACAGGGAGGCTTTAGCAAGGTTGTAACACCTCACATTTTTAGATAATTGAATAACGATGAATAATGAAAATAAACATTTTTGAAATTTTTAGAATATGGTCTCAAAACTTATATCATTGTGCTTTTGATGATTTTCTGATAAATTTCTATATATAACTTTCGAAATTTGATTTAATATGAAGAAGTTACGAGAGAAACGAAAATCGAAAAAATGAAGAAAAAAAATATAGGGGTAGGTCGACCTATAGGTCAATCCACAGAAATGTAAGGTTGGCCCACAAAAGAACATAGGTCAACCCCCATCCTTCCCAGGTCGACCCGCATAGCACATAAGCCGACCCACATTTTTGCGGAGCCGAAGTTTGTTCTGGTGACGTCTTTGGTTGATTTTATTCGATCGGAGCCCTACCTTGATGATCTAATGGCTCCAAACGATCCTTTGACATGGTGGCTTCGGATTCAATCTACAAAATCCAACGGACTGAGATCCCCAAGCACCACTATAAATAGGACCCTAGGCCTAGCTATTTTCTCACAATCAGATTTTTCTCCCAATTTGGTTCATTGCCTGAGACTGGATCCTAAATAGAAAATATTTCTAGAGAGAATATCTTTTCAATAAAAATATTAGACACCTTAGAAAGGGATCCAGGAAGGCCATGGAGCAAAGCTAAGGATGACAGGTGAGTGGATTTAAATTATATCTCTTCTATGTTTATAATATATAATACCGTTAGATTCCCATTAAATATTTAATTCAGCATTTATTTCAGTAATTAGTTCTACTAGTTAGTTATGTTGAAACTGTAAATTTTATAAGAGAAGTGTACTTATATTTAATGTTATTTATATGGAAAAGGAAAGGAATCCTATTAAATATAAGTAATATTAGGCTTAAAAGTTGTAGAGAAAGGCATAAGCCTAAAAGTGAGAAATTTGCAGTAAATTATGTTAAAACGGAAGAAATGAATTAAAAAGAGGAAATATAATAACTTAATTTGGAAGTTGATAACTGATTAGTTGGTTAGTTTACAAAAGGGAATAATTTCCATAGTTTAACGTTATAAGAATAACGATAAACGTAATTGCAAGAATAAAAACAAGAAAAATGGAATTACTACAAAATAGAGGCAATACTGTATTTTGCATTATCCAACAATTAAAAGAACAATAAAAGAAATATCTTGCAGTTACGGATAATTTTTTATAGCATTATTTAGTATTAAAATATAGAAATGAATTTTTAGCAGTCTTTGTAACCAACCAAATAGAATAGAACTACTTTCTAGAATAAAAGAGAATAACATGAAGCGTTAAAGAAATTAAAAAACAGAAAGTAATCAAGTTAATTATTTGACAAGACTAGAAATAATAAACAGAAGATGTGACCAGATTTGCATTTACTGCGCAAATAGTAGAATAAAAAGTAAAGCAATTATTTTGATAAGTAATTTGTGACAGTTGAACGTAGTCCCAGGCTAAGACTTTCATATAATATAAGAGAACTAAAGAGAATTTAGTATCAAAATAAAAGAAGAATGACTAGAATAGAAAAAAGATACTTGCAGTTACATTTGTAACATGTATGTTATAAAAGAAAGAAAAGAATATAAAAGTGACAATTGCAAGTTTAATTGTAACACGTAGGTTATAATTAAGAAGAAAGAAATAAAATAGGCTTATTTTATCAAACTTAGATCTTGGATTAAGTTAATAAGAAAAAAATAATAAAAGTGGATCGTACCAGCAGCATTCCCTTTCAGGTCTAGGACTGATGGTCTCACACATGGTTGGGGATGGGAATGCTAATTAGGATAAATAAGTAGCCAACAGAATAAGAAAAGTAAACAAAACGCATAATAAAAGATTAGATGCAGGGTCTAATAAAATGGTAAGGTACGTTTAGAGGAACTCGAAGGGAATCTGGATAAAGAGCCTAATGAAGCGGACCTTTATAAATATAGAAAATCATCGATTGAGTTTCGTACAAGGTAGACCTTGTTGGCGGAATTCAAGGAGTAGACATAACGATTACTTGTAGCCCTCAAGGTACGAACTGGCTGATACATTATGCATGTCCAAGCACTAGTATAAGCTAGTGCAGATGCAGTTTGATGTTTTCCTAGTAGACAACAGAACATCTATATTGTAGGCCTCACGAAGCTGTCCTTTACAGATGTACTTTCAGTACGCTCTAGCAGCGAGATGATGGAGTCCTTTTCGAGGAGGTTATGGAAGTTACTATGAGTAGTACCTAGGACCGACGCGATCTTTGGACACGCTTCTATATATATATATATATATATATATATATATATATATATATATATATATGTATGTATGTATGTATGTATGTATGTATTAGTTATTAGGTTTAATCTAATAAGGAGTAGGTGGGTACGATTCACACATATAGGCAAGAGTATTATAATCCCAATAAACCTATTATAACAGAAAATGAAAATAGAACGATGTATGTAGAAATATGCTTATACTGTATAATTTGTCTATTCACCAGAACATTAGTTCTGACCCCTCTTCATAATATCTCATAGGTTAGATAGATGGCGGAGATTTTTCGGCTTTGTGACCTTGAATAGAAAGTGTTATTACCTTGGTGAGTATTTACTTACTATTATATTTTTAGTCAGTCCCCAATCATAGATTTTAACATATGGAAAGTTTTTTGAAATATATTTGTGCATAGTTTGCTAGTTGGGTTTGGGACGACCTAAGGATGTTGGGCTCCAAGTTATTGTCGATTTATAATGTACAATAAGCTATGTTTTAAGAGAAAATTGGTATCCATATGTTATAGGAAGTGGAAAAGTTCTCTAGGGATAGTAGGGAGAGTATTTTTATTTCGGAAGGAATAAGAGATTTTAGTAAGGAAATGAGATGTCCAATGTTTAGGAAGAGTATTCCCAGGGTATTAAGAAGAAAATCCACTTTATGTCTAGCCCAGTAAAATGAAACTTTTAGAACTGAAAAGTTGAAAATATAATTGTTAATATGTTTGAGGAAGTAAATATTGGGTTTTTGAAAAAAAAGTGATATGAAATTTAAATTGGTTTTTATTTGATGTAAGTTATGTTTAAAGTGAAATTCTTTTTGAAGAATTATAAAGCATGTATAGCTCACTAGTTTCTTTGTAGTTAAACAAAGATTTTAAATATAATAACCTAGAGTGTGTTAAGTACCAAAAGCATATGTTACAACATTTGTTGTTGTAATAGATATTTTCTACAAAAATAATGGAAGCATAGACTATGACACTATTATTATCACTACACCATACTGCACATTTTGCCACACCCAAAGGCGGAAAAATTGCCACGGTCTTAAGCCGTGGCAATTTTACCATGGTCCTTAGCCGTGGTAAAATAAATTACCATGGTTATTGACCGTGGCAATTTTGAAATGGTCGTAGACCGTTCCAAAGTTATCAAAAAAAATTCACCCCTTGCCATGTATACATCTCAACAACTCTAACACCATTCTCAAAAAAAGAACGCCCCTTCCAAAATTAGCCCCTTCTCAAAATTCGGATCTGCGCCCTAACTCTCATCCATTTTATCGATCCTTGTCGATGCTCTTTAGGTCGCCCCGAACAAACATGAATCTCTCTGCTCTCACTCAAGTCATGTAAATCCATGTTTGCACTTCAATTATTCTTCTTGGTTTCGAGGTATTCATACGAAAATAGAGATAGTTGATTTGTTAGATTTTTTTGGTTTTTATTTGATGTCTGAGATTAATGTTTGCAAGGTTGCAGACTTGGAAACGAATTTGTTGAAATAGAAATCGTTCTTCTTTTTTCTATTTGGTGTCTGACACGAATTTTTTGAATTTGATGGCTGATACGAATTTGTTGAATTTGTTCCTTTTGAGTATTTCCCTTATAAAATTCATTTCTAAGTTTTGTGCACCATTTTTTTCACTCATTAATCTACAACTGTGAATCATGATCTAATGTTTAGCTCAAATTTTATGTATGTATTTATATTTAAAAGGCCATTATAATACAGGTAATGAATGCAAGATGTGATCAAGTTGGAGTATTATCAAATAAAGATCCACTTAGAACAGTAAAAGGTACCCATGAATGTTTCTGTTTTCTCCTTAATTATATTTCTTTTATTTCAACATTTTTTTTCAATAAACAGAATATTATTTCTGTATAAAAGCCAACAAGATTAAAATATTGCATATTTCATGCTAAATAAAAATATAAAAACTGCATTTACTTATTTGTAATAAGTTCGGTAGGAGGAATCATTTTTTTCCTGGATTAGTCAGAATTCTAATCTGCATTATTTATTTTGTAATGTTAGTCAACTATAGTGACTTATATGCAAAACAATAAAGGGGAGTTTGGAAAATTCCCAATAAGCTTAGTACAGTTTTTGTGCAGACCAGCGATAAAAATGCTGGTTGTTTGCTTTGATTCCTTCTGGTCTTGTGCAGATATTATTGAAATAATGGACCACTTTGACATTACTATTTAATTTTAATCCTGATTTAATTGCTCTAATCATGTGAAAAGTATGACAGTTGTCCTTTGAGTCAAACTAATTTATTTTTATATTTGATTAGATCCCATAAATTTCTTTTTTTTACCAAAACCAGATTCAATAACGTATCATAAATGGTTTTTGTGGTGAGTTGTTAACTTTGGTAGAATAGTTTATTTGCATTACTTTAGCATTTATATTATAATAAACTTGGACTGGAATTTTATATGTCTGCTTGACAAATATATTGTCTATAATTATGAGTTTTTACCTTTGATCTTCTTTATTACTGTATGGATGTATTTTGATTATAATTGTTGAAATAAAAGAATATAAATTATTTGGGATTTACCTATTTCATTTCATATTATAATTGTTTATTTTAAATGCGAATCAAAAATGACACAATAAGAATAGCTAAGATTCTTTGGCAACTAACACATCTTATTTTTTTCTGAATACATATTGAATCTAAATTTGGCAAAATGCTTGTATTACTTACAGACAACTACTTTGCCCTTCCTCGAGAAAGCTGTTAGCAGCAATTTCTAGCCTGAAATTGAGCTTCAATTTTAGGACTTAAGCTACATTAACTATATATTATCATACTAATTACCAACTAAACCAAGTCCATTAACTTTTCAATTGTTTTGGATGATTCTGCAGGTGATTTACAAAGAAGGCAGACACCATTCCTCCATTTCCTAACAAACATATGTGCAATACAGGAGGTACCTTTTATACATGCCTTTCTTACTCCCAATGCATTTTATTTTATTTAATCCCATGTGATATACTGTTTATCGTATTGTGCCTGAGTTTTGTGAAAGTCTGGTTGCACATTTCCTTCTTCAAACAAATTTAGTTCATTTATGATTTATGCCAACTTATTTCCCTAATGATTATTTTCTAGTCAAATAGATCTGATCTAGCTGTGGAGCACATCCCTTTTCATCTTCATAATTAAATATCTACCGTATTCTTGGTTTGGTTCACACATTAAGTCATCGATCGCTCTTAAGATGAAAATGCAAGTTATGGTATTTATGGTTAACAAAAGATAACTATGAGTTTATAATTATTGTATGGACTAGACTTATATTAGTATAACAATTACAATTATATATAAATAGATAAAAAATTCTATTAGTTATTTGTTTCAACAATTGGAAATTTTAGAATATATCTCTTGGTTTTTTGATTCCAGTAACTGGATTAATCCGAATGACTGGACACAGACATGTTTTGGTTATTCTTTTCCCTTCATGTTCAAGGTAACTTAGTGACTTATTTTATAGTATAGTATAGTCGGTACTTTGAAAACTTCACACAACTAAAAGATAGTATAGTGTTTTCCTTGTCTCGTAGACTAAATTTAAACATTATCATTTGATTCTACGTTGATTAAGTAATCGATCGCTCTTAAGATGAAAATGCAAGTTATGGTATTTATGGTTAAAAAAATATAACTATGAGTTTATAATTATTGTATGGACTAGAATTATATTAGTATACCAATTATAATTACGAACATTACAACACGCGCTCCGCGCGTGAGTTGTTTTTCTACGAATTGCATATGTTTGAACACATTTAAAAAAAGCACAAATATTTAATTATATTTTTCATTGAAATCATGTGTAATTTTTGAATCTTAACGGTTGGACCAAAAAATTGCGATTCTATTTCAATCATTAAAAAGATTATATCTAACAATTATATTTGTGTATGTGTGTGTATGCCTGTTAGTATATATATTTTGGCACGTGCAGTGCATATAAGCTCTTTAATAAATTTGAAAGTTCTATGTAGTTTGATAAAAATAAACTGAAAAAAGTATAGAAAAATGTAATTTTTTGTTTGTTGAAATAGAGTTTGAACTTGTAACATTGTTTATGTTTAAAATTCCCATTTGAAAATAGATGTCAATACTTGTTCACAGTAAGATTCGAATTCATAACATCATGTTTGCATGGAAGGACATTTTTGAAATTTCACGGTCGGACCAAAAAATTGTGTTTTTATTTCAACTATTAATAAAGATTTATAGATTTATAGATTGGTTGATTATTTATTTAGGAAGATCTTGCAATATCTATTCAGATGTAGCCATATATATTTGACTCGTTCTCTAAAGTTTAATTAAAATTACATTTGAATACGTCTAAAATAATTGTAGGAAGATTTTATCTCCTAATTTATCGGGAAGATCATATGCAATAACATTTTAATATTTAAAAAGGTATATATATAGGGGTATTTTGGGAAGTTCACGGTCGGACCAAAAAGATTGCGCTTCCACGGCATCTATTATTAAAGATATATAAATAGATAAAAATTTCTATTAGTTATTTGTTTCAACAATTGGAAATTTTAGATTATATCGCTTGGTTTTATGATTCCAGTAACTAGATTAATTCGAATGGCTGGACACAAATATGTTTTGGTTATTCTTTTCCCTTCATGTTCTAGGTAACTTAGTGACTTATTTTATAGTATAGTATAGTTAGTACTTTGAAAACTTCACACAACTAAAAGATAGTATAGTGTTTTCCTTGTCTTGTAGACTGAATTTGAACATTATCATTTGATTCTACGTTGAGCAAGTGATTCAATTCTAATTTTTCATTAGCTTAAAATTAATACAAGCTATCATTTGAGAATGAAACAACTTGTTTTCTGGTGACTTATTTTAAAATATGGAATAATGATGCCTGATTTCAAACCTTAAATGTATCAAGTACTTAAAAATTAGGAATTTGAAATATCAGAACCAAGGAAGTGCTAAGATAGTGTATTTCTTGTGAACAATGAAGGCAACAAAATAACACATACTTGAGATATACTAAAGAGAATTGCACGGTGTGTTTTTGAGACTCCAAAATTGCACTATAAAGTTTGGTTTACTTTGTGTATTCAGTGAAAAGAAAGAAAAACATTTAAAGCAGCAGTATTGTCACATGGATTTTACTCATTTCGTCGGATTTATCGTAAAGTCAAGATATATTTTTGTAGAAGTTTCTTTCAAATTAACCACTAGATACCAAATTCAAGACCCGAGCATTGGAAAGACATAAAATAGTATGGTTTCTAGACCTCAATGATTTACTTGCTGTTAAGTAACATTTCATTTAATTAATAAGTAAATCAACCCATGCGCCTCACACTTCATTCCATGTGCGATGGGTTTAATCACTGTAAAGTTGGTGATAGCCACAATGGTTCGGATATTGTCCAGGAGTACCAATTTCAATCAGGTAGGCTTAGCATCACTTTCTAATTAAATGTCTGGCCTGCTGTCTTATGATGGCCTGCACATATTTTACTAATTTTGTTTTGCTTCTTTGTAAATATATTATATGCATTTATATTTTGTTGAGATTGACTCAAAGTGTTCTCATTTCTTAGGTATGTGCATTGTTTGTTGGCTGTTTCATTTTTAATTTGCATGAATCCCCTTTTTAGTTTGTTGGCTGTTACATTGCGTTGCTTTGATAGTTGATCGCATAAATAAGCATATTTGCTTTTGAATTTTCTTTCTTGCCTGTAGCATAAGAATTGGTCACATATATTTGCTTTAACATTAATGGCATATTCTGTCGTGCATTGCTTAATTTAATGCATTGCTCAATTTAATGCATATGGACACACTTCCTTTATATATACTTTGCTTTAAAAAAGTCACATACTTGGATATGGACATTCATTGGTTTATTAAACTAAGCATCCTTGATTGAATTATTTCGTCCCTACTTGCATGTGCACGTTTTATAAGCCACTTGACACCACTTTGTACACTTTATTTTCCTATTCATATAAGTAGCCTAGCTTGACTATTCATATATACCATATTGCTTTGAAATATGGAGCCTAACTTTACAAAATATAAATAAGTTTCGACCAGTTTCTAAATGCAAGTCATATATACCAATTTGACTATTCATGCTTGTTAAGATTATTAATGCTTAAATTTTTTATAAAAATATATATAGGCATAAATAAAATTCTTTTTAGACATTGTCGGAAATGGTAATCAATAAACAATCTGACTAGCTATTGCACGTTTTCGTTTGACTTGCTTCCCCCATGTGTACATAATACTTATTTGTTATTAATGACATTTATCTTGTGTACTTTCCTATAAAATGAAATACATTTTCATCTTGAGAGTCTCTGTGAATTATAGCATTAATTCTAATTCTGGTTTTCCCATCTACTTGATTAATTATGAATTCTTATTCTGACTTTAGGATTCACTCTGAATTTAATTTAAACTTAACTGTCATGACAAACTGGTAAATGATATTGAAAACGAGTCTGATTTTAATAGGTCGGTCATATATGAATATCTTTTCAGCAACTTAGTTTTACTTGTATAGAAATGATGACGATGAATATGGCTACTAATGATATCTTAGTAAACCTCCTGCATCAAGTTATATTGTTAGCTAATAGTTGTGTTTTTATTGATGCAACTAGCATTTCAAAACGTAATTTGGTTTGTGCATACTGGATGGAACCTTGATAACCGTTCCCCATTTCAAAAAGCAATATAAAGTGTACTTATTTTATACTTTAAATATTTTATATTTCTATAGTCTTACAAGTAATGAAATTCAGTCCATGATTTCAAACAGTTCCACTCTTCATCTCAGTTTTAGCTATCTAAAGATGACTGAACAAGTTTGAACTACTTATTTTGTTTGAATACAAATATCAAAAACTTCAAGAGATTGTTTCGTCAACAGTTCGATGATGAAACAGGTCCGAGTCAAAATAATGGTAAAGAAATTTGGTTATACTATTATATAGGTTAATTCTAAATATCAGTTTATTTTCAACTGTTCTTGCAGGTATTTTTAGTTACTTTCTGTTTTTTCATGTTTTAAATTGCTATGTTGCCTTTAAATATAGTTTCTTCCCATTATTTTGATTGATATTTTCTTGACTAATGTGAAACTTTTGATTGCTAGATAAGCCAAATGACTTCTATTCTTTGTTGTTGAGCAGCAAAAGAGAGTACAAGATCAACTAGTTGACAATTGGTGTTATTGTATGATTTTATGATTGTATGTTATTAAGTTAGATAAATGCATTTTGCATTTTAATCCAAGTTTCAAGTGCCATGCTAGTAATTCTATGCACTTACGTTTAACGACAACAACCAAATGAATGATAGATTTGATGGACTTTAGTTTGAGTAAAGTTTTTTTTTTACATTTATACATGTACTCAAACTAGAAATAAAAATAAAACAAACCCCATTATTTGTTTTTTAATGATCTATTCCACTAATTGCAGCACGTAAATATTTCGATAAAATTTTTGTATTTATTGAACTAATGTATGCTTTGTGTATCATATACACAATACTTGCGCAAAAGGATGGAGAAAAATGAACTGAAACTCTAAAGTACCATGCAATGTCTGATAGCATGATATTTTCATAGGTGAATTATACCATAAGAATGATACGTATGTAAAATTCAATTCTGAAAAACAATAGAAGGGACATAAAAGACTTTAACTGGAAGTAACAAAACTAACTGCCACTGTATGTTTCATATATATTTAATGGTTTCAAGATGTAGAAATGTTGACTACAAAACCTTTGGTGTTTGTTTTCGAATTAAAATACTCTGTAAACAAATTGAGGATGCATTAGTTAGTGGACACAAATCAAGGATGCTTGCGTAGGATGTAATGTGTCTACAGTAACATCTGCTCAACACTAACATAATTTCTGTTTATTTTCCACTATTGACTTTCTGCATATTTTCTATTTATTTTGCAGCTAGGGATTTTGCTTAGGAGAGAAGCATCTGAAATATCTTTAATTTACGTCTGCACGTGGGCTACTGAGTTAAATTTGTTGTCTTCACTTATATATTAGATTCTACAGTTAGCTTGGAGTTGTCATTGCTTAACTAAGAACTACAGTCGTTATACTATGATGAAGTATATGCTTGACGAATTCAGGAATCATTTCTTTCTTGTTGTTTAGTGTTTACATTGTTTACTTGTTTTTCTATAAACTAATGGTTTCACTATGAAGTTGTATTATGAACTGAAAGTTGTAAGTTTGTAATCAAGCACTTGTAGTAGTTGTATTATAAATTGGGTTTGTCATCTATTACTGGTTTTGTATTCACGTTATTTATTTCATGTACTATATATATTTCGAAACTGCATGTAGAATGTCCATGTATCATGAAACTGCATTTTGGAATGAATTTGAGTTGTGGTTAAAATGGTATAAGATGGGGCTTTTTTCAATTTTGCCACGGCTCAGGGCCGTGGCAAATTAATATTTAGCCACAGCTTAAAATGGTATAAGCTGGGGTTTTTTTCAATTTTGCCACGGCTCAAGGCCGTGGCAAATTAATATTTAGCCACGGCTCTGAGCCGTGGCAAAAATTGAATTTGCCACGGCCCTGAGCCGTGGCAAAAGTTCAAGCCACGGCCCTGAGCCGTGGCAAAATATTTGCCACTGCCAATTTTGCCACGGCTCAGAACCGTGGCTAAACTGTTTAGCCACGGCTCAAAGCCGTGGCAAAATCGCTTTTCTGGTGTAGTGTATAGTAGGTGACTTCCAAAGGAAATGTTTTTACATAGCATATAAGATTTACTAATATTATTTTAATTGAACCCATATACTAGTATTTTTTAGGTTGTAATAATGGTGTTTTACGCAACATATATTTTAACCCAAATAAAAATGTGTTTTGGAGATAATTCCTAAGTATAGAAATAAAATGGCCTGTAAGTATATTTATTATTTAAATAAGTATATGGAAATATTTTTTAGTATATTAAAACAGTTTTGAAATAAGTTCTTTTGAGAATAATGTAAACTAAATATTAGGAAATTAATAAATTACATAGAAAATGTTTATTGTAAGTGAATATAGATTAAACATACTTTAATCTATTGGAATGAAATGAATAATGATATAATTTTCTATGGAACCAAATCACAAATAAAGATATTTTGTGCAAGTTATAAGGAATACGTGAAAGAGATGTACAAGGTATGGAAAGCACCATATTTTGTATAGCCTATTTCGATAAATTACAAAATAAGTTCCTTATAATTTCATATAAGCATGAAATCCTTTTTTAAAGGATTCAGAGAAGGTTTTTAGCACTAATGGTTTCTTATAAGAGAAAGTAGTTCCAATAAATTAAGGTATAAAACCATTAGGTGTAATAAGAAGTGTAATAATTAGAGACAGTGTTAGTTAGGAGGGATATTATAGATAGCCTTAGTAGGAAAGCTAAGCAACGGAAGTTTCATATTTTTCCATTGATTATGTGCATTGGTTGCTTGCTTTTGTAGGAAGTCCACACTTGTGATCAGTTAGAAACTCCTCCAAGGTTAGGTAACTAGAAGAGTAGGAAAGTTAAGGGATTTTTGATAAATAATTGTTCTTATCTACACCAGTTTTCGCAAATTTGAAAATCTATGAAAAGAAGATATTTTGAAATTATACGAGGACATTTTTGGAAGTCGAGAAAAAAATATTTTAAGGACAAGCAAGGCTTGTTTTAAAGAAAAATAGATTGGTGAAAAAGTAAATAAGTTTTTGGAAGAGAAAAACGTAGCAAACAATTAAATTTACAAATCCAAATTATTTTTATGGAAAGCTATAAAGGTCTTTAAAAGGAAAAGAGCAATAAGTTTTGAACTTATAATTTTTAAGTTTTTCCCTCTAGGTATCGGGAATAGTTTAAATTCAAAGAGCTGTAAAGATGCAAGTCATGAAAGATAAAATGTTAGGTAACCAAGTACTTTTGAATTTAATAGAAACTTCCAAGTAACACTTTCAAAGGCAAGGATTTTGGAATTTGATATTTCAAAGATTTAGAAGCTTTATTTTTTGAAATGAAATGATAAACACCAAACCAAACTTTTAAATATGGAGTAGTTAGGAATCATTTCCTAGGAGTGATGGGAAAAGTGAAGGTTATGAAGAAGATAGAAATGATTACTTTTAGTAGTAGTAATAATATTACCCGTAAAGTATATAAGACACTAGTGAGAACCTAGAAATATTGCTTCATGTGTGTGGACTATAGAAGAATAGTGAAGTTATGTTAGTAAGATAGTAAGACACACGTGGTTGGGATAGGTAGACCTTAGTTGGAGAAAAATGAAAGGTAAAGAGAAAATTTCCCCAAGCTTGGTTACCCTTTTAGATTGAGACCGCATAGATTGAAATCCTTATTTGTTGCAGTAAATGAGACTTGGTTTGTGACGAGCTGCAAATTCCTACCCTTTGAATCGACAATAAACTATATATGTCCGACCCAAAATGCACAGACCGACGGAAAGTCATGAGAAAGAAAAGAAGAGAGAAGAAGAGAAGAAAGAGAAAAGAGAGAACCAAACTAAACAATACAGAATCTCACGTCGTAGTAGAAAAAAAATATAATATCATATCAATGATTTTTACAAAACAAAAACTGTATATACATACATCAATCAGAGTACATGAATACATAATTATCAGCCGGGACAGTTATAACAACATGTCCTTACAATTTGCTGATAATATAAACAACGAAAAATGCAGCGGATAATAACAGATATGTGCATACGAAAATGAAGATCTCCAGCTCGCCTACTGAAGCTCCAAAAGCACCAAATCTGAACCTGTAAATATACTCGGTCTAACCCGAGCATTGAAAGCGAAGAACGCCCGGATCAGTTTGGTAAACCAGCGTGAGAAACACACTCAACTGAATTTATTAGATTACCAAACTTTTCTTTTCAAAACAAAAGTATCTCATAAGACACACCCCACACATAAACACAGACATGTTTTTACCTTACGATAACCAAAATCTTTCATATCAAATCCTCTTATATTATAATAGTGTCTATTGCACAAATAATACTAATCATAGTCGAAATTGTTACATTGATTAAATTACAACATATAGCCCAAAGTGGATAATACAATAAAACTGGCAAGCATGTAGCGGAGTTTGGATTTCCATAGAAATGACCAAGTGAAGGGACTACCTTTCGACAGGCACATCTCTAGATGGATATCCCAAAGCGTAGAACATCTTCCCTCTACCAACATAAGACCGTCCTACCTCTGTAACTAGGTATTACCGAATATGTCATCCTCCGGTCATTACCGACCTTTTCGAGGGCCCTCATAGCATGCAAACCACATTAATTTACATCCCAAACATCACAACGGGAAGAAATATATCTAGAAGGGGATAATCATATCTTAATTGGAAATGACCCACTTGGCCCTGCTGCATTTAACCATGTTTCTGTCATTTTCGGTTGATTAGGCCTGAGGTAACGATTACCTTTCACATATCACATCACTTTGAATGCCACATTGCCATTCCCGTTGACTACTAATTGTCTTCCACAAAAATACAACTCTTGAGCTCGTACGTCTCAAGGAGGGTGTTAAACTAAGATAAGTTGCCTTCTCTGCCACCACAGATGTACGTTTGTAAAAAGTAATGTACGTAATTCTAGAAATGCAATGTCAGACAAACGGCCATACAAGTTGTCTAGGAACAGTACAAACTGAAGGTACTTTCTTACCACATCCTGTCGGAAAATCCCTAGGATTAGTAGCGAATAGTCCTTGCATTGGATATTTCATAACGAAGAGACCACTGCTACTATATGTATATTGGGATTTTAACCCCAAACGATCAACAAGCAATCCTCCACTATGAAAATCCTAAATATCAATATCATCGACCAACCTACACAATCGTCGCATATACGTTGGTCCAAAGAGGTTTTCAGATAAATCTGATCTTGATCTCTTCACACCAATAACGCAAAAGCGTTTCTCAACCTCACACAGAAACTAAGTCTCATAAACTTATCACGTCTCCAACTTTCAACTTGCTATCCTTCGGCCAAGAAGGAAGCTTGATAGATTGGAGTAATACTCTGCACTACATGAATCAACATCCTCAACACAAAAGTGATATGAAATTTAATTTGGTTTTTATTTGATGTAATTTTTGTTAAAAGTGAAATTCTTATTGAAGAATTATAGAGCATGTATAGCTCGCTAATTTCTTTGTAGTTAAACAAAGATTTTAAATATAATAACCTAGAGTGTGTTAAGTACCGAAAGCGTATGTTACAACATTTATTGTTGTAATAGATATTTTCTAAAAAAATAAAGGAAGCATAGACTATGACACTATTATTATAGTATGTGACTTCCAAAGGAAATTTTTTACATAGCATATGGGATTTACTAATATTTATTTTAATTGAATCCATATACTAGTATTTTTAGGTTGTGGTAATGGTGTTTTACGCAACATATATTTTAACCCAAATAAAAATGTGTTTTGAAGATAATTCCTAAGTATAGAAATAAAATGGTTTGTAAGTACATTTATTATTTAAATAAGTATATGTAAATATTTTCTAGTATATTAAAACAGTTTTGAAATAAGTTCTTCTGAGAATAATGCAAACTAAATATTAGGAAATTAATAAATTACATAGAAAATGTTTATTATAAGTGAATATAGACTAAACATACTTTAATCTATTGGAATGAAATGAATAATGATATAATTTTCTATAAAATCAAATCACAAATAAAGATGTTTTGTGCAAGTTATAAGGAATACGTGAAAGAGATGTACAAGGTATGGAAAGCACCATATTTTGTATAGCCTATTTCGATAAATTATATAAATAAGTTCTTCGTAATTTCACATAAACATGAAATCCTTTTTTAAAGGATTCATAAAAGGTTTTTAGCATTAATGGTTTCACATAGGAGAAAGTAGTTCCAATACATTAAGGTATAAAACCATTAGGTGTAATAAGAAGTGTAATAATTAGAGACAGTGTTAGTTAGGTGGGATACTATAGAGAGCTTGCTTAGTAGGAAAGCTAAGCAATGGAAGTTTCATATTTTTCCATTGATTATGTGCATTGGTTGCTTGCTTTTGTAGGAAGTGCCCATTTATGATCAGTTAGAAACTCCTCCAAGGTTTGGTAACTAGAAGAGTAGGAAAGTTAAGGGATTTTTGATAAAATAATTATTCTTATCTACACCAGTTTTCGTAAATTTGAAAATCTATGAAAAGAAGATATTTTGAAATTATATGCGGACATTTTTGGAAGTCAAGAAAATAATATTTTAATGACAAGCAAGGCTTGTTTGAAGAAAAATGGATTGGTGAAAAAGTAAATAAGTTTTTGGAAGAGAAAAACTTAGTAAACAATTAAATTTAAAAATCCAAAATTATTTTTATGGAAAGCTATAAAGGTCTTTAAAAGGAAAAGATGAATAAGTTTTGAACTTAGAATTTTTAAGTTTTCCCCTCCAGGTATGGGAATAACTTAAATTCAAAGAGCTGTAAATATGCAAATCATGAAAGATAAAATGTTAAGTAACCAAGTATCTTTGAATTTAATAGAAACTTCCAAGTAACACTTTTAATAGCAAGGATTTTGGAATTGGATATTTCAAAGATTTAGAAGCTTTAATTTTTGAAATGGAATGATAAACACCAAACCAAATTTTAAATATGGAGTAGTTAACAATCATTTCCTAGGAGTGATGTGAAAAGTGAAGGTTAATGAAGAAGATAGAAATGATTACTTTTAGTAGTAATAATAATAGTTCCCATAAAGTATATAAGACACTAGTGAGAACTTAGAAATGTTGCTTCATGCGTGTGGACTATAGAAGAATAGTGAAGTGATATTAGTAAGATAGTAAGACACACGTAGTTGGGATAGGTAGACCTTAGTTGGGGGAAAAATGGAAGGTAAAGGTAAAGAGAAAATTTTCCCAAGCTTAGTTGCCTTTTTAGATAGAGACTGCATTGATTGAAATCTTGCAGTAAATGAGACTTGGTTTGTGATGAGTCGCACCACGTGCCGCCATCGCCACGATTTCCCCCTCTAAACGCGCTCCAAATGCAGTTGATTTCTGGCCTCTAAACGACGAATTAAATGATCACCACCGTTGAATGTGTAGCTCTCTACGAGCTCTACAATGTCGTAGTTGAAGGTTTTTGCTAATAGTAGATGAATTGGATGAGATCGAGGAGAGAAAGAGGATGATTTCTAGCCATAGAAATGAATATAAAATTTCTACATCACCCCTATCACTCTAAAATGGAATATACACCTAAAGAGTATTTAAGATTTTTTTTGATTTTTTTATTGAAATTTAATATTTATACTGATTAAATATTAATGTTGTATTAATATCTATCACTTTATCACCATTTATTAACACTGTTACTCTTTTGTTGATTATAAACGGGGGAGAGAGAAGTTAAGATTTTGGTAAGTAAGTTTAAATTTTTTAAGTTGCATATTCCCATCTAGGTTCATTGCGTTTAATATTTTTTATTTTGCATGCATATGTCAAGGGAGAGCTTTGTTGTAGGGGGTCATTCAAATAGGGGGAGCAAATAGAATTCATCAAGACCAAATCATTTAATAAAGTCAAAATCATAATATATGTTTGTTATCATCAAAAGGGGGAGATTATAGAATATGCTAGTGTATGATTTTTGTTTGATGATAATAAACATATATATATATATATTCGTTTAAATGTATTTGTTGTTGTACTATTTTATTTTTCACATAATTAAATAAATATATATTGAATAAAATAAATAACACAGAATTCATATTTAAACAAATATTTTATTCAAACAAATATTTTACTATAAATTCAAATAGTATAAATTTGATCGCTCACTACATTTACACATTTTGAATTACAATACAAGTTCAATTACAACACAATTTTCAATTTACTATTTTCACCTCACTACATATTCACTCTCACTCGTATTTGATCCTCAACTCTGTTTCAGCCTAAATCCAGCATCTGAGTTATCTGCAAAATAAACAATGATGTAGTAAAATTTAAAAAGAAAATATTTTGCAATGCACAATAAAGTGTGTGTTTTGAAATTATTTGCCTCAATTATTTGGGTTGTTCACCATCATTTTCTTTTAATTCATCTTATACGAACAGTTTGTAGCATGCATAGTGTATCAATGTATATGTCACAAAGCCATGCACACCTATATACACTTGCTTGATAAAATTGCAGGGACAGGTGAGCACGAGGTCAAAGCAAAGCAAAAACTGGTTTCAACTCAAATGCAATTACTTTCGACACAGCAAGTCTAGCATGCAACATGAAAACAAGCCAGTGGAGTCAAGGCCACAATAAACATACACACACCAGATCTCATAAGGCATCAAGTTTGTCAGACTAGTCATCATAATCCATGGTTAAAATGTAACCAGACAAGACCAGCTCATATGTAACCAGACCATTTTAACTTCAAACCAAATGTACAAAGGCTAAAGACTCGAGTGAACCAGAGACCAACATGGAGCATGGATATGTACACAGTTTAACTCGAAGCAACTGGAAATTCAACTCCAAGCAAAGACATGAAGACCACTAGAAAAGCATGAAAACAGTTCAACATACAAGGGCAATAAACACTAGCCCGTATAACAAACAGACTTCAAGTGTAGACCATAATAACCAGGTCAGAAACATATCAGTGCAAATGGGACAAACCAGGTAAATGAAATGACTCAAAGAAATCACACCAGGCCTGACTTCAAGTGTGACAAAACTCAGAGAATACAGTTCAATGCAACACAAGACAAGACAACAGTTTTAGAGACATGCATAATGGATATGCAATCACTCAAGTTCAACATGCTCACATAACAAAGTGGTGAGCCAAGCAAAGGCAACCAAACTGCACAGATGAAGCTCGAAGCAAATACAAATTTAGGCATTTAGATAATTTAAATGCAAAGAAAATCATTCAGGCATGAACTCAATAAAGCAGTGTAACAAGGCTATCCTCTACATGCTGGCATTCGAGTATGCAACAAGACTAAAGTGATCAAAACAGGATGCCATGCTCATGAACACAATGGACCAGACCAAAACCAAACCAGATGTAATGACCCAGAATTTCAGTCATTTGAAATTCGTATATTTAATTGATTTTAAATATTCAAAAGTTAATTTTATAAGCTAAATAAATTATATCTCGAATATAAGGATTTAATTGGATAATTAAATTGTTAATTTAATATTTGAAATTGAGGGAATAATTGAAAATTGGATTTAATGTGAATAAAAATGATTTGTAAAGTTTAATTAAATTCTATTTGAATTAGAATGATGTTAGACAGTTTTTAAAATTGAATTAAAAGTTAAATTGTAGAAATTGAATATTTTAATATTTAATTAACGAGTGAAAATAGTCATTTTTCATACAGTCTCGGATTTTAACGAAACCAGTTTTTTTGGATCCGTAATTTTATATTATTGTAAGATTTCAAATTTAATGTCAATCGGATTTACGGTTTATCCGTGGCAAGCTAAAACGCGTAGAAAATTGTTTAAGTGAATTTCAAATTTAAATAAGTTGATTCAAAAATCTATCTTTCAAATATGATCGATTGACTTCCGATATATATTCCATTGTGTTCGAAATAGGGGTAAAATAATAAAAAGGCCAGGCAGCACGCTTCGTTTCAAGTTCGGAAATTTTTTGGATGAATAGTGTCGCGAAATTTTCTATAAAATGACTTCATTTTTCTGTTTTTATTCACAAACCCTAATCACAAAACCCTAGCCGCCATTTTGTATTTACAGGCCGAAATCTTCCAAACTTATTCTCTTAATCTCTCTCAATCCACACGCTTTCATGAAAAACTTCCAACTACAAAGTGATGGAGCTTCACGAGATCTTCAGATCTACACGGTGATGATGAATTTTCGAGCAACAACGTGGCAGAAAATCAAGCTTGAAGGCAACGCGTTCGCGCATGTTTTTCAACATAGGGAGGCGACCGAGCTTGATGATATTTGCACTGAAGATGGAGTGGAGCACGCGCGTTCGATTGGTGCTAACTGATCGTCTTCAAGTTGCTCGAGGAGGTGGCAAAAATTCAAATATAAACGGCGGCCGTGGGTTCTTTTGAAACCTGGAAAAGAACCTGGAAACGGTGATGAAGAAGAAGGAAAACAACGGCCCTTATGTGATGATGCAGAAACGTGCGGTTGAGATGGACTTTAGGTTAAAGTAAATTAAAATAAAATAAAATTTGTAAATTTATATATATTAAAATTCGTACAAACTTTAAAATGTCATATCTTCTTTATACGAGGTCCTTTTTTGACGAAACGAGTTGCGTTAGATCCTTATTGACAAGCACTACATTTTAGAGTTAGTTTGGAGTTGACTGAAGCTAGTGTATATTGTGGGTAAAATTAAACGGTTGTTTAATTTTATTCGGAATAAAACACTACAACTGCTATTGAAACCAAAATAAGTACAACTCACTCTTTCTGACCCACTGATATTTTTATATAAGTGAGAATAAATTATTTATGATGATTAATGATTATTTGAATGATATATGATATATTATATACATTGATTGGTATTTAGATATATTCCTGCCTATTGGAGCAGATAAGACCCTATACGTTCTCGTGTATGAGCGGATGACTCTTTGTACATGCGTCTGCCTCGAAACGGACATTGTACATTTATTTCTAATATGTATATTTGTTGCAGGTGACAAGTTGGAGGGATCCAACTGGATTCCTCACCCGTATTGGTTTAATTTACAAATATTGTGATATATGATGTTATCATGTGATATATGATATTTTGGATGCCGTGATTGATGTATTTAGTGCTGTTGCAGCATTATGCCTATTTTTGGAATTTTAAAATTTAAAAGTGACGATTTCCAAATTTAAAAGGATTTTTAAGCGATTTTGAAAATAGATGTGTTATATATATATATATATATGTATATTTGAATTGTTAAGAAATGAATTTATTTTGAAAAAATAGAAATTATAATTTTTATGTTATAAAAATTATGATTTTTGTGAAAATATAATCAGAATGTGGTTTTTGCAATATGAAGTTGATTATTTTGTAAATAGTTTAAATTAAGGTTTTTGATTTATTTATTATAAATGGTTTATATATAAGATTTATAAAATTGATATTTTATAAATCAAAATATTGGGATTATAAAGGATTTTTGTAAATGATAAAATGAAGTTATAAATGAATCTTATAAGTGGATAAGAATTATAATTTAAGAAGTTATAAAAAGAATGATTTTGTAAACAGATGATTTATAAGTAAATTAACTTATAATTTGGATTTGGCATTTAAATGAGATATAAATATAATTTATTAATTAAGGGATTTTATAAGTTGAAGTTCTTATAAAGTAATAAATGGAATTTGATTTTATAAATGGAAGTTTTATAATATATAAATGGAATTTATAAACATTGTTTTATAAATCCGAAATCAATTGAATTTGACAATTTAAATAAAGAAGTTTATTAAAGGTATTATATCTACGATTTTGGACAGTGGATAATCCTTTAATAAATATGTAGAAGTGATGAATTTGGTAAAGGGATTTATTCATGATTTTGGACAGTGAATTATCCTTTAAATTAAACGTGTAGAAGTATTGAATTTGGGTAAATGAACTATATTCACGATTTTGGATAATGAATAACCTTTTGAAATTAAATGAATGATTTGAAAAATGATATTTTAAGCTAAATGGTTTGAATATGTTTTAAAATGTGTTAAGTATCAATGCTATAGATTTCAATATTCATTGTTGAAATAGACGTTTCGACAAGTAAGGAAATGATGGACTATAACACTATTGTTATAGTGAATGGTTTTCGAAAGAAAATATTTTGTGTAGTACATGGGATTTATATATCTATCTAATTTTCGAATCCCTATACTAGTAATTTTGGGTTGTCGTAACGATGTTTTACACAACATTCATTTTGACACAAATAAAAGTTTTTTAAGAGAATGTTTTCCTTAAAGCATGAAATATATACTTAATCCTGATTTAAGTATATATAATATTTTCTAAGTGATGTAAATAAAGAGATTTGTGAATATGCTTATATTGTTTAAAAAGTATATGGAAATGTTTTCCAATATTGAAATGGTTTTGAGATTATATTTTTTAAAGATAATTTGAAGTGAATATTTAGCAAGTGATTAATTGATAAAAGATTAATTAAAAGGGCCCAGTGATTGTTATGGTGCCGAATATTTGTTTGTTTACTTTAATAGTTAAATAACCGACTATCAAATTTGTCCATTTTAGTTCCTCGAGTTGATGTGGGAACTATTAGTCATACACTTAGTACGTAACCTTCCATGTAGGCATAATTATCGTTTGTGTTAAGGATGTTGATTCGTGTAGTGCGGAGTATTACTCCAATCTATCGAGCTTCCTTCTTGGGCCGAAGGATAGCAAGTTGAAAGTTGGAAACGCGATAAGTCTATGAGACTTAGTTTCTATGTGAGGTTGAGAACGTTTTTGCGTTGTTGGTGCGAAGAGACCGAGATCGAATATCCGAAAACCACTTCGGACCAATGTATATGCAACGATCGTGCAGGTTGCTTGTGATGATATTGACATTCAGGATTTTCATTGTAACGTTTCAAATTTTTCCCGCTCGAAAATCGACATCCATACTTTACATCGTACTCGAATGCCGTAGATTCGACCGTTCAAATCCGATTCGCCGGAGCTTATAACAACATTAAGTAAACAACACAGCGGAATAAAAGAATAGTACATTGATATACAACATTGATACAATATCTGGTAAAACAGATGATACAATAGATATCAATATACATCAGAGATACAAGAAAATAGCAGCGGAAAAGAAAATAGATAACACTAGCAGCGGAACAAATAACTCTAAGATAGTCTTCAACGAAGAACTCCATCTCCAAGAACCAATCCACCAATAGCTCGAACTCCCCATAACAATGCACCAAGCTAGGCAAGACTGATGCGAACCAAATACTGAACTAACTCCAAATAATTCACTGAACCTAACTATCTGAAAAACCCAACTCTAGACTGCTCGTGTAGAAAATAATGAGCACCCAGAGTTTAGGAAAGGAACAATAAACTCCGGATCAGTCATGGGACTGGTGTGAGCAACAATAACAGTTTTATCTTTAAAACAAACAAAGGAAGAATTTAAAATCAATTCGCAATGCTTTTAGAAAATGAAACTACCATAAGACCTCCCACCACACACACAATGCAAACGCAGACTTGGAGGAGATTTCTTCTTATGATAGTTAAACATGCTTAATACGTAGAAAATTTCTTTGATATTATTATTATAAGTGCACGGTGCAGAAAAGCATTTCGAAAGTAGAATATTAATCTTAGCCAGCATAGACATTTCAAACTATGCCTACTATAGCTACCATCCAAACAGTGGGGCGCCACCATAAGTGAATGACAGGTTCTACAACTAAAACCGTACAGGGTTTCGTATTGTTTCTTTGGATTTCCAACAAATGGTCAGGCCAAGGAACTTCCCATTGCCACATGAGAACGCCTCTGGAAGGACGTCCCCGAGAACCTAACCGGATCTCTGCCAACACAAGGCCGGGTTACCCCTAACTGGGTAACAACTGACACGAGTATGCCATCCCCCGGTCCTTTAGGACCTTTATCCGAGCGCTCGATAACCAACATCACACTATAGTAAATAGAGTGTTTTCCACATGAGTAAGTATCTGGGCTCCATACCATGATACCACCCCTTTCCAGAAGGAAATGAACATACCCTAAAGGGGCGCTACCCCCTAATAACCTTGCTGCATCTTTCCTGTTTTGACCATTCCGGGGTGTGAGGCTCGACGAAGTCATGTCCACAAAGCCACGCTTTGGTACAAAGCCATGCTTTGGGTCAACAAATGATCAAAGTAATGATCACAAAGATAAATGATCAAACAAATGATCATATCACAAATGATCAAACAATGATCATTTCACAGCAACACTTAGCATGTCACATTACCAAATTGGGAATATATCGCTGATAACCTTCAACTACATAACCTCTAAGCTCGTACGTCTCAGAGAAGGGTGTTAAGCTAAGAGAATAAATTCTCCGCCACCAACAGAAATGTATTTGAAAGAAATCTGCTTTATATCTCAATTTGTAATGTCAGACACACAATCCATACAAGTCTGTTTCGGGTTCGAACAGAACCGAAGGCACTTCCAAAGAAGCCCTTGCAATCCGGATATTCACTAATCACGTTCGGACTTCCCATCACATATGGAGTCTCTATACCGGGGCCATTCGATGCAGAGACATTCGACGGTAATCCTTCCGTTTTCAAAAATATCCGGTCTTCAACACCGGTCTTCAAATGCTATCCATAACGACGTATCACATATTCGGAATGGGATATATGACACAAAGGTCCTCTCCCGGCTAAACCGAATAGTGAGCGAAATAGTTCAAAAACATATGGATATTGGGATTTCAATTAAGTTACAACTTATTACCCAAAACTTTCTTCCAAATGGTTTAAATCAATTACCATTTCAAATCTTTAAACAAAAAGATTTATTTCACAAAGATCAATTCATAGATTTCCAAAACAATTTCATTTCAATTGTATTAACTCGTTAAATCTTTAAATTAAAGATTCAACTTATAATTTCAGATCGTTTCTATAACTTGGAAATCATTTTTATTTTAAATTAGAAATCTTTTTAACACAAATTGGAAGTTCATTACTTATGTGAAAGCTTTTATTATTTGAAAACAAACAGTTTTCGTTTCAAAAAAAAAATCCAATTATATTTACCTAAGTTAAAGCCTTTGAATTTAAATTCTAATTCTCAAATCAATACATTTAAAAATAGTTTAACCCATATATAACTGGTATAACATCTTTAATCCCTAGTTTCAAATCCTAAAATCAAATTTCAAATCTTGAATTTAAATTTAAATCAAATTATTTAAACTTCATACTTTATCAAGTTATTCAAAGTAAATTTCATCTTTAAAATTCCATTTCAAAAGCTTTTCACTTTAAACCCAATCTTATTTTCAAAATATTTGAATTTAAAATTCAAATTTAAAACTATTTTCAAAATTTTGTGACTTAATCGATTTCCTCGTGAAATCCATATTTGTGTGTGTATAAGTGTGGTCCAGGGGTTTAACACAATAAAAGTGCCACATCATCAATCATCACAGATTAAAACAAAGAAATATAGTTGATAAGCGATATAACTATAACGCTCATCTTTATTTACAGATAACAGATCACAAATATATAAATTACAGATAAATAAGTCACACGGCTCAAAACAAAGCATCACATATCAGGGGTATCAAACAAAACAATTATTCAGCCAAGTCCAAACATTCACAAATGAATTTATTAATCAAATAATTTATTTAAATTTCAAATCATCTTTTAATTGATTACATTCATTAATTATCTATTAATTACTTCACTAAGAAATTATATTTTCAAAATTATCAAGTGATTATTCTGAATTAATTAACTTAAGAAATTTAGATTTTTGAATAAATCAAATTAACTCAATTAATTATGCTAAATAAATAAATTCCATAATTTCTATCATTAAGTAATTATACTTAGTAGTTCCACAATTCATCATCATTAAATTTATTAATCTAATTTATTGTTAAAAATTTAATCACATTAATTAATTGTTCAGAAAATCTTAGTTAATGATTTCCTTAACTATTTAGTTTCTTTAATTCCCTTTTTAAAGAAAGTTTCTCACATTAACCATTATTAATTATAAATCGATTTACTATAGAAAATTCATTCGTTAATGAAATAGAAATTATCAACTTCATTACTTAAAGTAAAGTTCAATCATATTTATAATTTAAGTATTATTCACAATATGTTTGAAACACTGTTTCAAATTCCCTTTTAAAATTTCTTTTTCTTTTTTCAACTCTTAAATTATAAAGCTTAATTTAATTTTCAAAACCTTGAAATCAGATGTAGAGTTAATTTCAGATTTAAACTTGTAGTTCCAACTTGCTTAAATTTTTCATTTAAAATTTTCAAAACAGAAAAAAAAAACAGGTTCCAGGTTTAAAACCAAATTTATTTCAACTTGTATTTAAATTTCACTTTTAGTCCAGGTTTTAAAATCTCGATTTAAATTTTAGTTTAAATCTTACTTAATTTAACAAACCCAGACTTGAATTTTAACAGAAGAACAGGCTTCTGTTTAAAAATGCCTGGAACAAACAATTACCCGAGGCCAGACAAAAAATGCTTCGAGTCAACCCTCCCATTTACTTGAGTCGCGCACGATAGTTACTTCGAGTTACACGATATTTTCGAGACGAGCTGCTATCTTCTTCTTTCCATCCAACTGACACACCAAAATGCACATGAACATGCACAGAGGATCGGAGCTCCTCCGATCATCGCCTCCACCTCCCACGAGTCACCACTGACCCTCTCGACCCAAACCACCACCCAGATTGCTACAACTTGCTGGAATTCGAAATTTGATCAACTCAAAAACCTGGGAACCCAAACTGAATCAACAAAACTCCCCGCGCCGACGATCGAAACCACCTGCAACCCCACCACCTTGACCGGAGAAGCTTCATTCACCAATGCTTCGATTCCCCTCTGTGCGACAACACTCGATCCACCCACGACAGCGAACGCGTCACGTCTCCATCCTCAACCAAATTAAGCGGTTAAACCCTAAATCTTCGTCTTATCATTATCACGGTGAATAATAAATTCACGCATGATTTTTCCAGTAATCACTGGTCCTACAGCGAGCCTTAGTTAGCGTGCCGAAGCCATTCAGTGATGCGATCATCCGAAATCGAATAAATGTTCCAATTTGATCAACTCCCAGTATCCTGTGATTTACTTAGTTAAAAATCCTGATATTCTTTTCAAAAATCATGGTTTTTGATGTTGAACACGGTGATGTGGATGAATCAAAAGAATATGATACTTGAATTTCGACAAGATTCCTGAGTTTCACTGTAAATCTCATTCCAGACAAATTATCCTCATTTTTTTTTAAACTTAAAAATATTTTTAAAATTTAAATTATAAGGTTACAGAAAAATTTCATTTAGACATCATGATTTAAATCTTATTATTTGAAGAGATATGGAATTTTTCTTTCTTCCTTCCTTGGCGGTTTAGGTCTGTTGTTATACAAAATATATACATTTACATACAGGCATGCATTCAAACATCTACATATTCGAACATGCACTCAAATTCATAAACAACCATTCAACACAGATCACATGCAACAGTATCAAAAAATTTAAAGGTTGAGAGTTTGCTCACTATGATTTTCAGAAGATTGGACAGAGCATTCCATCTGTAACAGGTTTGCAACTGAAATCTTGCTTCTTTGTTTTGAATTTTGTTTAAAGCTTCAACTGTTTTATTTTCCAAGCTAAAAGCTTGAACTTGCATTTGATCCTAGTTGCTTCAGAAGGAAGAATAGAGAACTACATTGAACCAGGCATTCAAAACTGCAAGCTAACATCCTCTTTTTGGTCTCTGGTTTTTAATTGATTGAGTTGCTGTTTCAAATTGAATTTTGTTTTAAAGTTAAAGATGAAGCCTACTTTAGTTTCTTGACATTTGCTTAAACGAAACTGAAATGGAAAGGCTTGATATATAAGAGAGAGGTTTTCAAGTTGATATACTTTCTTTATATAGAGTGATGTTATTTTTGTTTGTACAATGGTCAGAGATTTTTTTTTTCTTTTTTCAATCTTTTGAACCTGGAACTAAAGCCAGAGACCAGGCTGCTATCTTGGTGGCTAAAGATCATGTTTTTGGGGGCTGATATTTGCATTGTGGCTGAGGTTGATTTTTTTTAAGCAATTCGAATTGACCTGTTGCAGGTAGCATTTAATGCAAGAGTACACATTGTTTTACTTTGTTTAATAGATTTTCTTGCATGCATACATATTCTACTTGATGGCTAAAGATAATGTTGTGGCTGCAGATCTTTCTTTGTATATTTGCATTAATTGCTTTGTACATGTTTATGCATGTTTATCTTTTAATTTGTTTGTTCTTTATTTTATTACTTTGCCTTTGTTTGTTTCTATTATCCTTTTGTTTTGCCTGCATATTTTTTTTAGTTCTGTTTTTATTATCTTCTTTGGCAAGCTTTTTGTACTTTTGCTTTCTAGTCTACTTATTAAATTTTACTCGGCTGCACACCTATTCATTTGAATACTTGATTATACTTACTTTTATTTTGTTTTGTTTCCTTCTTTTGTTATGTTTATTTACTTGCTCTTCATATTTGTTTTATGCTTTGTATTTGTTTTGTTGTTTCTTTCTTTTGTATGCTTATGTAAATGACATTTGTCTTGTTTTCCTTTATAAGTTTTCATACCTATATTTGAATATATTTTAAAATTTACTTTGTTTGTAGATATTTTGTTTACTTATTTTATTATTTCCTTTGCAACTTCTTTGTAATAGAAATGACATTCCTATTTTATATGTTGTTATAATTTAGCTATGTGTTCATTTTTACATTTTATAATTTATCATATATATATTCTTATTCCCACTTCTAATTTTAAATATTTAATTTAACCTTAATAGTTAATTTAACTTACAAAAAAAAATTCAACTTAAATTATCAAATATTTAATTACTTATTTTGTAGTATAGCTTGGTTGTATTTTATTTTTATTTAAAAGTTTAACTACCCATCATTTAATTTCTTATTTACTATTTACTATAAATCCCAATTCAAATACAATTTAAATATTCAAATTTTAAATTTATCCCAAAATTTATTCAGAATTTACATTAACTATCAATTTAAAATTAATTAAAATTCGAGATCGTTACATTCATAGTAGGGGACTGCTTGTTGATCGTTTTGGATTAAAATCCCAATATACATATAGTAGCAGTGGTCTCTTCATTATGAAATATGCAATGCAAGAACTATACGCTACTAATCCTAGAGATTCCTCGACAAGATGTGGTAGGAAAGTACCTTCGGTTTGTCCTGTTCTTGGACAACTTGTATGGATGTTTGTCTGACATTGCATTTCTATAGATTACGTACATTGGTTTTTACAAACGTACATGAGTGGTGGAGGAGAATGGAATTTCTCTTAGCTTAACACCCTCCTTGAGATGTATGAGCTCAAGTGTTATATTTTTGTGCAAGACAATTAGTAATCAACAGAAATGACCATGTGGCATTCAAAGTGATGTGATTGTGATTTGTGAAAGGTAATCGTTACCTCGGGCATCATCAACCGGAAATGACCAAAACAGGGTTAGATGCGGCCAGGCTAAGTGGGTCGCTCCCAAGTAGGGTATGATCCTCCTCTTCTAGATATATCTTTACATGCTACGACGTCGTGTATTTGATTATTGTGGTTTTGTATGCTCCGAGGGACCTTGATAAAGGTCGATAACGACCGAAGGATGATATATTCGATACCATCTAGTTATAGAGGTGGACCGGTCTTGTGTTGGTAGAGGATCCTTTATGATGTTCCTCGGTACATTCCTCTAGAGATGTACTACCGAAGGTAGTCCCTTTACCTGGTCATTTGTATGGAAATCCAAACTCCACTACGTACCTGCAATTTTGATTGTATTACCCATTTTGGGCTATATGCTGGAATTTAATCAATGTAACAATTTCGGCTATGATTAATATTATTTGTATACTAGACACTAGTATAATATCAGATGATTTGATATGAGATGTTTTAGTTATCGAAGGTAAAAACATGTCCTTGTTTATGTGTGGACTTGTCTTACGAGATACTTTTATTTTGATAAAGGAAAAGTTTGATAATTTAATAAACTCAGTTGAGTGTGTTTCTCACGCTGGTTTACTAGACTGATCCGAACATTCTTCCCTTTTAATGCTCGAGTCAGACCGAGTATATTTACAGGTTCAGGTTTGGTGATTTTGGAGCTTCAGCAAGAGAACTGGAGATCTTTATTTCGTTTATACGTATCTATTTTGATTATCCGCTATGCTTAGTTGTTGTGTATTATCGGCAATTGTGAGGACATGTTATTATAACTGTCCATGCTGATATTGATTGTTGTACTCTAATTGATGTATGTATATATAGTTTCTGTTTTGTAAAGATCATTGATATGATATTATATGTTTTCTGCTGCAATGTGAGATTCTGTATTGTTCTGTTTGGTTCTATCTTCTCTCTTTCCTCTCTTCTCTTCTTCCCTCTTCTTTTCTTTCTCATGACTTTCCATCAGTCTGTGCTTTTTGGGTCGGACATGTATGATTTATTGTCGATTCAAAGAGTACGGATTCGCCTGTTCTTCACGCAAGACAACCAATTAATACAAGAGCATCACCACACAACAACAAGATTTTAAATACAAGGAACCAGACATGTAAAAAGCAGCAGGTAACACACATATATACAAAAAGCTAGTGCAATCAAGTCAATCACACATATATACATACATATATGTATGTATATATGTATGGAGACCATCATAGAACTCGGATCAATATAGGGCTAACAAGACCAGATGACTCAAAGCAACTATCACTTAGGTGAATAGAGAGAGTAGCAGTCCGAACAAAGTCAAGAATTTTTCAAAAAATCAAGGCAACAAAAACAGAGAATAGTCATACGAATTGAACAAGTCAAAGTTCAGATTATCACAATATTCAAATGCTGAAGTTATAGGAACCGACCCAAAGAAATTCAAGCAATTCAAATATATCAGAGATAGAACAAGTCAGAACTATCACAAGCATTCAATCGAAAATCAAGGGCCTAACACACTAAATCAAAGCAAATGATAAAATCACGAAAAAGTCAAAACAAAATATACGAACGATAAAATAGGGTTTCATTCCCTCTTTAAACCTAAAATCATCATCGGCAATAACTATTCGAGTTCAAGCAAATTCAGAGAGCAAACATCGAAATAAATCACTGACAAATCCAGAACTCGAATCAAGTCGAGTATAATTATAAATCGAAAAAGGGAAAAAACATACCAATTCAAAGCACAAATCAAACTCGACAATTGGAGCAGCCGCAAGCTTATCATAGCTAAAGACTCGATCGACTAAGCAAATTGAAGTGAAATCATCATCACAATCTATCAGATTTGAATCGGCGACTTCAAATTAAAAAAAGCCCTAATCGTTGAAGAGGAACAAAGAAAGACGGCCGAAGTCATCACAAACAAAAGAATACTTTAATTAATTAAGTGGGCCAGTTGTTTATTTTTATTGGGTTTATTTTTTAAATATGGTTTCTTGTTTAGTCTTTTGTTTTACATTTGTAATTTTCCTTTTAAAATTGTATAACTTTCTAGTTGTGTAATTATGTACAAACTATGTGGCGTAGTTTGAGAATTCGCAACTCGGCGATTAAGTTGTGGCAGGGTTTTAAGCTTAGAGTTAGGTTAGTCAAGTTAGAGGATGTCGCAAGTTCACGTGTGTAAGCGTCTGACTACTTAATTTTTAGTAGAAACCATGAAAGCAGCACGTGGGCAGGGTTTTGCCGTAGCTGAGTAAATTTGTATGTGATCTCTTCTGCATCACTTTCTGTTGTTATTTTTATTTTCGTATTAATTTTAGTATCACCATATTCACCCTCCTCTAAAGTGAAAACGATCCTACAATACATATAAAGCTTGAGACACACATATGCATCTTCCACATGTATGCACACATGCACATATGTACACACAAGCACATGCGCTTCTGCACATATTAACATAGCTTGTAGGTGATTATCTCTTTGAGAAGGTATAGCCATAAATTGATGCCAAGGTTCCAACTTCCGTCCGGCATCCCGAAATTCCGTCTTCGGTTCGGTTTCAGGGTGGACCGGGTTGGAATTGGGAGAAAATCCACAGATGTTGGCAAATAAAAAAAATTAAGATACAAAGCTTTCGAAATTAGTAGAAAAGTATCAAACGAACAGAAAAAGCAACAAAACAAACAAGAATTTACTACCGTTGTAGGTGCATAATTGAAATCAATTTTTTTTTGTTGAGAAGTGGTGGCTCATAAAATGATTTCGAGGAAGGAGGTCCGGATCTTTAAGGTCGACATCGTATATAAGTCGATAATTTTGGGGTTAGGGTTTTGAAATAGATTTGAGAAGATGAATAAAATAGGGTTGCGTTGGAATATGAGCGGCTGAATGCAACGGGAAAGGAGTAGCCTTAGAAATTGGACATTTTAAGTGGGCTTGGGCCTGTATCTGAATTCCGATAAGGAGGTACAGTTTCTGATAATGCATTTAATTATATTAATTAGTTAATAATCTAGCTAATAACTTGTCAGTTGATGTGCAATCAATGCAATTGAGCTTAACTGTACTAATTATGTTATAATTTGATTAATAATTAGTTAAAAATGATAGAATTTACTGTATTTATATGGAAAAATAACGAAATTCATAAACCGAATTTAAAGCTGAATTTCCAAAATATCCAAAACGGAACCGAAATTTCTGTAATTAAACATCACTGGTACAGAAATGATGGATACCCAAAAAGTTCTAAAACTCTTAAATGTTTGGAATGCTTAACATTTTTTCTCCTGCCAGTGTGTGTTTCAGTTGGTACCACGGTTCAAGAGTCCGTCCGGCATGAACGAATTTCCGCCAATCCGGCCCGGTTCCGACGGTGACCGGGACGGAATTCGTCCAGAAATCCGTTTTGGACGCTGCAGAAAAGAAAGAAGAAGAAGACGATTTGAAATAATAAATACCCGTGAAAAGAAACAAAGCATCACAGAGCGATGTGGAATTGGAGAAGGCCGGCAGCTTTTTTGTTTGCTAATTAGGGTTTCCGAAAGCGATTGGCATAAGGCGGCATGTTTGTTTTTGTTGTTCGCTAATTAGGGCTGTTGAAAGAGGAAGAAGCAGTAGGAGTTAGACATAAGCTTTGGACTGAGGCATCTTATTGGATCGTATTCTTTTTGGGCTGGGTTTAAATTATGGACAGTAGCAGTTATTTATAAATTATTAACTGATAACAAAAATTGATGCACATCAGCTAAGGGAGATAAAGTTTCTATTTCTGTAAACTTCATTGTTATAGTATTATTGGATGGTATAAATTTTATATAAAGTTTACTTTTGTTTAATTTGTATAAAGTTCAAACTATTTACATACAATAATTAAGTTAATTGACAAATTATTATAAAATAACATCGGAATTCGTATACCGGAATTAAAACGGAAATTCCGAAATTTCCGGAACGGAACCGAAATTCGAAAATTTCTTGATCACCGGAATGGAAACGAAAAACGGAAACTTGAACCTTGGTTGGTACAATGGCATCAAATTGACAGCATAACTTACTAGGAAAATTGCATTAAATTATGAGCCTATTCCTATATACATCTGTAATTATCAATGTGCTAGACCTCCTTATTCAGTTGAGATTGGAACCACTATTTGTATATTGATGCAAGTATTCAACTGGTTGCTACTGCTTGAAATCAAATTTCATATGAAAATATTATTGCATACTACCTATCAAGGTTAACCTGTGAATTATCTGCACCAATTCACCTTATAGCTTCCTCTAAATATAATACCAGTTTGTGTTTCTAGTCATTTTTATGTCCTGTTTTTTCATTTCATAGCACGTGCATTTGCAAATGAAGAGCCGATCTCTAGCTTAATTCATATAATTAATCTCATAAAACATATAATCATCCTATTAATGGGTTATACAAGTAAACACGCTGAATAGTTGCCCAGGCTAAATTCATAATCTCTATGCTGTATAAGGCTTGCTCTGAACAACCAGCAAATACTTCACCATCTAGTTCTTCTGCCTTAATAATTAGGAGTGAAGTGCACAGTTGAATTATCAGAGATATTAAGGTACTTGAATTTTCAAGAAAAATTTTGTGTATGTCGTACTATTTGTTTTTGTATTGCTTATTTGTATATTGCTTACTTGCAGATAATCCTATACAAATTATTGATTTTGCCAACTGTAGGGCTTTGCTAGATTCAATGCTTTTAAAATGTGAATTGCTTCTAGTTAAGGCTTCCAATTCACATGCTTTGGGTTCTTCAATTTTATAAATCAAAATATCAGTTTGTACTATTTTTGAACTTATTGCTTGAGCATTAGAAATAATACGAATATGTGTAGAAATATCACATATCCCATGCTCCTGTTAACATAGTATGATGCTCTGGCAACAACTTTCAACAAGTACTTATGACCTCACTTTCTATAGCTAAACCATTGCAATATTCTTTATATTTTGTGCTATATGTTTCTATTGCATGCATCTTGTAGCAGCAACTTTAAGCAAATCTTTCAAACAAATTCTCAAAATTTTCCTACCTTTTATACATCTTTATGCAAAAAAGGAAAGAAAAAAAAAAGGTAAAATATGCTACAAAATATGAGAATGGTAGAACAAATTACTCACCTTGTGTCATGTGCGGCCGAGAAGGGTACTGTCTACCATTGACTTTCCCACTTTTTACATTTGTGCATATGTATATATAGATATAAAGAAATGAACTTTAACTATTTACTGAAGCATGTACTTGCGTCGAGTTTCAAAATTATATTACGTCGCACTTTCATCAAGCTTGTTTCCTAGATCCGTCCCTATCACCGCATGATCATACTTAAAGGGATGTGATTCACTAAAGCGTTTCGATGAAATATGTGAAAAGATGTTTAACATGGGAAAATGTTTGCTTGTATTAATAAAAATGATAAAAGGGTAGTAATAAAGTTATGGGGTAGTAAAGTTTGTTACTCTTCTCTTTCCTTTGTGTATGTTTTTGGATTGCATAGAAATAAAGGCATCTATAACATGTGATGTCCATATGCATAGTGACCACACACTCTCAACTGCCCTCCTCATTGCCCCCACCACATTTCTTTTTTTCTACTTCCCTTCAACTTATCAAACTCTCTTTCTTCCTCTCAATTCAACTACATTACTTGATGTCTTTCTTTCTTATTCTTCACAAACTGTTGATCCTAACTGTATTCCAACTCCATTATTGCATACAAGATGCTTGCTTAATTCTTATTGTAAAAGTTTATAAATAATAATTACAAATATAGGTGACGGTAATTAAGTGCTTTCATGTAACGTTCCAAATCAAGCTATGTATGATGTGACTGCCATGTTTGATTAGGTTAATATATAGAAAGATTGAGTATGTAGCTCCTAACTTTTATATAATAAAATATGCCCGACAAGATTACGTAGAATTATGGTACTGATTGGTGAAACCAGTAGAATAATGGTATAAGCAAAGAGGCCTAACCAAATCAAACTTATTAAATAAATCTGTCAACTTCTACAATGTTTTTTGTTTACTTGGTAGCACCAATCATCCAGTCATGTTATGAAGAGTTGAATAATGAAATTAAGAATACTACAATTAGTTAATGCATTCACTGATAGTGTCGTGAAAGAACACACCAAGCTTTAGTTGGACGGATGATCTCAAAATTATACTCACAAGAAACTTTTGGTCGGCAGTTCTTTTTTGGGACACAATGCCATAGCATGCACGTAATGTAACACTTGCCTCAGGCCCTCACATTGTTAACACCAATAAATACCCACCCACTTCACACTGTATGTTGGTGTGGGACCCATACTATTACTTGGGAGAAGAAAAAAAATTTATGCTCTTTTTTATGAATATGTACACTTTGAAGTATTTGAGTAACTTCCATTTTAATAAACCAAGGTCCAAGGCTCCGTTTTATAAGTTATTCGTTGCTCTTTTGTGCAAAAGCATTTTTTTTCCTCATCTTAAGTCCTTTTTGGGGTATGTTTGGTAACTTTTCTAGCTGGTACAACATTGCTTAAGGGGAATATAACCCCATAAACATTTTCATCGACGCTAGTTGTAGGATGTAAAAAATGTTGCGTAGGGCATGTTAAGAGCATGAAATTAGATCAAATGGATTTTTTTTTGAGTTTCTTCTACGTTGCTGATGCATTTTTGTACTGCTAAGCTTAGTTGTATTACCTATATATTAAGTTTTGGTTTCAGGCCAACAAGGGCATCGTGCACAAAAAAGAAGCTTGATTGAATTGGCTATTATATTCGATTTAATTGACACAAACAAACTGTTGTTATAGCATTCTTTTTTTTTAATATTAATTAGATAAGTCAAATTAAGAAAAGGAATAAATACTAATAAGTGGTTATATTGCTCGTGCTTTTTGTTGAAAGTATACTGAGTTAGATAAGCAGTAAATCTGCTCTTCTTAACTTTTATAGGGGTATTATTGCAACATAAATTGGGTGAGAATAAAATTACGCCCAAAAAAGAAATCTTTGCCTTTAGTTGATGCTATATTAAGTTTAATTAATAAAACATGTCGCTATTGCTATCTTATTTTTAATTTGTTGTACATCTTTTCTAATATGTGATAGACCAGTGTAAAAACAAAAACAAATGTTAATTTTATACCGTCCAATTCTTTTTAAATCAATTTTCATTGCTTAGGCTGGCACGATGGGCTATGCTACAACGTGTTCTTTATTATCCATGGACCTTCAGGTTGCCAAAGATTACTGCTAATCATAATTACGGTTTATGTATCTAATAATAAAATTATTAAGCCAAGTATGATGTATAAAGTACTGCTTGGTAAACAAGCAAGCCTCGGTTGATTAGTATCTTTAAAATTGTCAATCATTATATACTAAGTTGCCTCCATAACATACCTCATCGCATAACCTTGTTAGCATTAAAATGTGATTACTGCTTCCGCATTTTAAAGTACAGTTATTTTTTGTATTAGCTGCTTTTATCATATACATGATTAAATATTGACATTTAGAAGAAAAGCTTAACTTTTTTATGCTTTGCTCCTAGCTCACGCATTCTACAGCATTTAAATTTGTACTATTTTTCTTACTTAAGAACATATTCAACTTCAAGCTGATTGATTATTCTTTCTTTTGTGCATTCAGTTTTCCCATGTGATTCCATCTCCTTTAAACTTGGAGTTTTGCAATTAACTTCTAGTTGCCCCCACTTGCTTATTTTGGAATTCATACCAGTTACCTATATTACTATTTGTATAATGCACCCATACTTCTTACTCATTAAATTATCCTGACCTTTTGTATTGCGTGCAATGCTAAGCTTGGCAAATTAGACACTTACCCTGCAACTATTAGTTTTAATCAATTATTTCACTGGTATGTAGCCACCAGCATAAAACGTTGGTCGACTTATATACTTGCATTGTTCTTTGTATTTGTTCATGCTCCTTTATTATAATCATTTATTCTTTTAAAATTATATCATTGATTCAATCTTAGCTAGTAAGTATACTAAGGACATTTGGTAGCACATGGTACGTATGGATCAATGATATAGAGTGCCATCATTTATGAAAATTATGAACTTGTCAGTCTATTTAGTAGTTAACCTACTACTTAATATGCATGTAATCTTATTTGGTATATTTTGTAATGATTCAATACACTAGTTTTTGTAGTTGCTGAACTACTTTTCCTTTAATGTTATGAGTTGCTCACTATTTCTCAATTCTGCAAACATTTTATTATAGGAAATTCTTTATTTTCTAATTTTAGTGACAAGTGCATCACGTGTCATACAAATTAAAAATTAACATAAAAAAAAACTTACGGGAGAAGCGATGAGTTAAGATACTGAGTTCTTATTTCATAACCACCAACTTATAATGTGATTGATAATAATCAATTTATGTGAAAACAATAATAAGCTTTTATTTTTCCGCTGCAATCCATTCCATTTTTATGCATTTAAAATGTGAATGAAAGAGCTGTGAATTTTCATGAACATAAATCATGCTCTTGAAAATGTAGATCAGTTTAATCAATAATATTATGCATGTGGAGCTGCAAATTAAGTTTTATACAAGGTAACTGAATGATATAATTTCGAAGTTTTCTAGATGTAATTTCTTGATTTGCTTTTTTTCCTGCAGTTGCATTGACAATATTAAAATTAGGTTGACAATTAAATTATTATTCGCTGCAGAAACAGTAAACAGAATTTCTAGATCTTCCTGCACAAACTCTTTACTGTGTGTATATTTTGATTATAGCTCCAATAATGAATAAACATATAATTTGTTATTGCAGATCGCCCCGATTGTATAAATAGTTCACAGGACACTTGTTGAAAATTAACTGCAAGAGGTTGAGTGATGGAGATTACGAATCTGAGTTAACATCAATCAGTTATCTTGCTATTCAAAGCTTTTGGTTCAATTTGCAAAACTGACACAAGAAGGTAGCATTTTTATCAAATTATTGCAAGAAAGTTTATTTTGCAATCTATTCTTCTTAAACTAATTGCTGTTTTCTCAGCTTCTATGTTGTTAACACAACATAGTAAAAGTGAAATCAACTAATTGCTTTTCGTCATGAATTACTCAAAGCTAGGTAAATAACCAAAATTAGAGGTACCTGACTGCCACAAGTCAATCCATGGTTTTTTTTAACTTCTTGTGACTATCCTATATACGATAGTCCAAATTCTCCACGAACTTAGAAAAATAAAAAAGATTCGTGAACATAGTTTCAAAAAACAGAACAATTTCTTCAATATCGCCCTTGACCAAAATATCAATAATTTGGTTTCTACATCCTTGAATCATTTTTATCACTTTTTAACATAAGACTTGTTGACGTTGATGTTTTGACAAAGGTAATCTTTGCTTTTAACTAATACAAGGGTTAGCAAAAAGTTTAGTTAAGCCCTCCCATGTTGAATTTGATCGAAGAAGACTTGATCAAAGCTAACTACACGAGTCTCTATTATGATGTGATATATACCCTCCATTGTCAATTACACAATCTTGAGCAAATATTCTGATATGAAAGGTGAGTTATCTTCATGGGACACATTTCTGTATTGACTAATTAAGGCATCACTTTCCTCACATTGGATCCTTTTCTCTTGAACCTATAAAAACCATTTGCTTTTTTGATAGAACCTAATGCCACCTACACTTGTGTGTACTTTTATACCCACTCATTGATGATATAATTGATTACATTTTCCTACTACTCATTTAAAAAACAAAAGGCAAACTGAATTTTTCTTTCAAGTTTGATCCAATATGTTTGTCTGTAGAATCTCGATCTGAATATATTCATATCATAATAAAAGAAGATATGAAACATATTCAAAATTGATGAAAAGTCTACTTCTTATTGACAAATAATACACGAGCCTTTTTTTGCTTGTATATCATGATTACATAATGGAACCACCTTTGGAGCATCCAATGTCATCATACAGTGTTACATTACACGTTTTAAATTTTGCAAATTTTCCATAAACTCTCAATAATATATTATCACACGAAATGAACTGATTGCTAGAGCCCAGAGATCACATAATTGTAGGAACAAAGATTTAACAATTTGAAACATTGGGAGAGGACCTTTAATTGTATATATGTCTAAAGGCTCTCTTTTGCATCAAGAAATTACAATGGGAAAAGAGAAAGCACAAAGTTATACAGAGTTCCTAAGAGTTAAAAAGAAAAAAGAAAAAGGCTCAAAGGTTATTGCTTCTCACTAATTAAAGTGGTGCTAGTGCAATTAAAATATTTTACTATCTCATCTTCACGGATATGATGATGAAGTAATTTCCTCTCCATACTTTGATTCATCACTTGCGTGATCCGTGACACAACTTGAATCCGAATGAGCGGGCAAGGAAGAGCGTCTTCCATTCATTCCTCGGCCCATGAAATCGATGAAACGATGCTCTTCTTGTTCGACACTTGCCTTTGCGCTTCTTTTCTTCTTGAAAATGCGGCATAGTACCCAATCCTTTACCTCAATCGCATCACTCTGCTTTATGAAAATATTGTTAGTCGACATCCCAAAGTGCATGTACAAGATTATCATGCATCCAATTTTGGTTTTGTCTGCCTATAACCATTGGTAATAGTGGCAAGACACTTTGGTTGCGTAACAGAAGTATTGGGTTACTTCCTTAAGCATATGTTATACCCAAATTGAAATTCAAATTCAGAAAGAAAAAAAAAAGTGAAGAAAGAAAAAGGATTGAAAAAAGGTAAACTTACTAGAGCCAAGTTTTTAATGGCCGCTGATAATACCATTGGTAATAGTGGCAAGACACTTTGGTTGCGTAACAGAAGTATTGGGTTACTTCCTTAAGCATATGTTATACCCAAATTGAAATTCAAATTCAGAAAAAAGAAGAAAGTGAAGAAAGAAAAAGGATTGAAAAAAGGTAAACTTACTAGAGCCAAGTTTTTAATGGCCGCTGATAATACTGTTAAGACCCTTTAGTTGTGTACTAATGGTCCTGGTATACTTTAAGCATGTACTATACCCAAATTCAAGAAGAAGAAAAAAAAAGACTTACTAGAGTTGAGTTTTTCATATGGGATAAACCGCATGATCGAGGGTTCGAAATGTTTAGTCGATACTCATGCATTATCCAATCAGTTTTCTGCCCTATCGGAGCTTTTCCATGATAAAACACCAATGTTTTTTTCAACCCGACCGCTCTTCCACACTTAGTCGCTACGACTACCCTATCTTTTCCCGTAGCCTTCCAGTATCCACACTCAGTAGCACGATTAGTACGATTGCCATTTGCATACTTCGCTTCTCGTAGTGCAAAGAAGTACCTCTCTTGTTCGCATCCACCTGACATTTTATCCCCATGTTTAGCAACTTTGTTGCATAATTTGCCCAGCTTTTGATTCTTTTAAGTTACTTTTTTCTAAAATGTGTTTGAAACTAACAGTTGCTTAGAGTTTGCTTAAAGCTATCTAAGTTGCTTTTATAATTCATTTTGAATTTTTAAAAAAGAAAAGAAAATATATTAATCTTACCTGGAAGATCCCAAGGATTATGTCGGGCGAGGTCGATTTCAGGAATGATGGAAGCAGGCAATGGATAGGAAAACAGTTTTCTTCTCAGATACTGAAGCACAAGCTCTTCATCCGTTGGATGAAATCTGAAACCAGGGGGTAGTTTTACGACTCCATTGTGATTGTTATGCCTCACAATACTTGGAATTGAACTTGGGTTTTGTTTCTCCATTGGATATGATATGCTGATTTTAATATCTCTAAGTATAAAAAAAATAGTTACTTTCTTTGACTTTGTAGAGAGTTAAGAATGGAATAGCCCATGTTCCATTCTTATAGATGAGTATTATTTAAATGAGAAATGTAAGGGAAAGAGAGAAATGAGAGTTGTTTTTAATGAGATAGAGGAGTGAGGTGAGTTTTATATAGTGAGGTTGCGGGAAGAAGAGGAAGACCTCTTTGTGGCGTAATCTGTACTCAACTAATTTCCATCTCTATTCTTCTATTATATATCTATCTTCTCATATATGTGGAGATGGACAAGTACTTTTTAATTGGCAATGTTACTACCATTTGATTAGGATTGGTTTAAACTTTAAATGTTCTAAATGGGTTTTGTGATCAATATAACAAAAACGAATGCACAAATTCTTCTTGACCCATTAATAAAACTTGACCGATCTTGGTCGAACTTGTGGACTGGGATTACAAGCTGTGGTTGAAAGCAGATGTTCATCCAGAAAACCAAGTCATCTCAGCCATTGGTATATTTTAGCTGGTTAAAAGTAAAATGCAACATGCTTTTGTTTTCACCCAAAATTTCGGTTGTTTTCTTTATTAAACTCAATGTTTGACAACGGAGGTAATGATGGAGGACGACAACATTTTAGATGGAACAAAGCTCCAATGAAGGACGAACATTGTTGCTTATAAGAATTCGAATTTAATCATCAATAATTATATATGTTGACACCAATGGACGTTTAATGTTAGTAACAGTCACCTACGATAAACATTTTAAATGACTACCAAATCAATTAAATATTATAAAACTTTATTGTGTATTTTTTTTATCAAACAATATCATTTACTTTAACAAAATACCTTTTTTTGTATAATACGCACAAGTGACTGTAACTTACACATATAATTATTTAATAGTGGCTTGAAACGGAAATCACATCTTATTTCAACACAATATGGATGAACCAAGTTGGAGTTACTTATTCTCACTGGAGCAAGGTCTTAATCTTGAGATCAACGAAAGGATCTTTTAATTAATATTATTTTTACAAAAAGATATTTGCCTTTTTTTTAAAGAAGTTGTTTTTTATCATCAAATCAAGAGGAAACTGGAGAAATACGATCTTACAAATTGCATTTCAGTACGACTTATTGGTAAAATTTCACCTAACATTGTAGTCGCTATATTTCTTGTTATTTATATATAGTATCCTACTGAAATAAGATGTTTATGTAGGAGAAAACAAATGCGCTTCATCTTCAACTGGATTTCAAGTTAACAAATCTAAATGGCTTTCTCTACAACAAGGCAATAATTAATCCTGTTTTAGCCAAAGCAAAATATTCCTTTAATGTTTTAACAGTTCATGATTAGAAATTAAAGTTTTTCAGTATCGCTGATTGCTGTTGCAGTTGCCAATCAACCCAATGACAGTTCAAATTGAATGCTCTGTATTCATTTATATCCAAGTCACATGTATTGTAACTTTGTTGACTAATTTCCAATTTCAATTGCAATATTTCAGTAACCTAAATGATCAAGACAGTGACCAAGTATTTACTGTTTTGCTGTTGTTTACTTCTCCATGTTTTACTCAAATTTGTATTCCTGCAATCGTACGACGAAAGGATATCTTGTACTTAATTTGTCTAAAACTAAAATTAGGTTGAGAGGATTTCCATAATTTATGCTCAAATCTGAAGGGCATCTCTGTAATTTGGCACCAAAATTCTGTTCTTATATGGAAGCTACAACATGACGACACGCTTACACCTGCATCCGCTAACGCAGGTAAGTTATATAAAGGCCCTTGCATTCTAAATTTATCACACATTTGCCCTTGCATATCGTTATCAAAAGGTATTACTGCTTTTGCTTGCTACTATTGCTTGCCTCTAATGGTAGAAAAACAATATTGATGCTTAGATAGTATGTTATTGTTGGATATTTGATGGATTGAAGTAATAAACTCGTATGATTATACATTCAATTGACATCAACTATCAGTTCCAGATATTATACATTTATATTTACATCAAAGTTATGTTATACGCCATGTGTTGGTGAAGTATTGCTTTAATGTCATATATATTCTGTACAAGTATGTTGATGGAGTACATCATCTGTTTATTAGAGTTGTAAAATAAAATATTTGCAGGGTAGATTAGGAATATGACACTAACAAGAGAACATTCTAGGAGTGGAAATTTTGGGTTGAGTACCCACTACTTGCTTCCAAAGCGACAGACATAACAGGGAGAGATGCCAAATGTGCCTACTTACTCCTTGGGATTTTTCCATGGTCCCCTCCAAATTTTGGGTATTTTGTCAATTTGGACAATCAGGGTGCATTGACATATTACTCATGCACCCTTCAACTCAAAATTCTTGCACCCCCCCCCCCCCCCCTCCTCCCCCTCCTCCCCCTCTTCCTTCTTTTCTTAATAACTTATAAGTGTAATTTATTTTTCAATATTTAAGGTTATAAATTGGTAACCGAAAACCCTTATGTTCATTAATTCTCATGGTCATTTGAGGAGGAAAAAAAAAAAAAAAATAGAAGAAAGGAAGTTTTTGTTGTCTTTGATTTTAGAAGAATAATGGTATATGTATTTGTTCAATTTATGGGCAAATGGCAAAGTTATTCATTAACCTACAAAATATTGTTGTACGAATGATGTCATGAATAGTGGAGATTCTTAGGTTGAGAATCATGGAAAGGAGACAATTGGTCTGTATGAGTTTGCTCATGTTGAGATGCTAGAATGGCTTTGACATGAAATATGAATAAAGAAATTATGCAACTCCGTAAAGATAAGGGAAACTTTGATATCGCACTTTATTAGATTTTGAAGATTTGGGGCAAATTACAAGTACTTGTCACATTCCACTTGCAGCATTGAAAGTGAATGGATGTTGGTTCCCTAAGCTCTTCTTATTTTAAATAAATGCGGCTACCACATTTTTCACAATTTCTTAGCTGTCCATTGATAAAATATATAATTTTATATTATGGCATACTGAGTATACTGTTGCAACACAGATAATGATATTAGTTTTTCCCTCCATTGTTGAGCTAGGTCAGGCTTGCCGTCTACTCTTCCTTCCTGCCAATTCTTACTGCCCCATCTAAACTCTAATCTTAAGCTGTTTTGTCTTTTTGGATACTCTCAAGCCCATCCAAACCTCAAACTTTCAATTGGGATCTTTGAATTTCTTTCGTTTGTTTTCACGAAGATTGATGCTTAATTTAAGCATATCATCCATTCAATTGTTTCGAGAGATCGAACCGAATATCTGAAACCACAATGCATAGATCTTATTACTTGCGCAAATAGTCCTTGAGAATTTGTATCAATCAATACTAAATCAAATACTATTTTTTTTCTTCAAAATACATGATTTATCAATATATATATAAATCCAATTAATCTCCGATTAATTCTTGTCTAAACGGTTAAAATCTCTAACCAATATTTAACATCTAGCGTCAGTCTAGTGACTTTTACAAACCTTGGTTTTTCCTATAATGTGTGGTTCCTGTAATGTGTGGTATCTACAAACAATGATTTACTATTCATGTTGTAATACTGCTATCATATTAGTCAATAGATTTACTACAACATGTGCATGGTTTTGCAATGGTGGTGCTTATTCAGCTATGTACCAGTTCACATTGAAAATTCGTTGGAAGAAATTCTTTACAAAAAATAAATTATACCAGCATATTTCGACGCACAATACTAGATTTTTTTTTTAAAAAAAAGAAAACTTCTTGAATCATTTAGAAAATCCACCTTGAGAAATTCTTTATGAAAAAACATCAACGCAACAAAACAAATCTATATCTAAATATGTTTTAAAGCAGATCTAAATTTGCATTAGATTTTTAAAAGTGGGCTAAGTTGACAAAAAGAAATTTAAATAAAAGGTCGGACGTTATTTTTATCCATTAGCTCACTTTTCAAAGCATTAACAAAATTAGATCCTTTTCAAAATATATGACACATATAGGTCTATTTTGACTATGTTGCCACTGACCTCGCATTTTTTCTTGACTCAATTTGAAACTACGACGGGAGAAATTTTCTTGAAAATAAGTTATGTTGACTATTCTCAACGTGTACCACGAATAGCTTGGTGTGGTTTCATCTTACACCAGAAGAAATTCTTAAAAAATATTTTAGTTTGGCACAGTTTCATATAGCGACAGGAGAAACTACGAAATCAATGCTAACATGGTAAGAAATAGACTTGTGTGTGTAATAGGATTTGAAGTATATCTAAAATTCGTCGTATATTTTAAAAGTAAGTCAACTTGATATTTTTTACCTTTTCTTGATTAAACTCGAAAAAGGTTGTTTTGGTTGGCCTTACCTTTAAATAAATCTTGATAAGTCGAATAGAGGCTTTGGGTGCGCTTATAACAGAGCGGAAGTGGCATTTCAAAAATGAAAGAAATATGTCATTTTAGGAAAAATGAAAGTGTTTTATGTTTTGAAGGGTCATTGAAAAATGTATTTGAAAGAGATATTGATTATTTTGTTTTAATACTTACTGTTATTACTATTTATAATTTGTTTACTTGATTTTAGTTAGTCGTTATACACGGGATTGACGACGGCCAATAGAGTTCACCAGAAGAATTGGACATTACTTCAACACTTTTATCAAAGTAAATTTAGATAAGTAACTTCGAATCTTTAAATACCGATATATTTTTTTTTGAAAAGGGTACTTTATTCACATAGTAGGGCATATATTTCCATGATATGCCTCATTAAAACCTTGCAATCCCCCTAACCTAGTCGGGTACCTTACAAGGAAAAAGAGTACATATCACTTCCATATATTAACGGTACAACACAGAGAAAACGGATCCAAGTTGTTGAACAGATGGAGGAGTGGGAACAACGTTTAAAATGCACTCAAAATCACCCGTAATAACAACTTGGTCCGTAAAAACTAAAAAAAAATAAAACAAAAAAAACAAAGAAAAAGACATCCTTCACAAGGATGAATTCCAGAACCTTCTTAAAAGGAGTGTGATACCACTTCTGTCTCGAACAGGGAGCAAAAGTCATGGCTAGAGAGTTAGAGGAACATATGTCAAGCAAATGGATCTATCGGTTCTGGAGACACAAGAGGACATAAATTTCTTCGATGGGGAGGTGCCAGAAGTATCCCTAAAGTGTTGAGAACAGGTCAGGGGGGATGCGGCAGAACCGAGGTTCTGCTGACGATGTTCCAGTTATCGCAGATAAGATTCGCTTCTCTACTAACTTCTTTATCTTGGATTAAATATTGCGTAAGCGTTTTAACATCATGATTTATCAGGGTATTTCTGATTGATGTTGGCATTTCAATATCTCTGAAGATCCTGTTGTTTCTTTCGCACCAAATGTTCCAAATCAGGGAAGTAAACGCTATGTTGATGATATGATTAACTAAAGTTTGATTCTTGTTACTGTTACTTATGCATTCCATAATCTGAATAATGTTGAAGTTGAGATTTATGTCTAATTTTGAAGTAAACGCTATGTCTAATTTAAATACCGATATTGCCTTTGACGCTTTACAAAATCCAGTAACCCAACAACAACTGATTGGAATGAACTAGCACTTGGTTATAGACTTCAAATTTACGCCGTAGTACCGAATGTGGAGTTTAACGTACAAGTGATAATTAGGGCAACAACTTGAAATTTGAGAATCAGAGGGGGCGCAATTGATCATATAGGAGAGATAGGAAATTGAAAGCGTAAGTTGGTGATCTAGGTGGAGGAGAAGTGTGGCTTTTATACTTGTGAAGAAGTGCGATCAGAAGGTTCCCATTTTTCAGAAAAGACGTTGGTGGAGAAAGGTTGCGATGGTTTCAAAAATCGCGTTGTTTTAAACATTCGTTTTCGGCCCGGGCAATTGGAAATTTCAGCAATCGGTCGGTCTGTTACTTGCAATTTCAATTGCCCGAGGCAACAATAAGACTGAAACTTGATATATAAAATCATAAAAGGTTCCCAACGAGCGATTTACAGGCTTCGTGAACTGATTTGGACGAGGTTTGTTATGGGTTTTAACATTCTACGACACAGGATAGACTTACAATGTGTAACTCTTCGCCATTTAGCTTTTTTCCTTTGACTTTGTATTTTGTACTTTGACTTGACCGAACTCTAATTTGTTGCAATCTCTTTCTTTTGATATATTCTCTTGAATTTCCGTCTCTGAGAATATATCGCATCAAGTCTAGTTTCTCGTTTAGCTCCGATACATCGCATTTTATTATTTAACGTCGTGTTGTATAACTCCAAGTCTTTGCACATTTATATAGTTAGTCTCCCCACTTTGCTACACAACGTGTAATATCTTATTGAAACTCATTAGCAACATTGTTGTATAATTGTAATCATCAAAACACTTAAGTCGTATTCCTAATATTCTCTCCATTTTTTATTATGATACCTACACAACTTACATAATAAATTTTAAAAAATCCCCTAAATATACACACAAACTTCTATAAATATACTTATGTTTTCTAGTTTTCTCCCTATTTGTCATCTACAAAAGGAGATAAAACTTAGGATATATATATATATATACACATACATATATATATATAGATAAATCATTGCTCCCCTGTTAATTTTCTAATATATGATACTCTTTCCTTAATTTTTAAATTAAGACAATATTTTTGTAAATTATTGAAAAATAATTAGGAAATGTGCTATATTGTTTTAGTAAAATATTCTTTATATGTATTCCCTTTAAAAGCATGTGTATTCCAAAAGATAAAAATTTCTTTGGAAATACATAGCATTTAGTCAATAATTTTTATAATAAAACAATGTAAACCTTTTATTGACTTTGTATACATTAGCAAGATTAGGTTTATAAATATGGATTGTCATTCATAAATTTCCTATAAATTTTTTTTTCTAGGTATAACACTACAACAAAAATACCCTATTATAACGCCCTTTTTACAATGGGTATTTTCTGCCCGTTGTAATAGAAGGCTATTACAACGGTTGATTCAGGACCGTTGTAATAGATGCCCTATAAAACATCCTTTTTTACAATGGGCATTTGCTGCCCGTTGTAATAGAATGCTATTACAACGGTCCATTCAGGACCGTTGTAATAGATGCCATATACAACACCATTTTTACAACGGGCGATGACTGCCCGTTGTAATAGAATGCTATTACAACGGTCCTTTCATGTCCGTTGTAATAGATGTCAATTTTACATCACAAATTGCCCGTTGTAATAGATGCTAATTTTACAACGGTCATAAAATACCATTGTAAAAGGTGCCAATTTTACGAGGCTGGCGTCCATTGTAATAGAAGGTGTCAATTTTACAACGGCTAAAAATGCCCGTTATAATAAATTTCTTTTGCAATTTTCGACAATCAATAATTAATAATTACAATGCTTTCTTAAAATTAATATTTATTATTTATTAATATTTAATAATTAATCATTAATAATATTATATTAATCATATGTTACTAATTACTAATTATAATATTATATTACTAATTACTAATCATTAACAATATTATATTATTTATTAATATTTAATAATTAATCATTACTAGTGTTATATTAATCATTTATAACTTATAATAACTAATTATTATTAATAAATAATCACTAATTACTAATTAATTAATCAACAATATTAATAATCATTTTTATACATATTAATTAATCAACAATAAATGAATAATAATAAATATTTAATTATTAAATATTAATTTATAAATGACTAGTAATCAATATTATTACTCAATAATTAATAATTAAGAGTAATATTTAATATTTAACAATCAATAATTAGTAAGTAATATTTAATAATAAAAAAGTAATAATTTTAACAATCATTATTTTTTATATTTAATAATTTATTATAATTAAATGTTAATAATTAGTAAATTATTATTAATATTTATTAATTACACTTAATATTTAATTATTATAATTAATATTAAATTATTTAGTAATTATATTTAATATCCAGTATTTAATATGCAATATTAGATAATTAAATTAGTAAAATTCTAAACTAAATTCATAAACAAATTTGAAATTTTCATAAAATTCAAGAAAAAGGTAAAATTTTGAGATAACTTAAAATTTTAGAAAGTTTCCAAAATCTTAGAATATTTAATATTTCAAATAATTTAAAATTTGGAAATTTTGTAAAATAAACTTAAAAACATTTGTAAAATTTATAAACAAAAATTTGAAATTTTCATAAAATTATAAAATAAAGAGATTAAAATTTTATAAAATATTTAAAATTTCAAAATATTAAAATAATGAATTCGAGAAATATAAATTTTACGTTGTAAAATTTTTAGTTTCAAATGCATTAGGTGTTGGATATATACAAGTTTTTTCTTGGTTCTGAACAACGAAATTTTGTCTCCATTTTCAAAATTATTCCCTCCAATCTAAATTTTTGGCTCCATCATCAAATGTTTACCCTTTCCCTCATTTTATATTAACTTCACGTGTTAGTTCACATCAAAAACCCCCAATTTCTCAAATCTACATCCAAATCCAAATTAAAACCCTTCCGCCGCCAACCCATCATCCACCACCTCCTGCAATTCGTCCTCCAAGCCGCTGCCTACCGCTAACATGACCTAGTCGCCACCTGCCTAATCTATTCCAAGTCCTTGCCTGTCGTTTGCAGCTCCGTCGTTTGCAGCTCGAAGACGACTTCGACGTTTGCAACTCCGTCGTTTCCTGACCCAAAATCACCTCCGTCGTTTGCAGCTCGAAGACGACTTCGACGTCTTCACCACGAAGAAGGCGGACGCCTTAGATTTGGAATGAGAGTTGAATGCAGTGGTGATTTGGTTGCTGATTTGCCTAGATCTGGAAATGGTCGATTGGTTGTAGTTGGTGCTTGGATCTTGTCACCGTTATGAGAGTGTGCTATGTCGCTTAAGGTATGTAGTCCATATCTGGTTTGTGGTGAAAATGCTGATGCTTGAAGGTCATGAGTTGGGGACTTTGTGATGATTAATGTAATATCTATTGAGATTTTTTTCCCTCTATGTTTTTGGCATGCATTGGTTTCTCAACCTACGTGGAATCATATGGATACTTTATTAGCAACATGCATGATTAGAGTAGCAACATGCATGATTAGAGTAGCAACATGCATAGAACATTGTCTGATTTTTCATATATTTGTATGCTACACTATTACAGTCAACATGACATATGGAATGTAATCCAAACATTTTTTTTGATAACAGGAGGTAGTCTATTCCAGTTCGGCTATGGTCTTAGACTGCAGCCATCGTTTATTCCTGGGCAATGGGGTTGATTAGCAATCATGGCATATCTTTATCCATTTTCGTGTTATTCTCTAACCAACTAGGCACTGCACTTTATTTCTCGCATATCTTCTCTAATCAATTTCTTCATGTTTTGCCTAATTGTTGAAATGGAATCATCTTTGTACCAGGTTGAACAAATACCAATAGCAAGTTAGTTGATGCAATGTTAGTTAGTTGATGCAATGCAAGGTAGTGGATGTTAGCAATGGTGGTAGAAGTGCAGTTTTGAGTGGGTTATGTAGGTGACTGTGATTGACAGCAGGAAGTGGGTTAAGTGGATTTGATGTATGGGGATGTGCAATGTTATTTGGTAAGACAGTGAAGGGGGAAGGATGCAAAAATCAGACAGTTGTTTGTGATGACTTTGTGGTGGAGATGGGGTAGCAGAGATGCACAAAATTGTGCACAGAACAGTGGAAGAAGAAGTGTTAGAGTGTGAACTGGAAGAGGTTGCGATGACAGTTTTGAAGGAAGATGGTGGTTTTGTATCAGTGGAGATGGCAGGGATAATGGTCGGACTGGTTTTTGAAAGTGTGCAGGCAGTTTTTATGGTGAAGTGGTGGAGGACAATTCAGTGGGTAATATGGATGATGGGGCTGTGACAGTGATACAGGGTTGGGGGTAGTGGTTTGGGTGGCTTATTGGCTGTTGGTTGTACTGTGCACGTGCACAGTGTAGGGGCGATAGGCAATGTTTATGTGATTGTAACTGTTCTTTTTTATGTTTTACAAAGAAATGTACAGTGCACAGTGAAAATGTAAATGAAATGCAAACACACTTGAAATGAAATGATTTTGGTTGTTTTATGATAATATTTATTACTCGTTAAATTATTCATTATTGGTATGGATGTATGCTGCTATATTTTTTAAAAAAAATTTGCATTTATTTTGCAACAGCCAGAAACCGTTGCAATATCATGTATTACAACAGGCATTGCCCGTTGTAAAGAGGTGTATTACAACGGGCATTGCCCGTTGTAAAAAGGTGTCGACCTATTACAACGAGGCCTAATACAACGGGCTCATGTCCGTTGCGAAATTCATATTACAACGGGCATAGCCCGTTGTAAAATGGCTGTTTTGTTGTAGTGTAAACACATCGCCAACTAAATATGAACGCTAAAAACCCAATAAGAACATTCATCTATTTTTCATCAAAATATTTATTGTGTATATATTTTATGGCATAAACATAATCTTTCAGGCAATTATACCCATAAGTATAATTTTCTTAATGTATCTTTTTATTTTTAACAAGTATTTATAAGTACAAACCAATCTTAAGTATCCCAAATTTTGTCACAATAAACATAATTATTTATATCTTTTCCAAATATTTGTCCAAAAATAAGTAATGACTTGTTAAAAATAATATTTCTATCATAAAAGCATATTATACACATAAAGATAAGATTACTAAGTTTCATTGATTTTTCTCCTTTTTTAGTGCCATTTCCACATGCATAAGTAAATTCAAAATCCAACCCCTCTTAATATGTGGCATATCTGCAAAAAAACTAGGAATTCATTTCTGAACCCACTTCTATGTTAGGGTCTAGAGGGTTAGGTCGAATGTAACCATACCCAAAAGGGTTTGCTAGAACCTTTGAAAATAAATTTTTCATCTGTATTTTCACTATTTTCCAATTAACAGGAACCCAAATATTTACATAATTTTTATTCAATGTTTCATGTTAATGGTTTTATACTTTCAGGGATATTAGAAACATTACAGCTCAAAGAAGTACTAAAAGTAGTTTTGGATTTTACTCGAACTCTAGTACTAGCATAAATTTTGATACTATACATGAAAGCATATCTAATACCACCTCTACAATTAATTTCATTGTATCGTAAACCACTTTTATCATTTAAGGGACTAGAATTTGAAATTTTGAATTAAAACCATTTTGACCTTTGTTAACAAAATTTATTTTTTTCATTAACCTCGTCGAATTTAATTTTATAGTCATGATTTTCCTTTTTAAAAGATTTGTTGCTATTTCCCAAAGTATCAATTTCTTTAGTTGATTAAGATTTCTCATCTTCTAAAGCACGACAACTCCCTTTTTAAGGCAAATAATTTGAGCATCTAAATTATTTAAAGAAAACTATAATTTAGCATTTTGATTTTTCAAAACATCAACTTCAAATCTTTTTCATTTAAATAATCATTAAGTATCAAAGCACTCTTTTCCAATCTAGAATTCCATTTTCTAGTTTTACAATCTTGTTTTCATAAGCTTTTAATTTCTCTAATATAATAAACTTGAGTTTTGATACTTTATCAAATTTATCATATAATCTATTATATTGATAGGTAATTGACCATGTGCATCACGAAGTACCTTATTACAATTTGTAGTCGCTTCGGTAATAATAATGCTCTTTTTCTTACTGGCAATGTCTCCGAAGCATCTTGTTCGGGCCATTTATAACATCCCACATTCCAAAACCAAAAGATGAAAAATCCAATGTGTTGTAGTTACATTGTAATTATCTTTTGACGACGAAATGAGTCCAGTTATATAAATATCAATAGTTTAAGCAAACAAAGCAGCTAATATATGTCATACATAGTCATTTTACATTTTCAGATTGTTGCTGTAAACATGCACATGCATGGGTCAAAAACACAATACAATGTAGATAATAGTGTCATGCTCAACATATGAGATGCCGACATGAACACTTCATCTAGCGGAATAAAAACAATATTTATATCAACTAAGCCTTCTGCTTCATCTTCAGAACTCTTCATTTGTCCTTTGAAAGTAACCATCCTAAACTCATAAACTTAGCCCACTCAAACGAGTACCTGGGGAAACAATAATAAAAACATGGATCATACATATAGTCTTTTATCAGCAATATATTATCTTAAATATAAAACATAGTGAGACCATGTCGTTAAAGCACAAAACTAGGTTCCCCTTACAATAACATTATATTTGTTTAAACTCAAAACATAAACATGAATCATTATTTCATTCGTAAGGGTCTTATACACGCTATGATGTCATAACTAGAATTAATAACCATTTCACTAAGTATGTCATTCAGTCCCTAACAATCTTTCTTTTCAAAACCTAAGCTACCAATCCTTCGGTTGTCATTAATGCCTTACACATTCACTGCTTTCTCGGTTTCAATTATACTATTCAATTTCAATCGCCACATAGGCCTTACACTTGCATTTTTATGTTTCGATTGCCACACAGGCCTTACACCTACGCTTTCGTATTTCACTTGCCACATAAGTCTTACACCTACGTTTAATTTATTGACTGCCACATCAAGCCTTACTCCATCTATTAAACTCTGCTTTGGTTTTCACTTAGGCCTTACACCATCGCCTTCGTGTTTAGAATGTCACCTTAGACCTTACTTCAACACTTTGAGTTGCAATTGTCCCTTAAGCCTTACACCATTAGCTTCGGCTGTGGCTACCACTTAGGCCTTGCACCCATGCTATCGTGTTTCATTTGCCACTTAGGCCATACTCTGTTCATGAGGATCCTATCAGAGGGCCTTCTACTTCTAATAATTAAGCCATGAACTAGATCGAAAGCATTCTCAACAAATGCATAAGTAGTGATCTTATTTTTCATCGATCCAGGTCCCTAGGATTTCTTATTTCGGTTGCCACTCGAGCCTTACACATATGATTTCGGTTCTTGACTGTCACTTTAGGCCTTACACCATATATCGTACATTGTTCCTAACCATTTATTTATTAGGTTTTATCATTAGCTATTCAATAAGATGCTTAGATTTCAGAAACAATCTTTCATCTTATAAACCCTAAACCATCTCTGTTAGCCATCATTATCATAAAGTTCTAAGTACATGTTTTGGCTATCTTAAGCCTCGGTATCACTTCGACCTTTGGAAGTCACTAGATTTTGGTATTAATCTTCCACCGAACCTTTGGAAGTCACTAGATTTTGGTATTAATATTCCACCGAAAGTCAATAGGTCTTGTCAATCATTACTCACGGTCTCGTTTAGGGAAGTATGCCTAAGTTTGGTTTTGTTACGTCTTTTTCTCTCGGCTGTTAGCTTTGGTACAATAACCTAGGCTCATGCCTAACATTCCTTGTTCATTACACTTGGATATACTTAATGTTTTCTTATTCATTTCTTTTAGTTTGGTTATTCTACCATTGGAACTACATCTCAATGCGCTTCAAAAACCTACCTTCTGCACATCTGGCACAACCTTTATATGTGTCAACTCCTAATTCGTTATGAGTTCGTCCATGTATAGTTATTACAATGCTTTTTTGAATTATTTAGCGCATATTATGGATCTGGTCCCTTGACCATTACTTGAATATTTTACTCATTTAAGTTACCATTTGGCTCCTAATGTTTCATTTCGAAACCCATAAATCCTCCTTCGTTAATGAATGTTTAATTTGAAATTATAAAAATTCTAGAAAATCTTTATATATATATATATATATATATATATATATATATAGTCATAAAATCTTTCAAATTTCCTATTTCTAACCATTTACTACAATAAATGATTCTTAGATAATTCATATCTAATTATTTATTTATTGGAGAAGTTTATAAATAAAAGCATGTCCCTTAAAATGTGTTTACAACATCATATTAAATTTTCAGATCATTTTAATCACAAGAAGCGATAATAATAATCCTACTTAATTATAGCATGCCTGATTACAAAGGAGAACGAGAATCTAGAGATACATTATTCACCAAGGTCTCTTGATTGATAACATCACTGGTTCTCTTAGCTTTAATCTTCTTCATTTCCTTTATTTCTTTCCGAGGCCACCACCATTAAAATGCTTCAAGCATTTTTTTAAGAGAATAAAATGAAATGAAAAGTGAGAAAGTAGTTGACTTTAATTACATGAATAGTTGGGTCGCATGCCCATTACTCCTCTTTCTTATTTAATTCATTCTAATTAGTCTCAACAAGCAACAACATAATAAGTAAATGAACATCCAAATACTTATCACGTTATATTATTATTTAATTCCATAACTAAATCATTTAGGTCTTTATTTTCGTATTTATTTATTTATTTATTTATTAGGTGTTACAGGCTTCCCCTTATAGGAATTTTGTCCCCAAAAATCAAATAAGATAAGGTAGTGATTATTAATCTTGCTCATGCCCAGTTTAGCTTAGACACGCAAATTCCCTGCCCATGTGTTTCAACCAAAATGTACTACTGCATCTATCAGTACATAACAAAATCAACAGTAATATCATATATATGCTTGGTTTATAACAAACCATAGCAAGCAAACATGTTAATCTAAACAAACAACTCGATATAAGTCCTTCTGACTATATCTAATGTTTCCTAAGTATAGTCATCTCGGTTCTCACTCCACTAGACATAACAAGCTTCACTACCATACTTCGAAGCTCCTTCACGTTTTGGTCCACTATCCAAATAGGCTTCCTTACATTTGTCATATGTAATTCAACAACCGAATCTTCTGTAGCTCTCGGACTCGCAATATCCTTAGACTCTCGGATACACTTCCTTAGATGTGATCCATGAAACACGTTATGGACCATAGCAAAAGCACTCAGTAACTCAACCTTATAAGCTATCTTCCCGACGAAAGAACTGGGCCAGGTCGCAGCGGGTTAAATTGCTAAATTTCAAAAAACTTCCAATTTTGAATCTTAAATATGCTTAGCAAGTCTAATGAGTTTTAAATCTAATCAAAAATATTTCAAATAAATATCTTTATTTTATTTATTAATATAAAAGGTTTTATTAATTTATATAAGATATATTTTATAAGTGTATCAAATAAATTATATATGCATAGTGCACGTGCAACATATGTAAGTTTACATGGACAATGTGTCTGTATATAGCCGTCGGAATTTATACCACACCGGACACATTTGTCCCTTAGTATATATAGTTATTATCAATATTTTTGTCTGAATAATGTTTTTATACATATAGTAATATTTATAATTTTTTATTTATATAAAAAGTTTGATTGATCAAATAATTTGAATAAATATCTAAAATATCTGGTGTTAATTCAAATTTTTAAAACATAATTTTTTTTACTATGGAAAAGTTTTTTTCTTTCTTTCAACCGAAAATGATTTTAGCAAAATTAAAATTTTTATTATGTCAAATCGTATGGATTTAGCAAAAAATATTTTTTTTGCCTACATACTTTATCAAATAAAAAGATTTAATTATATTTATATGTTTAAAATATAATATAGAAATAAAATAATTTAAAAAAATACAAAAGCATTTATATAAATATAAATTAGTTTTAAATTATTTAATATATAAAACAACTATTTTATATGTATACAAAATTACATACATCTAATTAATATTGTTAAAACCATTAAAAATTATTCTAAATATTAAAATGAATATTTCTATTTTTTTCAAAAATATTTCAAATTTTGATGATGGATGGGTTTTTAAGATAATTTAAAGCATATATATAGGATTGGACAATAAACACATACACATGTATGTATGTATATATATATTATAAAATTGAGATCCAAACAACATAGATATAATGAGAAACATATGTAAGTATAAACTAATAATTAAATTAAAATCATCGTAAAAAACTTAGCTTGTGAAATGCACCTTGAATGGTGAATGAAATTGCTTTAAATCTGATCAAAACACTTCTAGAAGTTATAGCACACTAGAGATGAACACCACACTTTTATCTTTGAATTTGATTTGAATTGTTTTATTTTGTAAATTTAATGGCTTAATTGTATTTTAATTTTCGGTCGAGGAATGGCGAGCAAGAGTAGGCTAAAATTAATAAGGACGAGGCTTTTAAACAGTCCAATGCCTTGAGCAGTTTTCTAGAATTTACTAAGCAAGCCCCTTTGTGAATGGATCTGATATATGGTCCATGGTATCTACCCTATAAATAACTACTTCTTTATTAAAGATGAGTTCTCTAATAAACTGGAACTTACGAAGAATATACATTGACTTTTTTGAGCTCTTGGTTCGATCTGCATTGTAACATTGTTGTCATAAAACAATTTCATTAAATTTTCATTGTTTGTAATCACTCCAAGCTAATCACTAATTTATGCATCCAGACCGCTGCTTTAGTTGCATCGTTAAGGGCGATGATTCGACTTCCATCGGTGAATAGTCTACTGTTTCCTATTTGGAACTTTTCCAACCAAATTCTAGCATTTAATATAAAAACACAACCAAATACAGACTTATTATCAATATCAATCTAAAAGCTGGAATTTGTATAACCTTTCATAAGGAGGTATTCATTCCATATATAAGGAATAAGCTCTTAATATTTCTCAAATACTTAAGTATACATTTTAGAGCACTCTATTGCTTCTCTTAAGGATTAGAGTGGTATCGGCTTAGTATCCTATTGCATAAGCTACATCTGGTTTGGTTCATAGCGTGACATACATTATGGAACTGATTGTAGATGCATTCATTATCCTTTTCACAAGATCCTCCTCCTCAACGGTATGAGGAGCATCCTTCTTAGAAAGGATGAGTTCAGATCATGTTGGAACATTTCCACGCTTGGGATTCTCCATATAATTTTTTTCAATATGATATCTATGTACAGGGATTGGGACAATTCCTACAACCTTTTAGATCTATCTCTATGATCTTAATACCCCATATATAGACTGCTTCTCCCAAATCCTTCATAGAGAAGTTCTTAGATATCCATGCTTTCATTGATTACAACAATGCAATGTCATTGTCAATCAATAGTAAATCATCAACATATAGAACTAAGAACGCTATAGGACATCTTTGTTCTTTCTATATATGCTGCTTCCTTCGTGTTTTGATAAAAACTAAACTTTTTGATTACTTTATCAAAATACTTATTCCAACTTCTTGAATCTTGTTTAAGACTGAAAATTGATCTTAACAATATGCAAGCCTTATGTTTGCCTTCGTTGACCTCAAAACCCTCAGGTTATGACATGCAATGGACTATTCTAAATCAACGTTTAGATATGCCAAATTCATGTTCATTTTTCATATTTCGTAGTCATAGAATGCGAAAATGGTTAGTATTCTCTGAATGACTTAAACATTTCTTTGGGTGAAAATGTTTTGTCATAATCAACAACTTGAATTAGAAGAAATCTTTTCACAATTAGTCTTGCTTTATAAGTCCTTGCATTAAGCTTTTTCTTAAAAATTCATTTACAACCGATGGGTCTTATCTCTTCGGGTATGTAAACCAAAGTCCATACTTTATTATCATATATGGACTCCATTTTGAATTTCTTAGCATTAAGCCACAGTGTATAATCTTTACTCTGTAATGTTTGTAGGAATAAGAGAGGAGTATCGTCTTCTATGATGTGTTCCTTTATCTTGCCATCCATGACAAAACCATAATATCTCTCTAGTTCATGAGATTCCCTATTAGACTTTCTAACATGTTGCATGTTTTTATATGCTGGTGAATTTGATTCTTTTACTGGCTCAGCATTTGTGTTATTTTCTCGAATCTACCCTAGTCTATAACTTTACTGTTAATTTGATTCCAGGAAGACAACATGTTGAGAAGCAATAATCTTTTGTTCGTCGATGTTATAGAAAGTACACCACATAGAATTCTTGGGATATCCTGTAACAACCAACACTCTAATGGACATGAATTTTTGCTAAATCGAAAACTCAAGTCCATTAAAGCATGGATCGTTGGTTTGGTATCCTAAAAATAAAACAAGAGAATGCATATAAGAGCTCTAACGAAATAACTTGTAGCGGAATAATTAAAATATAATGTATCACATAAGCACTGACCAAGATTATACACTTTCAAAATCAAGTGCCATAGTTAGCACCAAACACTTTAAGCACCAGCACCTGCTTTTCTATCTATCATGTGGTTGAAATGAGGAGGAGGTTAGGACAACGTTCTGGTAATTGGTAAAATTATACATTTTGTATATAACACTAGTTTATGTCGATTGTTCGCTATCTCAAGTTATTCTTTTTACATTTTATTAGCCATCTCGACTTCATATCCACATACAAACGTTCATATCTATCTTCCACAGATTTATGTCTATGTATATAACTATATATATATATCCCATGGTCCCATAACGGACATTGATACTATCCCTAGTAGTATCTCTCATTCAGCACCTCGTCAGTGTAACGACCGCCCTACACCTATGGTGTAGAACGGTGGTCAAAGGAAAGAAAAGGAAATAACATGAAGAAATATAAGAGAAAAGAATGGAAAAAAAAAAAAAAAGGAAGCATCAACTAACCTAATTACCTGTTCGCGTATCTCACATTGCATTAGAGTAAATATAATAATCTATACAGGTATAAAACAATAGACATAGTAATAACAATGTGAAAAAATCATTTGAATAAAGATCCACAAAGTTATACGGCACCATAATAGAGTTTATACAATGGGAAAGTAAACTCAACTAGTACAATGTCTCATAATAGCAAATCAACACCATCAAGACTCCACAATGTCACACAACAAATATAATAACAAATGCACATATAATTATAGATAACCGTCACCTACTATCGTTCCACCTGCAGAACTTCATAATCATCCACCTGATCTCAATCTACTCAGTTAAGAGCACCCGAGCTAATAAGAAGTAGAGCATAAAATCTCGAGTTAGACAACAGTCTGGTGTGAGCGATATCAAATCTCAAAATGTTATAAAACTCGATAATTTACGAAATAGAGGGTATATAAATCATACATAACCTGTCCCTGCAACCACAGAGTCAGCACATAAGCACAAGTAATATCCTACTCTATAACATCGTAAAAAAGGTATACCATACTCAGTATTTGTTACGGTTAAATTTCAGCTATCGAGGTATCTCCATCCATACCTAATCCGCACTAAGTCAAAGGTTATTTAGGTAAGCCTACCACAATACCAACCTAGTGTGGTATCCCTAGGGCGGCAGGTAAGTAGTGAGCAACCATAACAAACATAGCATCCATCAAATAATACTATCTGTCACCCAATGTGCTAAATATATGATGACTCTTATGACTCTCTATAACTGTCAAGGCTAGTGGAAATCCAGTTTCTCGATTGTATTCCCCCGTACTTTCAGGTCCGAAACCCCGCATGGTTGTCTTCTACAGTGCCTCCGTACCGTCCAATATTAGACCCTCTCGGAGTAGTCCATGATACACGACTGGTGCTACCAGCCCTCGGGTGCCCTCACATATAGTACCCCTACTTGAACACAATCAGAACACTCCGAGTCATCAACGATCCCTAGGCACAAACACATCCATCGAGCCCTGCTCACTCGATCCGTATTCGAACCCTACTAGTTCACTACAGTTTCTGGGCACGAGCCCTAACACGGAACCCAATCCACTATTTGCAGCCTCACTCCAATACGAGTTGCCATCCTGAATCCTGCTCTTTACCTGAGCTCTCGATCGAAGAACACTACTATCATTCCATCCGAAGCTCGAGGTCCAGCATGATCCATACAGTCCTGATACTATCATCCCGGAGCCTACTACATACATCATCGAGTCACTATCCGTAGTATCAAACTACTAGGTCGAAGCACCACATCCCAGCCTTACCATTAAAATCACCAGGTTGAAGCACCACATCACTGTCTCACCATCAGTATCACTCGTCGTAGATTAAAAACATCCAATCTCTAAACCGGTCGCATGAACTAACCATCACATTGCGCACCATGGTATATCATCAATGTCCATGCCACATATCGGGCAAATCGCCAATCGACAACGGTGATAGACATTGACCACTCTATTATGGTCAATATCATCCACCTTGGTCTTGTACTTAATTGAACGGTTAAGTACGGATCAATGGAAAATGTCCGACATCCACTCTGAAATCCAGATTCATCGACACATATCCCAAACCCTCTTCTACGGCTCATCTCATTCATTAGATTTCCACATGTGTGAAACTCCAACATACAAGATGCTACCTAAAACCAAATCATCGCTAATCGGCGTTTTCAACCAAAATAGCCAAATAACAAACAAGCCAAACAATCAAACATCCATACATTCAAACAACTATACATTCATCCAAAACAACATGCATACAACATAAATAATCCATCCTTCTCAATTTATGTAAGAAATAACATCAATAATAGATTAATCTAATAATTCACTAACTATGGCATGGCAATGGAAAATACACGATATTCTTTATAAATCATTTTAAAATAACTATATATTCTTTTATAAAAATATAGGAGGTATGATAATAATAATATCACTTTTAAATGCCGAAAGTCATTCCCGAACGTCAATATAACACTATGTTATCAACCATAGTAAAGTGAGAGACAATATCACTCACAGTAGCCAAATCTTTTCAAACCAAAACCAAAATGTAAATCTCGCCATCATGAGTGCAATGCAAGAAAATACATTCAAAACGGACCTCGTATGAAAAAGATATGGCCAAAATAAGAATCGATATCATTTAATTAATTAATTAACTAAATTAAACCACTAATTACTATCATTATCTCACTAATCCTTCTTCCTCTTTTATTTCTGTTTCCTGTACATGTGCATGAGGATATGCACACCATGGCCGCGTTTTGGATCGTTGATTTATTGGCCAATAGTTGATGAAATCGAGATCCGTCTTTGTCGAATTGCTTCTCTTCCAAATCTATACGCCATGGATCCATCACCATCTCGATCGCATGGCTTATGAATTTTATGACCTGATGTTAGCGTTCGTCCATGTTATCCAACATGTTTTTCTCTACTTGATCGGTCGCCAAAAAATCAAAGCCAAATGCTCCCCTTCACGCAAGAATAACACTGCAAATCTCAAATCCGCCTATCATCACTCCAAGATCGAGCAAAGTCAACCCGTAGTTGGCCGTGGATGGGTCGATCTTGACCAATGATGATCACACCCTAAATCGAGCATATGAGACTGAAGATCTCATCGCTACAAACACAACGAATCAAACGCGATGATTTTTATTTGAGCGAATTTGAAGAATTAATTTTTTGAAGATGATTTAAGAAGTGGCCGTGGATTTTCTTTACCAGGCAATGAACAGTAAATGGATTTGAGAAAAATGGAAGGAGGTCTAAATTTGGTGATATAAATAATATTATTATATTCCATTTATTTATTTTTTTTAAATAAATGATTGTACGTTTCAAGTTTTTACGATCACACGACACGTCTGATTGCCATAAAACTCGTCTGCGTATATCCCTTAATTTCTCGAATCCAATGGCACTAACCGCGTCTCCATTTGAGACTGCACCTCGGAAGGCTAATTGCGCTTATTTCGAGACCGTTTTGGCTGTCGGATCATCCGATCTCAAAATATAGCGATCCTTATACTCCATTTAATTTGCAACATCAATCCGAACTCTACGGAAGTGGTCTCAAATACTGATTCGGTCGTATGCAAAAAATAACATTTTCGGACCTTCATTTAAATAACGATTAAATATTTAAATAAACTATTTAAATGTCCGATCGTTAAAAATACGGGTCATTACAGTCAAGATCCAATGCCTCAGTGTGTCATAATCTTGCTATTGTATATCTCGAGGAAATCCTATTGCACTACGTAGACAGATTATTTCATTGCCATCTAACATTGGCTTTTCACATATAATTCTCTTTGGGGATTTTCTACATTGTCTGGTTACTATAACGTGGGCTTGGCTCTACTAACAACCCAGTCCATGTTTTGAGGGAATCTCGTGATAGGTTATCCGGTCTTGTCCTATCAAATAAAGTAGCAAACAAATGTGGTGGAGCATTACTCATCCGAATCGACCTAGGTAGACGGTGAACGTCATTTAGGTGTAACCATGTCCTTCTCATTTATCTCAAGGGATTGATGACTTCCTCGTGAACTATGCAATCCTGCCCCTAAATTTTGGTACCACACGCGTTGCGTAGTGTCCGATCCCAACCATCGCTCATTTAGATTGCCTAGTGCAATCAACGTAATACCCTCTTCTAAATAAACTTAAAGTAAACTACTACATAGTATTTGTCCAGCCTCGACATCCACCTAACAGACCACTCAATTTTCTACGTTTATAGAGCTTCTGTTTCAAGCATTAACCTAACCTGAGTTATCCCTTACTCTATATGCAAGCGTATACTTTGGACAGGTCCTATGCTTGGATATGTTTTCACATTCTAACTGAATCTAATGACCTTATATCATTTACTTTTTATAATTTATATATGTTAAATTATAATTATCCACACCCGTCATAAACGCATATTCGATGCTACATATATGCATATTTAATATTGATGTATATTAATTTTGTTTGCTCTTTCTTTATTGCCTCTATATCTTTTATATTTGATCCTAGGTCTATATTTTATTATGCGTTTAACTTTTCTTCATCAAATTCATTTATCGCTTCTTATTTTGAGTTATCAATATCGTTGCTACCACGTTCATTTGTTTCAACTTTGATTTCTATTCTATTTCATTTTCTATTCCTTTTTATTCTTGCCAATAACTTCACATTATCTGTTTCTTTACTTCCCATCTTATTGTTATTTTTATTTCATTCATATCTTAATGCTCAACTCATGGAATTTACTATATTTTAACATATTGGAACTAAACTTCTATTCAACTTATGTTAACATAGTAAATTTTTATATCTTATCAAAGAGATATTTATGCGATATTTGTAATTACAAGAAATTGCCTTTCTATTTTATCTTGAAATAGACATTACAAAACACGGAAATTTACTCTTGTTCTGTATATCTCTTTATTTTTTATTTTCATAGGGATATTCCTTATTGTTCCAAACGTTACACTTAAAACTTGTTTATATGCAGAAATCTACTTGTAACATTTCAAATTCTAATACATTAAAATATCATAAAAATCCTAAAGATCTAAACAATTTCTTATTTCAATTTTTATTCATACATATCATCAAACAAAAACAAGTTCCTATTCATTATGCATTCATTAGAATTTCATTCAGTTCATATCCATCAAATAAAAATAAATTTCCTAATCATTACGCGCCATGAAATTAATATCCGATGTAAAATAATTATTCTAATCATTATGCACTTACAATTATAATTTTAACCATTACCCACTTGCAATTTTAATTCCAATCAATTGAAATAGGGATAATTCAAAATAGATTATAACGAAATATATCTAGTTTTATTACAAAGAATGTAATATTTCCCACTCACATTTTATTATAGCTTCCAAATCTCTAGATCTAATCCAGATCTAAACAATGTTATCAATATTCTCTATTTTGACTTCCTATTCAGATCCATAAATAATATTTATACAGATCTATTAGAAGTCGGATTAGAGAAAAGAGATTTAGATTTAATTTATTAATTAAAACCAGATTTATAGTTCACCTTCGATGTAGTATTTTGGTTTGAACTTATTTCCTCTCTATCATCTTCTATTCTTCTCCAAAGTGTATACATGAAAATTAAATATATTTCTACGAAATCTAGAATTTTGCAGGAGAAGAGAAAGTGATCGAGCTTCCGCGCACATTAGAAAACTATGAGTTGGAAGTTATGCCTTAGGTCTAAATTTATAGAGATTCAAATCAGTGCTAACTATCGGATCGAGCTATATCAAAATCTGGGCCATATGGCCAAAAAATATCACTGCTCAAGCAAGATCACGGGTTGTGTTGACCCAAAAAATGGACCAACACTCTGCTTTGAGTTTGAAAGCACCAACCCTATCTTGATAGAGCAATATCACATATATAAAGAAAGAACAATAAAAGGCAGTAGAAAGAGAATTTTTATAGTGGTTCGGCTGTTAATGAAGCCTATGTCTACTTTATAGTTTTATTATAGACCGTTTTCTTTTACAAGAGATGTTTGATTACATGGCTTTGATTATTTTGAGCTAGATTGAATCTCCAGAGTTGGAATTCATCGGAGTATCACGGTGTATTCCTTTGGAGATTGTTGTGAGGGAGGTAGAGAATGAAGAATAATTTCGCCAGAACTTCAACAACCAGTCTGGAGAAGGTCCAGTTTATGTTGTAGGCGGTATGGTATTTATATGGATTGGAGAGCTTCTGGGCATAGCTACGTATTCATCAGCTAGGAGGTAGGTAGGAAACGACCCACGGAGAGTTTGGCTCGCTAAACGAGGAGGAACCCAAGATCGCTAGCGACCCATGGCTTATTTGTCACTAGAGACCCATAGACTTGGCTCATTTGCGAGCCAATGCCTTGGCCTCTTTCATAGTATTCTTTGGCTTGTTTGTTTGAAGGTTCGTGGAGAGGTATGGGTCACTGATGATCCAAGAAATTAGGATTTTTTTAGAGTTTGGAATTGGTGATGTACTGATAGTCTTCTATACCAATTGCTTAATTTTGATGATAGTTCACTAGCTATTTGCGCTTAGCTGCCGATTGGACTGAAAGATTGATGATCTCTCGGCTTCGTCAATCCCAGTCTTAGCCATATAGCTTGGCCCTCGTTGATCCCTTGTCTTATCTTTTCTGGTTAAGTCATGAACCATCCTATTTACACAAGGTTGTTCTGTTTTCTGTTGGTTTCTACTGGGTTAAAAACCCGGATAACATTTGCCCCCCAGAGTACGTCTTCGTCTCTTAGAATCCATCTATTGATCTCCAAGTGATTGCATTAGAGCTTTACAAATATGTTAACCCAATGTTATTGGTCGCCTTCCTTTGGTTCTGACTACTATTACTTGTCATGACCGATCAAATTTCTACCCATAGTTTCCCGGCATATCTTGGAATGATGAATAGGTGTATGAAATCGAATTTGAGAAGAATAGGTGAAGGCCCTTTTTTGTCTTCTTCCATTTTTTTGGGGCTAGTGATCCATGTGAGATGGGTCGCTAGCGACCTAACTACATATAATTTTTTTTAACATTATATAGTTAGGTCGAGCCGCTGGCGACCCATGATTGGTCAGGTCGTTGGCGACCCGATTACTTAGCAAATTTTTTTGCTTTTCTGCTTGCCGACTTATACTCGAACTTATCATCATTTCTTCACTCGACCTGAACCAACAAGCATCTTCGTGCGATCCATCTTCGAGTGATCCAATCTTCGAGCGATCTAATCTTCGAGCTATCCAATCTTCAAGCGATTCAACCATCTTCCAGTACCTTGATTCGTCGACCCTAATTGATACCTTCCATCGTGATTACACTTCCAAACTCCAAGTCCTAACTCAAAATTCCAGCTTCCAAGCCCTAGCTCGCTATTGAACCCGACCTACCATTAGTTTGCTACCCTCTTGAGTCACCATCGATCCTTTCAGATTTTGCTGAATTGGATTCTTGATTCTTCCTATGCCTTAGAAATCAGTTTGAGGTGGGTCTGCTTAACTGATTTACTGATTACTGCATTCGTGTAATGACTTAATGACTAGTGTCCATTTGCAACATTGATTACAAGCAGTTCAAGTTGATTGTGGTTTGACGGGTCGAGATAGCCAATCGGGTCTTGAGTTTTTTTCCTAAAACAACATTTGGGCCTTGGTCCAACGCTCGATGCATTTTGCTATCTTCGGCCGTTAGACCAGAATTGGCTTGTGCCCAGTTTCATAAATACCACCACACAACATATCACCGGTCGATCCTGATTCTGCTAGAGAATTTGGGCTTATTCTGCTTGTTTATCGCACACTCAATGTCCCTATAGTGAGAAGAGCTTTTCGCATTGCTTCGGACAATGGATCCGTAATTGATTCGGTAAGTGTACTGGAAGTAGAAACAAAAACGAAAAATGTACTGACACGAGAAGTCCTTTTCTTCTACCACTTGAGTGAACTATCTACACGGGATAGAACGTTTGCAGTGAATCGAGCACCGAGTTTATCCCATATTGATAGCACACTGCACTTGCCCTAGTTCGCGCTTGAAATCCAACGTGTCGATTACCAGTTAGTGTTTCTTTGGAATTTAAGTGTGGTGGGGGAAACGTATGAAATTAGGATAGATTTAGCTGACGTTTTCGTATGCGAGTTCTATTATATAGAAAGAAGCTGCTATACATGCGTCGTAAGTCAAGTGGGGGAAGCCCAGCGCTCTTAGAAGCTGAGTCATTATCCACTTCACAAGCTCAATATGGCCAGTTAGTCCTGGTTGTGCCGATCATGGATCGTACTCCCCCAACTTCAGAGTTCTGCTTAATCCTTCCGAGAGAGCTTCATCTGTGGTTTCCGCTAAGGTTCTTCATAATATTTGTATGCATCATGGAATTCCCAATGCGTCTACCGGCGAAAGAGAATTCGCTCATATGCCCCCCAGGGGTGTACTGCTTTTCATCGATACATGTGTTTGAGCAGATCCATGCCTTCCTTCAACAATTTCCTGCATGAGACTCTCTCAAACTTAGGTATTGCCTCGTTCCAGCTTCATCCGAATGGCTATGCCATCCTTACTTGCTTGCATGTCCTCTTCATGCGGGCGTTCAATCGTGCTCTAAGTTTTGATGAGTTGCGGTATTTTATGGCGTTCTAGAGGAGAGATTACCGTCCCTCTTTGATTATAATCGAGGTTCAGAGAAACTGGAAAATTGTCCTATGCTTGCAAAGCAACTTATCACAATTCATGTCGCAGTACTTTTTTTTTAGGTGCCCAAAGGGGTTCAACCGTCGGTGGACGACAAGGGGTAAGCTTCTCTTTTCCATTTGTTGAGCTCTGAAGCATTGTAATGGAGTTTTTAACTAATTACATGTCTCTTATAGTTATCCTAAGGCCGAATAGGGATGATACTCTTGATGAAATTTGCCAAACTTTAAAGGCTATCGACGCCGAGCAGAGGTGCGATAAAGTTTTACTGACCGACGAGAACTTGCACAGATACAGACTGTTGACTACGGGTGGATTCGCCATTCAGATCAAAACTCCCTCTCCTGGCCGATTCAGGGTTTGTACAAGATCCACTTCTTCATTCCATGGTTTTGTGGAAAGTCAAGAGAGAGGTAGCCCGTCTAGACGACCACCTGGTGAGGCCCGTAAGAAGGAAGACGTTGTTGCGACTAGACTGAGCGGCTCAATTAGAATGCCTCTAATCCTGAAGGAAGTAGAAGATTAGTTCCCACATAGGGCAAGCAAAGCCACACTGGACTCAGAGAAAAAAGAAGGAGAATTCGAGAGTAGTAGCGACGAGTATACCGCCAGTGATTACTTCTCGTCAAAATCTGAGGGTAGAGCCTTGGAGTCTTGCGATGCGACTCCGAGAATGAGTACTGATCTTCCGGATCCACCTCCTTTCGATGCAAGTGGCGAAGGCAAAGCCCCCTAAACTAGATGACATCAAGATTCTTCGCGTAAGCATGTCGGAGCGGGGTTTGGAGATTTCAACGATATTTTTTTCGACTTCGACGCGCTCATGGAAGGGGACTTTAAATTTGCCACGATGCCTTCATATTCAACATATCATGTCAGCAATTAGGACGGTCCCACCTACAATAACCAAATTCAGTCTGATCCTACCTACGACAGCAGTTCGTTTCCGATTTGTGATGACATCTTAGGCCGATATTAGAAACGCACAACACGTTGCACTAGGATTACACTTATTTCCATTCCTTCGTATATTTGCTTAGCTTATGTTATGCTTCAAACATCATTAATGTATGCCTCATCCTAGGTATGACGAGGGGACGAGGTTTTTATGACGACTTCGAAGGCTAGACCAATTCACAACGGTACCCCAAGCGCTATTCCAGCCGCCATCAAGTCCGAGAGACGGAAGAAGAGTACATGGGGAAGAAAGAACTTGATGCTGAAACCCATTGCCAAGAAGAGAGAGATCGAGCTCGTTCACATAAAGGCAGGTATGAGAAAAGAAGATCTCTTGAGGAAAGAGATAAACCATCAAAGAAGTTAAAGTTTGATTATCGCCCCCATCCTTCAGAGCTTGCTTCAAAACACACTATTCCATGGGCCAAGAAATTCTCATCACTTCTTCCCCGATTCAGCCCCAGCTCATATTTTATCCTCTTCCGTCCTTACTGCTACTCCTGGTGCCCCTCACACCCACCAAAGGCTTGCTTACATTCTTCCTTCAGGTCCCCCTAAGCTTGAGGCAGTGCTTCCTGGTTGGTTCTTAAAGGGGGTCAAGTTTGACCTGGATATCCACCCTGTTTGCAGGGGTTCTTTCATGTCGCATCTCCAAGCTATCCAGAGCGACCTAGAACAGGCCGAGAAATGGGAGAAGCTCTGCAAACAACTGGCTGATACAAATATAAATTAATATTAGGAGATATTTTCATTCGAATCCGAGAAAGACGATTTTGAGAAGGCGTTGGTTGATCGGGATGCTAAGATTAAACAGTCGGAGGAAGAGAAGGAGGCGGCGCTTTGTGAAAGTAGAAGAACCGCCGGTCTGATGAAGGAGTTGAAGGAGGCGAATGAAAAAGTTAAGATTATCTTAAGGGATGAGATTAAAAAGACTCATGCGGAGGAGGTAAAGCTAAAAGAAGAAGTGGTTGCTTGTAATGCCATCATTGAAGCTCAAAGAAAAACCATCGTGGACCACGATTTAATTGTTGAAAGGCACAATAAAACTATCTCCGATCAAGCCGAGACCATTGCCAAGCTACAAGCTCGGGTGGCACAGCTCAGTGCCGACAAGACTACCGCTGAAATTAAGATAGCTACGGTGAAATCGGATTAATTGGACATCCAACATGCCTTCGATAGGAAAATGGAGAAGCTAGATGCGACAATTCTGTACTTCTATGTTAACTCTTTGTTACATCAGGGGAGCCTCAACTGTCTCAGCCCTAAGTATCCCTGCACCATTGCTGAGAGCGGTGACATTTATTCAGATCAAGAGTTGTGAGACGCTTATCTTAACGATGAATCTAAGAAAGCACTACTCGGGGGCCAGGAGATCCTCCAAGTTGAACGAGAGAAGGGGGCCATCGATGCTTCCTTGATGACCGCCACCAACGTGCTTACTAGGCCTTCTATCTCCGGCGTAGGTAAACCTTCAGAGAAGCTTCACAACCAGCCGATGAGTTCAGGACTTGATATTATTCCTCATCTGGTGGAGCCCTCAAAAGAAGGCGAAGTTGGTGAGTTCGAGGTCGCCATTCATGATCGTTCCTTTGGTACAGGTAATGTCCATGCTTCTCCCGAATTCGAGAGCTTCAAACTTACGCTACAAGAGCAAGAGGAGTTTAATGCTTTCATTTTTGATCTTATACGTCCATCCACTTTTCTTGTTGACGCTTCAGCTACTTCGATGCCTGTGCCTGCTTCCATTTTCACACCTTCTGCGGTTGTATCTATTTTTGCTCCAGTTCCCACATCCGTGTCCAGCTCACAACCAGGACAGAAGCCTAGAAGATAGCTGCGCTCCATGGCCTGGATGACCCTTCGATGTCTTTGGAAGGTGATATAACTATAGCAGAAGCTAAGGAGCACTAAATGCAAACGGAGCAACCATAGAAGACTCGGTATGATTTGATTGAAGTTAAGAAGGAAAAGATGGAGGCAATCATGGCTTCAAAGAGTTCCTAGAAATCGAGAAAACGCAAAGGGAAAGGAGGCTCTTCTGAGAAAATCTTGAAGGAAGAGAATAACATTGCCATCGAAGTGTTCGTTGATGTTACCGGCAGTAACACTGCTCATGAAAAGAAGTAGAAACTACCAACGAAAGGTGGAAAGGTCGGCGGTGGCAAGAAGCGTTGAGAGACTGGTGTGAGGATGGACTTGATTTTGGCTTACAGCTTGCAGGAAGGCTTACTTGTTTTTTTGTTTTTTGAGTCATTTTGTTTAAGTGCAGAGTCTACACTTTGCATCCTTACTATGGAGTTTGTATTTCCTTTTTCGTTGGCCATCGTTGTGAGGTTATGGCCCTCGCATTTTGACCCTGTGTATAGAAAATTATAAACAATACAATGATATTTTGACTGGACTTTTATCTATCTAGTCATATTTGTTCTGTGTACTTGTGCTTGTTTCATTTCATCCTTCTCTAGTTCTATGATTATAGTCAGCGCCCTTCATTCAAGTAACAGAACTTAGAGATTATCGGCACTTTCGAAGTTTGTATAACTTTAGAAATTAACAGAACTTAGAGAATGTTTGTTTAGAAATTCATAAAACTCCTAAAAACTCTAAAACTTTGAAATTTTTGTCTAGAATTTTAAAACAGATATAAAACTGATACAAAACTTTGAGACAGAACTTAAGGACTTGTTGTTTGGAGTAACCAAACTTGTGAACTTATTGTTTTCACGCGTTTCTGTCTCCGTACAGGTGTATGCCCCTCAATTCACAAGGCTGTTTACTTCAAACAATTTTCAGGTAGTCGATAACTACGGGTTTAGATAATCTTTAATGAAAATTTGGCCAGGTTAAGAATTAATTCTCCTTTTTTTAATTTTGATTCTTGGAAGTTTTGTAATTTTATCACGTTATCGAGCTTCTTGTGATATTCAACGAGTATCAAATGTACGCGCATTTCAAATGCGTACAGTACATAGGTTAATTCAAGGCGGTTTTAACCCTTAAGTATATATAGTCGAGGCTTTTCAATTGGTTTATATCATTCCAGTTTTGTTGGAATTGCGTTCATTATTCCCGGCTATGAAAGCGGTTGTTGCTGATTGTGAGATGCACGGTTTCATATGCTCCTTAGTGTTGCCTATCTTCGAGCACGCGAGGAGTTGGTATTTTGGTGCGTGACTCATGAGGTGCGCGACTTTTTGTTTTTCTTCGGTGTTGCCTATCTTCGGACAATACGAGGAGTTATTATTTTGGTGCGCGGATTATAAGATGCGCGACTTTTGTTTTTTCTCGGTGTTTCCTGTCTTCAGGCAACACGATGAGTTATAATTTTATTGCGCGGCTTATGAGATGTGAGACTTTTGTTTTTCCTCGGTGTTGCCTATCTTCGGGCAACAGTAGGAGATACAATTTTGGTGCGTGGCTTATGAGATGTGCAGCTTTTGTTTTTTCCTCGGTGTTGCCTATCTTTAGGAAACACGAGGAGTTGTTATTTTGGTGCGTGGCTTATGAAATTCACGGCGTTTTTTCTTTCTTGGTGTTGCCTATCTTCGGGTAACAGAAGGAGTTATAATTTTGGTGCGCGGCTTATGAGATGCACGACTTTTCTTTTTTCTCGGTGTTGCTTATCATCGGGCAACATGAAGGGTTATAATTTTGGTGCGATGCTTACGAGATGCGCGGCTTTTCTTTTTCCTTGATGTTGCCTATCTTCGGGCCATATGAGAGTTATAATTTTGGTGCACAGCTTATGAGATGTGCGGCTTTTATTTTTTCCTCGGTGTTGCCTATCTTCGGGCAACAAGAGGAATAATTATTTTGGTGCGCAGCTTATGAGATGCATGGCTTTTTTTCCTTGGTGTTGCCTATTTTTGGGAAACACAACGAATTACAATTTTGGTCCTCTCCATGCTGCCGGAGCAGCACTGATTTTCAAAGTGCAAAGATTGGGGTTCCGCCAATCCAACAGTTTGAGTCAATTTGCTTCAATCGACTTGGTAGGTAATTGTTACGAACATGGTTGATTCACAAAGAAAACTTTATAAAGGAAACCATAGAAGATTCTTTGCCTATTTACAATGCCTCCAGCATTTCTTGGATGGCTTATTTGCTGAAAATTAGAAAATACATAAAGTGGTTTTTAAGTGATATAACGGCGGAGCGATTCGCTATTCCAGGCTTTGTGAATTGTGACCCCGTCGACGGTTGTCTGCTCGAAAGTCCCGTCCTTGAGCTTTTGATTAACTATATACGTTCCTTCCCAGGTTAGCCCGAAGGCCTTCGAAACAGGGTAAACTCGTTTGAGCACAAGATCTCCAACTTTGAAAGTTTGACTATGAACTTTGGAGTTAAAGTGTCATGCGACCCTTTTCTGGTGGGCAGAAGTTCTCAACTCTGTTGCTTCTCTTTTTTCATCGACCATGTCTAGCAATTCGAGTAGGAGCTGCTCATTTTGCTTTTGATTGAAATTCTACCTTCGATGCGAGGGGACTTCTAATTTAATGGGAATCATTGCCTCTGAACCATACGTAAAGGTGGATGGAGTATGGCCAATTGTCGCATTGTGTGTTGTCCTATATACCCATAGTGCGGTGGAAGTTTGTGAACCCAATTTCATTTTGCTTTTTTAATCGTTTTTTGATGGTGGATTTGATGATCTTGTTTATTGCTTCCACTTACCCATTTGCTTGCGGATAAGCCATCATGGAAAAGCTTTTTTGAATCAGAAGTGCCTGTAGAAATCTTTGAACTCGGCACTTTTGAATTGTGTTCCGTTATCAGTGATGGTTTTTTATGGCACCCCAAACCTGCAAATGATGTTTTTAGTAACAAAATTAATAACTTTCTTTGTGGTTATGGTGGCCAGTGGTTCTGCTTCGGCCCATTTTGTGAAATAATCTACGATCACTATAGCATATTTGGCTCCTCCTTTTGCTGTCGGAATGATGCTAATCAAATCGATCCCCCATATCGCAAATGACCGTGGGCTAACAATCACGTCAGTTCCGTTGAAGGAGTTCTCTTAATTTTGCTGAACCTTCAACAGCTATCACATCTTCTGGCGGGATCTACGGCGTCACGATTTATTCTTGACCATAAGTATCCATATTGAAGGACTATCTTTGCCAGGGTTTGCCCCCCAGTGTGGTTTTCGCAATCACCTTCGTGTACCTCCTTCAGGATTCATCGTGCTTCATTGTCGGTCACGCACCTAAGAAGAAGGGTCGAGAATTCCCTTTGATAGAGTATTCCATCCTGCATCACGAACCCTAGCACCTTTCGAAGAAGATTTTTCCATTGATTTCGGTCAGTTGGAAGTGTTCCTGCAAGTAGATTGTCCTTTATCGGTGTCATCCATGTATCCGGTTCGATGGTGGTCTCTATAATCCAGTCTATGTCCATTTCGTATATGCTTGGGTTGGATAACGTTTCAACCGAAACCAATCCCAATGACTGGCTTATCCGTAGCTTTCCAGCTTAGCCAAATAATCTGCCTTGGTGTTTTTCTCCCGTGGGATGTGAGTTATGGTATAGTGATCGATGTCGCTTAGCAATTCTTGTACTTTGGAAAGGTATTGGGCGAGATTTTCTCCATGGGCTTAGTACTCACCTTTCACTTGACATACGACCAGCTGGGAATCGATGTATATGCGGGTAGACTTTATTTAAGTTCCTTCACGGCCCTCAATCCTACGATTAGTGCTTTGTATTCCGCTTTATTATTTGTATCTAGGAATTCCAAGCGCAAAGCATAGCTAATAGCTCGTCCCTAGGAGGCTTTGAGCAACCACCACTACCCCCGCATAGAAGTTGTTTGATGCGCCATCGGCGAAGACCTTCCACCGCACGTCAGTTTCCGACCGAACTTCTTCCTTGTCGTCCCGTATCGTAATTTCGGCAATTAGGTCGACTGATGCCTACCCATGGATTGCTTTCCTTGGGAGGTATGTGACGTCATATTAACTCAGCTCTATGTTACACTTGAATAGACACCCAGAAGTTTCGGGCTGGTATAAAATTTCTTCCTAGGCCGATTTGTCAATACTTTAATCGGATGAGCTTCGAAGTGTAGTCGTAATTTCCGGGATGTGATCAAGAAGCAATACGCTTGCTTCTCCAGTCTTGGGTAATTCTACTCAGCTCCGGTGAATCGTTTGCAAATGTAGTACATGGGCCGCTGGATTCTCGTTTCTTCTCGCGCGAGAGCGGCGCTCAATGCGTGTAGGGAAACTGCTAAATAAAAGAATAAGTCTTCTCCATCAAGTTGTTTTGATAAGATCGAGGGAGTTTCAATGTGTTGTAGCAATTCCTTGAAAGTTGTTTGACAAGCTTCACTCCATTCAAAGTTTTTCTTTCCCCTGTTTAGCGCATCGAAGAACGGTATACACTTGTATGTAGCTTTTGAGATGAATCGACTTAGTGCTGCGACTTGTCCATTCAAGCTTTGAAGTCCTTTTTTATTCTTAGGGGATTGGACTTCCTGTGATGCTGTTATTTTCTCTTGATTCACTTCGATGCCTTGGGCAATTACTATGAATCCCAAGAATTCCCCAAAGGCTACTCCGAAGTGGCACTTGAGTGGGTTAAGTTTCATTCCATACTTCCAAAGTATTTTGAACATTTCAGTGAGGTTGTCAAGATGGTTAGCGGTTACTCGGGATTTGACTAACATATCGTCCACATAAACTTCCATAGTCTTTCCAATCTAGCGTTTGAACATAGTATTCGCCAGCCTTTGGTACGTTTCCGCTGCATTTTTCAAACCGAGTGGCATACTCTGTAGCAGTAGAGTCCCAAATCGGTGATGCAGTTGGTGTTCTCTTGGTCTAGTTCATGCATCAGAGTCTGGTTATAGCCCGAGTATGCATCCATAAATGACAGCAGTTCATGTCCCGTTGTAGTTGATCAATTCTAGGGAGCGGGAAGCTATCCTTCGGATAGGCTTTGTTGAGGTCTGAGAAATCATTACAAGTTTGCCATTTTCCATTGGACTTTTTGACTAGGACTGGGTTCGATACCCATTCAGGGTAGGTTGCATCTCAAATGAAGACGTTAGCCATCAGTTTATCTACTTCATCTCTCAACACCTTGGACCGTTCAGGGCCCAAGATGTGCCTTTTTTGCTTTACTGGGGTGAATTTAGGCTCGATATTGAGTGTGTGGCGAGCAATTTCAGGTAACAACCAACACATATCAGAGTGTGTTCAAGAAAATACGTTCAAATTGGCATGGGGAATTTAGTTAGTTCCGTTCGAGTTTTGTTTCCAAGATGCGACCCGATATGTAGGACCCGCGTTAGGTCATCCATACAGACCGGGACAGACATCGTCAATTCTGCCAATGCTGCTCATTCCTTCCCTGAGCTCTTCTTTCAAGGGTCCAAAGCCTTGTCGAATTGGCTATGGTCCTCAAGCCAGGGGCGGCTCTATAGTAGCTATTCGAAGGGTTCATGAATGTGAAGTGTTTTCCTCACATCCTTTCCTTTTTCCTTTCTTCTTGACTCGGGAAATTCTACAATGTAGCATTCTCGGACGACGCTTTATTCTCATTTCACAACTCCGACTCCATGATCGGTTGGGAACTTCATTGTATGACACTATCGGGCCAACTCTTTCTGAAGTCGGCTAGTGCGGGTCGTCCCAAGAATGCATTGTTTGCTGACATTTCATCCACGATCACAAAAATCTAAATGAAGGTGACTCTTCGCTCACCTTCTCCAAGCTTCATAGGTAGGTCAATTGTTCCAATCGGTTGTTTGGGTTCTCCTGTAAACCCCTGAATCTTTGTTTGGCATGTGGATATGCTTTTCATGCCAATCTTCATTTAATCGAAGGTATGTTGAAAAGTATATTAACTGAAATGCCACTGTCAACCAACACTCGTCGGACTACGGCTGGCCTTATTCCTACTATCACCACCATTGGGTCAAGGGTCGAAGCTTCAACCACTTTGGTGTCTCGATTGTGGAATACTACGTCATCGCTCAAAACCTTTTGCAGCTTGATCAGAGTTTCATCATCTATCGCTAAACATGATTCCTTCGAGGCGTGCTTTAACGAACTCGCATATTGCTCTGTCTCTCCCTAACTTCTTTGCACAGGACGTGGTCCCCCAGATATTGTTCCAATAATATGCCTCTGTTCAGTTCGTTTTGACCCTTCTTCACTAGTTCTAATTTGATTCCTTTGCTCTCTAGGAGGGTGAGGGATCGCAGGTTGATTGGTTTTTGTGGCTTTTTCATATATTGTTGAAGCTTATAGTCTCAGATCAATTCCTTAATGAGATTCTTTAGGCGACAACAGTCGTTTATATTGTGACCATGTATCTCATGGAAGTAGCAGAATCTCCCTTAGCGCTTTTGCTGCTCGGTTACTTCTTTCCTAGGGCGTTTCTTATATTCTTCAATCTTCTATGTTGAGAGATAAATATTTTTCGATGTGTTATTCAGTTGGGTATATTCTTTCTGTCCAAAATCCCTAAATATTTTATTGTTGCCACTATTATTTCTTTTATCGGAGTTCTGGTTTCTTCTTTTCTGGGATCCGCTCTTTCCCGCGACTCCTTGAGCAGTTCCAGCATTACGTGCATTTTGACCTGTCGCCGCCTCACTTTGTCCGTCGTTCATCTATTGTACACATACTAACTTTCTTTCCTGCTTCTGTGCTTCCTCCAACCTTAGGTACTGACTTGCTTTGTGATTAAAGTCATTCTTGGTGGTAGGTTGCTTCATTTTAATCCACTTTTAGATCTCCGTTTCCAGGTGAATAGTGCAGACTAATGCCATAAAAACCATATCCTCATTTGGGTTGCTTACTTCCATTACGGCGGTAATGAACTAGTTCATGAAAGATTTCAGTGATTTGTCGCGTCCCTAAATCAACCCGGATAGGGACATGACATCCTTTGATTGTGCGGTATGGAGCCTGAACTGTCCCAGGAATTTCATTGCAAGCTGGTCAAAGGTAGAACTAGGTCTCAGGAGAAGTCTAGTGAACCACATAGATGCAACTCCTTCTAGAAAAATAGAGAAACATCGACAGCGAATGGCTTCTAGAGCATTGGCTCCGTCCACATACCAGCCATACTTGTACAAATGGGGTTTTGGGTCCTTAATTCTATCATAGTAGGGAATAGTTGGCATAGTGAACATGTTTGGGTATCTTTCGTTCAAGATTTCATCGTAAAAAGGGTCCGACTCGAGGGACATTTCCATTCATCATCCTTTCAATTTTTACTTTCATCCATTAGATGTTTGACCATATCTGCTATGTATGCCTCTGATGTCCGATAGTCCTGGGGGTGGCCGTTAGTCACTGCGCCAAGTGTTTAGTTCTGCAAACGGTATTTGCGTATGGGTTGAAACCTAGGCTCTCTTGTCTTTGGGAGAACCACTCCCATAGGACCTCGTTGGCTTGCACTTGGCTTGACTGGGGCAGTTTAACATTTCTAGCATCAACGAACGCATTGACGTTCTCTTCCATCTGATTTCCTTGCTCCCCACCTTCTGAGTCGGAGAGATTCACAGCTATATCTTCCTACGGGGTTTTGGCCCCTTGATTCAAATTCAAGTAGGGCTGCCTTGCGTCAGGTGGATTATTCTCATTTTCCTCCAGGTTACATCCTGTTGTTAACCTTCTCAGTGGCTTCTTTCCGTTTCTTCTATGCAGGCCAAAAATAGAGGATTTTTCTTGTTCTATAGTAGTTACTGGTTCAGGCATAGCCCTTGGAGTAGGATTTGATTGTAGGGTTATCAGAGCGTTGAGCTTATCCATTAGAGCCTTTTAACTATTTTCCATTCTCTAGTTGATCTTTTCAGCCATCTTATTCTACTTGTCTCTGGTGACAACTTCATTCTTAGTAGAAGACGCTAGTGCTTGACTTCCAAAGTTAGCACCATTTACTTTAGCTTGCTGGAGACTAACACCTTCTACAGCTATTGCTGCCCCTATGGATCTCCTAGAGGAAGTTCTTCTTCTTTCATGAGCTCTCTAAAACAGCGAGTTCTTCAAGCAAAGACAGGGGATCTAACTTCTAGACCCATGAGATCCAAAGTAGGTAGCGAGATCTGGACCTTGAGTTGGGCTCTCAATGAAAGCGCCAAAATGTTGATCCAAAAAATGGACCAACACCCTGGTTTGAGTTTGAAAGCACCAGCCCTGTCTTGACGGAGCAATATCACAGATCACAGATATAGAGAAAGAACAGTAAAGATATTAGATAGAGAATTTTTATAGTAGTTCGGCTGTTAATGAAGCCTATGTCCATTTTATAGTTTTATTATAGACTGATTGTTATTACAAGAGATGTTTGATTACAAGGCTTTGATTATTTTCAACTAGATTGAATCTTCAGAGTTGGAACTCACTAGAGAATCACGGTGTATTCCTTTGGAGATTGTTATGTAGGAGGTAGAGAATGAAGAATAATTACAACAGAGCTTCAGTAACCAATCCAGAGAAGGTCAAGTTTATGTTGCGGGTAGAATGACATTTATATGGGTCGGAGAGCTTCTGGGCTAGACTACGTCTTCATCGGCTCGCATGTAGGTAGAAAACGACCCAGGGAGAGTTTGGATCGCAAAACAAGGAAGAACCATAGGTCGCTAGCGACCATGGCTCATGGGTCGCTTGCGACCTATAGACTTAACTCGTTTGCGAGCCAATGCCTTGGCCTCTTTCATATTATTCTTTGGCTAGTTTGTTTAACGGTTTGTGGGGAGGTATGGGTCGCTGATGATCCAAGCATTTAGGATTTTTTTAGAGTTTGGAATTGAAGATGTTTTGATAGTCTTCTATCCTAGTTGCTTCGTTTTGATGGCAATTCATTAGTTGTTTTCACTCAGCTGCTGATTGGACTGAAAGAATGTTGATCTCTTGGCTTCGTCGATCCCGGTCGTGGTCTTAGCTATGTAGCTTGGCCCTTGTTGATCCCTTGTCTTAGCTATTTTGGTTAAGTCTTGAACCATCATGTTTACACGAGGTTGTTTTGTTTTCTATTGGTTGCTACTGGGTTAAAAACCTGGATAACAAGTTGACAATCCATGGTCGACCTAGGCAAGGTCACGTTTGACCTATGTAGTTTGTTTTTGTGCAATTTCCTAAAGTCGGTTGATTTGTTTCCATTAATGATCAATTAATGTTATCTTATACCTTAAATGAATTACTAACGTTTAAGAAAAAATTATGTTCATGGTTTCTAATTAGTGCTAATTAATTACCCATTATTTACTTAATTACACACATATTTATTTCCAACTCCACAATTTCAAACACAAATAACATTTTCATTCAAACTCCAACTGGAAAAGTTTATGTATGAAAGTTGTTCGGAAAAACATCTTCAATCCAATGGTGCAAGTCTCGTGGTCAAATTCCAATGTTTACAAAAATTCTATTTTTCATTATTTATTTACTATTTTTTTAATTAATTAACGTAACAACACGAGATGTCACATATCCTATAAGCATATGGCTATTCTTGCCTCAAGTTTATTGGGGCCAACATTCTTAACGTAGGATGGACAACTTAAACCTTTAAATACTTAAGGTGGGGATTCTTCCCATGTCACGCTCATATGGCGACTTAAGAACAAATTTAATGGATATCAAATTCAACGTATGTGCTTTGGCTTCTAACACATATCCCGAATGGAAAAGAAGTAACTCAACTTTACTCACCATGGAGAGAACCATATCTAATAGGGTCTAATTCTTTCTTTCTGAAACACCACTGTGTGGCTGAGTATAGGGTGGAGTAACATGAGAGATAAACCTCATTATCTTTTAAGTACTATTAGGGCTTTTGTCCAACATACTCACCTCCCTAAACAGATTGTAGTATTTTAATCTTATGGTCCATTTGATTTTCGACATCATTTTTATATTCTTTAATTCTCTCACTGATGTTGAATTTATTCTTCACAAAATTTACATATCCTGGTCTTGAGAAATATTACAAAGTAAGGAGAATTAATTTTGGTAACTATAGGCATTAGACCACATACATCAATACATATTAAACCCAAGAGTTCATTAACTCTTTTATTACCCCCACAAAAAGGGTGCTTGGTCATTTTTCCCATAGGACATGACACATGTTCAAACGATTTAGAATCAAATGATGGTAGAAAACCATGATTTTTAGTTTGTGCAATGATTTGTCACTAATATTATCTAGTCTACAATGCCATAGATGGTTGTTATTATTAATATCAACATTATAAGAATTATTCACAACATATATATGATTAGAATGTAACACATAAATGTCATTACCCAATACACCATTGTAGATTTTATTTCCATCAAGTATAGCGTTTATAACATTATCCAAGCAATGAATAACAAATCTAGTCTCAAATAACCTAGACGTAAAAATTATTCCAAAAGGTTTTTCACATAGTAGAAATTATTTAAATTTAAATCTAATCCATTTAGCAAAGCCAAATGATAGTCTCCAACATATTAGCTTTTACTAGAGATCCATCAGCAACTTGAAGTCTCATTTCACCTTTTGTTATATATCATGTGATCCTAAGTCCCTATAAAAAATTAAAAATGTGAGTTCCAAATTCAGTATCTAAAATCCAAGATAATTTATTGATTGAAAAACAATTTTGAAATGTAAATATAATATAGGAGTGATATGACCATTCTCTTTCTTCTATTTGATAAGTTTTAGGTATTCCAGACAATTCCATTTTCAATGCCTCTTCCTGTAACAATGATGACACATCCTTATCATTAGGAGCGTATCTTCTTATTAATTTGTCCTTTTCTTCAAACCATTTGAAGACGATGCCTTTACCTTTGTCTCTAGCATTGTGCCTTGACCTTTGGATGAAGACTCGACCAACCTCAGTATATTGTGCAACTCCATGAGGCTTGCATTCAACTGGTTCATATTATAGTTCAATATAAACAGCTTAAAATATGGAGTGAGAGAGCCAAAGATCAAGTCCACTTGTAGCTTATTGCTTATCATAACGTCCAATTTTAAAAGCCGATCAATAAAGTCTTTTATTAATAAGATGTACTCGGTTATCGAAGATTTAATGAACAAACATGTTTTGTGCCGTCATTGCAATGGTTTGTCTAGAGTAAACAGCACGTAAACCTAGGCAATTTCAAGTTCATAGCCTATTTGTTATAAGAATTATTAATTCGAGATACGCATCCTCAATGGTTTTTCTCTTAGAAGTTCGATTATTGATGACCCTAAGGTCTCGTAGGTTAGTGATATTTTTGTTGATCTTAGGCACTCTATGTTACCGAGTCTAGAGAGCTTGTTATTTTTGAAAATAACTTTGGCATGGACATTTTTGCAAAATTAATTTAAGTAGGTTAGGACAGTCATGCAAAGAAATGTTCTTATATTATTAGTAAGGTTAAACATTATATTTCATTTTACTAATACGATCCACTAGATATTTATGTCCTTCAAAGCCCTAAGAGAATATATAGGAATCATTATATTTCTCTAATGGGTATTAGGGGTCGTTTGCCTTGGGATTCTGACCTTGAGGAATATCAAAAAATCATAGGCCTGAGATCTATGGATAGCAATTTATTGGTTGTATCATATACAACTCCTAACCCATGGTCTTTGTCCTAATCTCATTTGGACCTTGAGGAATATCAACAAATCGAAAGAGATTATTCACCCATAACTACGATTTCTCGAATGCCTAAGTATAAATGCATGTATCTTAAGGAATATCAACAAATACGTGCATATATCTTACCTCATTATCCAATATATTAATGGTACTACACATAACATATTTAACTAGAGGAATACAAACTACAAAAGAGTATGCAAGTAATTTATTGATATATAAATGATGGAGGACAACAGTTATATTTGAGACTCATAATCTTTTCATTTGAGTGATCTCGAGTTATGGAATAATTTATTATTTTGAAATACCCTTGTGGTTCAAGTGTTAGACACATCTAAAATCATAATTAGCACAATATGTATTTATTTCTTAAATCTAATTTAGGTTTATTACAGTACCATACTGTCTAATTAAATCTTAATTAATTAAATTTCAATTATAGTTTTAATAATTAAATCATATTTAAGTAATTAAATTAATTATTTAGTTAAAGCTTTAATTAACATAATTTGTTCATTTTAAACATTTTAAAACTAAATATTGACTATAACATAATGTTGGAAGACATTTTGATGGCAGAAGATATTATAAAAGCAAATCTTTGAATAAAAATTACTTGGGGAAATGATGAATTAGGGAATTGTTTATATAAGTGTATTTATCAATGAATATATTTATCTATCTCTGATTATAAAAGTTTTTGAAGGAATTTTATAAAAGGAGAGATTTAAAATTATTTTCTTAAAATGATGAGTTTATTTTGTTTTGTTGTATTGAATAAATATAAAGTTTTGTAAATTAATACGTAGGAAAAATAACAAATTTTGAATGATGCTTGGCTAGATTAATATAGGCTTGGGTTGTTGACATTTACAAAATATCATTTAAGATTTAAAAATCTTGTTGTAAAAATGATGTATTATTATTTCAAAGGGTAAATATAATAAGTGAAAGTAAATCAAGAGTTATTTGAACATATTTAAAGGAGAAGAGTAGATATGGATTAAATTTGGCAAGAGAACTTTAGGTTGAAAATTATGAGAAAATAAATTTATAAACGACCGTTAAATTCACTGTTATATGACTTTTTTAAAGGAGTTAAAATCCTTTTCTAATTATTCTCAAAAGCCTAATTGTTTGTATTGGAAAAGTATGTGAATATGTAAGGTAGTGCGAATGAATAACAATTTTATTGATAATACTTGGTTAATTACAATGGAAAGAGTATGATTTTGAAAAATAGATATCAAATATATGTGTTTCTTTTATGAATCACATGAGTATAATAAATAGATTTTTTGTAGAATTTATTTGGGTAATTAAAAATTATTGACTTATTGTTGATTATTATGTTTCACCAAGGTTATGGAAGTATACTCAAGAATAATTATATCCTACGCATGTTGTTATGAATTTAATACTTGAATTATCATGTTTTGTTTGCTAATTTTTGATGCATTATTATAAAGGCACTTACAAAACATTAAATTATTGAAAAATGGGACATAAAAGACATTTAGGGGAATAACGACCACTAAAAAGCCGAATATTATGAGAGTTAATAAATTTTACTGTAACAACCCTAGATTTTTGCTTATATTTTTAAATTGACTTTATTTTTATTTTAAGTTATTTTAATTTTTTTTTTATTTCAAACATTTCATTTTTAAATATAAATGATAATTATTAAGTGTATAGTTCAAACTAGTATAATTTGAATATTTTACTGTAAAGTGAATTTCTGGTCAAACCGTTCAAACTTTGACTTTTAAAATTCAAATTTAAATTATTTTAAATTCTTAAATTTTATCTTTTATTATGAAAGTGCATAAAATAACTTGAACATTGCTTTTTGTTTCGTTGAAAACGGACTTAAACTGTAAAAGTTATGTACATTTCAATTTTGAGTGTAATTTGATTTATTTAACAATTTTGTCTATTATAAATAATATAAATCTTATTTTCTTTGTCATATTTTATTTTAATATGTAATTGTATGTATATCTTTGTATTATAATAATTTTAAAATGAAGTAAACAATTTTCCAAAGTCAATGGTGATTTATTGTAATTTCTGGACACTGTTTTGGATTTTTAAGCAATTTCTTTAAATCTTTTTCTATTTTCTTTAAACTTAATTTTTTTTATATGCTTTAATATGTTATTTTAAGTATATTTTGTCTTTTAAATATTTTTAAAGTGATGTTATAATTTTTTCAAAGTTTACTGTGTTGATTTCTTTTTTTTCAAAGGCTGTTTTCTTATTTTCTGCTATTTTCTTCATTAAAATTTAATTTAATTTAATTTTTTATATTTATTTTGTGAATGTAATTTTATTTTATATTATTTTTTATGTTTGAAAATATATTACAAGCTCATATGAATTTTCTAAAATTTATTTCATTTAATTTTAAAATTTCTAGACTAGTTTACTGTTTTTAGCTATTTTCCTTAATTTAACTTTATATAATTAATAATATTATATATATTTTTATATTTTGATAAATTTTCGAAATTTTATCTGGGATTATTATTATTTTCAGAAATATCAAGTTATATAAACAAATTTAAGGAATTTGAAAGGTTTAAAACTTTTGGAATTTCTAAGTCTTTTCATCTCCCGACCTTTCATTTTCCCAACTCTTCTCTTAATTGTTTTGGCCGTGTAATCTATTCATTTCAGCTGCATTTTTTTTTCACTTTCACGAAAATCATTTCTCTTTCTCTCAAAAAAAAATCACGGCTATTCTCCTTGTGAATCTTTGGTAAAAAAAATTCTATCTTCTTCTTGTCTTTTATTGATTTTCTACTTGAATTTGCACATGCTCTCCACCTTCATAGCTGTATTCCCCTTTCTCCAAGCTGTGGCCGACCACCACCACCACTTTTTTCTGACCATCACACATCCTAACACCTCTCCTCCTCAGGCCAAGACAAGCCATGGTGAAAATCATCACAAAAATCCATCTAAACTAGCACTAGCCATCACCTGTACCAAACCTTGTCTAGGATTGCCATCTCCTTCTTCCTCCACCATTGGCCGCCACAACCTCCACCACCACCACCTCTGACCTGACCTCCACCCTCTTCCACACTACTCCGTAGCCATGTATTTCAGATCTATATCTGAAGCATAGGTGGTAGAAAGCAAGTGCAAAGACATTGGAATTGTTTTATGCATTTATTCTTAACATTGTTTATTTATTTTGAGTTGAAAACTTATGTTATATTTATTTTTTTGTCTCATGTATTCAAGGAAATTAACCTTGTCTCTCTCTCACTCAAATCATTATCGTGCCTTCATGCTTTCTGGGTCTTTGTTTTTGTGTCTGAATCTGTTATCTCCAACTTATAGAGGTGAGTATTTCTCACCAGACATTATGTACTTATATAAGTAGTAAATTGACACCCTGTGAATCTGTAGAACTATATGATCATGTTATAACTGCTTATATTATTATCATATGATGTTCACAATTGTTATTACACCTATTATATTATATGTTACTGTTATTTCATGCTATTCTGTTTATTTTATCTGTTCATCACACTGCAAGTTCCCTTTAGATTAGAATCATTATGGGTTGAAATGATACATACCCGAACGGACTTTAGAATAAGGGAAAATTGTTATAGGCTGAAATGATAGGCCTGAACGATTTTCAATTTATTTCAATTACTTGGGACTGCGGGTTTGAAATGATAAAACCTGGATTTTTCTTTGTAAATTACGGGTTGAAATGATATATTACCCGTATCACTTTACCTAGCGTAGAAAATTATATACAGGCCCGTAGTTAAGATATGTTTTTCTAAAAAATTCAAAATACTTTATAAATTTAATTATCATAATATTTTGATTTAAAATTAAATAAAAATATGATTTTTGTAAATATTATTGATTTTCTGAATAATTGTAAGTGAAATGAATTAATGAAAATGTTAGAAAATTTTGAATGTAAGTTATTTTGGAAATTTTGATATAATTTTTAATGGAAATTAAATTAACTTTGGAAATATGATAAATTTATGATATTTTGAATTTAAAGTGATTTTCTATCATATTAATGATTTTTAATAAAGTTGAAATGTGAAATGAATGAATATTTAAGTTGAAATTTTGAAATATAACTAAAATTGGAAATTTATGAAATTGACTTAAAAGTGAATTTTAGTTAAGTAAATAAAAATAAAACTATGTTATATTTAAGAATTTGAACCTAAGTGTTAAGTTGAAATTTAATGTAATGAATTTAAATTTGAATGTTGAAATTTAATGAGTGAATTATTAATAAATATTGATTTTTGAAAGGAAACTTAACTTTACAAAATCATGAATTTAAGGAAAATTAAATGATGCTTATAAATGTGAAAATGTATGATTTTGTAAGTTAAAAATGATTTAAATTAAAAAAAATAGTGTTTGTGAAATTCTATTGAATATTTGAAGTTAATTAACAGCATTTTTAAATGCTGTCTTTTGTTAAATTGAATTTGTTTTGAACGTAACTTTTTGTAGCATTTTCCAAATGCTGCGAAACTTGAATTTTCATTGTTTTAATAAATTTAAGTGCATAAATGAACATTGAAAAGTTTAAATTTTTGGAATTTAATAATTTAATTATTAAATGTAATAACTTCATTTTTATGATTTAAAATGAAGTAAATTGTTTTGAAATATAACTATTTGGTATATTGAAATGATTTGAAATGTGGTTTTGAAAAGATATGATATTTTGATATATTAAAATGATTTGAAATGGAGTTTTGAAAGATATGACATTTTGATATTAAAATGATTTGAAAAGATGTTCTGAAAGATATGATATTTTGGAAATGAAGCTTTGAAAGGTTATGATCTTTTGATATATTAAAATGATTTGAAAAGAAGTTTTGAAAGGATATGATAATTTAATATATTGAAATGGTTAGAAATGACTTGATATTTATTTTGATAAATATTTGAATTGAAAGATATGGTATGATGATATATTGAAATGGTTTGGAAATGATTTAATCTTTATTTTGATAAAGATTTAGGTTGAAATGATATTTTATTTTGAAGTATAAAATATTGTTTTAAAGTTATAATTACGGGTTATAATAATGATTGGTTGTTAAAGACACCGAGATCAGATATTGTCTTATAGCCGGCCTATACCGAAAACCACTTTAACAACTGTGTACGCGGTGGAGACTCCAGAATGAAGTAGGATGGTGACGACGTTCTCAAGGTATATTATGTGGACCCAACTCCCGTGAGTTGGCATAAATGACTAAAACAGGAGCTATACCGGGCTACACAAAGGGTCGCACCCTTTCATCGAGCATGCTCCATCGGAAACCATTCTATTACTCTTGTGATTCGATATGTGGCGCCACTTTGATTCGGGGGTATTGTTCGAGGTGGGCGGAAGCTGCTGGTTTGCCGTCACCACCGGTCCGGGAGTGCAAACGGTGTATCCACCCTGCCATTGCCTCGCGTGCCGTGTCATCTCCTTATAGCGAGTCCACTATGATTTTGGTTTTAAAGATCCGACCGCGTTAAGGTTCACCATCCCCTTGACGCTATTTTCTATATGATTATACTTTACTGATTAGACACTACTGTATATAGCGCAATATACTACATAGTAAATAGTTTACCGGATCCTTAGAGGATGGGCGGTCCCAAGCATTCTCTAAGTTACTTGTACCTTTGCTACAGTTCACTTGAGTTGGTTTACATTGTATAAGTATGTATGTCCTGACTCGAGTGTTTTTATTTTTATTTACGCTCGGGTTAGCCTGAGTATTCACAGATTTGGATTTCCACTTTCTGGAGATTTGGAATCGCTGGAGATTATCTGCTTGTCTAGTTTTATCTCTTCTGTCTGTTGGTCCTTTCCAGCTATTGTATTAGTAGATTTCTATGTATGGAGACTTCTTTTGTACTTTATTTCTTCTGTTGTATCTTATGTAACTCTGATATATTTATATAGTAGCTTTATGAACTACTATCTCTTTTACTTCCGCTGCATTATTATTACCCTGTGTCTGTGATCTGTGATTTTTATTTACTGTTATGTTTTGAGATTTGCCAAATTTTTATATACAACGCGGTATTTTGAGCAATTCAATTCCAGCATGAGTGTCTACCTATACACTTATAATGGATGCGATGGTTGAAAATACCTGGTTGTTAAAGTTGGTATCAGAGCTCTGGTAGCTCTAGGCAAAACTCATCATATGGAGTGAATGTATTTACAGAATCACTTTCATTCGAGTTTGAATCTCTCCCTTTTGACTCGATTCCTTTGAATTTTGGAACGTTCCCTACGGTTCCAAAATCCATTCATGCCCTTCACTATTCATCTTCTTTTGACTTTGGAGTATTCCATAACTCCGCTTCGAATGATCTTTCTAGCGAGTCGGAGGTCACGCCAATTTCAAATTGAATTGAAAACGGGGGAAAACTCCTTTACAATTAGCATCGATTCACCATAGATTTATATCTATCCTTGGTTTAGATGCTAATATCTTTTGTTATTCCAAACTTTATCTATTGAGATCGAATGTAGATTTACCCCAGAAAAATCCACATTGATCATATTCTTTAAGTCACGGTTGACCCGGTTAAGGTTGCCCGTGATTTACTTAAGCTTATCCATCTCCCTATTTTGTTATTTAATCATCTTGTCTTTTGTTTCCAATCTATTCTTCCAAACATTTTGAATTATACTTGTATATCTATGTTTTGTTTTATGTATTGTGTTGTTTGAGTTGTTGATGTTGAATTGGGTTTCTGATCGATTCGTCTGATCAACGCTATCGATAAGATTTCCAAAACACTTTGACAGAACAAACTGACACAATATTATTTTAAAATTTGGTTAATGAAATAAATTTTGATATATAAGTAAATTTATGGAACTTAAAAAACGGATTTAAATTGATTATTTGAAGTGATAATACTTGATTTATCATTTATTGTTCTATAAATGAATTTATAGATAGTTATAAATTGATTTAGGAACTGAAATGAATTTAGAACAAGAAATCTGAGAATTTAATTTCCGATGGTTTCAAACCTTTTGTTTAAAAGTTTTAAAAGGTTATATTATTTAAAGTATTTTCGAATAGAAATTTGTTTTCAAAGAACTTGAAAGTTTAAAAATTAGTGCTCTTCTCTTTGTCGCTGGGAAATAACTTCGGTGATGATCGCGACATCATCAACGTTCATTTTCGAGTTTCGAAGTGAAGAGACCGCTCTGTAGACTTACTACAGCTTTGTTTTGGTAAATCAAATTGATTTGAATTGAATTTCTAAAATATGACTTGATTTATAATATATATAGATATATGATTTAAATTTGATTTGATAAACTATGTACATACCTTTAGTTATCTCTAAATGGTTTGAAGAAATCGAAAATTTAATTCTTAAATTTTATTTTTAAAGAATAATTTCAATTATAAAAAGAAAATCAAAATTTTTGAATAAATGATTTAAGCTTGAAATGATTGAATTGGAAAGTTTTATTTGTATAATACAATTGCATTCAAATATAACTTACCTTAACTTCAGAAGTTAACAATGTAATTAGATAATATACAATATAAAAAGATTTTTTTTTTAATAAAATTTGAGTGGTTATAATAAATGTTATACACTTAAATTTTAATTATAAAATGATTAATAGAGGTAAATATAATAAAGGGTAATTGAATAACTTACAATAAAATAATGTTAAAAGAACTAAGAATAAAAGAAAGCAGTTATAATAAGTGTAAGTATGTTTAACATAAGTGATAAATATATTGAGAGGAATAAATTTAATTTTAATTAGGAATAAAGAAGAATAAAATTTATTAAGTACATTGTGAGTGTAATAAATGATTATTTTTCAAACCCATGGTTTTAAAAATTGTTAATTTTAGATGATTGGATAATAATATAATGAAATTTGGGATAGTTAAGATTTATTTAACTTATGTAAAAGATTTATTCCCTATTTAAGTTGAAATTTCCGTGCCTTCAAATTTATTTCCTTATTTTGATTTTTTTTTCAAACTATCTTTTGGTTGTCCTTATCATCTTTATCTTGCTATAGACTGGTATAGGCATCTTTCTATAATCTTTCTATTTAGAAATCTTTCTATAATCTTTGAAAATCTTTGGTACTCATTTTGGATCTATTTTTGCGTGCATGTGTTCTTGATTTTACAGAATCTTGGAAAGATCATCTCCACCTTGCGAAACTTACCTATAACAACAGTTATCAGGTATAATTTCAATCTTCTTGTCATCTTATCTTAATCCTATTTCACTCTATCTTTTTCTGTGCTTTTCCGTACCTCATCACTTTTCGAGGACGAAAAGTTTTGAGTGGGGGAGAGTGCAACAACCCTAGATTTTTGCTTATTTTTAAATTCACTTTATTTTTATTTTAAGTTATTTCAAATTTGTTTTATTTCAAACATTTCATTTTTAAATATAAATGATAATTATTAAGTGATTTATAGTTCAAACTAGTATAATTTGAATATTTTACTGTAAAGTGAATTTCTGGTCAAACCGTTCAAACTTTGACTTTTAAACTTCAAATTTAAATTATTTTAAATTCTTAAATTTTATCTTTTATTATGAAAGTACATAAAATAACTTGAACATTGCTTTTTGTTTCGTTGAAAACGGACTTAAACTGTAAAAGTTATGTACATTTCCATTTTGAGTGTAATTTGATTTATTTAACAATTTTGTCTATTATAAATTATATAAATCTTATTTTCTTTGTCATATTTTATTTTAATATGTTATTGTATGTATATCTTTGTATTATAATAATTTTAAAATGAAGTAAACAATTTTCCAAAGTCAATGGTGATTTATTGTAATTTCTGGGCACTGTTTTGGATTTTTAAGCAATTTCTTTAAATCTTTTTCTATTTTCTTTAAACTTAACTTTTTTTTTATATGTGTTAATATGTTATTTTAAGTATATTTTGTCTTTTAAATATTTTTAAAGTGATGTTATAATTTTTCCAAAGTTTACTGTGTTGATTTCTTTTTTTTTAAAGGCTGTTTTCTTATTTTCTTCTATTTTCTTCATTAAAATTTATTTAAATTTAATTTTTTTTTATATTTATTTTGTGAATGTACTTTTATTTTATATTATTATTTATGTTTGAAAATATATTACAAGCTCATATGAATTTTCTAAAATTTATTTCATTTAATTTCAAATTTTCTAGACTAGTTTACTATTTTTAGCTATTTTCCTTAATTTAACTTTATATAATTAATAAATATTATATATATTTTTATATTTTGATAAATTTTCGAAATTTTATCTGGGATTATTATTATTTCCAGAAATATCAAGTTATATAAACAAATTTAAGGAATTTGAAAGGTTTAAAACTTTTGGGATTTCTAAATCTTTTCATCTCCCGACCTTTCATTTTCCCAACTCTTCTCTTAATTGTTTTGGCCGTGTAATCTATTCATTTCAGCTGATTTTTTTTTCACTTTCACGAAAATCATTTCTCTTTCTCTCAAAAAAAAAATCACGGCTATTCTCCTTGTGAATCTTTGGTAAAAAATTCTATCTTCTTCTTGTCTTTTATTGATTTTCTACATGAATTTGCACATGCTCTCCACCTTCATAGCTGTATTCCCCCTTCTCCAAGCTGTGGCCGACCACCACCACCACTTTTTTCTGACCATCACACATCCTAACACCTCTCCTCCTCAGGCCAAGATAAGCCATGGTGAAGATCATCACAAAAATCCATCTAAACTAGTACTAGCCATCACCTGTACCAAACATTGTCTAGGATTGTCATCTCCTTCTTCTCCACCTTTGGCCGCCACAACCTCCACCACCACCACCTCTGACCTGACCTCCACCCTCTTCCACACCACTTCGTAGCCATATATTTCAGATCTATATCTGAAGCATAGGTGGTAGAAAGCAAGTGCAAAGACATTGGAATTGTTTTATGCATTTATGCTTAACATTGTTTATTTATTTTGAGTTGAAAACTTATGTTATATTTATTTCATTTGTCTCATGTATTCAAGGCAATTAACCTTGTCTCTCTCTCACTCAAATCATTATCGTGCCTTCATGCTTTCTGGGTCTTTGTTTTTGTGTCTGAATCTATTATCTCCAATTTATGGAGGTGAGTATTTCTCACCAGACATTATGTACTTATATAAGTAGTAAATTGACACCCTGTGAATCTGTAGAACTATATGATCATGTTATAACTGCTTATATTATTATCATATGATGTTCACACCTGTTATTACACCTATTATATTATATGTTACTGTTATTTCATGCTATTCTGTTTATTTTATCTGTTCATCACACTGCAAGTTCCCTTTAGATTAGAATCACTATGGGTTGAAATGATACATACCCGAACGGACTTTAGAATAAGGGAAAATTGTTATGGGCTGAAATGATAGGCCTAAACGATTTTCAATTTATTTCAATTACTTGGGACTGTGGGTTTGAAATGATAAAACCCAGATTTTTCTTTGTAAATTACGGGTTGAAATGATATATTACCCGTATCACTTTACCTAGCGTAGAAAATTATATACAGGCCCGTAGTTAAGATATGTTTTTTTAAAAAATTTAAAATACTTTAGAAATTTAATTACTATAATATTTTGATTTAAAATTAAATAAAAATATGATTTTTGTAAATATTATTGATTTTCTGAATAATTGTAAGTGAAATGAATTAATGAAAAAGTTAGAAAATTTTGAATGTAAGTTATTTTGGAAATCTTGATTTAATTTTTAATGGAAATTAAATTAACTTTGGAAATATGATAAATTTATGATATTTTGAATTTAAATGAATTTAAAGTGATTTTATATCATATTAATGATTTTTAATAAAGTTGAAATGTGAAATGAATGAATATTTAAGTTGAAATTTTGAAATATAACTAAAATTGGAAATTTATGAAATTGACTTAAAAGTGAATTTTAGTTAAGTAAATAAAAATAAAACTATGTTATATTTGAGAATTTGAACTTAAGTGTTAAGTTGAAATTTAATGTAATGAATTTCAATTTGAATGTTGAAATTTAATAAGTGAATTATTAATAAATATTGATTTTTGAAAGGAAACTTAACTTTACAAAATCATGAATTTAAGGAAAATTAAATGATGCTTATAAATGTGAAAATGTATTATTTTGTAAGTTAAAAATGATTTAAATTAAAAAAAATAGTGTTTGTGAAATTCTACTGAATATTTGAAGTTAATTAACAGCATTTTTAAATGCTGTCTTTTGTTAAATTGAATTTGTTTTGAACGTAACTTTTTGTAGCATTTTCCAAATGCTGCGAAACTTGAATTTTCATTGTTTCAATAAATTTAAGTGCATAAATGAACATTGCAAAGTTTAAAATTTTGGAATTTAATAATTTAATTATTAAATGTAACTTCATTTTTATGATTTAAAATGAAGTAAATTGTTTTGAAATATAACTATTTGGTATATTGAAATGATTTGAAATGTGATTTTGAAAAGATATGATATTTTGATATATTAAAATGATTTGAAATGGAGTTTTGAAAGATATGACATTTTGATATTAAAATGATTTGAAAATAAGTTCTGAAAGATATGATATTTTGGAAATGAAGCTTTGAAAGGTTATGATCTTTTGATATATTAAAATGATTTGAAAGGAAGTTTTGAAAGGATATGATAATTTAATATATTGAAATGGTTAGAAATGATTTGATATTTATTTTGATAAATATTTTAATTGAAAGATATGGTATGATGATATATTGAAATGGTTTGGAAATGATTTAATCTTTATTTTAATAAAGATTTATGTTGAAATGATATTTTATTTTGAAGTATAAATATTGTTTTAAAGTTATAACTACGTGTTATAATAACGATTGGTTGTTAAAGAGACCGGGATCATATATTGTCTTATAGCCGGCCAATACCGAAAACCACTTTAACAACTGTGTACGCGGTGGAGACTCCAGAATGAAGTAGGATGGTGGCGACGTTCTCGAGGTATATTATGTGGACCCAACTCCCATGAGTTTTCATAAATGACTAAAACAGGAGCTATACCGGGCTACACAAAGGGTCGCACCCTTTCATCGAGCATGCTCCATCGGAAACCATTCTATTACTTTTGTGATTCGATATGTGACGCCACTTTGATTCGGGGGTGTTGTTCGAGGTGGGCGGAAGCTGCTGGCTTGCCGTCACCACCGGTCCGGGAGTGCAAAGGTGTATCCACCCTGGCATTGCCTCGCGTGCCGTGTCATCTCCTTATAGCGAGCCCACTACGATTTTGGTTTTAAAGATCCAACCGTGTTAAGGTTCACCATCCCCTTAACGCTATTTTCTATATGATTATACTTTACTGATTAGACACTACCGTATATAGCGCAATATACTACATAGTAAATAGTTTACCGGATCCTTAGAGGATAGGCGGTCCCAAGCATTCTCTAAGTTACTTATACCTTTGCTACAGTTCACTTGAGTTGGTTTATATTGTATAAGTATGTATGTCCTGACTCGAGTGTTTATATTTTTATTTACGCTCGGGTCAGCCTGAGTATTCACAGATTTGGATTTCCACTTTCTGGAGATTTGGAATCGCTGGAGATTATCTGCTTGTCTAGTTTTATCTCTTCTGTCTGTTGGTCCTTTCCAGCTATTGTATTAGTAGATTTCTATGTATTGAGACTTCTTTTGTACTTTATTTCATCTGTTGTATCTTATGTAACTCTGATATATTTATATAGTAGCTTCATGAACTACTATCTCTTTTACTTCCGCTACATTATTATTACTCTGTGTCTGTGATCTGTGATTTTTATTTACTGTATGTTCTGAGATTTGCCAAATTTTTATTTACAACGCGGTATTTTGAGCAATTCATTTCCAACATGAGTGTCTACCTATACACTTATAATGGATGCGAATGGTTGAAAATACCTGGTTGTTAAATTTACATTTGACGAGAACAATATAAAGTTATGTGTATTAATGCCAGCGGACTGATTCATGAATTACAATCCAAATCGTGATGAGCTTGTCTAGCATTTGTGTGTCCAAACAATCTACTACACCAACATATAACAAAATTGAAGATTTTCGAAGGTGTAGTGCAACAGAAGAGAATTAGTACCATATTATGGAGTCCTAATTGGATTATAGCATAACTAAGATTTATCACACCTTTAGATGCCATAGGTGAAAGTGTAACTAAGGGACCATGTGAAGTGCACTCACAAATGATCGAGAGTATACATGCAAAAACGACTAGGGTACTATTTAAGGCATATAGTCTAGTAAAGGGTGAATCTAGAAGGGATTACCAACGTGTTTTCATGTTGGGAACTCATAAAAGAGAGTATGATATAGCACTCTCATAAGAAAAAGTAGAAGATGCGAATCTCATAAAATGAATGATTTGAAACGATGACTTGTATATATACAACAAAGAATAAATAATGTAGTATTGATGGGATGTGATATCCCAGTTGATTAGAGTTGCAGTTGTGAGTCATGATAAATAGAGTCGTGGAATGTACATTGTCACTGATTTGTGAAAATGAATTGTAGGCGGGATTTGGTACGGTGTGAGTGAAATCTCCGTGATTGAAAATTTCAGCTTTAAACCCAACATTACACATTTACTGTTTATGATTTCGCTATACTCATAGTTAGATTTCTAGCCTGACTTAGGGTTTGTTACATACTTAACTACCTCGGATCAGACTGAGGTTATTTTATAGGTTTAATATTTTGATTGTTTGCGTTTATGAGCTACGACATAGAGATAGAGCCGATGACGATGGCAGATATTTATTTTTCTTGTATTGTCAATCTCATGAGATTTTATAATATGATGTATTACGTTGTTTAGCCCTGAAATCTATATGAGATCTAAATGTATAAGAAATTGCATCAAACATCAGCTTTGATATATATATATATATATATATATATATATATATATAAGTGTATATGAGAGATCGCTCCACTCAAGCCCTTTGATCCAAACTATCGAACAATGATTTCACTCACTAATAATCTAGTTACTGGGATGGGCATGATGTAGACCATTTAGGCTTTGATACAATTGTTGGCCCAGCCCAAACCCGTTGGTGTGACTTGATACCTCACAAGTAATTTTTACATGCAGCCTTTCGACTAGCACAACAATCATGGGACATGCAGGGATAAGAGGTAAAGCTTCGTCGCATATCATAAAGTGAGAACCCCTTATCATACGAGTTGTAGGGATTGAATCTGGGACTTCTAATGTACTAGGCGAATGCCTTAACCAACCTTGTTACAATTCCATTGAAACACTCTGGTCCATTCCACCGTGAGTGAAATGGGTAGTGTTATCCCTATAACTTTCAAAGGATATAAGTCAAGAAGCCAATGTTGAGACAAAAGGCCTGTGTTGAAGTTCAAATTCTGGATGCTATGATAGGACTAAGGATGAATGTCGACATCAAGATTCCATCAACGTCGAAGACATACAACATATTGGCATCGCACCAATAAATAATGTTACTACTCTCACCATCACCGAGGATGTTAAAAGAAATAATGTCAAGGACCATCGGTGTAAGAGTTACAATAGGGAAAGTTAAGGAATAGTGATGTCATATGAAATCCGACAGCACCAATAAAACACAATGATTTGAGTCATCGACGTCATTTTTCATAAGCAAGAACCAGTTTTTGCTACGTCAATCGCCATCGCTACCAAGTGATGCTATGTTATCACATTCCAGCGACTACTGGACATTGACAACGAGACTCATGATTTCCTAAGAAACGCTAAATAAAGCCATATACGACCAATGTCAACCATGCAGCATTTCGTCAGCTACTAAATATGGACATCGAGGGTCATCAGCGCCGCGACTATTCTATGTCCACGCCCTTCTTCAGTATCAGATGATTCCACTAACTACTAATCAAGAAGATCTCAAGACATGGAGTTGTTGTAGCCAACAGTCATTAGCTATAGTCATCGATGTATCCAAAAGGGTTGTTGAACACACTGCTTGATAAAACCTCTTTCCGTTAATGCCAATATATAAATGTAGTGAAAGTCGATCAACAAAGAAGGAATTATCAACATTGAGCTTAATGATGCCGAATATTAGCTCTATTGCACCAGTACCGAAGTACCACTATATGAATACAAAAGTACAAACCTTGGCACTCGACGATGCTACTGTTGTCGAAGCCGATAAAGAACCAACCTTGACGTTCGACGATGCAATTAGTGTCGTAGCCTGCACTTTTCGAACCTCATAAATATGGACCTAGGGGCTTCGTGAAATGGGAAAATTTTCATTTCTCTTTCTTTTCTTAAATCAAAGCCTTATAATCTAAATTGAATTGGAAAAAAACCTTATTTGACTGTAATCATATTCGAATTATATGAATAAGGATTTGAATATGCATATTGACTTAGAGTATTACCATTTTTGAATATTATTGTTATGGACTTACATATATATGGGCTCGTCATGATCAAACTCGACATGAAAATAATTGATGAGCCCTGAATTATGAAAAACTCCTATATACATAATTATATGAACCATAGATTTTGAACATAAGGACTGAATCATGCCTAATTATATACTCATTATCATGCATAATGGACTATATCCTAGACACGTCACTTATCTTCCATATCTCTGTTGAACATATGATATGATAGGGGCCTTTTTGGACTATATGATTTGAAAGCCTAAATGAGCATATATACATAATGACTTTTTGGACTTCGAACATATCGACTCTTATGACCTTAGAGGACGTCAAGCTGATGACTCTAACGAATCTATGGACTTCGAGCACAATGATTCCGAGATAACAAATAGACTTTCATATAGTTTTCCTCAAGAGACAAAAGTCGCATATTTGATAATGATTCTATCATAAGATTAGTCTCAAATGATGAATTAGTTCTTGATACACCATTAGGGCAATGTTGATCAATTCATACTTGACCATGTCCCTATAAATGTTTAAATCAAGAGCTAATTCATCATGATTGTTATCTAGAATTTTATAATCTCTTTCACTCTAATAGTGTTGGCACTAAAAGGAGGGTCTGAACATCCGATTCATTTATTTCTATCTCTAAACTAATTAAGTTTTTTCTTCGGGAAGATGAAACCAAAACGACTCAATGTTCTAACTGAAGAGGTCATCCAAACAACAGCCTGGGAAGAGAATGTATTTCCCTAGTCAACTTAGAAAGTGCAGAACCAGGACAGCCATCAGCACCAGCACAACCGACCCATAGCGAGGCCAAGAATAAAGGCCTAGAATAATAATTGCTAGAGACGAAAGGACTTTTAGAAGCTGTACTTGCTCAAAAATCCTTTAAAACAACTAGACTTACAGGAGGAGATGAAGAAAAATCTCCAAGGAGAAATTTGAATGCTTTATTACTTGGGAATAAAAGCAAAAAAAAAAACTTGTCTTAGCTCCATAAAAGAGAGGAGGTAACTAACAAGCTAAAGCTAACTACCAAGGAAGGATGGAAGAAAAATCTAAAGAAAAATCTGGAAGCTCAACTTCTGAAGGATACAAGCTTGAAAGAAGTACCTACAATAATGGTGAATCTAACTTGAGAGATTTGGCAGAGAAAATAGCAAAAGCCATGCTCAACTCAAGGGAAAGAGGTGTTGAATATGCGAGTATATGATTTTTGTTTGATGATAATAAACATATATATATATATATATATTCATTTAAGTGTATTTCTTATTGTAATATTTTATTTGTCACCTAATTAATTAAATATTTGCTGAATAAAATAAATAACATAGATTTTAAATTCAAACAAATATTTTATTCAAAAAAATATTTATTACAATTTTGAATAGTACAAATTTGAGCTCTCACTATATATACACAATTTCAATTACATACAAATTTGATTACATCACAAATTTTCAATTTACATTTGCACCTCACTACATATCACTCATTCACTCGTATTTATCTTCAACTCTATTCCAGATTGAATCCAGCATCTGAGTTATCTGCAAAATAAACACTGACGCTGTAGAATTGAAAAATAAATATTTTTTGCAGTGTAAAATACAATGTGATTTTTGAAAATATTATTTGCCTCATTTATTTGGGTTGTTCGTCATGATTTAAATTTTGATTCATCATACACGAACAGCTTGTGACATGTATCATTTTACATGCCACAAGGCCGTGCACACTAATATACACTTGATAAATTATAGGGATAGGTGAGCACAAGGTCAAACCCAATTAAAAGCCGGGTTCAACTCAAGTGAGATACAAATAAAGTCACGATATTAGCACAAGGTCAAAACCGAGCTATAAGCGGGATTCGGCTCAAGTGCAATTCTAAAAGTCAAAATGAAAAGTGACGTGCACAAGAAAACAGTGTAGCTGGTCAAATATGGAACCAGAATTACAGTTTCAAGTCCATCAACCAAGGTCAGACGGCATCAACAAAACATAACCAGAACACAAGTGAGCATGAACAAGTGACTCAATACTTCTGAATGCAAAGCTTCAACCAAAACTAGACTACAATGAACCAAACCAACTCGAGCAAGTCTAGCTACCACATGAAAGCAAGCAGTCGAAGTAACACCAATCCAGTACACACATGTACACATATATAGGCAATGGCACTGCCTCAACAGTCAAAGCATGCACATTGAAACCAGACTCGAATGAACAATGACAAGAAGCTCAACCAACATTTCAGAAATGATACAGCATGCATATAAACAAGTCTGGCAACAAAGATATCATGAATCAATTCTAAATGCATATGAACTCAAATATCAATGGACAGTGCAATGAAGACCACAAGACTCAAGTGTACAACGTGAATATAAAAAGTGCGGACCACAAATGTAACTCAAATGCTCGAAGCAGCAGTAGCCTTAACAAGTGAATGGCCAAGACAAAAAATAAGCAAGCTTGGAACAATGGAAACAAGTTTACATGACTCGATGGCAACTAAATACAAGCTCAGACTCAAGTAAAAACAATAAGTTGCAAACAGGTTCAGAGGCACCAGAGCATAGCACATATGGTCAGAGAATCAAGCTACAACATGTACACAATGACAACCAGGCAGCAAACGAGAATCGAGCTAACAGTTAACATGGAGTCTCAACAAAATGCCACATAAAATAGTACATTGGAACTAAACATTAAAACCAAACCGCAATACAGTGAACAAGTAAAGCAGGTTTTACAAGTTTCAAATCAGAGTTCAAATGCCAGAAATTCACAGCCATGGTGGCCAAGGTGATCGATCAAGTCAGAGTAAAAAATTTCCAGATTATCACAAAATCAAAGTGGTCGAAGTCAACAGAGAAATGCACGGAACAAGTTCGTATTGAATAAATCAAAGTGTCTAAGCCACAGGAGAAACGAAATCAAAATCGAAGCCGTGTTAACCAAGCAATGAAATTATACGAATTGAAGAAGTCAGAGAAATCACCATCATTCAAGAATAATCTAATGGCCGAACTAAAGTTATTGACAAATTCAAAGTTAAATTCGAACGAAATAATAGGAATTCAGATCCTATATAAACTCTTTAACATCGTCCGCAATGGCATCGAGTTCAAGCAAGCTAATCAGTAAAGCAAAAAGAATAAACCACATACCACTTTAGACGAACTCGATCAAATTGGAGCAGCCATGTGCAAAGTGAAGAAAGATTCGATCGTCAAAGAAATCACGAAAACACCCACTCGATCGATCAACAAAGCCGGTTTCTTTAATTTAGAAAGCCCCTAATTTTATCAAGTGGAAAAAGGAGCAGAAGAACGCAGCCATATTTTTTAACGAAAATGAAACAAGGACGGGATGAAGAAATAAACGAGAAAGGGATTACTTTTATTACTTCACTTATTTTAGGCCGGCTTTTTCATCTGCTTTGGGTTTATAAAGATTATATTTAAATTAGGTTTTGTGTTATTTAAATTGTTTTTAAATTTGTATTTTCTCTTTTGAACTTTTGTAATTTACTAATTGTGTGACTAGGGGATGGACTACAGTGGTGTAGTTCGTGAATTCGCAACTTAGTGGCTGTGTTGTGGCAGGATTTTGAGCGTAGAGTTATGCTAGTCGATAGCGGGTGTCGCGCATTTACGTATGTAAGCGTCTGACTACTTAATTTCTAGTAGAAACCTTGGGGGCAGCACGTAGGCAGGGTTTTGTTGAAGCTGGGTAAATCTGTGTGTTCTATTTTCTGCTTTTAATATTCTGCTATTATTTGTGCTGTTATAATTTTGCTATATTTGTGTTGCAATTATTTTATATACTTCTGCATTAAATTATTTATAATTATTAATATCACCATATTCACCCCCTCCTTTAGGGTGAAATCGATCCTACAAGTGGTATCACGGCTAGGAATAAAAGCCATTTTTGTTTTTAAAAGTTAGATTTTCAAAAACCAATTTTTGTTTTAAAAATTTGAATTTTTAAAATGGATTCTTTTAATAATGTTTTTGATGAGGGTCAGTCCATAGTTAGACCGCCAATGTACAATGGTGAATATGCTTACCAGAAAAATAGAATGAAAATCTTTCTGAAAACCATTGATGCATGGAATATTGTTGAGACAGGTTATAGAGTGCCAACTATAGTTGTAGATAATCAAGAAATAGATAAACCAATGAATCAATGGACAGATCTAGAAAATAGATTACAGAATGCTAATGCTAAAGTTATGAATTCTATTATCTGTTCATTAGATTAAATTGAATTTAATAGTGTCTCATATTGTCTAACTGCACAGGAAATCCGGCACACACTAGAAGTGACTCACGAAGGAACATCTCAAGTCAAGGAATATCACCTTGCCATGCTGAGTAGAGAATACGAGAATTTCACAATAGCCAAGGAAGAATATGTCAAAGAGATGTACGGATGACTTTCTAATAATGTATACAAATCAAAAGCTCTCAAAAAATAATACACAGAGTTGGAAATAGTCCGAAAAATCCTCAGAGTCCTTCCACAAAATTTTGAAGCCAAAATCACTGCTATTCAAGAATCAACGGACATAAAACAGATTAAAGTTGAAGAACTCATCGGAAATCTCACCACGCATGAACTAGAAATGAAATTCAAGGAAGAGCGTGAAGGTGGCGACACATGAAAGAAATCGATAGCTCTTAAAGGAACAACGAAAAGTGATGATGATGGAGTACCTGAGCTGGCAATACTAATAATAAGATTCAAAAAGTGAGAAATAAGGAAATCCAGCTCTAAATCAAATATTGAAAAGCAGAATAGTCAAAGCACTAGACAACTTAGACAAGCAAGAGATCATATGTCACAAGTGCAACAAACCCACTCATATCAAGCCTGATTGTCCATAGAATTGATTCAGCTACGGAAAGAAACAGAAAGGGAGATGTTTTGCAGCCACTTAGGATGAAACGGATGAGGATGATAAAAGCACTGGCAGTGAGAGCGAAAAAGAAGATCTATGCCTTTGAGGTGATATAACTGATAGTGATGACGACGACAAGCCAAGCGAGGTATCAAAACTTACTCATTCGGAGTTGCTTATATATTTTCACGAAGTAAATGACTGTTTCGAAAAACTTTGGGAGAAATACACTAAAATTGAATCACAAAGAGATACTTTGATAGAATTAAATAAACAATTTGATCAATTGGTTAAAAACTATCAAAGCAGGAACCCTAAGTGTGATAAGTGTCCATCATTTGAAGAAGAAACTAAAAAATCAGAAATTAAAATTAAATCGCTTGAAAATGAAATTCTGATTTTGAAAGAAAGTGAAAATACAAGGAGAGAAAACTCTATTTAAAAGTGCACACAATTATTGAAGGAAAATGAATCTCTCAAAACACAAGTCCAACAATTGTCTACAACTTTAGGAAAATTTTCCAAAGGAGAAAGAACGTTAAATATGTTGTTAGGGAAATAAACCGTCAATCCTGTTAGACAAGGACTTGGATATAATCACTCTGAACGCATTAGAGGTGAAATTAAACAAGTCAATTCCATGTGCATAATTTGTGGAAAATTTGGACACAATCAAAATAATTGTTGGTATGGACCCAAACATGTGAAAATTATTCCAATTTGGGTTACAAAAGGCACGAATATAAAATCTCTTAAAGTCAAACGAATCTGGATATTGAAAGGAACATATATAAATAGTTTTAGGTCTCCACAAACTTATTTTTCAAAATAATTTTCCACTAACAATCATGGACCTATAAAAACAAATAAGTTATAAAAATCTTTCATCTTGTACGTGTGGAGGCAGGCTAAGGAACAATAACAGTGTTATCTGGATTCTGGCTTTTCCAGGCACACAACGGGCGACAAATCATAGTTTCTTTGTCTAGTATAAAGGTGGTAGAATCACAGTGGGCAACAATGAAAAATTATCGGCAAAGGTAAAATAGGTAAAGGTATCTTGAACGATATATGTGATAATCTACATCATAAACTGAATTAAATCAGCCAGTTATGTGATAAAATAATGAATGTTGATTTTGATTCTGACTTTTTCAAATTTGTTAGCCAATTACATTTTTATGCCGAGAACACTATATGCTCATCTAGAGTTTTTGGACTAGTCCATATAGATTTGTTTGAACTAATGATGTTGTTTTGGTTGATGATTACTCATAATACACATGGAAATATTGTTTCGGGATCTGACACTATGGTCACTGTTTGTTTATTTGCACGGCTTCAATTTAATTTAAAATTTGTTAAAAATGATTTCTTGAAACTTCACAGTCTAGCCTATAATGTTCAATTAATGATAATCTTTAGTCTTGAAAAAATTCAGATGCGGATTACATTGGTAATATAGTTGATAGAAAAATTACTAGTGGAACATGATTTACGTTGAGACATTCATTAGTTGCATCGCATTTCTCAAAGAAAAAATCTGCATAATTTTCATTTCAAATAATTTTTAATTAGCAGACATTTCTCTTTTATAAAACCCCTTCCAGAAAATCATTTTTATTGACCTTGTTCCAGATTAGTCATTTTTAGAAAATTTGATAATTTTTTTTGGATTTGATCTTAAATGACTATATTAACTAATCTAACTTCCTACTGATTATCGAAAAGATAAATAGTGATTGAACAAGTGATGAGTGCTGATATTAATATATATTATAACTTGAGACAATATACTTAGTAAATTTCTTTAAAAATTTAAACAAGATTTATAAAAAAAAATTGTTGGTAAAAATATTCCATGACCATTTCTATTTCTATCATATTTCTATCAACTGTCACTCATAAAAATCCAATATGGTATGTCAATATGTGGTATTTTAAATGGAAAATCATTCGTTTTTCATTTTATTATATTTTTAGCAATAAAAACATGCAAAGTATTCGCTCTCATTTAAAAGTCCTCACAGTTATGCATGGGTTAATTACTTGGAATTTTTTATAATGTGCTTTCATGCTCATTTAAAAGTCCTCACGGTTATGCATGTATAGAACGCATATTCAAATTGATTGATTAAATAGACAAGTTGATTCCAATCCCATTTAAAAGTCTTCACGGTTATGCGTGGTTAGATGATACTTGAGTTCATTTTAAAAAAAAAATGGAATACTACTAATCTCATTTAAAAGTCCTAATGGTTTTGCATGGTTAGTAGATATTCAAATTCCTGATATACATATAACACAAATAGACACGACTGTATGGTTTTACATCATCCCTATCATTCTAAAATGGAATATGCATCTAACATAGTATTTATGATTTTTGTTTGATTTTTTATTGAAATTTAATATTTATACCCGATTGAGTATTAATGTTGTATTAATGTCTATCACTTTATCTCTATTTTTTCTAACACTATTACTCTTTTCGCTGATAAAAAGGGGGAGAGCAAAGTTAAGATTTTGGAAAATAAAGGTCAAATATTTTATTTCATATTTTCTATTTGCATCCAGCTTCATTTGCATATTTTTATTTATTCTTATGCATATATGAAGGGGGAGCATGGTGTAGAGAGGGAGCATTCAAATACGAGGAGCAAATTGAATGATCAAATACATTTAACAAATTCAAATTCTTAAATATATGTTTGTTATCATCAAAAGGGGGAGATTGTTGAATACGCGAGTATATGATTTTTGTTTGATGATAATAAACATATATATATATATATATTCATTTAAATGTATTTGTTATTGTACTATTTTATTTTTCACATAATTATTTATATAGCTGCTGGATAAAATAAATAACACGGTATTTAAATTCAAACAACTATTTTATTCAAACAAATATTTATTACAATTTTGAATAGTACAAATTTGAGCTCTCACTATATATACACAATTTCAATTACAATACAAATTCGATTACATCACAATTGTTCAATTTACATTTGCACCTCACTACATATCACTCATTCACTCGTATTTATCTTCAACTCTATTCCAAATTGAATCCAACATCCGAGTTATCTGCAAAATAAACACCGATGTAGTAGAATTGAAAAAGAAATATTTTTTCAGTGTGAAATAAAATTTGATTTTTGAAAATATTATTTGCCTCAGTTATTTGGCTTTTTCATCATCATTTAAATTTGAATTCATCATACTCGAACAGCTTGTGACATGTACAGTGTATCACTATACATGCCATAAGGCTGCACACCAATATACACTTGATAAAATTACAGGGACAGGTGAGCACAAGGTCAAATCCAATTAAAAGCTGGGTTCAACTCAAGTGAAATACAAACAAAGTCACGATATTAGCACAAGGTCAAAACCGAGCTATAAGCTAGATTCGACTCAGGTGCAATTCTAAAAATCAAAATGAAAAGTGACGTGCACAAGAAAACAGTGTAGCTGGTCAAATATGGAACCAGAATTACAGTTTCAAGTCCATCAACCAAGGTCAAACTGCATCAAGAAAACATAACCAAAACACAAGTGAGCATGCACAAGTGACTCAATACTTCTGAATGCAAAGCTTCAACAAAACCATACTACAATGAACCAAACCAGCTCGAGCAAGTCCAGCTACCACATGAAAGCCAGCAGTTGAAGTAACAGCAATCCAGTACACACATGCTCATGTATATAGGCAATGGCACTGCCTCAACAGTCAAAGCATACACATTAAAACCAGACTCGAACGAACAATGAAAAGAAGCTCAATCAACATTTCAGAAATGATATAGTATGCAAATAAATAAGTCAGGCAACAAACATATCATGGACTAGTTCTAAATGCATATGAACTCAAATATCAGTGGACAGTGCAATGAAGACCACAAGACTCAAGTCTACAACGTACAACATGAATGTAAAAAGTGCAGACCACAAATGTAACTCAAAGGCTCGAAGCAGCAGCAGCCTTAACAGGTGAATGGCCAAGACCAAAACAAAGAAAGCCTGGCACAATGGAAACAAGTTTACATGACTCGAAGGCAACTAAATACAAGCTCTGACTCAAGTGAAAACAACAAATTGCAAACAGGCTCAGAGGCACCAGAGCATAGCACATATGATCAGAGAATCAAGCTACAACATATACACAGTGGCAACCAGGCAGCAACCAAGAATCGAGCTAACAGTTAACATGGAGTCTCAACAAAATGCCACATCAAAAGGTACATTGGAACTAAACATTAAAGCCAAACCGCAATACAGTGAACAAGTCAAGTAGGTTTTACAAGTATCAAATCAGAGTTCAAATGCCAGAAATTCACAGCCATGGTAGCCAAGGTGATTGATCAAGTCAAAGTAAAAAACTTCCAGATTATCACAAAATCGAAGTGGCCGAAAGTCAACAGAGAAATGCATGAAACAAGATCGTATTAAATAAATCAAAGTGTCTAAGTTATAGGAGAAACGAAATCAAAATCAAAGCCGTGTTAAACAAGCAATGAAATTATACGAATTGAAGAAGTCAGAGAAACCACCACCATTCTAGAATAATCTAATGGCCGGAGCTAAAGTTATGACAAATTCATAGATAAATTTGAACGAAATAATAGGAATTCGGATCCTATATAAACTCTTTAACATCATCGGCAATGGCATCGAGTTCAACCAAGCGAACCAGTACAGCAAAAAAAAATCACATACCACTTTAGATGAACTCGATCAAATTGGAGCAGCCATGTGCAAAGTGAAGAAATAACCGATCGTCAATGCAGTCATGAAAATACCCACTCGATCGATCAGCAAAGTCGATGTCTTCAATTTAGAAAATCCCTAATTTTATCAAGAGGAACAAACGAGCAGAAGAACGCAACCATAATTTTAACGAAAAGGAAACAAGGATGGGCCGAAGAAATAAACGAGAAAGGGATTTACTTTTATTACTTTACTTATTTTGGGCCAGCTTTTTCATCTGCTTTGAGTTTATAATACTTATATTTAAATAAAGGTTTTGTGTTATTTAAATTTTTTTTTGAGAAAAATGTGTGATCCTCTATAGAATAGAGGAGAGCACACATGCAAATATATATATAACACAAAAGCAAGGTGCTGCCAACATGCCTGGCAGGTAACAAAAACTAAAAACAAAGAAACAAAAAGGGAAAGATGCACTATACATCTCAATAGCTCCAAGCAACAAAAAGAGAAGAAAAACTCTGTGCATCTGGACCGGAATGATGCTCCAAAAATCTCGGAAGCTCAAAGCAACACAAAAAGCAGAAAAACTCCATGCATCTGGATCAAAAGGAAAGAAGAAGCCTCAACTCTAAAGTGAAGATAAACGAGATGTATTCAATTTAAATTGGTTTAAATTTGTATTTTATCTATTTAACTTTAGTAATTTACTTGTGTGACTAGGGGACGGACTACGGTGTAGTTCGAGAATTCTCAACTCAATGGTTGAGTTGTGGCAGGGTTTTGAGCATACAGTTAGTTTAGTCAATGGAGGGTATCGTGAATTTATGTGTGTAAGCGTCTGGTTACTTAATTTCTAGTAGAAACCTTGGGGGCAGCACGTAGGAAGGGATTTTCGAAGCTTGGTAAATCTGTATGTTTAATTTTCTGCTTTTAATATTCTCCTATTATTTGTGCTGCTATAATTCTGCTATATCTGTGTTGCAAATATTCTATATACTTTCGCATTAAATTTTTTATAATTATTAGTATCACCATATTCACCCCCCTCTAGGGTGAAATCAGATCTTAAACGATAGAGTCAATGATAACCCTCGAGAGGCTCCTTTTATGGATAAAATCATGGCTACAAAGATTCCTTCTCACATCAAGATCCCATCTATCAGATATAATACACAACTAATCCAGTTGATCATTTATTAACTTTTAAAAGCTAGATGGATTTATATAATGCGTCTGGAGCATTGTGTTGCAGGCTTTTTCCAACCATATTTCAAGGAGCGATAGTTAAATGGTTCCGTTGGTACTAAGAAAGGGTCATCTATTTTTGGAATCAGTTTTCTTATGAGTTCTCAGAGCAATTCTATATCTGTAAGGATCCTACTATTAACTACACTGTGGTAACCAATATTGAACAGAGGCCAAGGCAACTATCTTAAGAGATTTAATACGGAAGCCCTGAAGGCAAAGAACATGACTGATAGAGATAAGCTGGTAGCAGTTTATTCTAGGCTAATCAAGCAAACCCCATTCTAGAGAGAAGCTCTACATCCATGGGTGGAAAGAATTGTAAGATTTCCATTTCCAAACTGATAAGTTCATTCGCATGGATGAAATTTACCGTGCTAGAAAGAAGGCTCAAGGCAAGAAGGAGGTGGTAATGATTAACAACAAGCCACTATCTTCTATAAGGAGCCAAGGTAGGAAGAAGACTAGAATGCTAACCACGTTATTCTGAACAAGCCATTATCTTCTATATATGCCACAATGAAAGAAAAAGATGGTTTTCCTATCTCTTACAAATCTAAGATCAATCCCGAGCCATAGAGAGAAGGTGATTACTGCTCTTATCATAAATTGAATAGGCATAAGACAAAAGAGTACCAAATACTGGCAGGCATCATCTAACATATGATCCATTCTACAGAGCTAAAGGAATTCGTTAAAGATGATCAAAAGGAAATTTGTTTTGAAAACAACAACCAAAATCCCCCAAGCAACATTGCAAATATGGTGGATAATGATATTCAACTTAATTTCATTCCACCTTTGAATCAAATTTGATTTGATCCACGGAGGCCCACACTTAGCTCGGAACAGCAAAGGAGCAAGGAGCCGATATGTTAGGGAAGCAAAGGAAGGAATTTTCTCTATCCAGGAAGAACCGCCACTTAGGAACCCAAGGTTTCAAATCCAAATGCATACTTCGACCATCACTCCACAAGAACTATTGGGGGTTTTCCATTCACATAACGATCCACTGATGATCAATAAACAAATTGGACTTTTGGAGATTTCCAATCTTAGCAGATACCAGGAGTGCAGTCAACATAATCTTTAAGCATGTATTTGACCAGATGGGCATCCCAAAAGAGAAACTTGAACCGAGCTTTGAACCAATCTTTAGGTTCAGTAATAAAGGATCAATTCCAGTAGGACAGGTAAAGCTTCTCATGCAAATGGAAGTGCCACCGTATTCTCGAACCTTCATCATCATGGACCAGCCTTCCAATTACAACGCTTTCTTTAGAAGACTGGCTATATATGATTGTTTCACCAAAGTATTTGATAGTGAAATTTCTAACCAAAAAGGGATCGGAACTATATAGGGAGAGCAGTTTAGTGCACGAGAGATGTATTTTGCAACCGTTGAGCAATATAAGCGAGGTACTCTTTCTTGTTATACTTCGAAGAAAAACAAATTTATTAGAACTAATAATAAAAATCCTTTAGATATGTTCCTTCAAACTCATCACCCAAAGCGAACATAATGCCCAGCAAGAAAACTACACATGTGTTGAGAAAGTTCAATTTTGCCAAAATGAAAAGGAAAAGAAGCAAACTTGGTAGAAGATGAAATAGAAGACGAAGAGATTGATATCGAACTAGATTGCACAAAAGAGCGGAAAGGATGAAGTTGACATAAGATCTTGAAGAGGTATACCTAGATTCGGCTAATACAACAAAGACAGTTAGGATCGGAAAAGAGTTAGATGGTAAAATCAAGGGAGAGCTGATCCAATTTCTTCAATCTAGGAAAGATGCATTCGCTTTGACTCACTCAAATATTGTCATAATCAATCCCACCATCATGTGTCACTCCTTGAACATAAACCTAAATGTCACACTAGTTCCACAAAAGAAGAGACGGTATGATAAAATCCGATCCAATGCTTTAAAAGAGGAGGTCAAGAGACTGCTTGATAATGGATTTATCAGAGAAGTTTTCTACCCGAAATGTCTAGCTAATCTGGTATTACTCAAGAAGTCCGATGAGAAGTGGAGAACGTGTGTTGATTACACTAACTTGAATAAAGCATGTCCAAAAGCCTGGTATCCACTTCTGAGGATAGATCAGTTAGTAGATGTAACGAGCGGACAGCAACACTTATCCTTCATGAACGCATTTTCTAGATATAATGAAATTCCAATGTTCAAATCAGATAAAGAAAACACCGGCTTTATAACTAGCTGGGGAATGTATTGCTACAAGGTGATGCCCTTTGGATTGAAGAATATAGAAACAACATATCAAAGACTAGTAAATAAAATGTTCAAGGAAAAAATCGGTTGGAATACGAAAGTGTACGTGGATGACATGTTGGTCAAGTCCCAGGAGGAAAAAAATCATCTAAAAGACTAGAAAAAATGTTTGATGTGTCGCAAAGGCACCAGATGAAGCTTAACCCATGTAACACCCCTAATTTTAAATAGCATTATTCAGGAGATTTAGTTAGATAAATTAAATATAATAATGTAGAGACTAGAGTGATAAGGAAATTGAGATTCGAAAATTAGTTAAGGTCGTGCCCAAACTAAATTAATTTAAGAGAAAGAGTTATGACTTAAAAACCTAAGAGAATAAGGCAAGGGAAATATGGGAATAGCCGAACCCCCATAATCCCTAAAATCCCTTACCAAGTTCTTATTCTCACTCACATTTTCGTAAACCAAAAGGATAAACAAAGAGAGTTGAAGGCCAGCTATAACCTTAAGAAGAAGAGGAGCATAAATCCATTTAGAGGCTAAGATTCAAGCTAGGAAGATTAAAGATAGAATAAATCTCATGTTCCTTATCCAAACAAGGTGAATACTGATCTAAACCATCTAATATAAGTAGCCTTGAATGTTTTATTTCGGGTTCGATATTTAAATCAGTACGATTGGATGAATGATGATATGTTTTAATTTAAATGCCATGTTATATTTAAACAAGGATTTTATGGAATATTATAATTCGGTTTTAAGACTAAAATCATGCAAAATGATTTCCAAATGCCATGACTTTTGAATATGTCATGTAAAACATCATTTAGAAGATGGGTTTCAATTTTCGTAATACTCCAAGCTATGGATAATTTATTATGAATTTTTGAGTGAAAGAAATTATATTTTGGGTTTTAATTAATTTAACGAATTAACTGATTATTTTCGGGCTGAAAATTTTATATTGTAAAGAAATTGTTTTTTTGGAATTTATGTGAATTTCTGAGATTTTTCTCAAGAGATTTGGACGAGTTTGGATTTAATTTGAAAGATTATATTAATGATTGATTAAATAGAAGGGGTTAGTTAATAATTTTTAATTGAATATTAGAGCATCGGGAATTATTACATGCGATAACAAATTCTGAAAAGAAATTTGTAAAGGTTTTGTTATCCAATAGAAAATTGACAAAATTAGAGGTTAGGTAAAAAGAAATTTCTTTTAAAAGCATAAAATCAGTTTTATTGCGAATACAACTTCGCCACTTACCATTCTTGCTTTCGCCACCATACTCCCAATTGTAACCTTTCGCATCCATTTGAAACCAATGCAAATTGTATGAAGCATTTGGTACGTAGTGTATGGGAGAAAGGCGGAAGGAAAAAAATGGTGTCGAAGGCATGCTTTCGAAAGGGTTGAAGCGGCTTTTATTAGCTTTCGAACCCATTGACCTGTGCTTGTTCTAAAACCAAGCTTGAGAAAGGGTTGCCACTTTTGAACCCCGTCAATACTTAAAATGTAGCATGAATACATCTACCTTAATTAGAAGCCGCTTTCATAACTCTTTAAATAAAGGAGTTCGGAAGGTAGGGTTTCGAATCGATATCCTTCTACAACCGTTGAAGTTGCTTTTCTTTCAACTTATACTTGTGAAAGGGTGGGTACCGTTCCCATACCTTTCGAAATGATTGAAATTTGTTTTGTTTTCAATTAATTGTTTCGAAAGTGTTACTTTTAGTTGGCTTCTAAGCTATGCTTCCATAGATTCTTACTTGAACCCCAATGCTTCGAAAGATATGTTTTTGAGTGTTTCGAAAGGAATGTTTTCAGATTTGCGAAAGGTATGTTGGAAGGTTTTGAAAGAGGATGTCTAAAATTTTAAGCAATGAATTCAAATGGTCCTGCCCGTAGAGTAGAGTGGCAAAATTGGCATAGCGACTTGCTTCTAACCTATTAGTTAAACGGAAGGGGACCAGGGCTTAGTTACTCTGTGAAGTTCGAAAGGGAGAGTGACGGAGGGTAACTCATGATGTGACAATGGTCCAAAGGATATAGTCGAAAGCTCTAGTTTTCAAATTTGAGAAACCAATCTCGTTTCTAAAGAAAACCCATTGCAATGTAAAAAAGTTTTGAAATGACATTTAACTTTGAAATTTTAAGGAATGTTTTCTTGCTAAAGGTGGCGGGTTAAGGATATTAACCATATTTCATTAGAAAAATGATTGCAAGGAATTTAACGGTGGATGTTTACAATGTTGTGTTATTTGATCAGTTATCATGTATGTTTGTATTCATTTCATTATTAAAATATAACTGCATTTTAGAATGTTAAGGGTAGAATAACATGGTAGGTTGACACAGTAGTGAATATACATTGAGTTTAACTCCTGTGTGTGTAGAATTGCATCCAGGTGGTCTGATAGATCAGAATATAGGATGCCCAAGACTAATCAAAGGATTATTTCTTTAGATGGGTTCTTAGTAAGCCCGTAAAAACTGTGTTATGGAAATTGTTATTGGCAGAGACCAATAGGTTCTTAGCAATCCTATGAAAACTATGTTCGGAATAAGTTATTGAAAGAGATCAATAGGTTCATAGACAGCCCATGAAAACTAGGACATGATAAATGTTATTGGTAGAAACCAATAGGTTCATAGTGATCCCATGAAAACTATGATTGGATAATAGTATTGGTAGAAACCAATAGGTTCATAATGATTCCATGAAAACTGTGAGAGTGGATGTAAAATCCATAGAGAATTGAACAGGTTATTAGTCTGCTCATGAAAACTTGTAGGTTAATATTGACCATAGAAACTATAACTTGAGATAGATAGTTAGGTGAATGGGGATAGGAAGCCAAAAGCATATTGCATGTTTGCATTTATCATGATACATTTTATTATGTTAGGTTTAACCATTGTGGATGCATGTGCACGATATATGGTTATTATAAATTGAGTTAAGATACTAATGAAGCGAAAACCCATTCTGTTAAGCGGCATAGTCTCAGTAGATATCTATATGGTTCGAGATGGTAGGTTATTATTCATATCAGACTTTTTGTCTGACTCGAAGTTTATATTTTCACCTTATATTCTCGGGATTCAATTGATTTTGAGTAGTTCAAGAGTTAAGGTATTCAGGTTCTCCTTTAGACGAATAAGCTTCCGGAGATGTGCAAGAGGCAAGCTAGCTATTAGGAGTTCTTTCTGTTTGATTCTGCTGAGTAATTAGTTGCAATGGCAATGTTGTTTAGTGCCTATATTTAGACTTTGATCAACCAACAGGGCATCTTCTTATGTTGATCTTGGCGTAATTTGTAGTAATTATACTTCATAAATGGGATTATGTAAAGAATATGAAATGCGATTTGGAATGGAATGAATTTTTTAAATTTAGTTTAAAATTTGTCATATTCATATGTTTTTGGTACATCAATGGATCTGACATTACTGCATTTAGTCACCGAAAATGTGACAACCCGTAATTTTTAGATATTTGAAATTGGAATATTTAATTTATTTTAAATATTTGAAAGTTGGTTTAACTTGAATTTCAAATATCATTATTATTTGGTAATTAAATTATTGAATTTAATAATTAGAGATTGGGTAAAATATTAAATCTTGAGTTTTAAGATGGTTAAAAATATTTCAATGGCTTATAAAATTTAATATATATACTTTAATATGGGATAAAAGGAATTTTATTTGTTAGAATTTAATGTGTGGTTAAAACTGTAAATAAACTATAGGTGTGCACATATTTTAATATATGTATATATATAGTAAACAAAAATCAATTTTATTCACTGAAAATATATATGGTTGAAAACAGGAATTTTAAATGTTTTGATTTGAATAGTTTATATTAAAATTAGACCTTTTGTCTACATAGATTATTTTATTAATATATGCATGTAGTTCTAAAAATGAAAGAAATAAAAAATAAATATACATATATACATTTTAAGTTTACTTGGTTATTTTAAATAGTTATTTTATAACTTAAAAATTTATTATTTATAGGAAAGATTAGTTTCAACAAAATTATTGGTTGATTTAAATTTATTGAACGATAAATGATCATTCGATTAGTTTAAATATTAATAAACTGTAAAATGTTTATACAAGGTCAAAAACTGAAAAGAAGCAAGCCGGATTGGAAATGGGTTGCGTACATTGTCAAAGGTGAGTTAATCTCACTCATCTGGATTGTTATTTAAAATTTAAATATTTGTTTGAATGACTGAGTTGATTAGATGTGGTATATTATATAGTAGTGTATATATATTGGAATGATTGATTTCCCGCATTATACAGCGGATGAGACGCTATGCGCCGCATAATAGCGGATGAGATGATATAACCCCATATACCGCAATATTCCACCTCGAAGTGGAATTGGTATTACTATATTTTGCTAACATCTGTGGATACAGGTAAACAAGTTGGAGGGATCCAACTGGATTCCTCAAAATATTTAGATTGTTTTAATATTCTGTGATATGATTTACTTGATAATCCGAGATAGATTATATTGGTGATTGAAAATATTGGATGCTTTTTTTGATTGAATATATTTGGGTATACTGAGTTATCAAAAATATATAGATTGGATTTTTGAAAAGAAAATAAAGAGAGAATTTTTAAGTAAAATAATTGTAGAGGATTTTGGATAAATTAAAGAATGACTTAGGAAAAGATAAAAGTTGATTTTTAAATTCTAATTAATAAATTCCAAAGTATGGGAAGCAGATTTTTAAATAAATAGGAATAAATGAATTCTTAACTTAAGTGATAATAATTGAAGAAATAAAAGATTTATTTTTAAATTCAGAATTTAAATGGGTTAGGAAGGAATAAAAGAAGAATTTTGAAATAAATATAAAATTGGTATTTTCAGTATAAATAAGATTTAAAATCATAATAAAGAAGTGAAATATGAAATTAATGGGTTTTGAAATAAAATTGAGTAGGTAAAGGAACTTATTTTAAAATGGAGTAAATCTTAAAATCGATTTGGAAATTGATTTAGAGTTTGAAATTGTGTTTTAAAAGAAGATGAGACTATGGAATTTATAAACTGGGTTTATAATGTGAAATAAGATATTAGTGGATATTTGGAAGTATAAATTCACATTGAAAATTTATAAAGGAATGGGTAATTTGTTTTAAAAATAAATAGTGATTTATTTTTAAAAGGGTGTGAAGAAAAGTGTATTTCCCTGAAAAGCCAAGTACGTATTCAAGTAGATTTTTAAGTATAAGTTAAAAGTTTTAAAGTTTTTTGAAGGAATGTTTTTAAGAAATTATTATTTAAGTTGTTTAAACTTTAAAGGTAAATATTTATTTAAATTAATTATAGTGGTAATTATTTTAAAAAGGTTAATTGGTATTATGTTTTAAAAAGATAATTATTAATATTTATATTTTATAAAGTAGTTTTATTTTAAAGATAGTTTTGTTAAAGTTTTATTTGGAACTTGTATAGAATTTCGTAACTCTTATTTTAAAATTTAGTTTGGCTTAACTTTTATTTCAAAACTTAGTTTTATATTTTATAAAGTAGTTTTATTTTTAAAATATTTTAAAGCATATATTTTTGATTAAAGTGTTTAAATAGTTTTAATTTAAATGTTTTAAAAGTATATTTTAAAATAAAGTGATTTAAATTATTCTAAAATCTAAATATTTGAACTTGGTGATTTTCAATGGAAATAAACAATATGTGGGAAATTTATTCCGAAAGAGAAAAGAGATTTGAAAATTATTTCAAAAGTTGAAGTGTGGTAGAATATATCTTGTGAAGATATTTTAAAATTAATAAATAATTTAGGAAATTATTATGGCTTGATGCATGTTTGTGAATGTTATTTGATAGTTAAATAACCGACTATCAATATTGGCCAATGCGCTAACCGTTTCGAAGAGACCGAGATCGGGATTTATTTCCCGATAACCACTTCGATCCAGTTTGAACGTTTTCGTGTGGAAGAAAAGAGTTTGGAGTCGAAGATATGGAAGTGAAGTGCAAGGGGTTTCGTTCGAACCCGAAACAGACTTGTATGGCGAATGCTTCAGAACATCGTGAGGAGGGCGATGAGTATTCTAAGTGAATATGTGCCAAAAAGGTAACCCATAGCCTCGAGCCTCATCAACCGGGAATGACTAAAACAGAGGAGTTGCACACAAGGCTAAGTGGCTAGCAACCAATTAGGGTAAGGTCACCCCTATCTAGATGTCCCTTTTATTTTGGTTGTGTAGGCGGTTGCTGATCCCAACCGCGGGGTGAACTTATTCGGACTATCCAGAAAGGGTAGCTTCGGTCTTGCGATACAGGGGATCAGGGTGGATCCTCGATATGGTGATCTAGACTACGTACTGTGATGCGCGGTATCCCAATAGCCCTACCATTGATGGAAATCCATTCTCCCTACATGCCTTTACGGTTTTGTTTGTATACCTGTTAGATGGAAATTAATAATGTAACAATTTCGGCTATTTAAGTAAGTACTTATATAGACACTACTATAATATCAGAGGATTTTATAAGAAATGTTTTGGTTATCGTAAGGTAAAAACCCGATATGTTTATTTGTGACGTGATCTTATGAGATACCTTTGATTTCAAAGGATTTTGAAAACTTTAATAATCCAACTGAGTGTGTTTTCTCACGCTGGTTTTCCAGACTGACTCGGGTGTTATTTAACTATAATGCTCAGGTCAGACCGAGTATTATAGAACACAGATTCTGGATGGACTGCTGTGGAGCTCAGGAGACGAGCTGGATGACGATGCATATTTCCGTAAATTCATATTTCGGTTGTGCAATGTAAGCTGTATATTCTGCTTTGGAAGGATGATATATTATAACCATCCTGAATTGTGATGTTGAGTGTATTGTACTCTGATAATGTAACGTATAAAACAGATATAGTTTCTTTGTGTAAAGATCGGTTATTATCTATTATATTTTATTCCGCTGCGATGGTAAGATTATGTTGTTGTTTGTTCCCTCTTCTTCTACCTCCTTCTTCTTTAACCCTAATGATTCGGTTTTTCCGGCATTCGATTGTTCGGCATTTAATACAGTGAACGTATTGATGTCGATTTTTCGGGCGACGAAAAATCGAGTCGCTACACTTGATATCAGAGTTGAAGGTTAAGCGAGAACCTTGGCACTGGTGGGGATTACTCATTGAAATAGAGTCTGTAGTACTCTAGAATGAGTTTGAGTATATTAATAGGTATGAGCACGTATTTTTAGTGAATATAAAATTGTTTTACATTGTGTTGACTTACCGGTTGAGTGTTTATGGATTCTGGCCGAAATGTGGGATGCCATGTCATCGATAGGGGTTTCTAAACTCTTGAACAAGATAAACCAACACAGTATTGTTTTTAAATAAGGTAAATGAAATAATTTTACCCAAATTATTTTTGTATATAAAAGAAATAATTTTTTTCGTAAATTATTATAGTTATATATGGTTGCTTGGTTTTTAGGAAGTGATAATATTAAATTATTATCAGTGTACTGTTAAAAATTGAATAAGAAATTGTAATCATAACTAAAAGCTAAGAAATAAATTCATATAAAAATGGGATTTGTAAATGTGATTTATATTTTGAAATAGAATTCCAGAGAAATATTTGAAAATAAAATTGGAAGGATTTGAAATTTGAAAATATGGGAAATTTAAATTCCTTTGAGTTTGAAAATGATTATCAAATAGATTTTGAGAAATAATGGTGATATTATTTCAAAAATATTTTTTTTTGAATTGGATATGAAATCCGGTGAGATTTGGTATTTAAAAATATTTGAAAAATGTTTTTGAAAGGATAAAAGCATTGAACTCACTTCGATCGCTGGAAAATAATTTCATGATGGCTGCAGCATCATCGATATTCATTTTCGAGTTTCTAAGGGAGTAATTGCTACCTAAATATTTTGAGTTGATTATTTGCAAAAATTGGGTTTGATTTTGAAATAAATTGATTTAGATATATATGTTTTCAAAATTGATAATTTAATATTAGTTGGAAGTGATATATTGATTTTGAATGCTTAAGTAATGATTTAAACTCTGGAATCTTATTTAAAACATTTATGAAACAAGTTTGGGAACTTATAAAACATGAAAATTGATTTAGAATAGAATTTAATTAGAAGAAGAATTCAATTAAAATAAACATGACAAAAAAATAAATCTAGGTAAACCAATTAAATAAAGTAAATTAAAAGCGACCGGTGATTGGAATATAAATAGGATGGAAAACTTATAGAAGTAAAAAAAATTCGAATTAAAATAGAATGTAATTGAATCTTGTAAATAAAAGAAAAAATTTGTTTTATTGAAAGTCAATTTGTGGGGGAAATTTTTTACTTAAATTTATAAGTAATAGGACTAGAATTAAAGATCGAATAACGGAACCAATTTAAACTGTGTCAAGGAAAGTGAATTGTAAATTTGTTCGAAGGAACTAAAGGAAGTAAAAGTGTAGAAATAAACTTTTTATTGAAATTTGAAACTAAATTTGAAAATGAAGTGATAGATAAAATTAATAAGTTAAATTTGATTGAAAATGAATTAAACTAGGGAAGTAAACCAATTAGATGAAATATATTAGAAAGATTAGTGAATGAATGAAATTAAGTTGGAAAACATATATAAGTTTAAAAATTTGAATTCAGAATAAAATCGAAACTTGATTTGTAAATGGTAAACAAATTTAAGATTTGAATAGAAGTAGAGATAAACCAAAGTGGTATAGTAAAATAAATATAGGAAGGGTATAAAATATTTATATTGTACTTAAGAAGGAATGGTGAAATTCTTAAGTAAAATTTGATTCCAAGTTAACATTTAAATGAAGATTAAGTATAATTGTGAAATGGGATAGTTGTGAATAAGTGAATGGAATATCAGAATAATGTGAATAAAAGAAAATTGATACAGCTAATAATCAAAGGAGATAAATACGTAGGGTGTACGTATATTATTTTTATTCGCATAGCGATTCGATCCAGAATTCGAGCATAGAATTTCGAGATAATTATGTCGGTCCAAGTTGGAAATTTTCACTCGATTTTCGACGGCGAACTCTGGATATGGATTTTTGATTGATTCTGGAAATTCTCTATTCTAGCCGTGACTATGCAAGGAGAATGGCGGTTTCTGATCAAGAAAGCAGATCTGAGTCCGCACTAAGGGGTCAGGAGAATGATACTAGTTCGGAAGTGAAATTGTGTGATCGAGTGAGCGATCAGATTTGGTATTGCGTACAGATGATATATATACATCATATAGGCTTGAATGAATTAGATATTGAAACTTTTATATAGAAATGAATAAAATGATTTTGAAAGCTATGATTGGTTATGATTGCTAAGTGGGATATACAAGTGATATAAAGGAAAAAGGAATTGGTATTTTGATTTTTTTTAGAAGATAAATTGAATTGCTCGACAAAAGGTATGTGGCTAAATTTCTTTATGAAGTTTGATGATTTTCTGGTCTAGCCACTTGGCTTTTTGTTTTCTTTTGAAATCTGAGGGCACGTAGAGGCATTTTGTAACGACCCGTAAAATTTCGATAATTAAATTTGTTAATTTAATGAACCTTGTTATTTAATATTGGAAGACATAAAAAGTTGTAAGGTAATAATGTTAATGAAAGTTGATAAATAACTAATTTGATGCAATCTCAATTAATTGAAACAATTGTAAGGTCATAATTGATTGTATTTAGTAAATTGGAAAATAAATCTTAATAAGTATAATTAATATTATGTTAATGTAAATGTTATACTATGCTATAAATCAAATATAATAAAACAAACGTAAATATTGAATTAATTAATGAACTAATATATATTGAATGGTAATTGAATAAAATCAATGTTTAGTAAGAAATTATAACGGTTGTTTGGAAATGATAAACTTATAAAAATGTGATTGAGAGTTCATGATAACAATTATTCTAAGTTAATCATTTATTTAGTCCATTAAATCAAAATTTGTAATCAATTGTAATGAATCTCAATTCAAGGTTATGTTAGTGTAAATTAAGGAAATAATTGGAAATAATGTTACTTTATCCATAATATAACAATTGGTTGAATGAAAATAATGGATATCTAGATTTATTAATTTATTGGAATTTAAACTTAATAATTGGATTAATTACAATTAAATGAAATTTAATATTTAATTATTATGTTAATTGAAATTAAGATGGAATTTGAGAATATTAATGTAATAGATCATGGATCCAATGTTAATTTCATCCATTTGACAATAATGAATTAAATAATAAAATGAAAAGTAAATTAAATAGAATTATTGGAAATTAAATTTATAATTTCTGAATTTAGTGAAATTGAGGTTAACACTGAAATTGAAAAATTAACCAACTCTAAATTTACATATAAATTTATTTAAATTAGTGTAAATGATTGAGAAATTTAAAAACGATAAAAATTGTCAATAATAGAATTGAAATTGAAAATTTGATTTAATTAGTTAATTTTTAATTTATTTAATTAATGTAAAAATAGCCACCTTGGCCATTGACTCGGATTTCGATGAAACCAATTTCATCGGATCCGTAACGGTGAATTATTGTAAGATTTCAAGTTTCGTAACGATCGAACTTGTCGTTTGATTGTACAGACCTAAAACGCCCAGAAATCAATTAAATTGAAATCAATTGAAATCAATTTGAAATAACTCGATTTTAGCATAACTTCTTCATACGATATTTGAACTTGAAACCCGTTCCATTGCATTTAAAATATTAAAAACATATATTTTGATATATAGATTGACCCATTTCCGTTCCAGAATCGAAACGGGATTTTCGGGTCAATTATCGTTAAAAACTCAAACCAATCGGGCCCATTTCTTTCTATTTTGTTCTGCCTATATATATATATTGTTATAAACCCGAGCAGCCTTTCCATTTCTCATTTCTGTACGTATAGAAATTTTTGTTGTTCCTCTTCCTCAATGGCTGAAAACCCTAATTTTTTAATACAACTTCAATTCAAAATACAACTTCAAAATTCAAACTCTTCAAAAAAATTCAAAAAAAATATAAGAACGAAAATCTCGACGATTCGAATCTACGTCTAGTGTCTGTTTCTGCAAACGATACCCGAGTCAAACGCAAATCAAGGTAAAAGCTAGATTGGGCCTTTTTGATTGGGACGACAATCAAGGAAATGGTTTCTGGGTTTGCAAGGGTTCGTCAAGGGGAAGCTAAGGCCGGTTGCCATATGGGCTGATTCGATGGGAGGCGCTCGAATCCAGTCGATTAGGGTTTGAAAACCCTAAACTTTGAAGACGCGGCGGTGACGACCCGGGGGGGTGGACCGGAGGCGACAGCCTCTTGGCCGTGGGTGCGGCTGAGGGAGGCCAAGGCGACGATGGTGGTGGCTTAGGCTAGCGCGGCCGGAGGTGAGAGATATTAGCAGTCAAAGTTGATGATTTTGGCATGTGGATTTGTTCTCGGTTTCGTGTATGTCTCGAGAGGGAACGCGTGATGTAATCAGGTGACGTGGCTTTGTTTTGATAGGTTCGCTTGTTTTATCATTTAATTTGTTTATTTAAATTTGTATAATGTTCTAACTTTGATAACTTTCGCATATGAGGTTCGATTCATGCACGGTTTCTTCTGCTAGGATCGTATTAAAATTTCGGACACTTCGACGCTAGTTTGGACGGATTCTGAGACTTTTTGAGTTTTGGGTTTAAATTGGATCTAAATTCAATTTAAATTCGAAAGGTGAGTGTTTTAACCCACTCACAACTTCTAATATTTTGTATGTGTGTTGAATAAATTTTTGATGTGATTAAAAATTTATTTATGACTGTTTGGCATATTTTTAATCATCATCTCAGTTAAATTGAATTTATTGAATTAAATTGTTATTTAATTTATTATTGCATATAAACTGCCTACTAAATTGTTATTTAATTTATTATTGCATATAAACTACAAGTTAAATTTTTATTTAATTTATTATTGCATACAAACTGCCAGTTAAATTGTTATTTAATTTATTATTGCATATAAACTGCCAGTTAAATTGTTATTCAATTTATTATTGAATATAAACTGCCAGTAAATACCTGTTATTTATTATATGTTCTATATTGATGTCATTGTTTCAATTGGATGATGATTGTGATAAATGTTGAAGATTGATATTGGATGAATGGATGTTGTATTTTATATTGTTATAAACTACAAGTTGTTATGGATTTTTTTTCATTCGGGATTGCGGTTTGAAATGATATAGAAACGTATTTATTTTTTCAATTACGGATTGAAAAGATAAATATCCGTATCACTTGACCATACGATAGAAAATTATATACAGACATCGTGGTCTATATATATATATATATATATATATATAATATTTTGAACTGATTTCTATGGTTTTGTAAAGAAATATATGGTTTTATATAAATATTAATTTCTGATATTATATAATGTTATTTTATTCTTGATTTTAAACTATGTATAATTTGTTTAATATAAAATAAGTTTAATAATAAAGTTTGACTTTATGGAAGATAATATTTTTAAGTATTTAAATTATATGTTGATATAGGGAGTTTATAATGATTTAAATAAATTAAGGTTGGAAGTTAAATTGGAAATTTATTTGAAATTGAATTTATTTAAGAATTAACTCAAATAAGTTGATGTGGAATTTATTAAATTGGAAATTTTAAAACGGTATAATTGTTATAACTTGATTTTTGGGTTAAGGTAAATTAAAGGAGTATTTCAAGTATAAATAAATTTAAGAAAATATTTAGTTATTTGTAATTTGGGATTTGTTTAAATGATAGTGGATTTATTAAGTAAAAATATTTCAAAACTAAATAATAGAAAATTGAATTTGATATGTATATATGAAATTTCCAAACTCGGTTATGAAATTGTTGAATATTTAAAGTTGGAAATATATTGAAATTGGAATGGTTTATTTTGTGGATCAAATCTGTTTTGAAATCAATATAATTTGGAATAATTTATTTGGAAATTGGTTTGAATTGAAGTTTATGATTTAGGAATTGATTTGGGAATTGAAGAGGCTATTTTATTATATAAAGTATTTCAAATATTTAAACCATTTAAGTGGTGGAAGTTATGTTCAAAGTTATGAGTTTCAAGGTAATATTCAAATGTTTCGATTTCGAAATGTCATAACTTTGAAAGTGCTACGATTTTAGAAAAAGATATTTTTGAAATAAAAATGATATCGCATTGATTTGGTTTTGAAAGGCAATGATATTTGGTTTTAGAGTATAAACTATTTTGAAAAGGACCGCGATGTTATAATAACGTTTGGTTGTTAAAGAGACCGGGATCGGAAGTTGTCATACTCTCTGCCAACTCCGAAAACCACTTTAACAATCGTGTACGTGGTGGAGATTCCAAAATGAAGTAGGTTGGTGGCGGCGTTCCTTTGAGGTATATACGTGGACCCAACTCCCGTGAGTTGGCATAAGATGGCTAAAACAGGAGCGATTCTCGGGCCAAGGATGTAGCTCCTCTTATCTGACACACTCCTTCAATATTATACTCTGACTTTTGGATTGATTCGGTGGCCACCTTTGATTTTTGATTTTGGGAGTGTGGCTCGAGGTGGGCGGTAGTAACTGCTACGCGTTACCACCAGCCCGAATGCGTAATTGGTATATCTACCCTGGCATTGCCTTGTGTGCCGTGTCACCTACCCTAGCACGCCTTGTACGGGTTTGATTTATGTCGTGCCTATGGAGTATCCTCCGTAGCCTCCCGATCAGGAGGTATTACGGTACTGTATAGACTATTGGCACTGTGCGTTAAAGGGAATATTGGGTCACTCCTTAATGTTATTTTAAAGTAAGTTTATTTTACTAATTGACATTATTATGATAGCGAAATATTACTACATAGTAATAGTTTAAAGGATCCTTAGAAGATGTGAATCCCGAACATCTCATAAGTTACTGCACTCACGTTATACACTGGATATGAGATGTCAAATCCCGTAAACATATCTTATGTCGTTCCACTCCAATTGTTTGTTGTTGATTTAACTCACATAAGATCTTTAGTTCTGACTCGAGTGTTTTATCTTTTCAATTCGATCGGGTCAGACTGAGCATTTCAGGATTCGAAAACTTTATTTCTGGAGGACGAAGATTGTATTACTATTATTTATTATATCATTCCACTACATTCATACCGTTCCGCTGCATTATTTATTATTCCCTGGTATGTGTAACTTTGATACGTGTTGTACAAGTATAATCAATTTTTTGTAAAATAGCTTCATGAACTGTTATTTGATTATTATATTTTATCGTTTCGCTGCAAGATTCTGTTTTGTTTTTTTTTCTTTCTCTGCTTTTTCTTATTCACCCCAATAACAATCCGCCCTTCTGTATGGTTTGAGTCTGACATGTGTGGTTTATCGTCGATTTAAAGCGTACAAAAAGGCGGGATGTTACATGTGGTATCAAAGCTTTGGTTTAGCGATATACCTTAGCTTTGTGCGGTCTGAATCTTTACTAATAGGGTAGTAATACCCTATGATGAGTCGTTGAGTGTATATATATGAGCGAGCGTATTTGTTAGTGTTATAAAAGAGTTTTGATATTGTGTTATTTATTCCGTTTTGTATTTATAAATTCTGGTTGATGCATAGGACGCTATGACATCAATAGGGATTTCTAAACACTTAATAGGATAGACAGACACATTATTTGTTTAGAATATAGGTGAATGAAATAATTTTACCTATTATATTTTCTATATATATAAAATAAAAAACTTAAATGATATATATTTGGTTGTAATATATTAATTGTTAGGTAGTGAAATTTATAAATGTTGGTTGGAAATAAGATCTAGAATAAAGTAGATGAAAATTGGAAATTTAGAACTTAAGTTCCGGGGTTTTGAAAATTCTTTCGAATGATTTTGGAATATAATAATAATATTATTAGAAGTACGTTTTGATATAAATATTTCAATTTAATTTGAAATAATTGTTTTAAAGAAATTTAGGAAAGAAATAAATTCTGTACTCCCCACCCTATCACTGGAAAATAATTTCGGCGATGAGTGCACGTATCATCGACATTCATTTTCGAGTTTCTAAGTGGGAAGGCCAGTGTAGTAGTTTTACTATAGATTTATTTCGATACACAGATATAAGTTTTTAATTGTTTTAAATATAATTGGATATATAAGTTGCAAGTATATATTTATTTATTATTTTAAAATGATTTGAAATGAAATCCGGTATTTAGTTCTTAAGTTCCGTTAATTAATAGTTTCAATTATTGTAGTAAAATGTAATGTAACTAATTAATAATTGAAACCTCTGAATGAAATAAGAGATTAAATGCTGGGTTATAAATGAAATAACAATAAATTTGAAATTTGTTGCCTATAAAAACAAAAGATATGAAATTAATTTAAAAGAAATGAGATAAACTTGTATAAATTTCAATTGCATTTTTAAAAAGCATATATATAACTTACCAAAGGATTTAAAAGTTGAAATGTCTAATAAGAAGATGTAATGGAAATTGTACAAGTAAACTTATGTAATGAAAGTGTTCAATGAACTTGCTTTATAAATAAGAATTTAACGTTATAATTGTTATAAACTTAAGTTATGACTAAAATGCTGCTAATTGAATATAATAGAAAGGTTATAAACAAATGATAATAAACTTAACTAAATACTAAAGTTATTTATAATGAAAATAAGTAGAAAGATGAATCATTGCATGAATGAAAAAAGAAGAAAATTTATAAGAATAAACTTAAATAATGTTAGAAATTGTTGTTTGTTTGATTTATCATTGATTGGGCAAGGATGCTTTAAAATTTGTTCGGATGTATGAATAATCTATCTAGTCTCATCTAAGACTATTGAGTAAATGGTGCACTCAGTCGTTATTTTCCATTCTGTACAATTTAAAGTTTTTGAACCTAAACAACTATTGTGTGTTTGATATGAATGGGTAATTGATTGTGTTGATTTTATGTGATGGTTGTATGCTTTGTTGCAAGTGATAGTTGTTTATATTGATTTGTTTGTTATTGATTGAAACAACTTTAAATATTTCATTTTATGTAATTATTAACTCTTTTTAGATTATATAAGTGAAATACAGGTTATGGAAGCAATCGCTACTGCTTTTGGTTTCATAATTAAGCGTTTGTTTGCCCGACAAGTAGGTACGTTCTCGGATTACGGTTTTATAGCGTTATTATATTATTTTTCCCATTGTTGGGATATAATATTTTGAGACATTGTGATATATATTGTTATATTTGATATTATATTTTCTTCCGAGCCTCCCTGTACAAAGGAGACTCTGCCAAAATTTTCCGTAACTTAGAAATTTTTTGGAAAATGTTCTCCAAACCTTTAATTTGAGTATAAAAAGATTTAATGGTTATAAATTGTATTTTATTTAAATTAATTAATTTTGTAAATTTATTTGTTTATAAAGTTAATATTTTTGAATAAGATGTATTGACTACTTAATTCTTTCTTTTCCCTTCTTTTTCTTTTTCGGAGATGAAAAGTTTTGAGTGGGGGAGAGTGTGACGACCCGCAAAATTTCGATAATTAAATTTGTTAACTTAATGTATCTTGTTATTTGATATTGGAAGAAATAAAAAGTTGTAAGGTAATAATGTTAATGCAAGTTGATAAATAACTAATTTGGTGCAATCCCAATTAATTGAAACAATTGTAGGTCATAATTGATAGTAATTAGTAAATTGGAAAATAAATTTCAATAAGCGTAATTAATATTATGTTAATGTAAATGTTATACCATGCTATAAATCGAATATAAGAAAACAAACGTAAATATTGAATTAATTAATGAATTAATATATATTGAATGGTAATTGAATAAAATCAATATTTAGTAAGAAATTATAATATTGGTTTGGAAATGATAAACTTATAAAAAAGTGATTGAGAGTTAATGATAACAATTATTCTAAGTTAATCATTTATTTCGTCCATTAAATCAAATTTTGCAATCAATTGCAATGAATCTCAATTCAAAGTTATGTTAGTGTAAATTAAGGAAATAATTGGAGATAATGTTAGTTCTATTCATAATATGACAAATGGTTGAATGAAAATAATGGATATCAAGATTTATTAATTTATTGGAATTTAAACTTAATAATTAGATTAATTGCAATTAAATGAAATTAAATATTTAATTATTACTTTAATTGAAATTAAGATGGAATTTGAGAATATTAATGTAATAGATCATGGATCCAATGTTAATTTCATCCATTTGACAAAAATGAATCAAATAATAAAATGAAAAGTAAATTAAATGGAATTATTGGAAATTAAATTTATAATTTCTAAATTTAGTGAAATTGAGGTTAACACTGAAATTGATTAATTAATCAACTCTAAATTTACATCTTAATTTATTTAAATTAGTGTAAATGATTAAGAAATTTAAAAACGATAAAAATTGTCGATTATAGAATTGAAATTGAAATTTTGATTTAATTTAATTAATTAATTTTTAATTTATTTAATTAATGTAAAGTAGCCATTTTGGCCACTGACTTGGATTTCGACGAAACCAGTTTCAGTTCCGTAATGGTGAATTATTGTAGGATTTCAAGTTTCGTAACGATCGGACTTGTCGTTTGATCGTACGGACCTGAAACGCCCAAAAATCAATTAAATTGAAATCAATTGAAATCAGTTTGAAATAACTTGATTTTAGCATAACTTCTTCATACGATCGAATTAGGACTTGAAACCTGTTCCATTGCATTTAAAATATTAAAAAGAATATTTTGATATATGGGTTGACCCATTTCCGTTCCGAAATTGAAACGGGCTTTTTAGGTCAATTATCATTAAAAACTCAAACCAATCGGGCTCATTTCTTTCTATTTTGTTCTGCCTATATATATATATATATATATATATATATATATCGTTATAAACCCTAGCAGCCTTTCTATTTATCATTTCTGTATGTATAGAAGTTTCTATTGTTCCTCTTCCTCAATGGCTGAAAACCCTAATTTTTTTCGATACAACTTCAATTAAAAATACAACTTTAACATTCAAACTCTTCAAAAAAATATAAGAACGAAGATCTCGACGATTCGAATCTACATCTGGTGTCTATTTCTGCAAACAGTACCCGAGTCAACCGCAAATCAAGGTCAAAGCTAGATTGGGAATTTTTGATTGGGGCGACAATCGTGGAAACGGTTTCTGGGTTTGCAAGGGTTCGTCAAGGGGAAGCTAGCGCTGGTGGCCGTGTAGGCTAATTTGATTAGAGACGCTTGAATTCAGTCGATTAGAGTTCAAAAACCCTAAACTTTGAATACGCGGCGGCGACGGCGGGTGGGACCGAAGGCGACGGCCTCTTGGCCGATGGTGCGGCTGAGGGAGGCCAAGGCGACGGTGGTGGTGGCTTAGGCTAGCGCGATCAAAAGTGAGAGATATCGGCGGTCAAAGTTGATGATTTTGGCATGTGGATGGGTTCTCGGTTTCGTGTATGTCTAGAGACGGAACGTGCCCAGGTGACGTGGCTTCATTTGGTAGGTTCGCTTGTTTTATCATTTTATTTTTTTATTTAAATTTGTATAATGCTCTAACCTCGATAACTTACACATACGAGGTCCAATTCGCGTGCGATTTTTTCCACTAGGATCGTATTAAAATTTCAGACACCATGACTTAAGTTTGGACGGATTCTGAGGCTGTTTGAATTTTCGGTTCAAATTGGATCTAAATTCAATTTAAATTCGAAAGGTGAGTGTTTTAACCCACTTACAACTTCTAAAATTTCTTATATGTGTTGAATTAATTTTTGATGTGATTAAAAATTTATTTATGACTATTTGGCATATTTTTAGTCATCATCTCAGTTAAGTTGAATTTATTGAATTAAATTATTATTTAATTTATTATTGCATATAAACTGCCAATTAAATTGTTATTTAATTTATTATTGCATATAAACTGCCAGTTAAATTATTATTTAAATTATTATTACATGTAAACTGCAAGTTAAATTGTTATTTAATTTATTATTGTATATAAACTGCCAGTTAAGTTGTTATTTAATTTATTATTAAATATAAACTACCAGTAAATACCTGTTATTAATTATCTGTTCTATATTGATGTCATTGTTTGAATTGGATGATGATTGTGATAAATGTTGGTGATTGATATTGGATGAATGGATGTTGTATTTTATATTGTTATAAACTGCAAGTTGTCATGGATTTTATTTCATTCGGGATTGCGGTTTGAAATGATATATAACCATATTTATATTTTAAATTACGGATTGAAATGATAAATATCCGCATCACTTAACATAGGATAGAAAATTATATACAGACACCGTGGTCTATATATATAAAATATTAAACTGATTTCTATGTTTTTGTAAACAAATATATAGTTTTATTTAAATATTGATTTTCGATATTATATAATGTTATTTTATTCCTGATTTTGAACTATGTATAATTTGTTTAATATAAAATAAGTTTAATAATAAAGTTTGATTTTATGGAAGATAATATGGTTAAGTATTTAAATTATATGTTGATATATAGAGTTTATAATGATTTAAATAAATTAAGGTTGGAAGATAAATTGGAAATTTATTTGAAATTGAATTTATTTAAGAATTAACTCAAATAAGTTAATGTAAAATTTATTAAATTGGAAATTTTAAAAAGGTATGATTATTATAACTTAATTTTCGATAAGGCAAATTAAAGGAGTATTTCAAGTATAAATAAATTTAAGGAAATATTTAATTTTTTGTAAATTTGGGATTTATTTAAATGATAATGGATTTATTAAGTAAAAATATTTCAAAACTAAATAATAGAAAATTGAATTTTATATATATATATATATATATATATATATATACACGAAATTTCCAAACTTAGTTGTGAAATTGTTGAATATTTAAAGTTGGAAATATATTGAATTAGGAATGCTTTATTTTGTGGATCAAATTTGTTTTGAAATTGATATAATTTGGAATAATTTATTTGGAAATTGGATTGAATTAAAGTTTATGATTAGGGAATTGATTTGGGAATTGAAGAGGCTATTTTATTATATAAAGTATTTTAAATATTTAAACCATTTAAGTGGTGGAAGTTATGTTCAAAGTTATGAGTTCCAAGGTAATATTCAAATGTTTTGATTTCGAAATATTATAACTTTGAAAGTGTTATGATTTTAGAAAAGGATATATTTGAAATGAAAATGATATCGCATTAATTTGGTTTTGAAAGGCAATGATTTTTGGTATTAGAGTATAAACTACTTTGAAAAGGATCGCGGTGTTATAATAACGTTTGGTTGTTAAAGAAACCGGGATCGGAAGTTGTCATACTCTCTGCCAACTCCGAAAACCACTTTAACAACCGTGTACGCGGTGGAGATTCTAGGATGAAGTAGGTTGGTGGCGGCGTTCCTTTGAGGTATATACATGGACCCAACTCCCGTGAGTTGGCATAAGGTGGCTAAAACAGGAGCGATTCTCGGACCAAGGAGGTAGCCCCTCTTATTGGACACACTCCTTCGATATTATACTCTGACTTTTGGATTGATTCGGTGGCCACTTTTGATTTTTGATTTTAGAAGTGTGGCTCGATGTGGGTAGTAGTAGCTGCTACGCGTTACCACCAGCTCGGATGTGTAATTGGTATGTCTACCCTGGCATTGCCTTATGTGCCGTGTCACCTACCCTAGCGTGCCTTGTACGAGTTTGATTTGTCTCGTACCTATAGAGTATCCTCTGGTAGCCTCCCGATCAGGAGGTACTACGGTACTGTATAGACTATTGGCACTATTTATGTATTAAGGGGAATATTGGGTCACTCCTTAACGCTATTTTAAAGTAAGTTTATTTTACTAATAGACACTACTATAATAGCGAAATATTACGACATAGTAAATAGTTTAACGGATCCTTAGGAGATGTGAATCTCGAGCCTATCTTAAGTTACTGCACTCACGTTAGACATTGGATAGGAGATGTCAAATCCTGTAAACATCTCTGACGCCATTCCACTCCTATTTTTTATTGTTGATTTAACTCACATAAGATCTTTTAGTTCTGACTCAAGTGTTATGTCTTTTCAATTCGCTCGGGTCAGTCTGAGCATTTCAGGATTCGAAGACTTTATTTCTAGAGGACGAAGACGAAGATTGTATTACTATTATTTGTTATGTCATTCCACTACATTCATACTGTTCCGCTGCATTATTTATTATTCCCTAGTATGTGTAACTTTGTTATGTGTTGTACAAGTATAATCAAATTTTTGTAATACAGCTTCATGAACTGTTATTTGATTATTATATTTTATCGTTCCGCTGCAAGATTCTGTTTTGTTTTTTTCCTTTCACTGCTTTTTCTTATTCACCCCAATAACAATCCGCCCTTCTGTACGGTTTGAGTCTGACGTGTATGGTTTATCGTCGATTTAAAGCGTACAAAAAAGCGAGATGTTACACATTTTGTAGTAGTATCGATCTATCCGCGCAAAGGGGATGTTGGCAAAAAAATTTGAAAATTTTGAGAGTTAGAAAATTTGTGAGAAAATTTTGATAATTTAAAATTTGGTTTTAAATTTAAATTTGAATTTGAATTATAATTTGAATGGTTGAGGGAGAAATACTGTTTGAAACCTATGTATGGGTTTAGGAAGTTAGTAAGAGTGATAGTGTGTCTTTATTAAAAAGATTGTGTTGGAAAAGTTGTTTTAAACTGTTTGGCTTTAGGAAATAGTTAACGGGTTCTGCATCATTCTTCCTAACCAATAAATTTAGGGCACGAAATTTTTTTAAGGGGGAGGAATGTGACAACTCGGAATTTTTAGATATTTGAAACTGGAATATTTAATTTATTTTAAATATTTGAAATTGGTTTAACTTGAATTTCAAATATCATTATTATTTGGTAATTAAATTATTGAATTTAATTAATTAGAGATTGGGTAAATATTAAATATTAAGTTTTAAGCTGGTTAAAAATATTTCAATGGCTTATAAAATTTAATATCTATACTTTCATATGGGATAAAAGGAATTTTATTTGTTAGAATTAAATGTGTGGTTAAACCAGTAAATAAATATATTGGTGTACACATATTTTAATATATATATATATAGTAAATAGAAATTAATTTTATTTAGAAAAATATATACGGTTGAAAACAGGAATTTTAAAACATTTTGATTTGAATAGTTTATATTAAAATTGGACCTTTGGTCTATATAGATTATTTTATAAATATATGTATATAGTTCTAAAAATGAAAGAAATATAAAAATAAATATACATATATACATTTTAAGTTTACTTGGTTATTTTAAATAGTTATTATATAACTTAAAATTTTATTATTTATAGGAAAGATTAGTTTAAACAAAGTTATTGGTTGATTTAAATTTATTAAACGATAAATAATCATTCGATTAGTTTAAATATTAATAAACCGTAAAATGTTGATACAAGGTCAAAATCTGAAAGGAAGCAAGCCGGACTGGAAATGGGTTGCATGCATTGTCAAAGATGAGTTAATCTCACTCATCTGGATTATTATTTAAAATTAAAATAGTTAAATTTAAATATTTGGCTGAATGATTGAATTGATTGGATGTGGTATATTATATAGTAGTATATGTATCAGAGTGATTGATTTCCCGCATTATATAGCAGATGAGACCCTATGCACCGCATAATAGTGGATGAGATGATATAACCCCAAATACCGTGATATTCCAACTCAAAGTGGAATTGGTATTATTATATTGTGCTAACATCTTTGGATGCAGGGAAACAGTTTGAAGGGTTCCAATTGGATTCCTCAAAATATTTAGATTGTTTTAATATTCTATGATATGATTTATTTGATAATCTGAGATAGATTATATTGATGATAGAAAATATTGAATGCTATGTTTGATTAAATATATTTAGGTATACCGAGTTATCAAAAATATATAAATTGGATTTTTGAAAAGAAAATAAAAGAGAATTTTTTTAAGTAAAATAATTATAGATAATTTTGGATAAATTAAAGAATGATTTAGGAAAAGATAAAATTTGATTTTTAAATTGTAATAAATAAATTCAAAAGTATGGGAAAGGAGATTTTTGATTAAATAGGAATAAATGAATTCTTAACGTAAGTAATAATAATTAAAGAAATAAAAGATTTATTATTAATTTCAGAATTTAAATTCTTTTGGAAGGAATAAAAGAAGAATTTTGAAATAAATATGAAATTGGTATTTTTAGTTTAAATAAGATTGAAAATCATAATTAAGAAGTTAAATCTAAAATTAATGTGTTTTGAAATAAAATTGAGTAAGTAAAGGAATTTATTTTAAAACGGAGTAAATCTAAAAATCGATTTGGAAATTGATTTAGGGTTTGAAATTGTTTTTTAAAAGAAAATGAGACTATGAAATTTATAAACTGGGTTTATAAAGTGGAATAAGATATCAGTGGATATTTGAAAGTATAAATTCACGTTGGAAATTTATAAAGGAATGGGTAATTTGTTTTAAACATAATTAGTGATTTATTTTTAAAAGGGTGTGAAGAAAAGTGTATTTCTCTGAAAAGCCAAGTACGTTTTCAAGCAGATTTTTAAGTATAAGTTAAAAAATTTAAAGTTGTTTAAAGGAATGATTTTAAGAAATCATTGTTTAAGTTGTTTAAATTTTAAAGGTAAATATTTATTCAAATTAGTTATAGTGGTAATTATTTTAAAAAGATTAATTGGTTTTATGTTTTAAAAAGATAATTTTTAATATTTATATTTTATAAAGTAGTTTTATTTTATAAATAGTTTGGTTAAAGTTTTATTTGAAACTTGTATAGAATTTCGTACTCTTATTTTAAAATTTTGTTTGGTTTAACTTTTATTTAAAAATTTAGTTTTATATTTTATACAGTAGTTTTATTTTTAAAATATTTTAAAATATATATTTTTGATTAAAGTGTTTAAATAGTTTTAATTTAAATGTTTTAAAAGTATATTTCAGAATAAAGTGATTTAAATTATTTTAAAATCTAAAGTACTTGGACTTGGTGATTTTCAATGGAAATAAACAATATTTGGGAAATTTATTCTGAAAGAGAAAAGAGATTTGAAAACTATTTCAAAAGTTGAAGTGTAGAAAAATATATCTTGCGAAGATATTATGCAATAATAAATAATTTGGGAAATTATTGCGGCTTGATGATTGTTTGTGAATGTTATTTGAAAGTTAAATAACCAACTACCAATATTGGCCAATGCGCTGATCGTTTGGAAGAGACCGGGATCGGGATTAATTTTTCAATAACCACTTTGATCCGGTTTGAACGTTTGCGTGTGGAAGACAAGAGCTTGGAGTCAAAGATGGGGCAGTGAAGTGTAAGGGCTAATCGCTACTAATCCTGAGGGTGATTCCGAAATGGATGTAGTAGGAGTAGTGCCTTCGGTTCTGTTCGAACCCAAAACGGACTTGTATGGACGAATGCTTCAGAACATCGTCAAGAGGACGATGAGCATTCTAAGTGAATATGTACTAAAAGGCAACGCACAGCCTCGAGCCTCATCAACCGGGAATGGCTAAAATGAGGGAGGTGCACACAAGGCTAAGTGGCTAGCAACCAATTAGGGTAAGGTCACCCCTGTCTAGATGTCCCGTTTATTTCGACTGTGTGGGCGGTTGCTGATCCCAATCGCGGGGGGAACTTACTCGAACTATCCAGCAATGGTAGCTCTAGTCTTGTGATGTAGGGGATCAGGGTGGATCCTCAGTACGGTGATCTAGACCACGTACTGTGACGGGCGGTACCCCAGTAGCCCAACCATTGATGGAAATTCATTCTCCATACGTGCCTTTACGGTTTTGTTTATATACCTGTTAGCTGGAATTTAATAATGTAACAATCTTGGCTATTTGAATATGTATTTGTATACAGACACTATTATAATATCAAAGGATTTATATGTAATGTTTTGGTTATCGTAAGGTAAAAACCTAACATGTTTATTTGTGGCGTGGTCTTACGAGATACCTTTGATTTCTAAGAATTTTGAAAACTTTGATAATCCAATTGAGTGTGTTTTCTCACGCTGGTTTTCCAGACTAACTCGGGTGTTATTTAACTATAATGCTCAGGTCAGATCGAGTATTATAGAATATAGATTCTAGATGGACTACTGTGGAGCTTGGGAGACGAACTAGATGATGAGGCGTATTTCCGTAAATTCATATTTCCGTTGTGCAGTGTAAGCTGTATATTCAGCTTTGGAAGGACGAGATATTATAACCATCTTGAATTGTGCTGTTGAGTGTATTATACTCTGATAATGTAATGTATAAAATAGATATAGTTTCTTTGTATAAAGATCGGTTATTATCTATTATATTTTATTCCACTATGATGGTAAGATTCCATTGTTGTTTGCTCTCTCTTCTTCTTCCCCCTTCTTCTTTAACCCTAATGATTCGATTTTTCCGGCATTCGATTGTTCTGCATTTGATACAGTGAATGTTTTGATATCGTTTTTTCGGATGACGAATAATCGGGTCATCACAGAAAATTAGTAACTATATATGACTTCAGCATCCATAGCGGTTAGTTTTGGGCCTCCCAATGGGGGATGTTACAAGATTCTATCGGAGCATAGGTTTATGTAAATTTAAAAGAAATTTGAACCTAAAAGATTTTCAAAGCATAATCTAATGGATCAGAAAATGAGACCGGGGTTTGGGTTAGTGCTATAGTAACATACTTGCATTTATTATATATATATATATATATAAGTACGTATTCCCCTCTCTCTTAGACCGTTCTTATGTATCTTACTATGGCTCGTATGTAGATATATGAGAAAGGAAGATATGGAGGTAGGAAACGAAAGAGGAAATGGTAACATCCCTGAATTTTATCCAGGATAATTTGATAATTAATTTAATTTTTGAAATTAAATTGTGAATCTATTTGTGAACTAATTAGAAATTTCTGAGATAAATAAATATTTTAGATTTTAAATAGAATTATAAAACTTTAAGATTTAATGGAGAAATAATTGAAATAAATTACTATTTATGCAGATAATAAAATATATCAAAGGATTGTAAATAAAATTAATTGATTTGAAATCAAATGGATTATAAATAAAATTTGATTTGGAATTTTAGAGAAATAGATGATAAATAGAATATAAAAATATAATAGTTTAAATTGTATATTATAATAAAAGTTTATTTTGTTTTCTTTTAAAAGTTGTTTTTTTTGAAATAGACTTAGTTCTTATATATTAAAGTACAATATTTTAGTTTGAAATTTTGAAATAAGATTTAAATCAATATTCTTTTCTTTTTAAAATTTTCTCTCTTGAAAATTTAGCTTTAAAAATATTATTTTAAAAATATTCAAATAAAGATTAAAATGTGTAATTTTATAAAGGAAATTTATATGTAAACATTTAAAGGCTAAATATAGATAAACATTTACATAAACATGGTAACATAAATAAGAAATTGATTTAGAATGAATTTAAATACATTTATAAAATTAAGAAATTTATTTTAATAATGAATTATAACATGTGTAGACATTTAACTCTTAAAGAAGACACTTGTAAATTAATCTACACCATAATGTAACAAGTGGCATGGTTTTATTTATTTAAAAAAAAACATTTTATTGAAAATATATTTAGTAGAAAACTTAGCAATTCACTTTAGATTCAAAACATTATCTTCATGTGAGAAACTGAAATCAGATTTTAGAAAAAATTCAAAACCAAATACAATATAAAATCTGCAAAACCAAATCTGCTAAAATTTTCAACTTCAATATGAAGATCAATTCAAACTCTAGCACAAAGAATGAGGTCAGCTGCAGTTTTAAGATCAACTACAAATCAGGAAGCAGATTAAAAATGCCAGATTCAACTACAGCAAGCAAACGCAAATCTGTTCCAGGAAAATGTGATTGCAACAGTTTGTCCTCTGCTTCTTCAATTATTGGTGAGTAAATTTCTATTTTAAAAAAACAGTTCTTTTTTTTAAAAATCAATGCTAAAGCAAATTTCAAGTACTCAAGTTTCAAGTTCAGACTGCTTTTAAAAAAAATCAAACTGCTGTAGATAAAACTGCTCTGCCTTCAATTTTTTTAAAGGTGAACAACTTCACAATTTTAAAAGCTTAAAGTTATCTGTTGCATGTGGATTAATAGAATAAGTTTGCTTTGTATGATTGCATTGTGCTGAATATTCAGTGTGTATATGGATATAAATATATATGTGTTGTTTGCAGGTATCTGTATATCTGCTCATGTTTTTAAAACTAGGATTTTAATAGAAATCCTTTATCACCCGATTTAATCTCAGCTAGGATTTGAGATGTAAACAAAAATTGTTTTTTTAGTATGAAATTAAGTTTATAAATTATAATTAAGATAAATTAAGATCCTAGTTGTCTCTGTGTACTGTAAGTACAATTAATATTTCAAATAAACAAATATCAAACTTCTTAAATTATTAAAACAGGTTTATAACTTGAATGCACATATGAAACCATGATTTTTAAAACTAAAATCACATTTTTTAATTAACTATGGAGTGAGAAATTCTGGGTTGAACAGAATAGGAGTTTTTGGGGTTTATCTGATGATCTAATGGTTTTGGGATGGTGTGGCTCTTCCTGGAGGTGGAGGAATGATAGGTGAGTGGGGGAAAAATATCAGGTGGATGGTCAGAGGTTGGTGGCGACAGTGGTGGCTCTTCTCAGTTTCTAAACCTAGTTTTTGGGTGGTCGAAGTTTTGTTGCTTCACGTGTTCTCTGGTACACCGAGTGTTGCAAGGCTTAGGGAATTGGAAGAGGGGACGTAGGTGAAGGGATTGTCGGAGTCGCAGTAATTCTGATGGTCGAAGATGGGTTGTTGAAGTGATGACAGGTTTGGGATTTTGATGCAGTGTCGAGTTTCCAGGTTACTTGGTTAACTCGATTTTGATTTCAAGCTTCTATGTGGAATCTGATGGTCATAATCAAGTTGGAAGATGGTCGGCGACGTGATGAAGGGGGTTATGGTGGCTGGAGGTTGCCAGAGCGCCGGTGCATATGCACCGTGCATATTTTAAGTTCTGATGATCTTTTGGGTTTGTACAGGAGAGTAGAACTCGAGTTATACTAGGGTAATTCGAGAATTTCACTCGAAGTAGTCAGGGTTATGACCCGAAGCACTTGTGAGTGGTCTCGAGTATGTTTGGTTCCAGGTTATATAACCTGACAGCATTCTGTTTTTTTTTAAATTTAAATGAGATTTAAAATCTAAGGCAGGAATTTAAAACAGGGGTTTTAAATTTTAAGTTTGAATTCAAAAGAACTTTTGAATCCTAAGTTTTTAAAAATAAAAAAAATTAAATTAAAGCAAGATTTAAATCAAGTTCAAAATCAAGTTTAAATATGAGTTCAAGTCTACTATGAACCTAGATTTTGAGTTTAAACAGTTTTGTAAATTTTAAATGTTGAACGTGTTTAAATGTTTTGAAGTAGATTTAAAAAAAAATGATGAGTTTGTTTTCAAATAAAAGTTTAAACTTGATAAAATTCTTTATAAAGGTTTTCTTTAAATATTTGAATAAAAATTATGAAGTGTTTAACTTAGATTTGGAAGTTAAATAATTAGTTTATTTTTAAAGCTTGATTTCTTTTAATAAAATTAAGTAATTTAGTTTAAACTTTTTCTTATATAAGTATCTTATATAAGTAATGAATGTTCTTTATATTTATTTTAAGATTTATAAATTTATTTAAATTTGGATAAATGTTTAAATAGTTAAAAAATTTGAATCTTAAATTCAAAATGGAATTTTGAGTTTAAATTTAGAAGTATAATGTTTTAAATACACTTGAATGTTAATGAAGTCATTAACTATTTTACAAATAATTAAGATAATAAAAAGGATTTACTTTATAAGAGAATTAAGAAATGTCTTATTTATTGATTTTAAATTAATGATTTAGATTAATTTGTAATTAGAGATGATTAATAATGAATTAATCTAAGATAATTTCTTAAGAAAATAATTAAAGATATGTTATTCATTAACGAAGATAATTAACTAGGGGTTATTAAGCAATTAAATTAATGTGATTGATTTTTAATTAGATTAATTTATTAGATAATCAATTATACATTTTTGAATGTAATTACTTAATGAAAGTAATTAAGGGATTAATTACTTATTGTAATTAACTTTGGTAATGTGATTAATTTAAATTAATTAATTTAGTTTAATTAACTTAAGAGAATCATTTGATAATTAGATAAGTGTAATTACTTAGTGTAATTAATGGAGATAATTACTTAGGGAAGTAATAAATGATAATTACTGGGAGGTAATTAGTAAATATGATTTATAAATGAAGTAATTTGGGTAATTACTTTTGTTATTAATCAAGGATGATTAATAATTATGTTTAATTAATTTAATTTAAATAAAGTAATTTAATTTAAATATAATTAGAGATCATTGATTAATATAATTAATGATGTAATTTATAATGGACTAATTAAGGAAATAATTAATAATGAAGTGATTAATTGATGTAACTAATTAAGGTGATTGATTAATTAATTTATATCAAATGATTTGTAATTAATTAATCAGGATTAGATAATTATTTCATAAGTAATTATTTTAATTGGAAATTAATTGAATTAATTAGGATTAAACGATTAATTAATCCTACTATAAATGGTTATTGAATGCTTGACCTTGCTTATGAATGTTTGCCTTGTATGAATTGCCTTGAATTGATTGATCTGTTATATTCTGTTCTGTGAATTGAGCTGTGTGTAATTTATTTATTTATTTATTTATTTATTCATCTATGATAGATTTATCTGTGAATTTGTAAATGAAGATAGGCGTTTTAGATTATACCGCTTATCGATATTTCTATGTTTTGATCTGTGATGATTGAATAATATTGCACTATTGTGTTAAACGCCTGGACTACACCATACACACACAAATATGGATTTCACGAGGAAATCGGTTATGTCACAGATATTTGAATTTAATATTTTGAAATGGTTTTAAAGTTTGAAGTTTGAATCCAAATAACTTCAGAAATGGAATTGGGTTTTCTGAAATGGAAACAAGTAGTTCCAAAAAAAATATGATGAAAAGATTTCAAATTTGAAATTGAATGGTTTTGATAGTTAAATTTGAATCTTTGGGAATTGTTTTGAAAATTTATGAATGAATCTTTGTTTAAAAGATTGGTGAACCTTGTTTTAAATTGAAAGGGGTCTTAAAGGTAAATCTTTGGTTTAAAAGATTAAATTGTGGAAATTGTTTAAACCATTGAAAGGTTTCTGGAAGTGAATCTTTTTGGTTAAAAAGATTTATAAATAGTAATTCATTTTACCATTTGAAAGAAAAGTTTTGGGTTTTAAAGTTGTGACTTAACTGAAATCCCATTATCCATATATTTTAAATATTGCGCTCACTATTCGATTTAACCGGAAGAGGACCTTTGTGTCATATAGCCCATTCCGAATATGTGATATGTCGTAAATGGATAGCAATTGAAGACCGGTGGTAAAGACCGGTTATTTGCGAGAACGATAGGATGACCTATCGATTGGCTCTGCACTGAGTCGTGCCGGTATAGAGATTCCCTAAGTGATGGGAAGTCCGATCGGGATTGTGAATACCCGGACTTGCAAGGGCTTCTTCGGAAGTGCCTTCAGTTCTGTTCGAACCCAGAACAGACTTGTGTGGATGTGTGTCTGACATTACACCTTGAGATGTAAAACCGTTTTCTATCAAATATATTTCTGTTTGGTGGTGGAGATTTATTCTCTTAGCTTAACACCCTTCTCTGAGACGTACGAGCTCAAAGGTTATGTAATTGATGGTTACCAGTGATACATTCCCAATTTGGTAATGTGGCATACGAAGTGCTGCTGATCATTTGTTGATCAAAGCATGGCTTTGTAAAAAGCATAGCTTTGTGGTCGAGACTTCGTCGAACTTCACAACCCGGAATGGTCGAAACAGGAAGAATGCAGCAAGGTTATTTGGGGGTAGCGCCCCCTGAGGGTATGTTTATTTCCTTCTGGATAGAGGTGATATCATGGTATGGAGCCCAGATATTTAACCTATGTGGTTACTGCAAATACCTTACTTTGTGGTTGTTGGTATCAAGCGCTCGGATAAAGGTTGGTTACGACCGGGGGATGGCATACTCGTGCAGTAGTTACCTAGTTACATAGGTAACCCGACCTTGTATTGGCAGAGATCCGGTTAGGTTCTCGGGGCATCCCTCCAGAGGCGTACCCATATGGCCCAGGAAGTTCCTTAACCTGACCATTTGTTGGAAATCCAATTACCAATACGCGCCTTGTACGGTTTTAGTTGTAGAACCTGCTATTTACTTATGGTGGTCACCACTATTTAGATGGTAGTTATAGTAGGCATAGTTCGGAATGTCTATGCTGGCTAGGATTTATATTATACTTTCGAAATGATTTTCCACACCGTGCACTTATAATAATAATATAAAAGAAATTTCCCTGTATCAAGCATATTTGACTATCATAAGGGGAAATCTCCTCCAATTATGCATTTGCATTGTGTGTGTGGCAGGAGGCCTTATGGTAGTTTCATTTTCCGAAAAGCATTACGGATTTCAATATTTTAAAATTCTTTGTGGTTTGTTAAAGATAAAACTATTTTTGTTACTCACACCAGTCCCATGACTGACCTGGAGTTTATTGTTCCTTTTCTAAACTCCGGGTGCCCACTATTTTCCACACCGACAATCTAGAGTTGGGTTTTTCAGATAGTAGATATGGATATCGATCCGGTAGCTCTAAGCTTTCTGTTTGTAATTCTTCAGAGACTTTGGATATTGAAGTCTTTGGTGGACGAGACTTGCTTGTCTTGGTGAAATGGATGGTGGTTCGAGCATTGGTTTGGAATTGCAGTTGTGGATTCATTCTTATCTAAAGTTCACTTGGATTTATCTCTTGGTTATTCTTTTTCCGCTGCTATATCATATTGCTATTCCGTTGTAGCATTGTTATCTTGTATCTCTGATATTGATTCTTATTGTATCATTGTTTTATCAAATGTTGTATATCAATGATATTCATTTCTTTTTCTTCCGCTATGTTGTTTTACATAATTGTGTTATAAGCTCCGGCGAACCAGATTCGACGTTTGGATCTGCGGCATCTGAATATGAGTGTAGTATTCGGTGTCGATTTTCGAAGATTGAGTCTGGGTCGTTACAGAAATCTAGGTGGAGGAAGCACTACAACTAATGGAAATGCTCGACCCAATACCTGGAGGAATCTAGGTCGACAGGCAAATGCTAATCCAAATGTGAATGCCAATGTAGGTGCTGAACCCTGCCAGTGGATATGGGGATGATGCATCAGTTCTTCGTCAATTTGATGCAAGCTGGAGCAGTTGTAGAAGGAGCTGGGGGAAATGCTGTGAACGCTGGGGGAGCAAATCGTATGTCCCAGTTGGCAATAACTATGCCAAGTTGAGCAAGGTTTATACTAGTCTTGGTGGGAAGCCGTTTTTGCAATAGAGGATGTTGATAAAGTAGAAAACTGGTTATTGCATTGTGAAATAATTTTCACTGACTTAGGATTGTATGATAAGTAAAAGATGAGACTTGCTTCTAAATAGTTGTGGTGTGCAGCACTTTAATGGTGGAATGGTATTACCGTAGGAGTTCCCGAGGAAGAGTTTATTTGGGCAAAGTTTCAAAGGAGATTCAAAGAGAGATTCTTGTTTGAAGTTGCTAAGTCAGTATTGCTAAGAAAGTTCATGGACTTAGTGCAAGGTGAGATGTCAGTGATCGAGTATGCTATGAAGTTTGATGAGTTGTCCAGATACGGATATGCTACCATTAACACCATCATCAAAAGAAATGAGAAGTTTATTAGAGGGTTGAAGCCTGAGATTGCTAGGGAGACTATGCCACATCTCTGTGATCTAAGTACAGTTATAGTGGAGATGGCTATCGGGAATGAAGAGACGCTCTCTACTTTTAGGAAAGAGAAGTAAGTTGAAACCTAGGATTCTTAAGGAAAAAGGAGGAAAATCTTTAAGAAGAAAGAAGCTCAAAAAGGAGGAGCTACCAAGAAAGGGAGGGCCGATGTGGTTTGCTACAAGTACGAAAAGAAAGGACATTTTGCTCATGAATGTTGAACTAGAAAAGGGAAGAAGGTTGCAGATAAGAAAGGAGTAAAGTGCTTCAACTGTGACTAGATCGGTTATTACAAAATCAGTGTTCAAAACCGGTTAGAGCAAACAAGGAAAAGTTTTTGCCTTGGAACCATCATCTTCTAGACTAATCGCTGTTGAGAAGGGAAAGACTGTGATGGAATGTACGCTTATGGTTCATAGTATTCCAGTTAGGGTACTATTTGATATCAGTGCATTGCAATCACTTATATCTCAGTGTTTGGTAGATAAGTTGTGTTTAGAACCCTCATACCTTGTTACTTCCTTAAGCGTTGCGAATCTGACAGAAAGGTATACAACTTTGGGGATGAGATGTGACCTGTTAGAACTTGATTTGTTAGGTCATAAGTTTGCATGCAGTGTGTATGTTTTTTAATTTTAGGGTTTCGGGATCACATTACATATGGATTAGTTAGATAGATATGATGCTAAGTTATTTTTCCAAGATAAGGAAATATCACTAAAACACCCTAGTAGTCATACCCAAATTATATACTTAGTGGAGAATTCAAATCCGAGTGTTTATGCATTATAGAGGGCTATGGAAGTAGAAGAAGTGTTGAATCAGGTGTTATAGAAAAAGAGCTTGTAGATGTTTTTGAGCCGATCACGGGGCTACCGTCGAAGTGAACCACTGAGTTTCGTATAGATCTATGCCAGTAGTAGAACTTATAAGTAGACAACCTAGTAAAATAACACCTATCGAGATGAAGGAATTGAAGGTGCAACTAGTGGATTTAGAAAGAAAGAATTTCATTAGACCAAGAAGTTCACCTTAAGGATCGACCACAATGTTCGTGAAGAAACCAGTTAGGTCGTTAAGGATGTGTATCGACAATCGTAAGTTGAATGAGAAGACGATCAAGAATAGATATCCTTTACCGAGAGTCCATGATTTATTTGATCAGTTAAGTGGAGCCAGGGTATTTTCCTAATTGGATTTGACAACAGGTTTCGATCAGCTATGAGCGATATAGGATGGTGTTCCGCTGATGACATTTCAGACTAGGTATGGTTCGTACGAGTGGTTAGTTATGCATTCGGGTTAACGAATGTGCCATCTTTCTTCGTGGATTTGATGAACCAGATTTTTCGAGAGCACTTGGATAAGTTTGTATTGGTATTCATAGATGACATCTCAATATACTATAAGGATGAAAGAGAGAATGAAGTTCATCTTATAGTGCTTGAGATGCTAAAGCAGCATCAACTAAAAGCGAAGTTTTCAAAGTGTTATTTCTAGAAGAAAGAAGTTGAGTTTCTTGGTCACGTGGTTTTAGAGAAGGCTCTGTCAGTTGATCTGAATAACATCGATGCTGTAAACAACTAGAAGAGACAATAGAAGGTTATGATATTAGTATTTTTCATGGGCTTGCTGGTTACTACTGGAGATTCATTAAGGATTTCTCGTGGATAGCAGCGCCTTTGACTAAGCTAACCGGAAAGGACGTAAAGTTTATTTGGTCTGACCAATGTGAGGAATCATTCCTTAAGTTAATGCACTTGTTAACCAATGTGTCTGCGTTAGTAGTTCTAGATGGGAATCGAGGATTAATGGTGTATATAGATGCAAGTGGAACCGGATAAGGACTTGTATTGATGCAGAAAGGTAAAGTTATTGCCTATGCCTCACAACAGCTTAGACCACATGAAGTGAGATATCCTAATCATGATCTAGAGTTGGCTGCGGTGATCTTCGCATTGAAAGCATGGGACATTATCTCTTAGGGGAAAGATTTGAGTTATATACAGATCATAAGTCCTTAAGGTACTTATTCTCTCAGAAAGAACTGAATATGAGGCAGCAAAGGTGTTGGAGTTTTTGGCGGCTTATATTTTGGTGTAGAATATACACCTGAAAAGGAAATAAAGTAGCGGATGCTCTTAGCAGGAAACATCAGAATGTGGTGTTAGCTGTGTTAGTAGAGTGAAAGGACCAAAAGGCTTTGACTACTTATAGTGTGCTGTTAAGAACGACTGCTAGTTCTAGTCAGAGCACTGCCATGTTATCCTATTTGGAAGTCCGGCCAATTCTAATCGAAAGGATTTCTTCTAAGCAGAAAGTGGATCCATTTTTTGTTGAGAAGATTAGAAGGTTGGATCGAAGATTGATGATCTAAAAAAGTTTAGTATTGACCAGAGGGGATGGTTGAGAAATAAGGGACGGTTATGTGTTTCAAATGTTGGGGACCTAAGGAGAGAAGTTCTTAGGGAATGTCACCGATCGAAGTTTATGATTCATTCTGAGGGAACCATGATGCATCGGGATATGAAGAGGAGCTTCTACTGGGAAGGTATGAAGATGGATGTTGACTTGTAGGTTAAGCAGTGTGTGAACTATCAACAAGTAAAGACCGAACATTAGAAGCCAAGTGGGTTGTTCAACCTTTGGAGAAACCAGTTTGGAAATAGGATTCGATATTCATGGATTTTATAGACAGGTTGCAAAGGTCGGATCGAGGAATTGAAATGATATGGGTCATAGTGACAGGTTGACGAAGAGTGCCTATTTTATTCCACTTAAGTCAACCCGGACGACACCCGTTTTAGCTAAGTTGTTAGACCACATGGGATTCCTAGTAGTATAGTCAGTGACTGAGATACTTTGTTTACTGGAGAATTCTGGAAGAATCTACAGGATGTGTTAGGTACCAAGCTTAAGATGGGTACTTTTCATCACCCTCGGACAGATAGGCAGACAAAGAGAGTCAATAAGGTACTCGAGGATTTGTTGAGAGCTTGTGCGCTAGATTTTGATTGATCATGGGAAGATCGCCTACACTTAGTTGAGTTTTCATATAACAACAGTTATCATACTAGTATATGAATGGTCCATTTTGAAGCTTTATATGGAAGGTCATGCAAATCATCAGCCTATTGGTTGAAAACTGGAGACAGATTAGTCTTAGGTCCATATCATGTAAGAAAGGCAACATAGAAGATTGGGCTAAACTGAGGCAGGTTGAAGGAAGCTTGGTCTGGACAAAAGAGTTACGCAGATAAAAGGCGAAAGGATCCAAATTTCTCGGTTGGAGATAGGGTTTTCATTAAAGTATCACCGATGAAGGGTGTGGTATGATTCATAAAATAAAGAAAACTAACACCGAGATATGTTGTACCATTCCCAGTGATAGAGAGGGTCAGAAAGCTGGCATACAGAGTAGAGTTGTTGAGCAGTTTGGCAGGTGTCTATAATGTGTTTCATGTGTCTCATCTTCGTAAGTATATGCATGATCCATAGACTAGTATCGCTCCGACTGCATTGGAAGACTTAATAGTAGAACCAGATCTGATTTCTGTCAGGCAACCAGTTCATGTTGTAACGAGAGAAAAGAAGAGCTTAAGAAACAAGACAGTCAAGTTGGTGAAACTTCAATGGAGCGACAGTGAGAAGGACTGTACTTGAAAGACAAAAGACAGAGGTAGAGATACTTATCCTGATGTATTATATGGATATATTCTATATCTGTTATATATATACACACTGTTTGCTAGTTGGGTAGGCTAGTGTGGTTGTTAGAAGATGTTACAGATGATTTCTATAAATAGTATTTAGTCCTCGCGGAATTTTGAGGATGAAATTCTTTAAGGAGGGGAGCATGCAACACTCCTAATTTTAAATAGCATTATTCAGGAGATTTAGTTAGGTACATTAAATAGAATAATGTATACTTGAAAACTAATTAAGGTCGTGCCTTAACTAAATTAATTAAAGAGAAAGAGCTAAGACTTGAAAACCTGAGAGAATAAGGCAAGGGCAATATGGGAATAGCCAAACCCCCACAACCCTAAAACCCCCTACCAAATTCTCATTCTCATTCACATTTTCATAATTCAAAAAACTAAATAAAGAAAGTTGAAGGTAGGCCATAACCCTAAGAAGAAGAGGAGCACAAAATCCATTAAGAGGCTAAGATTCAAGCTAGGAAGATTAAAGCTAGAACAAATCTCAACTTCCTTATCCAAACAAGGTAAATAATGATCTAAGCCATCTCATATAAGTCGTCTTGATTGGATAAATGATGATATGTTTTGATTTAAATGCCATGTTATAATTTAAACAAGGATTCTATGGAATACTATAGTTTGGTTTTAAGGCTAAAATCGTGCAAAATGATTTCTAAATGCCATGATTTTGAAAATGGGTTTAAATATTCATAATATCCAAGCAATGGATAATTTATTATGAAGTTTTGAGTGAAATAAATGATATTTCAGGTCTTAAAATTCAAGGAATTTATTAATTATTTTCGAGCTGAAAATTTTATATGATAAAGATATCATCAATTTGGAGTTTACGCGAATTTCTGAGATTTTTCTCAACAGAATCGGGTGAGTTTGGATTGAATTAGAATGATTAATATTTTACGATTATTTAAATAAGGGTTAAGTTAATAATTTTTGATTAAATATTGGAGCATTGGGAATTACATGCAGTAGCACATTCTGAAAAGAATTTCATAAAGGTTTTCTTATCCAATAGAAAATTGACAATATAAGGGGTTAGGTAAAGAAATTACTTTAAAAGCATAAAATCAGTTTTATAGCAAATTACAACTGTGTCACTTACCATGATTGCTTTCACCACCATACTCCCAGTTGTAACCTTTCTAAACCAATACATATGATATCAAGCATTTGGTACGTAGTGTATTGGAGAAAGGCAGAAAGAAATAATAGTGTCGAAGGCATGCTTACGAAAGGACTAAAGCTGCTTTTATTTGCTTTCGAACTCGTTGACCCACCCTTGTTCTAAAAGTAAGATTTCAAAAGGGTTGCCACTTTTGAACCCCTTTGACGCCCAAGATGCCGCACCAATACTTCTACCTTAGTTAGAAGTTGCTTTCATAACTTTTTAAATCAATGTGTTCGGTGGGTAGGGTTTCGAGTCGGTACCCTTCCGAAACCATTGAAGCTGCTTTTCTTTCAACTTATACTTGCGAATGGGTGGATGTCGCTCACATACCTTTCGACATGATTAAAGTTTTTTTTTGTTTTAAATCAATGGTTTTGAAAGTGATACTTTTAATTGGTTTTTAAGCTATGCTTCCATAAATTCTTACTTGAACCCAGTGCATTCGAAAGATTATTTTTTGAGTGTTTCGAAAGGAATGTTTCCAAGTGTTCGAAAGGTATGTCGGATGGTTTCGAAAGAGGATGTCTAAAATTTTAAGCAATGAATTCAAAAAGTCCTACCGCTAGAGTAGAGTGGTGAAAGTAGCAAAGCTGCTTACTTCTAACCTATTAGTTAAATGGAAGGGGACGGAGGTCTTGATTGCTCAATGAAGTTCGAAAGGGAGAGTGATGAGGGTAACTGATGACGTCACAATGATCCAAAGGATATAGTCAAAAGCCTTAGCTTTCAAATTTGGGAACCCAATCTCATTTAAAAAAAAAAACCTATGGCAATGTAAAAAAGTTTTGAAATGGCATTTAACTTTGAAATTTTAAAGAAAGGTTTTCTTGCTAAAGATGATGAGTTAAGGGTATTAGCCATATTTCATTAGAAAAATGATTACAAGAAATTTAACCATGGATGTTTACGTTGTTGTGTTATTTGATCAGTTAATAAGTTGTTTGTACTCACTTTATTATTAGCCCATAACTGCATTTTGGGGTGTTAAGGGCAAAATAACAGCTAGGTTGACCCAGTAGTGAATATACATTAAATCTAATTTCTGTGTGTGTAGAATTGCATACAGGTGGTCTGACAGATCAGAATATAGGATGCCCAAGACTGATCAAAGGATTATTGCTTTAGATGGGTTCGTAGTAATCCCATAAAAAATATGTTATGGAAATTGTTATTGGCAGGGCCCAATAAGTTCTTAGTGATCCCATGAAAACTATGAGTGGAATAAGTTATTGAAAGAGATCAATTGTTTCATAGACAGCACATGAAAACTATGACATGAGAGATGTTATTGGTATAAACTAATAGGTTCATAGTGCCCTATGAAAACTATGACTGGATAATAGTATTGGTAGAAACCAATAGGTTTACAGTGATCTCATAAAAACTATGAAAGTGGATTTGAAATCCATAGAGAATTGAACAGGTTATTAGTTAGCCCATGAAAACTAATAGGTTAATATTATCCCTAGAAACTCTAACTTGAGATAGATAGTTAGGTGAATGGGGATGGGAAGCCAAGAGCATATTGTATGTTTGCATATTATCATGATACATTTTATTATGTTGTGTTTTAACTATTGTGGATGCAGGTGCATGGTATGTGGTTATTATAACTTGAGTTAAGATACCGGTGAGGGGAAAATCCGTTCTGCTAAGCGGTGTGGTCTCACTAGATATCTATATGGTTCGTGATGGTAGGTTATTATTCACACCATACTTTTTGTCTGATTCAAAGTTTATGTTTTCCTCTTAAACTTTCGGGTACTCGGTTAATTTTAAGTAGTTCAACAGTTAAGTTTTTCAGGTTCCCCTTTAGACGAATAAGTTTATAGAAATGTGCAAGAGATAAGCTAGCTACTGTTTGATTCCGTTATGTAATTGGTTGTAATGGCAATGTTGTTTAGTGCCTATATTTATACTTTGATCAACCAAGGGGCATCTTCATATGTCGCTCTTGGCGTAATTTGTAATAAATATATTTCTTTGAATGTGGTATATGAATTGGGATTATGTAATGAATCTAAAGTGCTATTTAAAATGGAATGGGAAATTTGTTTTAAAATTTAGTTTAAAATTTTTCATTTTCATGTGTTTCTGGTATATCAATGGATCTAACATTACCACATTTGGTCACCAAGAATTAATAATCATGGTTGACTGCAGCATCCGTAGCAGTTAGTTTTGGGCCTCTAAATGGGGATGTTACGACCTACAAAAATGTTCTTTTGGAATCCAGTCCGGCAAATCTTTGGGATATATTGTTAATGCTAGGGAATTGAAGTAAACCCTGACCAAATTCAAGGTATTAGAGGAATGGTAGAGCCAAAGACAAGAAAAGATGTAATGAGCCTGAATGAAAAAGTGGCAGCATTGAATCAATTTATTTCCGAAGCCATTGACAAATGCGTTCCCTTCTTCAATGTGATCAAGAAGAAGAAAGGTTTTTAATAGAGTGAGAGCCAAAAGGTTTCCAAGAACTGAAAGATCATTTGGAAAACCCACTGATTCTCTCTATTCATGTGGATGGAGGAAGTCTTTATCTCTATATGGTAGTTTCCGAACATACAATTAGCTCAGTACTAATAGGAGAAGAAAAGGAAATTCAGCTTTCCGTATAATATACTAGCAAAAGACATAAAGATGCGAAAATGAGATACGCAGTTATAAAGAAATTGGCGTAATGTTTAATGCCTACCATGCGCAGACTAAGAGCATATTTTCAAGCACGTCCAACCAAATTCCTAACAAATTTTCCACTCGAGCAATTTTTCAAGAAATCAAAAGCTTTGGGAAGGTTGGTTAAGTGGGGAATCGAACTTAGCTAATACGAAGTCGAATTCCTGCCTCGAACATCAATTAAAGGGAAGACACTGGCTGATTTTTTCAATCAATGTACTGGATTCATTAAATAGCAATCAGGGAAAGTGTAAGACCTAAAACCTTAGTAGCAACTGTTCGTGGATAGGGCTTCGAATGAACAAGGAGCTTTAGCCGGCTATGTGGTTATTATCCTGATGGGCATCGTTTTCACAATGCGATGAAATTAGAATTTACAGCCACCAAAAATGTGTCAAAATATGAGTCCATGATAGCAGGACTTACTCTAGCCCTCTATTTGAAAATCACTAGAATTGAAATTTCCAGTGATTCGCAGTTAATAGTGAACATGTAAAATCAAAAATATCATACGAAAGACATCAAATAGAAACTATATGTCAAGAAGATATAAAAGATGCCGACTCAATTTAAATATTTCTCAATACATCAAGTACCCAGATGCAAGAACTCTTAAGCCGACTCTTTGGCTAATTTGGCTAGCACGTGAGGGGCACTGAAAACCCAAATTGTGCCAGTAGGCTACAAAGTGAATCCTAGTAAAGAGGAGAAGGACTCCAATCTTGGAAATGAGATTTTAGTGTTGACTAGATCTCAAGTCTTAAAACATAACAAGGAAAAAAGAAGATGAAGCTGATGTTTATCAAGAAAGACCCCCTCATACAGAAATAGGTGATCGATACAAAGATAATTGGATGACACCCATCGTTGGATACTTGACAAAGGATTGCTTCCAGCAGATAAAAAGTAGGCAAGGGGGATAAACGTCAATCCTCAACCTTTATCATAGAAAACGAGACACTCATTAAAAAGGGATACTCGCTTCCTTACCTAAGATATATTAATCAACAAACAAGGGTGAAACTATTAAGAGAATCCCATGAAGGATTTTTGTGGGGACCATTCCAACGGTGTAAAGTTAGCCAAGAAAATTATGAGACAAGACTTATATTGGCCCCAAATGACTAGTTAATCCATTGATAACGTCAGAAGATGTGAAAAGTGTCAAAAGATCTCCAGGATCCCATGCCTATCGTTAAGTGAATTGACTCCTATCTCAAGTCTGTATAGAAAACCGATCTAATAGGACCACTTTAAATATCTAAAGGAGGGGCTAAATATATTATGGTGGCCATTGATTATTTCATAAAGTGGGTAGAATCTGAGCAACTACCAAATATTACATCAGGAATGGTTTTCAAATTCGTAATTAAGAATATCGTTACCAGATTCGGGATTCCGTACCAGATAATATCAAATAATGAAACCCAGATCGAAAGTGAAGAATTCACATGACTTTGTGACAAGAATGGAATTATCAAAAGATTATCATCTGTAGCTCATCCTAAGGCAAATGGAGCCGTCGAGGCAGCAAACAAAATCGTAAAAGATGTTCTAAAGAAGCGGTTAGGTAAGGCAAAGGAAAATTGTATAGAAGAGCTACCTCTATTCTATGGACATGAGAGCTTCGACTAAGACTATAATGGGTCATTCCCTATATTCCCTAACACATGGATGCGAAGCCATGCTCCCAATTGAAGTTGAAGTGCCTTCTCATCTTAGGATTGCGTATGCATTTAATCCAAAATCAAGAATTAAAGAAAGAATCCTTGGACTTAATCAATGAGTTAAGAGAAGAAGAAGTTATATGAACGGCTGAATATCAACGAAGAATATCTAAGTACTATAACTCCAGAGTAAGAGGAAGATCATTTCAAAATGGAAATCTGGTGCTCCGAAGAGTCATAGAAAATACCAAGAACCCCGCAAATGGGCCGCTAGGTCCAAATTGGTAAGGGCTCTTAAAACTACACAAGGCAATCCCGCCTAAGACCTATAAACTTTGTCAACCTAATGGAAACGTTATAGCAAAAACATGGAATGCCAAACATTTGTGGCATTATATAAAAATAATTTATTAAAAAGGAGTAAGACTCTCCCAAAGCCATCAAAGGTTCATGACCATAAGAGGTCCATGGCCATCAAATGGCCCCAGCCATCAAAGACTCATTACCACTAGAGGCCCTAGGCCATGAAAGGCTCATGTATGACTGCAAGAGGCCCTAGGCCATCAAAGGCCCCCTCCATTGAAGGCCCATGACTGCAAGAGGTCCCAGGCCATCAAAGGCCCTAAGCCTGCAGTGCCATCTTCAAATGCCTTAATGAAGTGTCTCTTAGAGTGAGGTCGGAGTAAGCCTTTAGTGTTGCCATTAAAGCCCTCATTAAAGCATCGAAAAAGACTCCAACCCCTCCCTACATGGCCTGATTGAAGCACCTCCTGGAGGTAAGTCAATTAAGTCTTTAGTATCGTCATCAAAGGCCTCACCAAAGCACCGAGAAAGCCTTTAGTGCCATCATCAAAGGCCTCACTAAGCACCTCCTAGAGGGAGGACGAAGTGCGCCTTTAGTGTCGTCATCAATGGCCATACTAAAGCACTAAATCTTCAAAAGGAAGATCAATCAAAATCAGAGCCACGAGTGGTTCGAACTCTATCCAAATTAGAGCCAAAAAAGTGCTCCAAATCAATCAGTCTACTGGAGGAAGATGCATCAAAATATGAGCCAGATAGCTCTTCAAACCAAGCAAAATCTTCTAGATGAAGGTTCATCAAATGCGAGCTATTTATGCTCCCGATAAATACGATTCTCAACTGTAAGATTTGGGTTTGTAGTCTTCTTCTATTATCTCCAGATATGGATTTCTGGTTTTCTTCAATTATTCCCGGATAAGGTTTTCTGGACTTCTATCATTCATGCCAGATATGGATTTATGGTCTTCTTTTATTATCTTCAGGTATGTATTTCTTGTTTTCTTCTATTATTCCCAAATAAGGATTTTTAGACTTATGTTATCAATGCTAGATAGGATTTTTGGTCTTCTGCTATGCTAGATATAGATTTCTGATCTTATGTTATACCAGATATGGATTTTTGGTCTTCTTTTACTATTCCCAGATAAGGATTTTTGAACTTATATTATTAATGTCAGATGTGGATTTCTGATTTTCTATTATTCATGACAGATATGGGTTTTCGATCTTTGATTATCAATGCCAAACGAGGGTTTCTGGCCTTCTATTGCTATTGCAAGATTTTGTTTTCTGATCTTCTATTACTATGGCTAGATTTGGATCTCTGGTCTTCTCTTATCATTATTAGATAAAGAATTCTGGTCTTTTACTATTATCTGATAAAGATTTTTGGCCTTCTATTATTATCAAAAATTGAGACTTCTCTTATGATGGTACGATATGGATTTTTAGTCTCCTCTTATTACCAGAGGGGAATTTTATTACCAAATGTATTTTTTATCTTCTAATTATTCATAGAGAAAATTTCTGATGCCTCTACCTGTAACATGACCAGAAAATCTTCTGGGCTTTTGCTTGAAAACTTATCACTATTTACTGATCTCTTACAACGAAATGATAAACTTAAGTTTGCACATAATATAGGCAATAGATGCCAATTTGTAATTCAATTGAACTCGGAAGGAGAATTGCTAATAAAAAAATATCATTTACTTTGTATTTTATAGGAAAACAAGGACAGTAAGGAAATCTTATTGAGAATCGGGCGATCCAAAGGAATTCTTGCTTTTGCTTTTAAGAGTAAAAAAAGGCATTGCTTGCACTAGGAGAGGAGAAAATGTTATCACTATAACTATAAAAGGATATAAGTCGAGAAGGAGATGCCCGGACTAAAGTCTTGTGTTGAAGTTCAAATTATGAAGGCTAAGATAGCACTAAGGATGAATGTCGACATCAAGGTTCCATCAATGTCGAAGACATACAACATATTGGCATCGCATCAATAAATAATGTTACTACCCTCACCACCGTCGAGGATGTTCAAAGAAATAATGTCGATTACCATTAGTGTAAGAGTTACAATTGGCGAAGTAAAAGAATAGTGACGTCACATGAAGTCCGATAGCACCAATAAAACACGACGCTTTGAGGCATCGGCGTCGTCTTTCATAAGGAAGAACCAGCCTTTACTGCGTCGACCGCCATCACTACCAAGTGATGCTATTTTATCACATTTTAACGACTACTGGACATTGACGATGAGACTCATGATTTCTGAAGCAACGCTTAATAAAGCCATATTTGATCAATGTCAACAATGACGCATTTCATTAGCTACTAAATATCGACATCGATGGTCATCAACATCGCCACTATTCTGTGTCCACATCCTTCATCAATATTAGATGATGCCACAACCACCAATCAGGATGATCTCAAGACATGGAGTCATCGTCGCCGATAGACATTAGCTATAGCCATCGATGCATCCACAAGGGTTGTTGAAGCTAGTGCTTGATAACGTCGCCTTCCATCAATGCTAATATATGAAAGTAGTGAAAGTCGATCAATGGAGAAGGAATTATCAATGTTGATCTTAATGATGTCGAATATTAGCCCTATTGTGCCAGTACCGAAGTCCTACTATATGAATACAAAAGTACCAACCTTAATACTCGACGATGCTACTAATGTCAAAGTCAGTAAAGAACCAACCTAGATGTTCAACGATACAATTAATGCCGAAGCTAATGAATGGCCACTTTCCGAACCCTATAAATATGGACCTTAGGGCTTCGTGAAATGGGATGAGTTTTCAATTCCCTCTCTTGTCTTAAATCAAAGCTTGGGGAAAAACTTTATTTGACTGTAATCTAATCGACTTATATGGACAAGGACTTGAATTTTCCTATTGACGTAGATTATTACCTTTTTTGGACATTATTGTTGTGGACTTGCATATTTATGGACTCGTCATGATTAAACTCGACATGAACATAATCGATGAGCCTTGAATTGTGGAAAACTCCTTATGCATAATTATGTGAACCATGGATTTTGAACATAAGGACTGAATCGTGCCTAATTATGTGCCCCTTATCGTGCATAATGGATTATAATCTGGATACATCACTTATCTTCCATATCTCCATTGAATATGATATGAAAGGGGCCTTTTTAGACTATCTCGTTTAAAAGCCTAAATGAGCATATATACATAATGACTTTAAGGACTTTAAGCATATTGACTCTTATAACCTTAGAGAACGTCGAGCATGATGACTCGTGAACTCTAAGGACTTTGAGCATAATGATTCCGGGATAACAAATAGACTTTCATATAATTTTCCTCAAGGGCCTAAAGTCACCCATTCGATAATGATTCTATCATAAGATTAGTTTTGAATGAGGAGATTCTTCTTAATACACCATTAGGGCATGATCAATTCATAATTGATAATGTCCTTATAAATGTTCAAATCAAGAGATAATTCATCACGATTGGCATCTAAAATGTATATCATCTTTTGATCTAACAAGTAGATTTCAAAAGAATTCCCTAACTGGATCCTAACGGGCATGTGAAGTCTAATATTTAACACCAATATCAAATCTTGTTGTTTTTAATAGGACATATTTTATTGAGATTGTTTCATTTTACTTTAATTGAATCTATTTTAATCAATTATGACAGTTGATTGAGTATGAATACATCCAATGCATGCATGTAAGCATATATAAGGTTTGACATGCATATGAAAAATATAGTAAATTTGATTGTTTGGTGTTTAAAAATAGGAATGAGCGTAGTATTATATCTAGATGTAATCACAACTAAGTTCTAAAAGGAACAAGATAAAAAGGAAATATCAATAGTTTATAGAACCCTCTTCTTTTGCAAACATTAAACTAAGACCATGCATTGTTTAACAAAATTGATATGTGATAATAAAATGTTTAACATGACATATAAATGAAGTATTAATATTGAAATTATATATATGTATACATACATACATAGATACATATATAATGTGTAGTTAAAATAATTTCAATTATTCAAAGTATACATATATATATACACATACATATTAGATTGAATTGTTTGCATATAAACATGAAATTCATATATTTCGTAATGCCTTTAATACACACGCGCGTGCGCACGAACAGATATATCATATTCAATTTTGTCTCTAAAATTTAATTACGTTTATATAAAAAAATTGCATGTATATCAAATTCTATTTATAGTTGACATTATAATTTTACATATATGTACATATTCAGTTTAGAGAATAAATTAAAATAAAATCACATCATCCATCAACTGTTTAGATCATAATATCAACTGCAAATCATGGTAGGCGGTGAAATATGTACAAAATCATTACAAAATTATACAGCTAAATATATAAATATAAAAAAGAATTTTACTTTATGGATCAAACGAATAAATGGCACATTGATATGTGAATTCTCCTTATATTCTAAAATCAACACTCAACCTTTGTAGGAGATGAATGACCGCTAGATCACTATTTTATTTAATGCCTCTTAATTTGTTTTGGAGTTATGTTTTTTAGAAAAGGGAGAAGAGAATTTCAGCCATTCATAAGTGGAAAGGAGAGAAAGAAAAATAGTGGAAAAAGTTGCAAATTATGGGATCAGGTTTAATGGGAGGAAGAAACCTTTCTAATTCTTTCTGTTAAACTTTCCATTATTAATTCTTCTTTAATTTTCAATTACTCCACCCCCTTTTTTCCCACTATATGGCTCGCCCTATTGCCACCTATGTACCACAAAATTTCCAAAAGATACTTATAAGTAATTATCACCTATTTAAACCCAGTTTAAAACTATATCGATACCATATATTGATACTCGCAAATTTAACTTTTATTTATGCACTCAAATAATTAAAAACAACCCCAAAACATTAAAATAATATAATAATTAATGTTTCTCAAATATTAATTAGTTTGATTAATTAATATTATTTTCTAAACTAATGAAACCTTATGGTTTTTCGAAGAATTCATGGATATGGTTGCGAGACTTAGAGGTGTAGATTTTGCTAACGATTAATTTTTAACAATTCAAATATTAACGTTCAGACATCACTTTAACTAGTAGTTAAACAGTTTGACTAAATTCATCGCTTATAGATCATTTCGTTAAAATCCAACTTCACATCTCCTTAAGCATTACCTTTAGCAACAATTATTTAAACACGTTCTCTTTGTCAATGCTATATCACTTTTGAGTATATGCAATTTTGTTTTGGTCAAAATTCTAGTATCATCCTTATTCACTCGGTTAGTCCATAAGCAGTGTCCTAGTCTCAATAATAACACTTATTATGAACTATACTATTTCGACTAGAGATTTGGACTTTGAGTTGATGACAGATGACTGTGATACTAACCTCATACAACCGTGGAGATGAATTCTCTATTGAATAAAGCTTCACTTCCGATGCTTCAACTTTGACCCAACTATAGACGCTCGACGGATCGCTTGTCGTGAATTAACTATAATTGAAATAGAGCATTCACATTATTCCATAGTATTCCTAAGCGAGGGTACCGTGTAATGTCATCACACTAATATTTCCAGTTAGATCTAGTTGTTCTCAACAAACTGGAAACTCTTGGATGAGTTAGTCCACGGTTATCTAATAATTACAAATACGTAACCCCCCGGTACCCCCAGTGACTTTAAATAATACACTATCTAACATTTAGAGAGCGTTATACACTCTAGTCTAAATGGATGCATCGATATTCTTTTCTCGAAATATCTTAACTAAAAATATCTAAAATAGAGTGTCATTTTATTTTTTGATTAATTAATCACGATTGCAACTATTTGCTAATACAATCACTTAAAATTTTATTTATAGATTTTCTGTTATATATTTTAAATCAATTGCTTAATTAGTTATATCAATATAACAAAATATATAAAAGAAAACAAACAATTTTACTACGAACAAGATTGTTAATAAGTTAGGTACATGTAACAAATTACATAATTGCCCCTATGACATACCACTAACTCTTTTAGCATCATGGTTCACTTTCTTATTTTGATTAAACTAATTTCATCGAGGTTTTGTACATTACGAATCATGAAAATTCACCATATAACATTTATATGAGATCGAACATAGATCAAATATCCATATTCTTGTACAACATTTACAGTTCAAAACCCATAGAGGACAATACAGAGTCTTGGGAAAATAGATAACTGAGTAACCAAGGTACAAATGTACCTAGTAGTAGTATAATTTGGCTTTTGCATGGGTCTTCAGTTGACAATCGTGCCAAAAGATGAATTAGTAGGTATATTTATATTTCTATGTCAATCCTAATTCTGTTCATTTGTATATTTTAACCGAAAACATTTTATATTATATATTAGTTGCATAAATTTATCGAAGTGTATTATTTAAAATTTATATTTCATTTCATTTTTCTAATACTCTCACTAGATTTTTTATATTCATCAAAACCCTAATAGATATATAGAAATCTTTTGATTCCTCTAGTGAGTGTTAGGACTCGCTTGCCTTGGGATTTTAACCTTGAATTTGCTCAATAAGTCATAGGCTTGCAAGCGATGGATAACACTTTATTGGTTGTGTCATATGCAACTCCTATTCCTTGGTCTTTGTCCTAGTCTCGTCTCGACCTTGAGTTTGCTCAACAAATCAAAATATATTATTCATTTGTACCTACCATTTCACGATTGCCTAAGTAAAATGCACGTACCTTGAGTTTGCACTACAGATACATGCATGTATCTTGCCTCATCTAGTCACTATGTTGACAGTAATACACATAACATCCCTAGCTTGGGTTTGCTTAACAACTAAAGGGTATGTAAGTAATCCATTAATATATAAACTGTAAAGGAATATATATTAGAGATTCATAATCTTTAATATATATTTATCAAAGTGATGTCGATTTAGGGAATAATGTACTTCTCATGGAATTCCTAGTGATTCAAGTGTCGGACATGTCTGAAATCACATTATACGTATAATGTGTATGTATTTATTCCTTAAATCCAAGTTGGGTTTCTTACAATTCCATTCATATTATACATTCATATTATATAAATTTAATTCATTAATTGCTGCCTATAATTTAATTAACTTATAAAATATTCAAATTTAGTTAATTTAACTTTATTGATTTGATTAACTCGTTAATTAAATTATTTTAAAATTGAAAATTTTATTTTATTCATCTTAAACAATATAGGGGGACATTAACTATGATTTATAGTTTTTATACATGTACCAGTATATATATTTCTTTATTAATTAACATTTGATTAATCAATTTATTAAATTAATATTTTATTTAATTTAAAAAATAATTAAATAATTTGAATAAATTCGAGATATTATTTAATTGACCTTAAATAGTTTATGATACATAACATATATACATATTAAACTATAACTTCTATGGTTATATATATACACATATATCAATATATATATATATATATATAAATTAACTTACTATTCATTATTTATTTATTTATTTATTTTGGTTGGTTAAACATTAAATAATTTTTGAAAATATTAAATTTATTTCAAAACAATCTTCAAAAACACTATAACTTCTATAAAATTTATTTATATTTTAAAGTTAACTTTTATATTTATATATAGTTTAAATTTTCAAACTGGATTTTGAAAATAAGCCCAAGGCCTAAGTCAATTTGGGCATTTACAATTGGACCAACCTTTTGGACTTGCTTCACCCTTTGGGTTAAACCAGTAAGGAGGGAACAATACTTGATTATTCAACTCCAAGTGTAGACAATACTATTATAAACAACCATCAGATAAGTAGGCTTCATTAGTTGGACGTAAATTTGCTAGGTTAAACTATATAAACCATTTGGGCATGGCACCATTGATGGAACTAGGCCTATCTATAGCAGTTAAAAAGTGTAGATTTCAAAGTCTTTCCCTATTTGGATCTTAGTGGGTCTATGAAGTCTAATATTTAGAGTAGATTTCTTCTAGTTGTTTTAAATAAAATCATATTTATTTAATTATTTTGGTTTAATAGTAACCTAATATTTATAAGCATGGTTAACGTATACATGCAGACATTTGGATTTACGTCCGCTATGTATACATTGACCATTATATACGTGTTATTTATCTCAAAACATTATTTAATATTTTTATAGATATACAAGTATACACATAAATTTCAAAATTATACATACATAATAAAATATAAAATATCTAATCTAATTTTGGCTAAGTTAATAAATTTTATATTCATAATTTATATTTAAAATATATAATAGATTTAGTAAAAAAAATTAAAATTCAAAATTGGATCTAAAAAGTGTTAGTTATAATATATTTAGTTAAATTTAAATATGTATAATAATGAAATGGTTGGCAGCCGAAAATATTATTTATTTATTTATTTTTTAATTTTTTATCAATCCAAAATACAGAAAACCTATTCATTATGTATAATTAATTTGTAAACATATACATATACTATAAAAAAATGTTTACAAATTACATATATGTATATTTATATAAACCTTATCGGATCAAATCAGAAAAAGAAAATTAATTTTTACTAAAAGAATATTATATATATATATATATTAAAACTAAACATTGTATTAAAAATAATTAATATATATTATAATTATACAAAATTATGTTTTCGACCAACGAATGATTTTTTATATTTATCAACTAAAAATGATTTAAATAATTTAGTTATATATACTATAATAGTTTTAAGGTATTTTGGGTTTTAAAAATTATTTATAATCATTTAAAACCAAAAATAGATATTTATAGTATTTAGAAAATTAATATATATATATATATGAGAATACAAACATGGCCGAATTTTAAATATTTACATATATTTTTAATTTTAAACATTAAATTTAAATTAACAATTTAATGTAGATAATTATTTAATATAATTTAATATATTAATATTTATGAGGAGGCAATCTCATATGTATAAAATAGTTATGATGACATAAACAACACAAAACATATACATACATACATACATACATACATACATACATACATACATACATACATATATATAATATAAACGAATATACCTAAGAGAAGTAGCCTCTGATTCACATGTCGATTCAAGTCGTCCATATATCTCCTAGATCCTTATCAAAAGGTGCAAAGTTCGAAGTGTCATCGCTCGAGTGAATTTCGTATTTGATTTAAGGTATGCTATAGCTTGGCTATGCACTGGATTAAATGGGGTCATGGCGACCAAGAAAAAGAAGAGGTGGAGCAAAAAGATTAACCCAAAATGAAGGCTTAGGTTCACATAAATAAGGAATCTGGCAGAAAATATCTTCCACCGTCTCCTCTTACCAAGCCATTCCCTAATACCTCCTCTCCTCCTCAAATTTGGCCGGCCTATACTTGGTCTATAATAGACCAAATGGATCATAAAACCCAATAGTAGTTATCTAAACCCAATTTTTATTATTTACATTTATATGAATTTTATATACATACCCAATTAATTACTAATAACACTAACATTTCTAGAGGCTTTCCATTTACTAAGTACACCTAAATATTAAAACAACAATAATTAACACTTCTTTAAATATCAATCTATTTATAACATTTTATAAATTGATTAAATCGAGTTGTGTTTCAGAAACTGAAAAGAATTTAGTTGTGTGATTCACATGTGTGAATTCAGTCAACGATAAATGTTTGATCAACTCAAATGTTAATATTTGCACATCACATTACCTAGTTATGTGACAGTTTGGTCGAACCTATTACTTATAAACCTCATCGGTAAAATCTAGTTTTACAAATTTACAAGGTATCTTTTTAGCGATGATTATTTACACCAATTCTCTTTGTCGACACTATATCACATTAGGATTTATGAAATTTGTCTTTAATAAAAATTCCAATATCATCCATATTCAACTTGGTTAGTCCATAAACAAAGTTCTTGGTACAATAATGACATTTATTATTATCAGTACTACTCTGGCTAGGATTTTGACTTTGAATTGACTATAGTTGACAACGATACCAACCTCATACAATCAAGAAGTTGAATTATCTATTGAATAGTAATTCACTTCCAGTGATTTAACTTAATCCCAACTTTAGTCTCTCAATAGTCAGCATGCCATTATTTAACTATAATCAAATTAAAGTATCCACATTGAAGCACAATAGTATTCTCAAATCGAGAGAACTGTGTAATTTCGCCACTATGAGATTTCTTGTTTGACCTAGTTTTTATCAACCAACTAGAAACTCCTGGGCAAGTCGTTCTATAGTTATCTAACTACTAGTACGTAACTCGTTGGTCCCTCCAAAAGATATGAGTAGTATAACTCCTAACATTTGGAGAGTGTTACATACTCTAATCTCCATGGATATTTCGATATCCTTTCTTGAAACATCTTGTCTAAGAATGTTTAAAATAATATTTTATTTTATGTTATGATAATTTTCTTATGATTACAACTTCTTGTAATTATTATCACATAACATACTATTTAAGGATTTTCTATTTAATATACTTAAATTAATAAATATAGTAATATATCATAGTATAACAAGTATATAATAGAAAATATATAATTTTATTACAAACAAGATTGGTTATAGATTTAGATATATGTAATAAATTACATGCTTGCCTCTGGGGAATACCCTACCTCTCTCATGGAACTCTTATTTTGTCCTCTGAAAGCAAAATGCAAAAATCCATAAACTTAGCCTACTCGGATGAGTACCTGTAATTTTACGAGGAAATAATAGTAAAAACACTAGTAAGATATAAAATCTAGTATGGGCAATTCATCACCCTAATATAAAAGATAGTGAGATCATGCCATTAAACCATAGAATGTGTGTTGTGTTCCCTCGCTGTAACATGACATTTGTTTAACAACTCAAAACATAAATCATTATTTCATTCATATGGGTCTTATACATGCTATGATATCATAACTTGAATCAATAGTCATTTTACTCGGTATGTCATTCGATCCCCAACCACCTTTCCTTTCAAAACCTAAGCTATTAAGCCCTCTTCAACTCCTAAGGTCTTACGCCTTCACTGCTTCCTCAAATTCAACAAGTTATACTATTCAATTTTGGTTGCCACACAAGTCTTACACCTCCGCTTTCATATTTTGGTTATTACACAAGACTTATATCTATGCTTTCATGTTTTGATTGTCACATAGGCCTTACACCTACGCTTTCGATTCTTGACTGCTACATGAAGGCTTACGCCATCTGTCTAACTTTGCTTTGGTTGCCACTTAGGCCTTAAATCATCACTTTTGTGCAACAAATTCCTCCATTTGCCTTACTCCAATGTTATCGGTTACAGTTACACTTAGGCCTTGCACCATCGCTTTTGGTAGTAGTTTCCACTTAGGCCTTGCACTTACGCTTTCCTTTTTTCAGTTTCCACTTAGACCTTACACTTATGCTTTATTATTTTGATTGCCACTCGGACCTTACATATACGCTTTCAATTCTTGAGTAACCCATCAGGCCTTACACCATCTACTAAATACTCTACCTACCCATTCATTTGTTAGGTTTTCTCCTTAGCTATTCATTAATCTTCTTAGAGTTACAAAACTATCTCAGTTCTTCTAACCTTGGAACCATCTCTTCCATCCATCATTGGCAATCTAAAGCCTTGGTATTACTCCACCCTTCAAAAGTCACTATATTTTGGTATTAACCTTATGCCGAAAATTAATATGACTTGGTAATCACTTCTCACTGTCTCGTCTAGAGAAGCCTGGCTTAGTTTGTTTTGTTCCAACTCATCTTTGGGCCTCGACTATCACCTTGGGTGTAATAACCTAGGCTCATACTTAGCATATCTATTTCATTGCACTTAGATCTTATACTTTATAACAACCCACATATTTTACGATTATATATCTAAATATAGCATCATTAGTTGAATTTAAAGTCCAAAATGTGATTTTTTGTAAACAGTCGAATCCGGACTTGAGACCGCTTCCATTAAGTTTAAAACAATGTTTACAACTTGTTTAAGTATAAACATTGGTATGTTTGAAGTTGGTTAAGATTTTGGTATTTTGTTGGGCTTTGGGGTTGTGTTCTAGCCCATAACCCAATAAGAGAACCCAACCTTCTACCTAATAGCTTCCACTGCACTTCTCTTTATTCATTCATTCCATTTCTAATTTCCTAACACTCTCAAGCAAAAGAAAAAATGGGAGAAAAGAAAGGAAATTAAAATTCCTAAGCCCTAGTTTCTTTTAAGAATTCAAATTCAAGTTCTAAATCAAGGAGAAGCTTAAGTAAGCATCATCTTCATCTTCTCCATCTCAATCTCTCTTCAATTTTTAGAATTTCCTATAACCTAATTAAGGAAAAACTTTGCATTTGATAATAGATTGAAGATTCTAGAGGTGTGGTGAAGAGGAATTGATCTTTCCTTGTTTTAGAGCTTCTCATTCCTTGTTTTTGAATTTAAAGGTGAGTTCTTGGACTCACATCTATGTCTATAGCTTTCATTGTTGTTAAATATGAATTCCTAACATTTGTTTCATGTTCAATTACTTTTGATTTGAATTGGTTTGGTGAATTTTTCAATTTTGGTATTTTAAAGTCAAAATCTTTAAAGATCCTATCTTGAATGTTTAGACATGTTGTTTGGGGTGTATCGAAGAGCCTATAGGGTAGGGTTGTCGCTTGGCATAAATCCTTATCATCCGTCGCTCGTTCAATCGCTTTCGAATTGATTTGGTCATCAATGGCCTAGGCGAAATTTTTCCCGGCACAGGCAACTAGAAGTCTAGTTGAAAAATCCACACATCTGGTTAGGGCTCCCGAAGGAAAAAAAACAACAAAAAAATAAAACGGCAAAGCCAAGAACCAGATGTCTGGTTAAACCCAACCAGACGTATGAGAGGCTTCAAGGAATAAAAAGAAAAAGGAGAAAAAATTATAAATTTCCAAAACCCCGGGTCAGACATCTGGCCAAACCAACCAGACGTTTGGCTTTGTGCAATTTTGTCTATTTTGCCTGTTTTTGAGTGGATTTTCAATTTTTATCGATTTTTGTTGATCTGGTTAGTTGTTATCATTTATTATCGACCTTGATGACTTCTTTTTTGGATTTTTTGGAATATCCATTTGATATCGACTTTATGGTTTTAATTCACGTCGTCAAATGTGGATTTTAATGATAGATTGTTTTTACAATCATTTCTGTGATTTGCCACTTTAAGATACAAATGTTTTTATACTAGTAGTAAATATTCAAACTCTTCCACAAAAATGATTTCAACGGTACTTTTAATACAAAGCTCATTTTTAAAACATTTTCCAATCTATTTGTATATACAAACTTTTACCTCATTCGTATGAGAAATCCAATTAAACGACTTAGCGAAACAAGTGGTATGAAACGCTTGTGTTTACTTCGTCGGTTAATTCTTGAACTTGTTCGATTGAAATCTTGTGACAATTTTCAAGTGGAAATCTACAATTTTTTCGTAAATATTTAAGTTAAGCCAGTGGTTATGGGACATGAAGCTAAACTCATTTATTTACTAGCTTGATGAAATTTACACTTATTGATCTATGACGATCATTTTGAGGTTTAGACTATGCGATGTTTCTTTGCCCGTGTGGGTGACTATACCCCGTTCTATTGAGCTTTATCTCATTTCTATGGGCTAGCGACCTATGGGTTTTTTTAACCATTTTATAGAGTTCGGTTCATCGGGTGTATCATTATACTACGTCACTGTTCCGACTTATTTGAGTTTCAAGTTCCTCGGGCGAACCGTTATACTACGTCGTTGCACCGGCTCTATGGGTTAGCGACCCATAGGATAGCGTCCCGTTTGTGATACATGTGTTGATGAGTTTTCATGCTCCCATTTGTGATAGACCTCCCATATCTTTGTGTTTCTTAGATTTCTAATTATTGATTTCTAGGATTTTGTTTCACCAATTTTTGTGATTTGCACCGATAAGCTCTATCAATATTTGTGGTTTGGTGAATTAGAATAAATAATATGATATTCTTTTTGGCGTTTGAGAAAATTTGAGATATTGTAAGATTTTTGTTGTTATCAAATGTATACTTGTCATAGTATGGCACTATTGTTATCTTATATTTTTGGCGTATCTCTTATCCTATCTTGTCTTATCCTATCTTGTCTTATACGATATTTATAGATAGACTGATCCGTTTATTATTTTTCTTCTTAAATAATAATCGGGTCAGACCGAGGTGTTTCGGGTGCTTCCACTTAACATCTTAGCAGGGACTAGCTTCTGACTTTTGGCTAACTACTTTAACTTAGTAGTTTTGCTTTTATACATTCGAGATAGAGACTCCTTGTTGTGTACATATTCTTTTATCTAGCATTTGTACCTATTCTTTTGTGATGTAGTGGATCTTGTATGACAACTACTTTGATGTTCACTTCTGTGTGTTATATTCATATCTGTTTCCGCCTTAGTTATATGAATATCTGCGACTGATTTTGTGTTATGCTTATTTTATATTTGTTTCCGAAGTCCACACAGCCACTGTGTAATAGCTTTGAGTTTGTATGATATGTCAGATTTCCTCTTGAAATGAAATGCATGACCTTCTATCTGGCATATCGGTACTCGTACAAATCAATTACATAAATGGTCGCTCCTCAACAGCTTTATTCTTTGTACTAATTGATGGCATTACCCAGTAGTGTCCTTGGTTAGTGTGAGTATAGAGGTAGGGCGTCACATACTTATTGTTTACTCATTCATTTCTTTCGGTTTGATTATTCTACCCTCGGCACCGCCTCTCAGTGCACGTCAAATACCTATCTTTTGTGCATGCAACACAACTTTTACATATGTAAACACCTAATTCATTCTATCTTCATCCTTTTACAGTTATTACAATATTTTTCTAACTCATTCAGCATATATTATGGATCAAGTCCCTTGACCATTATTTAAATATTGTACTCATTCAAGTTACCTCCCGGGCCCCTTATATTTTCTTTTGGAACCCATAAAGTCCACTTTGGGAGTGAGTATTTAAATTCAGAATTCACTTATATAAATTCTAGAAAATCATAGAAAATATATGTGTTTATTTTCTTGTCACAAAAATTTCTCACACCCTATTTCTAACTGTATTCTATAATAAACGATTCTTAGATAATTTATATTTAATTATTTATTTATGGGAAAATTCTACAAATGAAAATCTGTCTCTAAAAATGTGTTTGCAACTTCATATCAAATTTTCAAATCATTTTAATTATAAGAAGCAATATAATAATCCTAATTAATTACGGCCACGCCTGATTGTAAACGAAAACATGGATATATTATTCATTTAGATCTCTTGGTTGATATTATTTCTAGTTTCCATAGCTTTAATCTTCTTCTTATCCTTTATTTCTTTCTTAGGCCGCCATTACCAAAATGCTTCAAACTTATATTTTAAGATGTGCAGTTAAAGCACTGCAAAATCCCTGCTATAGCGTATAGTGTTTTTCGACCGCTATCATTTTTCAATATAGCGCTATTAAACAATAGATCCACTTTAAACCTCGCTATTTTCCGCTACACCCGCTAAATCAATGGTTTTTACCATCCCTTTTAGCAATATTAGTATAAAAAGTTTGATTTGACTAGTTCTCTTTTAAGCCAAATCAAAAAAGCTAGGGTAAAGACCTAATTTTATGGAGTAAGTGCTCAATATATTATAAATCTATTGTAGTCACCAAATATGTACTGCAAAATCATGATATTTTTTAGTTTTGTTATATAGGATTAAACCATATATCTTTTTCCTACACAAATGATTTGAGAATGATGATAAATTAACATTAAATGTTTGGTTTATATCTAATGAACCTTTTTGCACCTCCGCTATTTTCTGCTATATCCCCGCTATAACATTTTGTACCTGCACCGCTATGAAACCGCTAAATTCTTTAACTGCATAGATTTTAAGAGAGTAGAATGATATGGAAAAGTGATAAAGTGGTTAACTTTGGTCCCGTGAATATTTAGGCCGCTGGCACATTACTCCTTTTTCTCATTTAATTCATTCTAGTTAGTTTCATTAAATAATAAAATAATAAGCAAATGTGCACCCATATACTTATCATGTTTTATTATTCAAATATTTATTCTCATAATTAATTTTTTAATTATTTATTTACTAATTTATGAGGTGTTACGCCATTGTTTTAGGATGTTGTTATGATCGATAGAGCACCAGGCTCTAATACCACTTATTAGTCGCTATGCATGAATCAAAGATGACCAATAGTAATAAATAATGTAAATGCAATGAAAATAGTAGAGTAGATCACACGGTCGATTTTGTACTATGTCAAGCACCTCTTCTACATTTAGTCCCTAAAGACCTCTTAGAAATTTCACTATCAACACATCACTTCATCTGAAGGAATAAGTCTACAGACTCTGCCTAAACATCCGAACATGACTTCAGCAACACTGCCTGAAGATACTATGACAAAACTTTAATAATTTTATTAAAGAAAACTTAGATAAACATCTTGTATTTTTAAATACCGATATTTCCCTTGACACTTAACAAAATGCACTAACCCAACAATAATGGATTCGAATGAGTAGCCCATGGTTATAGACCTAAAATTTATATTGTAATACTTAATGTGGAGTGTAATGTATACATAGCAATTCGGATTTTAGAAATTTGAGAATCAGAGAGGAATTGATCGCACAAGAGAGACAGGAAACTGAGAGCTTAAGTTGGCGATTTCGGTAGAGGAGGAGTGGGGCTTTTATACTTGCGACGAGGAGCGATCAAAAGATAGCCATTTTCAGAACACACCTTAAAGGAGAAAGGTTGCGATGGTTTAGAAAATCGCTTCGAACATTTGTTGTCGACTAGGCAAGTAGGAGTTCCCATAACTGGTCGACCAGTTGCTTGCAATTTCATTTGCTTGAGACAATGTCAAGGCTAAAAATTGATATGTAAATTATCAAAAAAAATCGTAAAATTATGAAACAATTCATAGTGATTTAGAGGCTTCGAGAAGTGATTTTAAAGAGTTTGTTATGTGTTTTGACATTTTATGATATAGTATGGACTTACAACATAACTGTTCGCTATTTAGCTTTTTCTTTCGACTTTGTATTTTGTACTTTGACTTGATAGAGTTCTAATTTTTTACAATCTCCATCATCTAGCATATTCCATGAATGTTCGTCTCTAAGATTACATTGCATCAAGTCTTGTTTTTTTGTTTAGCTTTGATACATTGCCTTTTATATTTAACATGTGTTGTATACCTCTAAGTCTTTGCTCATTTGTGTAGTTAATCTCCTCGCTTTGCAGCACAAATTGTAATATATTATTGAAACTCATTAGCAACATCATATGGTTATTATTATCAAAATACTTAAGTCGTGTGCTTGACAAATATAGAATAATGTTATGAGTTGGATAAAAATTATTGTGACATTGTCAAAGACTACTAGTTCAAGTGGTAAGTGGTACAACGTTGTATATTGAGGTCCTAGAGATCATGGGTTCGAACCTCGGGACATCAATTTGAGTGATCTGCTTGATTAAAGTACTAATGCTATTGTCAAAAATATATTGTTATATTAGAGAATAATGGAACTCTACAATGAAACTATTTGTGTCGTATTTGTATCAAACTTAATATTCGGTCAACATTCTCTTGGGATATTTTTCAAAGCTTGATAGAGCGCCATGGTTAATTTTTGTGTGCAAACCATTCTTGCCGGATTGAACGACACTATAAGTGTCGACTGCGTATTGTAAAAAAACTTTTACGTGATGTTTTTTTGCATCACTTAATGTTTGACAAATATGCGTGGCAATTGTCGTGTATAAAAGAGATGAAGAGATGATGTTGTAGTTATAGGAGTGACGAGAAGAGAACGAAGCGTTTAAATTGTTGGATCATTGATTTTACCCTTGAGAAAATAGCTGTTGTTACATGGCTTGAATAGTTGTTTAAATATCAGATTACATTTTCATGCCATTAGAGCTATTATTATAATCACTGAGGCGATGAATAGTTGTTTAAACATCAAATTACATTTTCATATCATTAGAGATAGTATTGTAATCCCTGGAGTAATGAAGAAATAATTGAGTAGTCCTTCTATTTTTACTTTAGTTTAGAGTTTAGATATTATATTTTTACCTTTGTTTTCGAAAAGAAAAAAAAAAAGACACCGAAATTTTCATGAATGTGTTGAACAAAAAAGGAAAAAAAAAAACTCTATTTGGAAGCTATGAAATCGCGTAAATGAATTTTCTAATGTGTCATGGAAATTATTTAGACTACAAAAATAAATTATTATTTTTTATGAAGTGACAAATATATTTCATTTCCAACTTAATACATTTTTTTCTTTTTATTTCAAAATGAATGTTTTATCTTGTATGTTTTTAAATTTGGTACCAACGGGGAAGATTTCCCCACAAATTTGATACTAGATTTCCTTCATCTTGTTCATCTTTTTTACGTCAATCAATTTTATCTCTCTTGAAATTTTCATTGAAATAAAAATTAAAAACAACTAATTTGGTTGACATGATTTGACATTTTTTTGGTATTTCTTTGTGTAAGCATTAACGTCACAAGAAGGGGAAAGAAAGGTCAATGAAGCATATGTGCAGGACCGACGTTTGATCTATGTCCGAAGGTTAACGAAGTAGGTGACCCAACGATAGGTTAGCCGGTGATTGAAACCAGTGTGGACGACGATCATAACTGTGGCGGTTTTGTCGTTAATAACCGTCAGAGTCTTACGCGATAGATGCAATTTTCTACATAACAGCCATAGAGTAAATGGGTGGGGAATTCGTTCACGGTCCAAGCGTGTACAATGCTTTGCAAAGTGAAAACTTTTATTATTATTATTATTATTATTATTATTATTATTTTCCTTAAACGTCGGATGGGTGGGCGAGTTGAACGCGCCTTTGTATTACAGTCTTCTGGCTTATGGAAATATATTGATGTTTTTCCTGCAATTATATAATGCATATATATTATAATATAATAATACCAAGTTGATGATTGTTTTTTATTATGGTCAATGAGGTTTGCGTGTGGGAGTTGAAGAGGGTTTTCTATGAGGAAAAGGGAAACGTCAAAAGGTGCAATTATTGTGTTTATTTTATTTTTTTTGTTTAATCTGTTTGTTGGGTTACTTCTTATTTTGGTCCTTTCCTTATTTTATTATCTCTGCCTTTTCTTTTGGCTTTTAATTGATTTTTTAATACATGACCAAGTGTTCAGCTCAGGGCAATTTGGTGGTCCACATTGTTCAACAAGTACTTTTATATTTTTGTGGATGACTAAGCACAACTATATTTCACTGAATTAGTTTTGGGCTTTCCATTGTGTTTTTATCTAGCCCGGATCGGATACTATTCATAAAATACGAACAAATAACTGCATATATATAAAAGCTTGCTAAAAAATCATCCATTCGCTTTATTGCTCAATGATTGATCATGAATTGCTAACATGATGAAGTAGATCTGTGATGTAAAATGCACAAAATATTGAAGCGAATCGAAACTTTTTATAAAAATTCAATTTAACCTAGACGATATTTTTTTTTGACACATGCAACGCATATACATGTAAAAACCTCTTATAAAATTATATAATTTAAATTTTCTATTTAATTTGATAAAAAAACTGAAATAAAAAAACAATGTATTCTTTTTGTTGTATTAATAGGGTTTAAATTCTTTTTCTTGTATTAACAGGGTTTAAATTTGTAATCAACATAAAAAAACAATGTATTCTTTTTCTTGTATTAATAGCGTTTAAATTTGTAATCAACATAAAAAAAAACAATGTATTCTTTTTCTTGTATTAATAGTGTTCAAATTTGTAACCATGTTGATGTTTTAAAATTTTCATTTGTTTCAGAGCGAGATTCGAACTCTTGACCTTTTCTTTTGTGTATAAGGATAATTTTGAAATTTTAAGACCGGACCAAAAAATCGAAACTATATTTTTATTAATAAAGATATCCACTTTTAAGTTCATCGATTCTTGTAGTAATGTAACATGAAAGACGTAATGTGTATATATTATTTTTAACAATAATTGTATGGTGCATACCCTGTTTTTCCAAAATATTTTTTATGTTTATAGTTAGAAACAAATTACTATTGGTCATAGTTTCAAATCTGGGTTATTAAACCGTGGTTTTTCCTCCTTGGTTTTTTCTTTAATTTTTTTTAGAGAAACTAATATAAAAGATATTGAGTTCATATCTCAAAAAAGGGATTTTAAATTTCACAACTACGAATACTTTGTTTTATGTGCAAATCATGTTTGCACTTGTTTTTCTAAAAGGTCCTATAAACCCTGATATTTTTTTTAAAAAAACAATGCAATGTTGCACTGTTTACTGTGCAAATGCAATCAACCTGTTACCGTTTTGTTCATAACATTGTTAAATTGCAGTTTACATAAATATTTTCAATTTATATGTTTTTTCTAAAATAACTAGGATTATATTTTGTAAAAATAATATATTTTGTACATCTAAATCATACAAATGTACTAATATTTATAGAAATACTATCAATAATGCATTTTTGATTTTTCATTGAAATTTGCATTCTAGAAGTTCAAGCAACTTATATAATTGTTATTCAATCGATTTGAAATTTTGGATTGGAATTATAGGTTATTAATTTTAATTATGCTGAGTCATATGTGATTTTATTATTGAACTTCAGGGGCTATTTTTTTTTTAAAAAATGTTTATTATATCTAATATTAGAAAAGTGATTTATCACATGTTGTTAAGGACAACAATAAAATCTTTTCGGGCTTCTATAACTGATAACCAACATTTAAACTATAATTAAATGTTTACTAATACTGTGCATTGTTATTTTTAATTGAATAAGCATACATACGATAGTAAAAGACAGTCGAAATTCAAAGATACACGACTGTCTGTCGCCGAACGAACGAAACAACAGTTGGAATCAAAAACGTTTGGTTATTTAAGGTCTAAAGAAAAAATTGAATTTTATGTTAAGTAGCATACAAAAAAAAAATATGACTATGATATCGCATTTTATTTTCTGAAGGCCGGTAAGCTATCCCAGTTCCCAAAAGAAGTTCAAAGAATTTCTCAATTCCAATTAATGGAGCATGATTAGAAAAATATAAAGAAATAAATGAAATCCCTCCGATTCCGGAGTTTTCTGGAGTTTTTTTTCCAGTGCTGTCTTTGGAACGACTAATTTTAAAATGGGCCTGCTTTGAATTTTACGATAAATGCAACTCTCTGTCTGTTTGTGGTGACCTGTATGCAGCCATTGAATTTGTGTATGCATTTGCTCAACTTTTGAGAGTATGTCCATATGTCCATTTCATCATGTTGTTCTGAAACAGTAAACCATGCTTGCAGTACGTTTCAAAACACATCTACGCTTGGAATTAGTTTTTAAGCTTAATTACTCCTGTAATTGATATGTAAACTTTGCTCCAAAAAAAAAAAAAAAACTACTAAGTTGCCATTTTCCACAAGTGGCAATTCCCACTTATCTTGGTGCGTTTTCAAAGCATGCTAGATTTCCAGATTTCTGTGGTTAATACAGCAGGAAAAATCCTTAAAAACTTCATGCTTTAAAAACCAAACACCACCTTATATTTTCCTTGTAAGGATAAAATAATATATGAAAAACACAGCAGAAGATATTGAAAATATTTATGATTGTGATACTATGATATCATGCTAAGCTATTATTAAAGTTTTGAAACATTACAGCTAGATGTCCATATCAAAAACACACACATAATCCATCCATTATAATATATTCATTCCTTGTCAAACAATACAAGGGATAAGAAATGCTTGGCAAAAGTTTAATGTAGGCAAAAAAACATAGGAAACAAAGGCAAAGACCTATGTGAACCCTCGTTGATTTCATAATTATAAGCCTTCTAGAATTGTATAAAATATAAATGCAATAATTTAGAAAAGTCACTGTGCAAAAATGATTGTACGATAATGTTAAGGTCTTTCTTGTGAAGCAACATATGGATGACATAGAATTTAGGTAGTAGCTGGTTGTTATCCAACAATATATTTATTGTTATACAACTAAGCAAGAAACGTTGTTTATGTGTACTAAAGAGCTAAAAAGAACAACTAGCAACTTTTGGACTTTGGTTTCATAAAGATAATCATTTGGCGGCTTAATCAGAATCCTTAGATGGTGATATGTGACGCATAAGTAGCGGTGTGGTGCACAAAGCAATCGACTTATTCAACCTTATTTTGCAGTTTTGGTTAACATCATTTTTGTATATTCTTAATAACAAAGGTGAGATATTTGTAGAAGACAACGGCTTTGATTCGATGGGAGTAAACATGAGTCCAGTTAAAGCGATGTATATAGTAAATACGATAAGTAGACAAAGAATTTGGTTATCTATTTTCCTAACATGCAAGCCACCATTTCTGTTTTCTTGTTTCTTGCACAAATGCTTGTTTTCTTATAAAAAAACAACACGCTTCCTATAATGGAAAAATAAAGTATGTATCAAGAAACTATATATATACACACATACACATATTCTCTCACATCTTGTTTAAGGGTTATTTTCTATTAGAAGTCGGATGTTATCGGTTAGAGTTAGACGTTAAAACCATTTCTGCACACATTTGGATAGATGTTACATGTCGACTGAAAGTATAGTTTTTTCTGTTTTGTTCTCCTTTCGGTAAATGTTAAATAACAGTTATATATCAGTGGAAATTATAGTTCGCCCCCTTTCCAAGTTTGATACACGATAAAACATTCTCAAAACATTTCAAATTACACTTCTCGACGTTTTTTCCTTTTCGTTTTTTAAGTTGAATCCATACTCATTCGAACCAGTGCTATTTTCTAATTTTTCTGAATTTTTTAAGCAAATACAAATATTTGCCCCTTTTATTACAAATATTTGCACATATTGCACTTTACGAAAGTGCAAATATTCAATGCTTTTTTAAACTTCTTTTGAGGAACGGTTGTGTATTCTGTAACATAAAAGAGCGTATTTTACAAAAGTTCACATTATATTACACGAGTATATATGTACGTCCAGATGAACCTGCATTTACAACATTAACACCTTTAATTATCTCTTAGTGCTCATCAAGAGACTTAAATAGTATTAGAAAAGTAATGAAAAACTAAAGGGTAATACTAGAAAAGTAATGAAAAACTAAAGGGTAATACACCACATCCTTCAAATGTTCTAGAACCGAATAATATCAATTTTAACACTGGTCTCATTGAATTCAATATCCGTAGTATTAAACATTCATGGAGGTTAGACCTAGTCGAAAACATAGCCGCTAAAATTAAAATAGTTTTTACAACATATGTTGTGGTTACAAAATTTCTTTCCAGCTTAAGCAAATATATCTCCTCTTAGAAACTAATGGTCACAACCCCATCAATCTATTTATGGCTAATTCAATCAATAAAACATCTCAAACAATTTAAATACAGAAACCATTGGATTTTAACATAGAATACAAAGACATTATTAAGCTTCATCCCACTAAAACTAAAGTGTTACAGCACGTGCATTGTGCATAAATTGTTTTTCTTATTAGTTGTATATGTTTAAATTAGTAAAAAAACACTTCTTTATTTTCAAGTAATATTAAAATTTGTATATTTGTAAAGCAAGTTAATTTTAGATCCTATTTTTAGAAGCGTTTTGAATTTGTAAAGCATGTTTAATTGTTAGATCCTATTTTAATAGGCATTTGAATTTGTAAAAAAAGTTTAATATTAAATCCTATTTTTAAGTGACTAAAATTTGATAATATATAAACCGGCGATTTTGGTAGTTCACATCGAGATTAAAAAAGTGTGACTCCAAACCCATAACTTTATTTAAAGATTAATAAAGATATATAGATTTGCTGATTCATTTAGAAATTTTTTGCATTACATATTTTAATCCAGCTATGTATATTTGATTCGCTCTTTGAAGTCTAATTAAAATTACATTTGAACAATTCTATTCTATGAATAGTTGGAATCGACATCTACATTTGAATATGTCTAAAGTAGTTGTAGGGAGATTTTATCTCCTAATTTATTGGGTTATCAGATAAAATAATAATTAAATATTTAAAAAGTTATATATAGGGTTCTTTTGGGAAGCTCACGGACCGAAAGATTATGCTTACATTGCAGTATATGTTCGTCCCAACCTACTAATTTAAGAGTGCTCAAGAGGCATAAAGACAAACTAAAAAGGTCAAACATTTGCAATAACATGCTAAGAAACGAAGTCCCGAAAATTAACTGGAAAGAATCAACCGTATGCACAGGCTTTGCTCCCATTTTCTTGTAAATAGCATGCTAGGGGCTTTGCACCAAGGGTCCATATTTTCGATGTTGTTGTAAGAAAAGTCCCTATGATAATAACTATGTAAATTAAGTCCCTGTTTTTTGTAAATCAGAAAGCGCAAACTATCTTGCGCTTTTAACTTGCACTTTTCAAAAATTTAATTTTTTTGAAAATTTCAAAATTTTTTAAAAAAATTCAAAATAAAAAACGCAAACTAGCTTACGCTTTTCTGATAAAAGTTGCAAGTTAGCTTGCATTTTCTGTCAGAAAAGTGCAAAGCACCTTGCGTTTTATATTTTTTAAAAAATAGGGACTAAATTTACATACTTATATATACAAGGACTTTTCTTATAACAACATCAAAAATAGGGACCTGTAACTCGTTTCTTGTTATTATATCATCATCTCAATTCACAAACAATGAGCTAAGAAACATGCATCACAAAACTCTAACCATCCAAGCCCAAAATACTAACAAAAATGAATCACAAAACTCCACCAAAGCCCACATTAGTAACAAAACATGCATCACAAAACTATAACCATCGAAGTTCATAGTGCTAAGTAAATATTTGGAATTCACGCAATGAAAATGTAACAGTAGTTCACTCCATTCCATCTTACATACAGTAAATAGTATTTTCTATTCTATCCTGCATCAATACCTGTCTTGTAATTTCAGCAAAAGTCAAAATATATGTACATTTTCCATCTACCCATTTTACATAGTGCCACTCATGGATGACCCAAAGGGAGGATCAAAACTCAAAACCACTGTTCAACTGAAGAGAAAAATGTGGCCTGCCTATGTTACTGAGAGGACATTCCATTCTTAATATCGCCCTAGAATTGCCTACTTGCCCATTCCACTTCGATCGACCAAACTAACAAACATTTTGGAATGTATATTAGTGTACTTTTTTTTAATAAAATAAAATAAATACATCAAATTAAAATTACCGAGATGGAAGCATATGCAGAAGGATGTCGGGTGCAAGAACAACCATATATAAGGTTGAGTTCCTCTTTGATGGAATGAATAAGCTCTGTTCGCATCCCAGGATTGCTTCCACCAAATGTGGGCAAAAGCTAACATATCAATTATAGTACTATGATTATTAGATGATTTTGCAATAAACAAATTATTTGACATATCAATTATCGATGATCATTTGGTTATTGACCATAATTACTTAAATTGTGATCTATTGTACACCACAATGGAAAGTTAATTCTTATGTCGTATATTACAAATTATTTGACAAACTTATAAAGGGAAATAAAAGTTAATTATATCATATCCCCATTAGACTTTGGAAAAAATTGTACATCAAAAATTAACTTCACAAATCACAACAATCAAATTCATTACTTAGCAAATTTATAACTTTTCACTACACCCAAAAGGTATATTTGTAACGAATATAGTCGTTACAAATAAAATTTATAACAGATATAGTCGTGAGCGGTACATGCATGAGGTATGTCGTTATAGATATTTATAACGGCCTCTATCCGTTATTAGATATATCACTTACCAACGGACTTTGTCGTTAGAAATCTAAATTTTTGTAACGAAAAAGTTTGTTATTAGTTACATCGGTTTGTAACGGGTATTTTTCGTTACTTAGTTTCCCCTTCCATGGTAGAAGAAGGGGTTGTCATTCTAAATTATCATGACCTTGTCCGTTATAAATTTCATCATTAGTAACGCACTTGTTCGTTACAAATTTCATCAATAGTAACGATTATGCTCGTTATAAATTTCGTTTTTAGAAAGAATATGTTTGTTACAGCTACCCAAACCATGTAGAGCTGCATTTTTGCTAGCATTTACGCTACAGAATTGTCTATTATAATACAGTAGGTACATACATATCAAAAATTATAGAATTTCGATAACAATAAGCAATTACGCATCCAAACATATAAATTAAATTGCACAAATATTTGACAACAAATTAAAGGAAGATTCGAAATTTTACAAGTTCATCATACATAACTAAAGAGTTTTCCTTTGCTACCATTGACGCTAGAGTTTTCCTTTTGTCTTTCCTCCGCTGCTTCAACTAATGCCTGCATAATATCCAAATAAATTATAAACAAAAGCTTGAGCTTGCATATATTCAAATAGTAATCTCTGTCATAACTCTGAAATTTTAATACATTGGAAAATTTATGAGCATCCATTTACATATCCTGTATTTAGAGAAATAGCAGCGAGTAACCGTGTTAACAGGCGCCTGAAGCCCAACATTCCGTTGCAGAAATGAGGGCTCCAACATTCCGGAGTGCGAAAAATCGAATTTCCGCACTACAAACTGTTGGAGATGCTCTTAAGTGTGGATCTAGCTGCAGATGTGACCCTTGCTCTTGCAAATGAAATAATAGTTTAAAATCTATCAAGTCGTACATATTATGACTATAATTGTGTGTGGGTGTGCATGTGTGATATTTCATTAAGGAATTATATGTAGTACAGCTAATACTATAAGAAATAAGAGTTCCTGGTAATAATTGGTATTACAGTACTTGATTGTTCCTAGGTACTTTAGTATGTAACTTTGTAGCAGATGCTTCCAAATCTGAATTTCGTTTTGCTTATAAACTATTTCATCTACATAAAAGGTCATCTTAATTGAGTACTTAAATTTTATTAATATCAAAAAAAAAAGAATGTTACTAGTCTAGTGATGTAGCATGTAGCAGGATTAAGAGCCAAAAATTCTACTAAACCAGCAACTTCTTCCGGCTTTCCATAGCATCCTAACAAACATTTTAAAATGTAAGATACATGCACACTAATAAGGAAAAGGGTAAGTAAAAGATCTATAAAATACCATACAATTTAATACTAATCTATGGCTCACAGTACCATATCAGCTTTCTCTTTGCACTGCGTAACTAAAAAAAGTTCCTCAGCTTTCAAAAAATAATCCCAGGTTCTATCAAAAATCCATTGAGATTCAAAACCTTTCTTAATACTGTTTCTTTATATGAATCAATACATAAGTTAATATTTATCTTTCCAACAGGTGCATGTTTATAAGATCTTGTGATCATATGCAAACACCACCATGCAATTGAGCCACGCCTTTATAATAGAAGCCATTTAGATAATAAAATACAAGCTAACTACATCCACATTTCAGTATAGTTATTGAGGCTTTAGGCAATTATAGATACCTAACTTCTCATTTGTACTCAATGTATACAAAACCTTACTAATTCTCTGATTCTGCTTTGGCTAAATGTCTAAATTAATGTTTGTTTCTTCCCTTTTAGGACAAAGGTGAGAATATTACATCACTTTAACTAGGAATCATAGCATATCATGTTTTAGCACTTAGCAGTATACATATTTTACTGTAGTTAATTAATATATTAGCTTGTGAATCACATGTTAAAAATTTATTCAAAGCATTAGCTAATTTATTAGCTTGTGAATTATGTGTGAAGCAATTCCGTGTAAAAATATCCCTTAAAAAGAGATATAATGATAATAATTCCAATCCATTGTGCATAGTTTCAATAAGTAAAAGTTGGAAAATATATAACAAAAGATGTAAATATATAATTTTTCTCATCCAAAAAGATTAAGTTAAAACCGAGCAACCTGAGTATTGGACTAGATTCAGGCAACTATGTAATTTTGGTGGTGCATTTGGGAAAAATGAATACCTATACCACGTACATCAAGAAAAATCTTCAACCTTACTGAGTGTCGATGAACAAATTCTACTTCTGTGAAGAAGAAGATAGAGCAACATAATCATCTTAACTATTACAACTCAGTTCAGGTTTTCTTCCCAAACAGAGCAACAAAATCATCTTAACTACTTTAACAGTAGAAAAACATACTCATACTTAACATAAACCAACACTGTTTAAATAAATCTTATATTACATTTTAAGCTGAACCATTACTTGTCATGATAAATGGAATTAGCACCACTTACGTTTCAATTTTACATTAACCATGCAGCCATTTTTTTCAGGCTTAAATGTGTAAATCTTACATGAACAATCATATATGAATCTTTTATGACAAAGAGAGCACAATCTAAAAAGCAGGACCATACTAATTATAGTTCCATACTACTTGCAAGGGGTGGGGTTCTACTTATATGCTCTCTGCAAATATATCTCAATAATCGCTTCTATTATACTATACATATATGCTCTTCCAACATCAATAATATTGATAGTCATACGTAAATAAAAGCTCTATCTAACGTAAAATACATACAAGCTGCCCAATGTATGAATATGGCGTATCATCAAACATTATTTAAGCTCTATCTATTTAACGTAAATTAGTTTTCCTATCTTTGCAAGCTGTTAGATAGTTTGCTTATTCATTTATTTTTCCAATTAGCAGATACCATTTTCTGGCATTAATCATTCAAATTTGGGGTAGTTTATAATTTTGTAAATGTAGATAATGATGCTAATTCTCAAGTCTGATCCCGTATATAAAAAATGATAAAACTTTTTGCAGCTGAAAATATGATATGATTGAACTAACTAAACTAATATAACTGATATAGAACAAATAACCATGGGATGTTCATAACTGTGAAGCTTATATATGTAACAAAAAAAAACAAAAAAAAAACAATCAACTAAGTACTATGCTATTGAAAATTTGTATTTTTTAATTAGTGATGAAAGTACAAGTAAATATTTTTATGACCAAGGTTAATTCAAAGCACTTGCTGTTAATTCAAAGCACAATGCTTTAAGTATTATACAATGTCTAGATTTTAAAATCGGGGTTTGTACTCGGTTTTAAAACAGAGTACTCAACTTTGTACTCAGTTTTTAAAACTGAGTATAGTTTGTACTCAGATTTAAAATTGAGTAAACTCAGATTTTAAGAAGAACCTCCAACTGTCCGTGAAAGTGTGGAGGTTCAAACTGAAAACTGTTTTCATCAAGTGCATTTTTATTTTTTCATTGTTCAACTTAATTAATTAGCATTTGTAGATTTCAAACCTGATAGTTATTTTTCAACATCAAAATGAAGCATAAACAAGCCTTAAACTATAAACTTCATGATACAAAGAACTGAAGGGTGATCAAAACTGTAAACTCAAGAACATGGTAATTATTGTACCTCTGTATTATTAAGAGAAGTGCATATTCTCATATCCAATTCTCAAACCCAATGGGCAATACTTACAGTTACTGATACAGTCTTGAATAGATGTTGAAGTACTTACAAATTTTTCGGCAGCACATGGAATAACCTTTCCCGTTTTTCTACTTGTATGAGCCACTTTCCATGCCATTGTACGTGTGATCTTATGTCCTGGATTCTCAGCTGCCTGCATTTGAATAATTTCATAAAGTATATTTTTGTCACTGAAATATTAACCTAAAAAATGTTTTTACATACCAAGATAAGGTTTCCTTCCCAATGTATGAGTTAGAGTACTTTTGGCCTTGTTTTCGGAATTTGTCTTGCATTGTTTCATTTTCTTGTCACTATATTCGATGTCAACAAACCTCTGCCACCATACTTTCTCAATGTCATCAGGACGACTATTAAGTGCAACATGTTTGGGCATGAGTTGTCCATCTTTTTTGAGGAATCTCTGACGTACCGTTGCTTTGAATGTTCGATAACGTTGTGAAAACTTCTTCTCCAATATTGGTCTAGCTACCATGGGGTCGATATTCAAGTCAAACTCTTTCTGCTGAAAAAAAATAATCAAATAACAATGTCAATTTTTTGTTATTCAATGGAGAAAATATGAAAAATGGATGGAGCAGACAGTGGTTTGTGTTGAATGAGAGACCTTAAAAGTTAATGACATTATTTGATCTTTAAACTTTTAGCATCATCAATATTTTAAACATAATTTGGTTCCTAACCGCTTCCAAACTCACCAATCCGACATTCAAACCGTAACACTCTGTTTCCTCGTCATTGCCCACTTCTGCAAACACTTATACAAACTTCAACTTACTTCTAACACAACTTCAACTTCAACTTTATCTACCTGTGCATATCATATCATCATAACAACCATCACACTAACTTCACTCTCCAACTCTTCCACCTCTGTCAACACTCCCAAACATACCACTTCCACTTCATTGCTCCTGCTGTCATCAACAAAAATTCATCAACCATCTTCCTCCTGCTTTCACCATTACGCATTGCCTTCAACCCACATTCATTCCAAACATTCACCTCAACAACACTGCACAGAATTGCCACCATACTGCCCTCTGCAACCATTTCCATCAAACCACCCACCACACTTCCTCCAACAAACCACACCAAAAAAAACTGCCACCCTATATCACAGCCTGAAACCACCACCAACCGCGACAAAACAGTCACTGCCTCACTACACCTACATCATCACCACCCTCCATCACCAACTCCTCAGCTTCACTGTCCTGCACAGCAATAAATTCCAACCAAAAATCATCAAAACTGCTTCCGTGCACTACTTCTGTCACACTGCTCCTCCTACCATACCACTATCTCTGTGCATCAATCCTGCATACAAACCCTGCATACATAAATCTCCTCCACACACTCTGCCTTGTACTCACATAACAACAGTTCAAAACCCATTCTCACTTGCCTCTGCCTGTTCATCCCACTGCAATCTTCATGCACCCTGCACAAGCACCAGCACCCTGACCGCCACAGTCATCATCATACCAAACCACCTCCTTCCTGCCATAATACCAGCAGCAACAGTTTAGAGAAAAAAACTTCGCTTCACCAACTACACAAACTTCAACATACCTCGGTCACATTCTGCCATCAACTGCCATATCACTACACTTCTACATCTCAAACCTGCTAACACATCTCCACTGCAGAAAACAACAACAACTGCAACCTTTGTTCCTCATCCATCTACTGCACACTGCCTTCTACCTGTGAACAACATCACTGCAACTTCATCCACCGCAACCCCAAATCGCACCATCGCCTAAATCGCCTCAATCGAAACAACGCCTCAACTCTCCATCTCCCACTGCAACCTTCAAAACCCGCCTTGGTTCCGTTGCCTACCTCAGTCTCCACCATTTTTTTAAATCTCTGTTTAAATTTTTGTTTTAATTTCTATCGCCTAAATCGCCTTGTGTTTTACATTTTGTTTTCAGTTTTGTTGCGTCTGCGTTATAATTCGTAGGAAATCAACAGATTTTAATAAAAACTAAAAGCGTTGATACCTTTAGTTGATTCAGCCCTTGATTTTGCTTGAGAAGGTTTTGCGATTAGAAAAGTAAAAGCGATCTTGAAGCGCGAATTTGGGGAGGAAATGGGGATTTGGCGGAAAGTGAAAATAATTTGAAGATTTGGCGGCCAAAGAAAGTGGGAAGCGTAATGAGCTTAAGCGTTGTGAGTCTAGATGTTATTTTCCATCTTTTACCCTTTTGTTTTCAATTTATTTTCATTTTTACCAAATTTTATAACGCTGTAAAGCAGTGATAAACCATTTACAGCTCCTTTTACAATGGCTTTGAAAGTTTATAATGGGATTTAAGTGTTATTATTTTATAACGGCATTTGATTGTTAGTAATTCAGAAATATTTTTGTTGGGAATTTCATGTTTTGGTGCAGTGTTTACTATGTTCAAAAGAGGAAAAAAGAAACATACACAACAAATGGAAACCATTTAATATGCAAATACATTCGTTATAAGCATGCTCTTTAGGTTGAAAGTTTTAGCGCAATACATGTAAATGCTCATTCGTTTAATGTTCATTCAAAGATGTTAGCAAAATATTCCTTTGGCATGTGAATAATTTAGTAGAGCAATTTAGTAATGTTTACCTATAACATAATATTAAGGACATATTAATGGTATGGAAAAATTTAGTCATGGTATTTTAATTATCCTTTTATATTTTGATGTTCCATATTAAGTTGAATATAGACAATATGGAAAGAGTCAATGCTTTGTTCTATAGCGACTAATGTACCTTATATATTCTGAAGGAATATGTGAGCCACCGGATAAGTTTGCAATAGTCAAGAATAGTTCGTCAGTTTGAGATATTATATGTCCAGCAATTTCCTTACAATGACATGTCAAGAAGCGCACGCTTTGGATAACATATACTTGGTTTATAACCATTAATAAATTAGGTAATTGAACATTTTCTAAAAATAATATTTCATGCACCTTATGGCTCAACTCATTGTTAAAGGAAATAATGATTCAAAAAATAAAAAATAAATAAACCAATAAGGAGACCAAGATTCAAAATAGTATAAACTTACAACTACCGCTTCATCTTCTTCTTTTAAGTGGTTGTAGTCCATGTTGCTAGTTAAGCGATATCCATGTTAATGCGGATGAAAGTATAAAACAATTGCTATATAATGACCAAAAAATTTGAGATCTAGGAAAAATAGTTTGCTGCAATGTGCAAGTTGTTAATTACTAAATGAGTGAAGGTTTAAATATGAAAAGTTCATTTTACTTAAATGTTGGATTCATATAATATTAATTAAGAAGTTTATGTCAATATAAATGGTAATTTTTAGGCAATACAACCTATTAACTAACACAAATTTTAAGTATATACTGATCAGCTCTAAATTATCCACCAAACATTAGTGTTAGACATCATTTTTTTGTCAGAATAAGGAATGTGATCAAATATTATATCAAAAAAATGATTAATTAGAAAAGCAAATAAAAATGGATATGCTAAACATAAGTACCCAATCTTATTCAATTCTGAGATGGATTATCAATAATTTTCCCATATTAATTTAACTATAGTGCATATATAATTAAATTCACAAAAAAGGTATACCAAAAAGAGTGAAAACCAAATAAAAAAGGTATAAAAGTAACGTGCAAAAGCATTGAACAAATTAAAGCAGTTGTCAAATTAAATTACACAATAGTTGAGGCTATAATATTATATAGCATCCACAATTTTACAGAAGCATGATAAAAGTGAGATATTTCAATATATATCATCATGAAAACAATGTTTTCTGAAACAATGCCTAACCAATAAAATCCAACACTCACTGCAAAAAATTCCTAACTAAAAACTAATTGAAAGACTTCAAGCCAAACCTAAGTTCTTGTAGTCCTAAGTTTTACGATTGTCGCCCAAACCAAGTACTTTTTTCCCTACAAACAGTTGTAGCATCAAATGATAGTTAAAAAATGAATAGAAATACAACATATGCTCAGTTACACTTCTAAGTCAACAATGTGAGGCTTGAATCGATGTGACAGTTGAGAGTCAAGGTTACATTTAACTACAGTTTATGTTACAATATTGTATCGGCCAAGTAATGTGAGTCAGTCTTGGGTAAAGCCTATGATAAAGTTTTGCAAAAGTTGTCGACCAATGGAAACATCGGATATAGTGTAAGAAGATGTGAATACAAAGATGATTTAAAATCAGCCTGCTGAGTTTTATAAAAGTACATACGACATTCCCATGAAAGTAGTGTTGTTTTTATGAAAATGGTATTTTCTTATAGAAAAAGCCGTTGACCACTCACCATTTACAACAAATTAAAACGCAAGTGATGTAAAAGGGTAAATTTGCAAGTTCATAAGTTATAAGATTCAATTCTGTTTGCAAATTGTAATTGACCAAGGAATAACCACAACAATGGCTTATAGTATGTAGGTCAATGTTATTGTGCATGTGATACTGACCGTATAGACATGTCAATCGCTTGTCACACAAACTTATTGGTGTCGAGTTTCGTAAACAAATTCTTATATGTAGTACATTGCAGTTTACTAATTACTGATGTATTTTTTAGCATTTATAGCACAACGTTATAGAAACAAAAAGAAAATAAATAAACAAATATACATAATTGTACCTTTTGGTATATTGATGGCCAACTCTTCTTTTAGCTCCCTCATTACGCATGATGTTATCGCCATATAAGTTTGACCAACATTTTAGATATCCCATTGGCCCTGAAATGAATTTTAGTTGTCGGCCCAAATTCTCTATCAGAAATAGAAAATGCAATCCACATACATTATTACGAAATAATCATAAAAAAATTCAAACTAAGATTACTGTCATTTTTAGTACAATGTACTACCATCGATAGATAGAATTGGCTTGCTTACAGAAAAATAATTAAAGTTTGAATTCAGGTTAGTAAAAGTCTAAACAGCTTAACATCAGGAAAAAAATTGTTTAATATTTTAGTTCCTCATGCTTCATAACAATTGAGATAAATCCTGAACATAGAAAAAAATATAGAGGTTTTATGCTCATATTTTAAACATAGATGACAAATATTTATCGTTATTTGTAGAAGACAATGCCCAATGGTTAACTGTGAATTGAATGCTACTGAACGATACAAATGTTGATGAATCAAATTCATAATTTCGAAGTACTGAATATAACACAGTAAATAAGGCAAATAGAAACACGTTGGTTTATGGATGCAAAAAATGTTAGTACCACCACCTGCAATAGTAAGTCCATATGATGAGAACTGATTTCATTTTTGCCACAGATTATGTATGAATATGAATATAATCAATATGTATGGAGACGAATGCAACTAGCTAGATAATTTGAGTAAAGAAATAAAGCTGGATCCACAGCCTCACAACTGGCTTTAGTATATTAGCCTACATTGAGAAATGAAAGTATGAATTTTGTACACTAAGTTTATCGTCGTTTCTAAAATCAGAATGAACATTGTTTTGCTGGATGAAAAAAATATTTCCATATTTGAACAAACAACAAACCGGAGTAAGCTTGAAATTATTGCTCAAATTTTGATAAATTTAAATGGGAATAATCGCAGATAAAAGTGACAAAAGCTAGCATTCAATAATAAAATATGCATCCAATGATGTGGTCACAGCCATAATCATCACTAAAAAAATCAAATAAATAGATGGTATAGTCATAGACTAGTAAAATTATCCCATCTTTTTTTGCAGGTTCCTTGTGAGTTTTTTCATGCTTCGATGTAAACCACCGCCTAAGTTCAGATTAAGAGCATGCCATAACTTTTAGAATTATTCAAACTTGGTCCACATGCTTTTTAGAATAATTCAAACTTGATCCACATACTAATTTCTAAAATAAACGTAAAAAGAAATATGTAAAGGATTTAACTACATGCTTCATTTTCCTATTCCTTCGTAAATGCATCATAATCTATGACAAGAAATTAATTGCTTAATTTAAAGTTGTTTATTTTTTAGATTATTGTAGCAACGAAGAATTTTCGTGTTTAAGTAACAAAAAATCATCAGTTATTATTTTTCTTTGAATGACCATTGATACTGTCACTCCTCCAGTACAAAACCTATTTCGTAAACACTTGGTTTAAAAATTAAAGCAACATGTAGAGTAATGTACATTTTTTTGGATATCATGGGGAACCTTAAGTATATAGTATAAAAATTAACTAAAGCGCGATTTTGGTTGGTTAGTCAAATATGGCAGCAAATCACCATCATTGAAGATATGACCAAATAAAAGATATATAATCACTGTACTATAATGAAATTGTTCTTCTAAAATGTACGTGATGCAACAAAAGTAAAATGTTAGTGGCACATTCTGAATTGAGTCAAGGGAAAGGCAAACAAAAACATAAAGAAAGGTTAAAATATGATAATAAGAAGGATATCAAAGGCTGTTATTTGTCCAAATAAGCATTGAATTAATTATGTAAGTGATTTTGTAAACGACGTTAAATTTCGCACTCACTGCATTACAACCTTCTTTACTCAATCGGTCTACTCCATGGTTAAAATCAAATTAACCACCATCTATTCAAATTTCAATAATGGAATATGAAATCTTTCTTCAAAGGACCATAATCGTTGAAAAATTAGTTACTTTCAAATATATATATTTTTTAAACTAATTGTGCTAACATTGAATCTTCACAATAAGGAAAAAAAATCATATGTTATTATTTTTCATTGAACGGCCATTAACATTGTCACTTCACGAATTCAAAACCTTTTTTATTTACTTAGTATAAATATTAAAGGAACATGTGGATTGTTGTCCATAACGGAAAAAATAACTAAGCAAAAGAATTATTATTAATGTAATCTAATGATATTGTTCTTCCAAAATGTACATGATGCAACATACATAAAATATTAGTGATACATTCAATCAATAAAACTATAGATTCTTTAAACATTATAGTGGAAATAAAATGACAATATCACTTGCTGATAAAATATTCATTAATGTGCATCATCAAGATACCGTAAATAGGTGTACGAACATACCTTATCCAATTGGTGAATCAGCATGGCATTGAATTTTTTTTCAGAACACCAAAATGAAAATAAGAGTAAAAAAATTGACAATAAGGTTGATCGTTTATTAAAACGAATAAAGAGAATCAGTGGCAGTAGATGCAGATGGAGAATCAATCATCACTGACAGCAATGCATACTAAGCAAGTTTAAATTGACGAAAATATCGTCGACGATGTAGTTTAAATTAGCCACGATAAGAGTGAATTGCATGTAGATAAACAAAGTAATTCAATTCTAAATCTTAAATAGCATTGATAACTTGTTTACCATTATAATTAGTACTGGAAATAAATTAATATTTGGTCCAATATGAACTGTGCAAGGCTCTTTAGTTTTCCTTAAAGTTTAATAATAACTAAATAAAAATATGAAAAAAGTAAGGATTGAAATTTTAATATAGGAAAAAATTAGCTAGGGCTATTAAATATACTTAAAGAATGATACACAATAACACCTACAGTAAAAATAAAGAATCAGTTTGCATGATATATGTGAATCGACTAAAGTCTAGAATTCATTGGACTTCTTATTTCACCTTAATGTACAAAATATCCACAATTTTGATGTAGATGCTTTAACCATGTAGTTTTCGAAATGGAGTTTCCCTAAATTAAAATCTTAAATTGAAGTAGATAATGGTCAGGAATTAGAAGAATATAGACTACATGTACAGAAAATTAAGTCCAAATATTTATGTACTTGAGCAATGTTATGCCCCACTTAGAAATATCTCCATCAAATTAAGAATGTATAAATATCAGACCTTAAGTGGCTTGATATTACATCTAGCTAAAGTAGGGGTAAAAAATAGGTTACAAAATCTATAACAAAACAATTTTACTAAATCTTGGTTTGTATCCTCTTCTCTTTAAATACAACTTCATTGTAAATATTGAGTGGAAACAGATAAATATTAAAGGGTAATAGATCAATCATAATGTTTGTAGAAGTGTAAGTAGTAAATAATGCTGGTACACTACACACAGTGGTACAAAACAAATTAAAATCGTATTTTCAACGGCCTCAAACAAATTGCCACTAAATCTCTCATGATTTATTAGGAATGGTGAGAAGACAAAATTGGCATAAATACAACATATATTATGCACAAATATAGTGTCAGTTGATACTAAAGTCAAATCGGTATGAATTCCTCAATGTGATTCGGGTTGCAGTATTGTCTAGGACACTATGATATCTGTATCGACTCATTTGAAAAGAGACACGTATAAATTGATGAACGAAGCAATCTTAGGTACCGATGAAGAAAAACTGAAGCAAAATAAAAAAAATGCCAAAACCGCCAAGGAATAGACTAAGAACTAACAGTGAATTCAAGTCTAACAAACAGTACGTAAAATCCATTCAAATTAATGAAAATCAACGAAAAATTACCTTTGATCGACCTCTAATGGATGATAACATGGTTAGGGTTGAGCGTAGACGTCGCTAGATCCGCAGATCTCATTAGTCGAAAACCTTCGTTAGTTGCCAATCATTGTTGCTGCTACGAAGGGTAATAGAGGAAGGAATATGCCCAAATTTGTCATTGCCAATCCATTGGAGTTAAGGAAAATCAATGAAAAAGCACCTGTCGTCGAAGTTCGATGGACATCTGTTCAATAAGGGTTAAGCGTAATTGTCGGTAATTGCTAGCTGGAGTTAAGTGGTAATCGTTGTAGGGTTTTTTAGTTTCAGAGATAGCGTGGATTCAACAATGGATAAATGGAGCACTATAGAAGGATTCACGGCGATTAGAGTAGGAAAGGAAGATGAGGAGGAACTACAGAGGTTTGTGCTGCCGATTGCTTACTTGAAGCATCCATAGTTCATTGATTTGTTGAAGGAGGCAGAGGAGTACGGATTCAAACAGGAAGGTATGGTGGGAGATCGAAGCTGGGGTGGGATCGAATTGGGGACGAACGAATGGAATTATCGATTTTTAGGTGAATCCAGGGATAAATAAAATTAGGTTTTAGAAGAGGAGAATGAGAACGGAGGTTATGAGTGCGGGTACGACCGAAAGAATGGAGACGTGGAAAATCAAGGGCATTTTTGAAAGTTCAAAAGGACACCGAGTAATTTAGTTGAATAAATTATCTTTATTAGTAGTAGAGATATTAAATACTAATAATCTATAGCTAATTATAAATATCTACTAAATAATATTTAATAATTAACATTAAGCCATTAATCTTTAATACTTATTTGTTATTTAATAATTACTATTCGAAATTTAATACATAATACATAATTATTATTTTTTATAAGCGAAACAGATAGTATTGTTTCCGTTGAGGAGGCAGACGGTCTAACATCTTCTAAGAGCATCGTCAGTGGTTCGAATTTAGCCTTGAATACTACGGAATGCTCTCCCAGACGTCAATTTAGAACTGAATATTAAGCTTAATATTCAGTTCTCAATTCAGAAAACTGAATTGGAAAAAAAATGACCCCCCGGGCTATAATCAACTCTTTTCTTTTACCTCCAACGGCTATAAATGGTCAAATTTTGAACTAAAACGGGTATAAACGGGCATGTTTTGAACTACAACGGCTATAAACGGTCATTTTTCTGATTTCATTATATATATTGGACTAATTTTGAGATTGTAGAACACACATCTCTTCTACTACTAAAATTATATTCTCAATTCCATAATATTGAAAGTATGTCTCATCCGTTTCAATTATATACCAAAGCGATGAATATTGATAACTGGGATTTTGATTCTCAACCCGTTCAAAATGTTCATCCCCAAACTACTCCCTCTCTATCATTCCATCTTTCTTCTCCATGAACTGGGGATGAAAATAAAGATTTGTATTATATCTACTGTCATTTTTTAACGACTCGGTCAAGAGAAATGACCAAAGTGGAGAGCCGTTTTGGGAAAAGTCATGACTGCGTACAATAAAAAAACATGTTGAAAAGACTAGGTTAATGTCTGCAATTACAGGTCGATTTGGAAAGATTAATCGACAAACACAGTTCTACGAGTCTCAGATTCACAAAATAAGAACAGCTAATCCAAATGGAATGGGTGACGAAGCTGAATTGCTAACGTTTTGAAAAATATCAATTTCTAATTATATTCATATTTTATTAATTTGTTAAAATATCAATTTTTTCTGTTTTTTTAGAAGAGAATGGCAAACGATCAATTCTTGAAATTATTTGCAAGAGAAAATTGTGCAAAAAAATCATATTACTATCAGTTTGCAAATTGTTATGACTTGCTTGTTAGTCATCAATAATGGAGCTCGGACAACGCAAAAAGCTTAAGAGATGTCCAGGCGAAGTCAAAGGGCAAGAAAAAAGCAAGTTGAACTAATTATAGTTCTAGCCCAGGCAGTTATTCTCATATGTACTATAATGTATGTCCGGATAACGAAGCCGAAGAAGCAGAACCCGAGTTTTATGAAGATGCTAGACCGATGGGGCAGCGAGCAGCTAAGAGGAAAATTGCTGTTCAATCCCAAATTGATTCTCGTTTATCCCTAATGCATGAAAAACACGCGATAGAAAATGCAGAACGATGAAGAGGCAGTGTGAAAAAGCTTGTCGTGTCAAATGAATTGGCCGAGATTGAGAAGGGCAGGTTTGAGATAGAGCGGCAACGTCAGGAGACCTTAGTAATGGAAAAGGATGTCACATGAATGAATCCACTAATAAAGCAGTATTGGATGGAGTACAAACAATGCATTACAAAGTAGATCAGGAACGAAAATATGTAGTTAAAATATTCATATACTATTTTTAGTTATTGTAGTTGAAATATTCATGTATCTTTAGTTATTGTTTTCAATCATATACTAATTTTAGGTTTGAAATATTAAATGGTATATTGTTTTTTTCGATGCATTCTTTAGTTAACATTATAGCTTTACTTCACCAAACATAAAAGCTATTACAAACATCATAGTCATAGCATGCTACACTTCGTTACGCAAATAAAAAGGCAAACAAATGTAACTAAACAAAGATTCACCACCATGAACTACTGATTTCCATAAGAATTCCAAATATGCTCCATTAAATCCTTTTGGAGCCTATTATGAATAGCTGCATTACGATATACTTCATGATGATTGATATGAATTGCGTACTATCCTTCAATTCGTAACGTGGAGTGGGGAACAGTTCAGGGGGTTGTCTAGCCACATCATACTCGAAATCGGGATAGTCCATACCGCGTTCATCTTCAATGATCATGTCATGCAGAATTATACAACAGAGCTCAATTGTAGCCATTTTTGTTCTCTTCCATAATCTACATGGATTGCTGACCACTGCAAATCTTGAATAAAGGACCCCAAACGTCCTTTCTACGTCCTTTCTTTGTCATTTCTGCATTGCAGCAAATTGTTTCTGTTTTGCCGCCATTGGATTTGCAAATGTCTTTACAATCATGCTCCATTTAGGATAAATTCCATCTTCTACATAGTATCCATGCTCATATGTGTTATGACCAAGAGTAAATGATACATGAGTTGATTTACCTTGCGCCACATCATTAAACAAATGAGACCGTTCGACAACGTTTAAGTCGTTTAGAGAACCAAACATTTCAAAGAAAATCATGTCAAATCCACAAATCATGAGAGACAACTGCTTCAAAGATGATAGTTGGTTTTTTTTCTTTACCGTTATATGCTCCATGAAAAGCTTTAGGATGGTTCTTCCACTCCCAGTGCATACAATCTAGACTTCCAAGCATGCCAAGCCAGCATTTCCTTTCATGCATTTCACGCTATCGCATTACATCTTCTTCGTTTGGAGAACGAATATATTCAGTCTCATAAATGTCCACAACCGATTGACAGAAGTGATCTAAATTTTCCGATGTCATACTCGCTTCAATACGATATGCGTCGTCAAGGGCATCAACGGGTATACCGTATGCTAACATCCTCAAAGCTGTGGTCGTCTTTTGATGCCCACTCAAACATTTTTTTTGCAGCGTCCTGGTTGTAAACAAAGTAATTATTATTCTGCCAAATAATTTCAAGAATTCTTAAAAACAATGGATGAATCATTCTAAATTGTCGTCAAAAAATCTCTGGACCATAAATTGGATCACGAGCAAAGTAATCTTGCATAAGTGTTTTGTGAAATGCTTCCTGGTTATGGTTAATGTATTTCCGACCCACAACTGAGCCACCGTGTTTTCTAGAAGTTGAACCGTATGCTTCATGGTAGATCTCCATTAGTTCATCTTCCTCTTGTTGATGTGCTAACGCATACACTTCTTCTTCAAAGTCGCTATTGCATAGCAACATAGCTTTTAGTAAATTTTCAGACATTGTTTTTTAGGAGAGTTCTTTGATTTGTGAATGTTTGTGTTAGATTGAGTTGTGTTGAACAAGTATGAGATCCATATGGTTTTAAGGGGTAACGTTTTAGAGATACCTTGGTAGTGTGCACTCAAATCACATACTGTAGCCACGTTCATTTGCCGACCAATATTCCTTTCTTTAATGAGTGGAGACAAGATAGCTCAGTGTACGGTCAAATCAAACACTGTAGCCACGTTCCACTGCTGGCCACATCTTATTTCTTTAATGAGTGGAGACAAAGTGGCACGGTGTCTAGTCAAATCATATACTGTAGCCACGTTTCACTGTCGCCCATAGCTCCTTTCTTTATTGAGTGGAGATAAGGTGGAATCAATGTGCAGTCAAATCACATACTATAGCCACGTTCATTTGCCAGCAATATTCCTTTCTTTCTTGAGTGGAGACATGGTGGCTTGATGTGCAGTCAAATCAAACACCGTAGTCACCTTCCACTACTGGCCACAACTGCTTTCTTTAATGAGTGGAGACAAGATGGCTCAATGTGCAGTCAAATCATACACTGTAGCCATGTTCCACTACTGGCCACAACTGCTTTCTTTATTGAGTGGAACATCCAGTATATATGTAATATTATCGTTATCTGTTCAAGACATTTAAAAAGTTAACATAATTCAGACAACAATGTCCTACTTGACATTTTCGTCTCATGAATTGAAACAGCTTATGCGGTATTACATACAAACCGATGAGATGTACGACGATCAGGAGATAACGGTAATTCATTTTTGGGACACTCTAGCTCAACTTTACAACAACGACGTGGGCTGTTTGAGTTAGACGTACGACTCAAGAGGTTAGCACTGCGTATGGAAATTTTACTAGGGCAAGCACACGTTACACAAAGGTTATTAATGAGGTTATATCGGAAAATGTGTTCGAGACTACACATTCGACTTTTGACGGTCGATACAATTTAAAATACCGCACTCCGTTCATTGGCCATGATGCGACATCATACGTCAAAATTGGCTAGAAAGATTTGGATGGTCTTAATATAACAGTATACCTAGTTGGTTATGTAACGATCGATAATGTTTTGTTAACTTGGAGATGTGTGACGACCCAGAATTTTAAACATTTGAAATCGAAATATTTAATTGATTTTAAATATTTGGAAGTTAGTCTAACTTGAATTTCAAAATTAACTATGAATTTGGAAATTTAATTATTGAATTCAATTTATTGAAGTTGGATAAAAATTTGAATCTTCAGTTTTAAGCAGATTAAAAATATTTTTTTAAGGCTTAGAATATGTATATTGATAATACTGAAGATAATGGAAGCTTCTGAATTGAATTTGAAAATGTTTTGTTTAGTTTTGAATTTATATTGTTTAGTTTGAATTTATATTGTTTAAATCGATATTTAAAAATAGCCTTCCGAGGCACAGTCTCGGATTTCGACGAAACTAGTTTCATTGGATCCGTAATATTGTATTATTATCAGATTTCAATTTTCGTAATGTTTGGGGTTGTCATTTGGCCATACGATAAGCAAACGCATTGGAAATTAAATCGAAATTTAATTTAATAGTTGGTTCAAAAAGCTATCTTTTCCATACGATCCAATTTGGACTCGGAACCTTTTCCATTGTGTTCAGAATAGGGGTATAACATTATAAACGCCTAGCGACATGCTGCGATAGGAGGTCCAAATTTTAGGTTGTGTAATTCGAGTCGATGTAGATTTAAATTTAAATCAAATTAATACATTGTTTAACCAGTCAAATTTATTTCACGTCAAAACTTTTGCCTCTCATCTCAATCATTGTAGCCTAAAAATTTTGTACGCCTGTTCCTCTTTTTCAAAACATCGTGTCCTTTCTTCCATCACGCAATATTTCAGAGCACGCTTTCCCTCTTCTTAATTCCAGCCAAGCCTTTCCCTTATTTCAAATCGAGAAAATAAATCAGTTGCTTGAGAAATATAATCGGTCGAAGCCTTCATTTTCAAAATCAAGGTGAATTAAATCCCCTCTTTCTTTTTCCATTCGAAATTAAAACCACGAATAAATCCCAATTTCTCTTCCTCAGTAGAAATCGAAAAAAAGGGAGACCGAAGGAATCGAGTGCGATTTTAATCGCTGCGAGTTTGGGAGGAAAATCTGAGCATCGCGAGTGCGACTTCATCAATGGAATCGAGTTTACGAGCATCACGAGTGTGACATCTTCATCCTCAGCTGTAGATCGAGTATGAGATGGGGGATTCGAGTGGTTGGCTGGTCGTAGGAACGCGGGATCAGCAGTGGTTGGCGTCGACGTAGAAGCATGCCGTGAGTGTGTAGGATCTAGATCAACCCTGGGGTGTGAATAGGGTTATAGAAAATTTTCTCGATTTAAACACAGAAACAAACTGCAGAAATAAATATGCTGAAAAGTAAATCACACACAAAATTTACCCAGCTTTGGCAACCCCTGCCTACTGCTGCATTCCCAGATTTCTATTAGAATTAAACGGTATCACGCTTACAAACACTCTACTAGACTCGCAGACCCTTTTGCTCCCGCTCACAAACACTCTACTAGACTCGCACACCCTGCTCCCGCCTATAGAGTTTCGCTTACTCGCAAACACTGCTCCCGCCTATAGAGTTTTGCAAACTCGCACACCCTGCTCACTGAACTAGTTCTAACCAGACAATCTGACACAACCTAAACCCTAGGTGGTGATTTACAAATTCTTTGATTCGAAAAGTAAAAAAAACAACAATTAAAAGACAATAAAATACTTAAACCCTATTTAAAAGTATACTAAAGCCCTTTTAAACAAAGAAACACCGGCCCCTTTTATTTCTCTAGCCCGTTCTCTTCTTTATCTATTTTGCTCTGTGGAAAATAATGTCGGCCTGGTTCCTTCTTTCTTGTTCCTGATGGCGGCTTGTTCTTCTCTGCAAACAAAATTAGGGCTTCGGCTCTTTTGCTCCTTGCTTCCAAAATTAGGGTTGTGCAAATTGAAGTGCCGCTCGATATCGTTCGATGTAGGCTTCGATGCTCTTTGATTTGCTCACGGCTCTTCAATTTGGATCGAGTTCCTTCTGTGATTTCGGTATGTAATTTTATGCTTTTGTGCTTTAGTGTTTTCGTACTTGAACTCGATACTCAAAAATTGCCGATGATGATTTCAATTTATAGGGTTTGATCCCCTTATTTTCCGTTCGTCTAAATATACTTGAATCTGTCATTATTGTTTGATTGGCCGTTTGATTATGCTTGGATGCTTGGGATTTTCACTGACTAATTCAAATTGCTTGGCTACCACGGTTTCAAATTGTGACTTGTTCAATTTGGCTTGATGTGCACGGCTTTCCTGTGAATTACGGCTTCGAATTGCCGTGCTCATCACGGTGTTGATTTTTGACTTCGTCAATACTGTGTAATATACGCGGCTTGAATTTTTGACATTTTTGACCATTTTTCAATACGGCTTCGTGAATTTCTCTGACTTGATAAATTTTATACAATTTGATTTTTGATAATCAACGTTTTGATACGTGACTTGGTCATTATGTCTTTGATGTTTATTAATCTTCTTTGACTTCGATATTTTTGTGAATTGGCTTCGGCCACTGTCAGCATTCCTGTAGTAGCTTTGTTCAAGTTGTCTTGGGCATTGTTGTATCCATTGCAGTCTTATAATCTTCACTCTGGCCATACTGCATTGTTTTGATGCTATCTGCCCAGGTTATTCATATAAGCATTTGTATGTTGTCACTGTACCACTGTAATGTGTTCTCTGCATTCACTGTAGTGCAATCTTGGTTTCAGTAGATTTTTATGCATTTCATTACTTTAGTATTGTATTGTTTGCATTCAATTGTAGTCGGCACCATTTGTAGATGTTCTCTAGTTTGATGTTGATGCTGAAGCTTGTTGGTTCGATTCCAGTATGCTTTTTCACTGTCCTGTACACGTTGTTTCATTATATTTGAACTTGCATCACTGCACTAGTTTTCTTCAATTTTCTGGCCTCTGTGAGCTTTTGTCTCTGGCCATTTTAACTGAGCATTTGTTTGGACTTCGCTGTGCATTATGATCACTTTGTTTTGACTTGATCATTTTGGCTTGATGGCAGAGGCAGTGTAGTATTGTTGTACATGTTGCATTCACTTACTTGCTGTCGTAGATGTTGCACTGCATCACCACTGTGTTGATCTTGCTTCTGCATATTGTTGTATTTGGACTTGTTGTACATGTTGCCTTGTATCATTGGTGTCTGCACTGTGTTGCATTACAATCATTATTGCCTGGTCGACTTGATATTGTTGATCTTGGTGGCATGTGTTCCCTGTTGAGTCTTTGGTGATGCTTCCCCTTTGAATTTATTTGCAAACTGTCTTGTATTCTGCATCCATGTATACTTGGTGTTGTAGCCTTGAGACTGTTAAAGTTGTGTACTTGCCTGCTGCCATACTTGTTGCCTTGTTGCAGTTTGATTGTGTTGTTTACCCGTGTACATGCTTCACTGTATCTTCATTCATGTTGATTTAGTTTATGCACTTGCTTGAGTTACTGCAGCTTGTAGTTTGGCTTTGATGCATTTGCATTCTTTTTGTAGCCTTGTGTTGAATCCAGTTTTAAAAACTCGGGTTTGACCTTGTGCTCGTGTCGTGATTTTCAATGTATTGCACGTGAGTTGAACCCGGCTTTTCATTTGGGTTTGACCTGTGCTCACCTGTCCCTGTAGCATTATCAAGTGTATATATCGGTGTACACGGCCTTGTGGCATATACAGTGATACACTGTGTATGTCACAAGTTGTTCGTGTATGATGAATTCAAATTTAAATGATGACGAACAACCCAAATAACTGAGGCAAATATTATTTTCAAAATTCACGTTTTATTTTATACTGCAAAAAAATATTTCCTTTTCAATTTTACTACGTCAAAATTTATTTTTGCAGATTGCTCAGATGCTGGATTCTAACTAGAATAAAGTTGAAGATAAATACGAGTGTGAGTGATATGTAGTGAGGTGCTGATGTAAATGTGAAAAATGTGATGTAATCAAAGTTGTACTGTAATTATAGTGAGAGCTTGAAATTGTACTATTCAAAGTTGTAATAAATATTTGTTTGAATAAAATATTCGTTTGAATTCAAAATCTGTGTTACTTATTTTATTCAGCAAATATTTATTTAATCTGTGAAAATAAATAGTATATTAACAAACACATTTAACTGAATGTATATATGTTTATTATCATCAAACAAAAATCATACACTACACCAGAAAAGCGATTTTGCCACGGCTTTGAGCCGTGGCTAATTAATTTTACCACGGCTGTAACGACCCAGAATTTTTATTAATTAAAATTTTAATATTTAATTGATTTTAAATATTAATAAGTGAAATTTATAAGTCGAATAAATTTTATTTCGAATTATTGGATTTAATTGAATAATTAAATCGGTAATTTAATATGTGAAATTATGGAAATAATTGAAAATTGGGTTAAATATGATTGAAAATGATTTGTAAAAATTTATTTTATCATGTTGGAGTTAGAATGATATTTTAGAACTTTTAAAATCGAATTAAAAGTTTATTTGTGAAAATTGAATATTTTAATATTTAAATCGACTAGTGAAATTAGCCAATTTTTGAACAGTCTCAGAATTAAACGAAACTAGTTCCATTGGATCCGTAATAGTTAGTTATTACCGGATTTCAATTTTTGTAACAATCGGAGTTACCGTTTGATCGTGGCAGCTCGAAACGCATCGAATTGTTTTTAATATTAATTTGGCGAGTTAAAATAGCCATTTTTCAAAAAGTCTCAGATTTCGACGAAACCAGTTTCATCGGATCCGTAATGTGATATTATTGTATGGTTTCAAATTTCTTGTCAATTGGATTTACCGTTTGTCCGGTGCAAATTAAAACGCCTAGAAAATCGTTTAATCGGTTTAATTTCAAATCGAACGTTTGTTGCCATATCTCGCATAGATGACCGAATTAGCTCCCGAAACACGTTCCATTGTGTTCGGAAAGCAGGGTAAACCTTAGAAACGCCAACCGGCATGCGTCGTTTGGAGTTCGAAAATTCCCGGTGAATAGTAATTGGTGAAATTTTCTATAAACCCCCCCTTTTCTTCATTTTTTCACAAATTATCAAACCCTTAGGGTTAAAAACTGCAGCCGGCCCTAAAATTTTAATGGCCACCATCATCCAATCCTTCTCCTCTTAATCTCTCTCAATCTGTAGAGAATTAGCAAGAGATTTCAACTAACGAAGTGAAGAGCACGAAGAGAGCTTCAGATCCATACGGCTACTTCTTCGATTCGTCAACCATGGAGGGAGCTATCTGCTCGCGTTTACCATCAGGTCGGCATGCGTTTCAGGGCTCTACAGGTGGCCGAGCTCCACCTTGTCGCAGCCGAAAGTAGCTCTTGCAATGGGCTTCAACATGGAACTATCTGATCGCGTTCAAGTTCAACGTGGAGGTCGAAAATTTAAACCCTAGTGGGTGATTCATGGGTTCAAAGCACGGCTATCTTCCTGTAGATGGAACGTGAATTTGGTAAGAGGAAAAGAACGGCCAAGATGGAAAGGCATTGGATCCAAGGGCTGTGGCAAGTTAGGGTATTAAAATTATAAATTAAGTTGTAAAATTTATATAGTTTAAATCGTGAAAACTTGTAAAATTCATAACTTTTTCATACGAGGTCGAAAACGCGCGAAACCAGTTGCGTTGGAATCGTATGGACGAGCACTATGCTATGTAATTGGATTGGAGTTGTTTGGAGTTAGTGAGAATTTTGGGTAAAATTAAACGTCCGTTTAATTTTATTCGAAATAAATCGCTAAAACGAAATTGAAATCAAGGTGAGAACTTCTCACTCAATCGAATCGGTTTCGATTTTATTTTAAATAGTTAGATTTAAAATTGTTGAATGTATGTTTGAATGATGATTGTTATCTATTGATTGTTAAAATAGACATTATGCGCCGTTAGTAAGCGGATGTTATTTATTTAAAAACATATACCGCGAATATTTCATAAACAGTGAAATTGGTATTATATATAATAGCAATATATATATATTGGCATATGTATATATTGCAGTTGTTGATTCCCCGCATTTTTTTTAGCGGATGAGACCCTATTGCGCCGTTATTAAGCGGATAATATTATTAATCCCATATACCGCCATAATTCCGTACTGGAGCGGAATTGGTATTGTGCTAATGTTTGTGGATGCAGGAAACAGGTTGGAGGGATCCAACTGGATTCCTTAACAGTTTTTATTTGATTTCAGATATTTTGATATTTGATGGATTATCATATGATATATGATGTCGTTGTAGTCGTGATTGACTATTTGGTGTGTAGCATCATTGGACCAAATTTTGGGAATTTTAAAATGATTTTTAAAGTGATTTTTGAAAGTATACGTTTATAAAATATTTTTGGAATTGATCCAATTTAAATAAATAAACGATATAATTTTTAATGTTATAAAAATTATGATTTTTGAGAAATATGGTTAAAAACTGAATTTTTTAAAATATGGGATTTATGATTTTATAAAATAGTTTAAATTGGATTTCTGAATGTATTGTAAAAAGTTTAAATATAGGATTTATAAAATTTGATTATTTTATAAATCAAAATGGTGAAATTATAAAGGAGTTTAAAGACGTTTTAAAGAATAATATAAATTGATTTATATTAAGAGATTTATAAATGGATATTTATAAATTGAAATATTGACATTATAAAACGAGTTTTTATAAGTGTTTGAATGAAGTGAAAATGGATTGCATAAGTGAATGGAATTTATAAAATTATAATTTGTGAAGTTATTAAAATAATGGTTTTGGATAAATGAATGAATCTTATAGGTTATAAGATTTATAATTTGGGAAGTTCAATGGAACGATTTTTGCAAACAAATAAATTATAAGTATTTAACTTATAATATGAACCTTTGGTATATAATTGAGTTATGGAATTGAATAGGTTAATAAATGAAATTTATAAATAGTAAGATTTATAAATTTTGTGAAGTTATTAAAGAATATATTTGGATAAATAATTGAATCTTATAAGTTATAAGATTTATAATTATGAAGTTTAAAAGAACGATTTTGTAAATAATCGTTTTATAAGCATTTAACTTATAATGTGAACTTTTGATTTATAATTGAGTTATAAATCGAATAGGTTAATAAAGGAGATTTATAAAAGGAAGTAGTTATAAAATAAATAGAAATAGAATTTATAAACGTTGTTTTATAAAATTCGCAAACGACTTATGTTGATAAGTAAATTGTTATAACTTATTTATGGAGTTATATTCACGTTTTAGACAGTGAATAATCCTTTAAAATGAAATGTATAGAAATGATGAAATTGGTTAACATAGTATATTCACGTTTTTGAATAGTGAATAATATGTTAAAGAAAATGTTTTGGATGTGATATTTTAAATAGAATTAAAACGACCTAACGATGTTTTAAATATGTTGAGATTCGAAACCATAGATGTCAACATTTATTGTTGAAATAGATGTTTCGAGAAATAAAAGGAAATGGTGGACTATAACACTGTTGTTATAGTAAATGATTTCCGAAAGGAAATGTTTTGTATAGTATTGGGATTTATATATCTATTTTAATTTCGAATCCCTATACTAGTGATTTTGGGTTGTCGTAATGATGTTTTGCGTAACATTCGTTTTGGCCCAAATAAATATGTTAAAGAGAATGATTTCCTTAAAGAATGAAAAATATACTTAATTTCGATTTAAATATATTGAATATTTTCCAAGTGTTGAAAATAAATAGGTTCGTGAATTACTTATTAATAAATAAGTATGGAAATGTTTTCCAATATGAAGTGAATATATAGAATTTATCTTTTTGAAGATAAATTGAAATGAATAATTGAAAACGTATATTCATAGATATTTTGGGAATTATAAATTCACTATGGAATTTATAAAGAAAGTGGAATTTGTTTAAAAATAAATATTGATTTATTTTTGAAGTGTTGAAAATAATATATCTTGTAAAGATATTTTTGGAAAATAAATAATTTGGAAAATTATTTGGAATCTGGTGATGTGTGCATATCCATTGATAGTTCAATAGCCGACTATCAATATTTCCCTTTGAATGGGTATTGGTTGTGATTTGTTTGAATTTGAATGCCACACTTATTTTTGAATAAGCGCTCACTATTCGGGTTAATCGGGAAAGGACCATGGGGTCGTATAACCCATTCCGAATATGTGATACGTCGTTATGAATTGCATTTGAAGATCGGTGTTGAAGACCGGATATTTGCGAGAGCGATAGGATGACCTGTCGATTGACTCTGCACCGAGTAGCTACGGTATAGAGTTCTCCATATGTGATGGGGAATCCGATCAGGATTGTGGATATCCGGATTGCAAGGACTTCTTTGTAAGTGCCTTCGGTTCTGTTCGAGCCCGGAACAGACTTGTATGGATTGTATGTCTGACATTACAAATTGAGATATAAAGCAGATTTCTTTCAAATATATTTCTGTTGGTGGCGGAGAATTTATTCTTTTATCTTAACACCCTTCTCTGAGACGTACGAGCTCAGAGGTTATGTAGTTGAAGGTTATCAGCGATATATTCCCAATTTGGTAATGTGACATGCTGTGTGTTGCTGTGAAATGATCATTGTGTTGATTATTTGTGATAGGATCATTTATTTGATCGTCTATCTTGGTGATCATTTCTATGATCATTTGTTGACCCAAAGCATGGCTTTTGTATAAAGTATGTTTTTGTGGACGTGACTTCGTCGAGCCTCACACCTCGGGAATGGTCAAAACAGGAAAGATGCGGCAAGGTTATGAGGGGTAGCGCCCTTTAGGATATGTGCATTTACTTCTGGAAAAGGGTGGTATCATGGTATGGAGCCCAGATACTTACTCATGTTGAAAACACTTTATGATTGTGTGAATTGATTGCGAGCGCTCGGTTGAAAGGTCCCAAAGGACCGGGGGATGGCATATTCGGTCAGTTGTTACTCAGTTAGGGGTAACCCGGCCTTGTGTTGGTAGAGATCCGGTTTGGTTCTCGGGGATGTCCATCCAGAGGCATTCTCATGTGGCAATGGGAAGTTCCTTGGCCTGATCATTCGTTGGAAATCCAAAGAAACACTACGATCTTGTACGGTATTAGTTGTAGAACCTATCATTCACTTATGGTGGCGCCCCACTGTTTGGATGGTAGCTATAGTAGGCATAGTTCGAAATGTCTATGCTGGCTAAGATTTATATTCTTCTTTCGAAATAAATTTTTCCTACACTATGCACTAGTAATAATATCAAATGTTCTTTTTAATGCGTATCAAGCATCTTTGACTATCATAAGGAGAAATCTCCTCCGATTCTGCGTTTGAGTTGTGTGTGTGTGCGGGAGGCCTTATGGTAGTCTCATTTTTAAAAGCATTGCGAATTGACTTTAAAAATATTCCTCTATTTTGATTTTAAAGATAAATAAACTGTTTTGAGTTCTCACACCAGTCACATGACTGACTCGGAGTTTATTGTTTTCCTTCCTAAACTCTGGGTGCCCACCAATTTCCACACGGGCAGTTAAGAGTTAGGTTTACCAGGATATTCTGGATATTCTGGAGTTGCTGGAGGCAAGATGGATGGCATGGCGTATTATTAGTATATAGTATTTCTTTTTCCGCTGCACTGTTTGTTGTTGTTTGTTGTTGTACACTCTAATGATGATGTAATGTAATGTAATGTATAAAATGTAATAACTGATATAGTTCTTTGTTTAAAGATTATTCATTTATTATTATATGTTGTTCCGCTGCGAATGGTGAGATTCTGATATTGTTGTGTTGTGCTCTGTTCCGTTCTATTTTCTGTTTTCTTTTCTCTATATTTTCTACCTTCTTATCTCTTCTTCTATCCTTTTTCTTCTTTTTAAACATTGATAATTCGTATTTCTGTTCATCTTGAGTTAATCTATGGAGATTAGTGTATATTCAAGGAGTACGGATTTGCGGGTCTTCACAGTTGGTATCAGAGTATATGGTTAAGCGACAACCATGGTTCTGTTGGGTATTACTCATTAGAGATAGAGTCGGTAGTACTCTAGAATGAGTTTGAGTGTAATAATAGCTACGAGTGCGTATTTGTTAGTGAATATGAAATTGTTTTATATTGTGATGATTGGTTTATTGAGTGGCATATGAACCTTCGTCGGCACGGTCTGTACAACTATGCCGAAGGGGTTTATAAACACTTGAATAGAACAATTCGGCACAGTATTGTTTTAAATTGGGTAAATGAAATAATTTTACCTTGATTATATTTTATATATAAAGGAATAATTTTTTAGAATTATTAAAGTGTATATAAGTTGATTGTTTGGTTGTTTGAATAATCTAAATAAAGAATAATTGTATAAGTATAATGAATTATAAGAATTGAATTATAATTAAAGTGATTTACAATTGTGAATAAACTTATATATATAAGAAGTGAAACTATATGAATATATTTATGAATATGAGTTGTAAATGAAAATGAATTGGAAATTGAATTGAATAAATGGATTGAATGTTAATCAATTTAATGTGAATAAAGTTGATATGGAATAATGAATATAAGTGTTAATTCATTAAAATTTAATGTTATTGGAAGTTGAAAGATTGAATGAAAATCAATTTAATTAAACCAATTGACAGAAAAGGTGTTAAACCAAATTGAATGAATATAAGCAAAGGAATTTGGTTGTAATTAATATACATTGGTTGTTATATGATTGTTAGTTGATTGTATATAATTCATTAAGTATTAATGAAATTGAAAGTTAAAGTAATTGAAATCCAATTGAAAGTTAAGTGAATCTTAAATAAATTGAATTTGATTTGGAAGTGAACCAACTTGAATATGAATTAGTGAATATAAACTAATTGAAATTGAATGTTAGTAAAAACATCCACTGTTTATGAATCAAATATGATTAAATTGAAAACCTATTTCATTGAATATTAATGAGAATATGAATGAATATTTATTGGTTATGGATTATAGTTGGTTGATGGTTGAATTGATTGCTTTTATTGCATTTGCTATGTTGGCATATATAAGTTATTATATTGCTATATGTTGTATATTGATACTATTTTCATATATGCATGTTCTCATGTTGTTCGTTGAGTGTTTAGTAGGTGCGGATCGCGTTTGCTTCGCATTTGGAGCTCGCTTTCGCGCTATATTAGCCGTATATGCTTGCTAATAAAATATAAGGTACATATCTCGGATTAAATATCGTACTTTTACACTTTTTTCCCTTCGGGATGCCTCATTACTTGATGAGATGTATATTTGTGATATATATATATATATATATATATTGTCATTTTTTTTCGGATCGAGCCGCGCAAAGGAGACTATGGCGAATTTTTTCGGAAATTTAAGGCGTTAGAAACATTTGAGAAAATTTGGAAAATTTTGAAAACTATAACTTTGATTTTGAGTTGAAAGTTAAACAATAGTAGTTGTTTTTGAAAAGACAACTAAGTATGATTTGAAAACTTAGTAAAGTATTATAAGAAGTTTAACTATGAATTTTGGGAAAATTAATAGATTCTGTAACTTTTCTTACTTGTTAATTTCGAGGACGAAATTCTTTTAAGGGGGGAAGATTGTAACGACCCAGAATTTTTATTAATTAAAATTTTAATATTTAATTAATTTTAAATATTAATAAGTGAAATTTATAAGTCGAATAAATTTTATTTCGAATTATTGGATTTAATTGAATAATTAAATCGGTAATTTAATATGTGAAATTATGGAAATAATTGAAAATTGGGTTAAATATGATTGAAAATGATTTGCAAAATTTTATTTTATCATGTTGGAGTTAGAATGATATTTTAGAACTTTTAAAATCGAATTAAAAGTTTATTTGTGAAAATTGAATATTTTAATATTTAAATCGACTAGTGAAATTAGCCAATTTTTGAACAGTCTCAGAATTGAACGAAACTAGTTCCATTGGATCCGTAAGAGTTAGTTATTACCGGATTTCAATTTTCGTAGCAATCGGAGTTACCGTTTGATCGTGGCAGCTCGAAACGCATCGAATTGTTTTTAATATTAATTTGGCGAGTTAAAATAGCCATTTTACAAAAAATCTCAGATTTCGACGAAACTAGTTTCATTGGATCCGTAATGTGATATTATTTTATGGTTTCAAATTTCGTGTCAATTGGATTTACCGTTTGTCCGGTGCAAATTAAAACGCCTAGAAAATCGTTTAATCGGTTTAATTTCAAATCGAACGTTTGTTGCCATATCTCCACAGATGACCAAATTAGCTCCCGAAACATGTTCCATTGTGTTCGGAACGCGGGGTAAACCTTAGAAACGCCAACCGGCACGCGTCGTTTGGAGTTCGAAAATTCCGGGTGAATAGTAATTGGTGAAATTTTCTATAAACCCCCCCACCCCTTTTCTTCATTTTTTCACAAATTATCAAACCCTTAGGGTTAAAAACTGCAGCCGGCCCTAAAATTTTAATGGCCACCATCATCCAACCCTTCTCCTCTTAATCTCTCTCAATCCGTAGAGAATTAGCAAGAGATTTCAACTAACGAAGTGAAGAGCACGAAGAGAGCTTCAGATCCATACGGCTACTTCGTCGATTCGTCAACCATGGAGGGAGCTATCTGCTCGCGTTTACCATCAGGTCGGCACGCGTTTCAGGGCACTACAGGTGGCCGAGCTCCACCTTGTCGCAGCCGAAAGTAGCTCTTGCAATGGGCTTCAACATGGAACTATCTGATCGCGTTCAAGTTCAACGTGGAGGTCGAAAATTTAAACCCTAGTGGGTGATTCATGGGTTCAAAGCACGGCTATCTTCCTGTAGATGGAACATGAATTTGGGAAGAGGAAAAGAACGGCCAAGATGGAAAGGCATTGGATCCAAGGGCTGTGGCAAGTTAGGGTATTAAAATTATAAATTAAGTTGTAAAATTTATATAGTTTAAATCGTGAAAACTTGTAAAATTCATAACTTTTTCATACGAGGTCGAAAACGCGCGAAACCAGTTGCGTTGGAATCGTATGGACGAGCACTACGCTATGGAATTGGATTGGAGTTGTTTGGAGTTAGTGAGAATTTTGGGTAAAATTAAACTTCCGTTTAATTTTATTCGAAATAAATCGCTAAAACGAAATTGAAATAAAGGTGAGAACTTCTCACTTAATCGAATCGGTTTCGATTTTATTTTAAATAGTTAGATTTAAAATTATTGAATGTATGTTTGAATGATGATTGTTATCTATTGATTGTTAAAATAGACATTATGCGCCGTTAGTAAGCGGATGTTATTTATTTAAAAACATATACCGTGAATATTTCATAAACAGTGAAATTGGTATTATATATAATAGCAATATATATATATTGGCATATGTATATATTGCAGTTGTTGATTCCCCGCATTTTTTTTAGCGGATGAGACCCTATTGCGCCGTTATTAAGCGGATAATATTATTAATCCCATATACCGCGATAATTCCGTACTGGAGCGGAATTGGTATTGTGCTAATGTTTATGGATGCAGGAAACAGGTTGGAGGGATCCAACTGGATTCCTCAACAGTTTTTATTTGATTTCAGATATTTTGATATTTGATGGATTATCATATGATATATGATGTCGTTGTAGTCGTGATTGATTATTTGGTGTGTAGCATCATTGGACCAAATTTTGGGAATTTTAAAACGATTTTTAAAGTGATTTTTGAAAGTATACGTTTATAAAATATTTTTGGAATTGATCCAATTTAAATAAATAAACGATATAATTTTTAATGTTATAAAAATTATGATTTTTGAGAAATATAGTTAAAAACTGATTTTTTTAAAATATGGGATTTATGATTTTATAAAATAGTTTAAATTGGATTTCTGAATGTATTGTAAAAAGTTTAAATATAGGATTTATAAAATTTGATTATTTTATAAATCAAAATGGTGAAATTATAAAGGAGTTTAAAGACGTTTTAAAGAATAATATAAATTGATTTATATTAAGAGATTTATAAATGATGTTTATAAATTGAAATATTGACATTATAAAACGAGTTTTTATAAGTGTTTGAATGAAGTGAAAATGGATTGCATAAGTGAATGGAATTTATAAAATTATAATTTGTGAAGTTATTAAAATAATGGTTTTGGATAAATGAATGAATCTTATAGGTTATAAGATTTATAATTTGGGAAGTTCAATGGAACGATTTTTGCAAACAAATAAATTATAAGTATTTAACTTATAATATGAACCTTTGGTATATAATTGAGTTATGGAATTGAATAGGTTAATAAATGAAATTTATAAATAGTAAGATTTATAAATTTTGTGAAGTTATTAAAGAATATATTTGGATAAATAATTGAATCTTATAAGTTATAAGATTTATAATTATGAAGTTCAAAAGAACAATTTTGTAAATACCGTTTTATAAGCATTTAACTTATAATGTGAACTTTTGATTTATAATTGAGTTATAAATCGAATAGGTTAATAAAGGAGATTTATAAAAGGAAGTAGTTATAAAATAAATAGAAATAGAATTTATAAACGTTGTTTTATAAAATTCGCAAACGACTTATGTTGATAAGTAAATTGTTATAACTTATTTATGGAGTTATATTCATGTTTTAGACAGTGAATAATCCTTTCAAATGAAATGTATAGAAATGATGAAATTGGTTAACATAGTATATTCACGTTTTTGAATAGTGAATAATATGTTAAAGAAAATGTTTTGGATGTGATATTTTAAATAGAATTAAAACGACCTAACGATGTTTTAAATATGTTGAGATTCGAAACCATAGATGTCAACATTTATTGTTGAAATAGATGTTTCGAGAAATAAAAGGAAACGGTGGACTATAACACTGTTGTTATAGTAAATGATTTCCGAAAGGAAATGTTTTGTATAGTATTGGGATTTATATATCTATTTTAATTTCGAATCCCTATACTAGTGATTTTGGGTTGTCGTAACGATGTTTTACGTAACATTCGTTTTGGCCCAAATAAATATGTTAAAGAGAATGATTTCCTTAAAGAATGAAAAATATACTTAATTTCGATTTAAATATATTGAATATTTTCCAAGTGTTGAAAATAAATAGGTTCGTGAATTACTTATTAATAAATAAGTATGGAAATGTTTTCCAATATGAAGTGAATATTTAGAATTTATCTTTTTGAAGATAAATTGAAATGAATAATTGAAAACGTATATTCATAGATATTTTGGGAATTATAAATTCACTATGGAATTTATAAAGAAAGTGGAATTTGTTTAAAAATAAATATTGGTTTATTTTTGAAGTGTTGAAAATAATATATCTTGTAAAGATATTTTTGGAAAATAAATAATTTGGAAAATTATTTATCTGGTGATGTGTGCATATCCATTGATAGTTCAATAGCCGACTATCAATATTTCCCTTTGAATGGGTATTGGTTGTGATTTGTTTGAATTTGAATGCCACACTTATTTTTGAATAAGCGCTCACTATTCGGGTTAATCGGGAAAGGACCATGGGGTCGTATAACCCATTCCGAATATGTGATACGTCGTTATGAATTGCATTTGAAGATCGGTGTTGAAGACCGGATATTTGCGAGAGCGATAGGATGACCTGTCGATTGACTCTGCACCGAGTAGCTACGGTATAGAGTTCTCCATATGTGATGGGGAATCCGATCAGGATTGTGGATATCCGGATTGCAAGGACTTCTTTGTAAGTGCCTTCGGTTCTGTTCGAGCCCGGAACAGACTTGTATGGATTGTATGTCTGACATTACAAATTGAGATATAAAGCAGATTTCTTTCAAATATATTTCTGTTGGTGGCGGAGAATTTATTCTTTTAGCTTAACACCCTTCTCTGAGACGTACGAGCTCAGAGGTTATGTAGTTGAAGGTTATCAGCGATATATTCCCAATTTGGTAATGTGACATGCTGTGTGTTGCTGTGAAATGATCATTGTGTTGATTATTTGTGATAGGATCATTTATTTGATCGTCTATCTTGGTGATCATTTCTATAATCATTTGTTGACCCAAAGCATGGCTTTTGTATAAAGTATGTTTTTGTGGACGTGACTTCATCGAGCCTCACACCTCGGGAATGGTCAAAACAGGAAAGATGCGGCAAGGTTATGAGGGGTAGCGCCCTTTAGGATATGTGCATTTACTTCTGGAAAAGGGTGGTATCATGGTATGGAGCCCAGATACTTACTCATGTTGAAAACACTTTATGATTGTGTGAATTGATTGCGAGCGCTCGGTTGAAAGGTCCCAAAGGACCGGGGGATGGCATATTCGGTCAGTTGTTACTCAGTTAGGGGTAACCCGGCCTTGTGTTGGTAGAGATCCGGTTTGATTCTCGGGGATGTCCATCCAGAGGCATTCTCATGTGGCAATGGGAAGTTCCTTGGCCTGATCATTCGTTGGAAATCCAAAGAAACACTACGATCTTGTACGGTATTAGTTGTAGAACCTATCATTCACTTATGGTGGCGCCCCACTGTTTGGATGGTAGCTATAGTAGGCATAGTTCGAAATGTCTATGCTGGCTAAGATTTATATTCTACTTTCGAAATAAATTTTTCCTACACTATGCACTAGTAATAATATCAAATGTTCTTTTTAATGCGTATCAAGCATCTTTGACTATCATAAGGAGAAATCTCCTCCGATTCTGCGTTTGCATTGTGTGTGTGTGCGGGAGGCCTTATGGTAGTCTCATTTTTAAAAGCATTGCGAATTAACTTTAAAAATATTCCTCTATTTTGATTTTAAAGATAAATAAATTGTTTTGAGTTCTCACACCAGTCACATGACTGACTCGGAGTTTATTGTTTTCCTTCCTAAACTCTGGGTGCCCACCAATTTCCACACGGGCAGTTAAGAGTTAGGTTTACCATGATATTCTGGATATTCTGGAGTTGCTGGAGGCAAGATGGATGGCATGGTGTATTATTAGTATATAGTATTTCTTTTTCCGCTGCACTGTTTGTTATTGTTTGTTGTTGTACACTCTAATGATGATGTAATGTAATGTAATGTAATGTATAAAATGTAATAACTGATATAGTTCTTTGTTTAAAGATTATTCATTTATTATTATATGTTGTTCCGCTGCGAATTGTGAGATTCTGATATTGTTGTGTTGTGTTCTGTTCCGTTCTATTTTCTGTTTTCTTTTCTCTATATTTTCTACCTTCTTATCTCTTCTTCTATCCTTTTTCTTCTTTTTAAACATTGATAATTCGTATTTCTGTTCATCTTGAGTTAATCTATGGAGATTAGTGTATATTCAAGGAGTACGGATTTGCGGGTCTTCACAACGGCCCTGAGCCGTGGCGAAATTGGCAGTGGCAAATATTTCACCACGACTCTAGGCCGTGGCGAAATAAAATTTTGCCACGGCCCAGAGCCGTGGCAAATCAAACTTTTGCCACGGCTCTAGGCCGTGGTGAAATAAAATTTTGCCACGGCCCAGTGCCGTGGTGAAATAAAATTTTGCCACGGCCCAGAGCCGTGGAAAAATTAAAAATAGCCACAACCTATAACCATTTTAACCACAGCTCAAATCCATTCCTAAATGCAGTTTCATGATACATAGACATTCTACATGTATTTTCGAAATAAATATAGTACATGGGATAAATAACGTGAATACAAAACGAGTAATAGATGACAAACCCATCATTCTACATGGTGCACACAATTTATTATACAACTACTGTAAGTGCTTGATTACAAACTTACAACTTTCAGTTCATAATACAAGTTCATTTCATAATGAAACCACTCAGTTTATAGTAAAACAAGTAAACAACATCTATTGTACATTATAAACACTAAACAACAAGAAAGAAATGATTCCTGAATTCACCGTAGTTCTTAGTGAAGCAACAACATGCAGTAGCACTGACCAAGCACCAAACCTGTGCATAAATATAATTAAGTTTGTGAAGAAAAAACATAAGATATCAAATGTATCATATAAAAGTTGCATTTAAAGGACTCGAACTAACAAAATTTATTGTGCTTTTTTATGTATCATGAAATTTGCTTCTCTTTGTACCTTTTTATGTCAACTTAAACTTTGACAAATAAATCCTTTAAAGTATCATCAATTTTCCAGGAAAGGGTTATTCCCCGTGACTTTATTGGTGTGATATAGACTTAACAGGTTGTCTACTTGAAAGGTACACATCAGACATGAAAAAATTTCCTGATCAATTGTACTCATCATATTGCACCAAAGCAGAATGCAGGAACTGTTTACATAGAACAAAATATCCCATATTGAAGAAAAATATTTGATTAAACAAATGATACCAAAATGGAAGACGAAGGCTTACAAAATTCAGTTATGCATCACAGTTCTAAAATTATTTCTTGTATTCAGTGGCTTCAAAATGTCATGAAACAGGTAGTTTATTTTCTTATGCATATATTTTTCGTACCAATTTTGAAGAGATCAATTCTAACAGATGCATGCATGCATTTTTTTACATTTTCTTATGACAATTTTAGATGGATCCAAAAAAAACTAGTCTATGGAGGTATTCTCGAAGAACTAAGAATTTCTGATATTCTTAACTGGTTACCTTAGTTATCACAAAGAATAGGCTCAGATGTTCTCCAATAGAAATCAATTTGAAATTTTGGGGTTAATTTGACACCCTAAGCTTACCATAGTAATACAGCACTAAACTACAAACATTTGGCTTATTGAATCTGGACAAAAGATGATCACTGCAACCCACTGATTTTAGTAATCACTAATTAGCATGTAACCCAGTTGTTTTTCATATTGTTGCCTGATAAATTATTATAGTATAATGATAATAAATCAAGCTGTTAAATCATATTATTGAACAATTATTGAAAATTGGTTTGATTATCTGTGTAAATTATTTGGTAGTACCTACCATTTATTTTGGTATCATCTAGAATGCGACAATTTATACACATCATACTTGTAGATTTTTGTAGACCAACCTTTCTAGTGCTAATGTACAAATGGATATAAATTTGTTGTGCTATTTATATTGCTAAATCTCTATAATAAAGTAGTCCTAATGTACAAAAGGAAAACCCCCCTCGAGCGTTACTCCATATTTTCAACTATATATTTGCATTTAATTTGGTAGTGGATCAATAACTCTTTATTCTAACGCATCATGCTATTAATTTCAAATTTTTGGTTGAAACTAGAAAGTAAGAGTTGGGGCTACAAAAATGTGAATAGGTCAATAATAGTTATTTAAATAACTAGTTATGTATGCTCTCTTTATATCCTATTATTAAGCTAATTGTTATTTATAATATTATTAACAGTTAATTTATTTTTATTTATAAATTATATTCCAAAAAGTATTATATTGATACTATTTCCGATACAGCAATATTAACAATAATGATATCATATTATAGCTCTACTATAAAGAAAAAGAAATATTTTTGTCATGTCTAGAATTTTCAACTGTTAACAAACTCTTATACATCATTACTTATAAACAAGTAGTTACACGATCCAGATAATAGTGAGAATTGCACTTTCAACTTACTTAAGAATACAGAGAGCTTGGTCGAATCCTAAAGTGTGCAAGTAACTAATATGTGTAAGATGCTTAGTAAATAAGTAAGCTTTCTTTCCTATCTTAAATATAACCAAAACTAGGTTTGAAATTTGCAAAATAGAAGTGTTTCTTATAAAAAATCTTTTCTCCTATAAAATTTGTACACCTCAGAAGAGCTAGAGTGGTGAAATAACCTGGTTCCATGTGCACCTTTTATTATAAAATTCTTTGGACTCCCTCTTACATTATATAGGTAGAAAAGTCTGTTTTGTACTAGCATTTTAGCCTGATAAAGTGTTGAGTTGCACGAGAATGCTTAGCAGCGGTTTCGTTGACATGGTTAGATTTACTTAATGGGTAATGATGCTCCATTTGTTTTCGGTTAATATAATTTTCAATTGACTTATTATGCTTATTTTATCTTAAAACATTAACATTCATATATAGTCTCTGAGTAGCAGACTGTAAATTAATATGATCTGCTACATTTTAAATCTAATTGCTACTAGTTAGAAAATAGAAATATTAGTGTACATACAAATATAGTAGTAAAGATTGAAGCTGGTTCTTGGATAAAATAATTGCAACTTGCATCATTAAAGAAGTACCATCTTCCCGTGTAGGAAGTACGGATTTCATGCTAGCTTATATTTTGAACATGGACGAACAAACTTTTATGTTCTAACCGAAACTCAAATTCACATGCAAATGTCAACACATGAAAGGGAAAAAATTCTTCCTAAATTTAGTTACCTCAAAACCGCCTCTCTTATGCCTCACAACTGAAATTGACTACCTAAGTTGCCTTGATCCATTTTCATATTTCTTTGGGGGGTGGATTATTACCATCGTCAAAATTCCTCAATTTGCAGTTTATCAGAAAAACTGTCCTTCTAATAAAATACGGGTGCACATCCACTCATACATGAAACTAAAATTATTTATACATTTGCAGTTTATCAAAAAAACTGTCCTTATAATGGATGCATGGAAATATAGTGTAATGCATGTTGCAAATGTCAATCAAATTACAAACTATAAAAATAAACCTATAATGGGATGTGCAAAATTAGAACTGGAAGATTCATACATGTATGCATATAAGTGAAATATGATATAAAAATCAAGCATAAGCTGTACAACAGTTCATCACAGGAAATCAATTTACAACCAAAGGTTATAAACATCAGCTAAAATACTTAAATGGGGGGTTACTATTTGTACAATTCAAACCAAGAGCTATACCTAGGCAGGCTATGCTAAAATAAAATATCTATCAATATCCTTTCATAAACTCAATAGGAAAACAGCTTCATGTCTTATGCGTTCACCATATTTAAGAGAAAAGAGTATTTTTTTATAGATAATCTGAAAGTAAATTCTACCCACGATTAGCATTTAGATAACACTATTCTACATTTATACCATGTGATAGACCTAATATGCTTAAACACATCTAAAAGCACATAGAACTGAATGATTCTTTCCTGTTCAGTTTAGAAATATTGGGGTTCATATATATATTTATAATTTACATCCATCCAAATACGTACTGTAAATACAAGTAATAAGTTAGTTTAAGAGCACTGATATACCAGAAAAGAGTGGAATTCATTCTTCATATCTGAAATACCGTTCAAAATCTCCATCTTTTGGACATGATCCAAAGTGTTAAAAGACCTTCAATTCCACTCCTTGTTTCTGCAGAAAAGAGTGGAATTAATACAAACTAAAATTTTGTACGTGGTGAAAAATAAATTTTTTTTTTTGGATATGTTACACAATATATGAATAAGTTATATTTTGCGATTTATCAAAGAAGTGCCATATCCAGTAAAAGGTGATGTTAACAGGGATTGCACTACAGACCATTTCTCTTCTCTAATTCAATCATTGCTGGTTTTAGGAATCCGTGGACAAATCATTACAAAAAAAAGTTATTTTAATAAATGCATGATGGAAGAAGATCCGTTTTATTTATAGTGAAATGGAGTTATGGAGATAAAATCAAATGGCCCTGTGTAAAATATAGAAATTGCAAATGTAATACAAGGAAGTAAACTAATTTGTGAAAAGCTTGTGAGATTTCAAAATTTTAATACTCCGGTCACAACCGATTAGCATCACACTTTTGTAGAGTTCCACACTACCCAACCATACATATGTTTTCTCCCCTTATTCTTTCCATAAAAATCAATAGATATTTTCATAAGCACTAATTAGAATTATTATATAGGTAAGAAACAATTGGAATCTGAATGTAAGATCAAAATAGCAAACACCTCATATACGTAAGCTGAGATTCCATACAGTCAATGTAGTTCCAGATGACAAATAGTTTTTATTTTTTAAACAAAATCAATATAGTGGTATGCTTTTAATTTGGGCATTCTCATGTATCCAGTTGCATCATAAGCCTTATAAAACTAATAAATAAACTCTGTTACTAAAAGACCATCGATTAATCCTCTTATAAAAACAATTTGCTAATTGCAATCACCTGTTTAAAGCCACCTAAACATGAAAGCAAAACTCATATGAAAACAAAATTATGAATGAAAAAATACAAACAAGCACGTTCTCGAATGAGCATTTATCTGTGTTTAACGATGATGCGTGCCATAAAGAGTACCAGTAAAATATGACTCCAACTTTAAGGGCAATAAAAACAACAAAAAGTTTTGAATTCATCACTCCAGGCAAAAGATGGACATTGACAATGGTATTGAGTTCAATATCAATCAAATTGCATTAAGAATAAACAAGCATAATATCCAATAATTCACAATTTATAAGTCATATAGTTTGACTACTGCTTATTAAAGCTTGACAAACACTTCATTTTGGGAACACATCAACTTCTTCTGCTCGTCACCCTAGATTCAAGGCGGAATTGAAAGGCAACTTTCCAAAATATTGATAACTGGTTATTCTTCCATAAATCTTTGATAAATCAATGGAATTGAAAGTCAGTCCATTCTAAGCATATAACGCTAACCAAAAATCAATCTAAATCAAAGAACTTTGAATCAAACCATACTAATAAAAGAGACGAATTTATACCTCGAGAACGTTTGAGTCAGAACTTGATTTACGCGATCCAAGGAGCGATTCATATATCTAGGTGATTCAAGGAACGTCGATGGGGATTTGGATGAAAATGGACGAGAGTTAGGGCGTATGGGATGGAAAATATTTCTTACGTACGCGGGTTAATTTAGGAATGGGGTTCTTCTTAGGGTGTATCGATTCTGAGATGCAAAGAGGGGGTATGAATTTTTTTTGTTAAATTTGGAACGGTCTACAGCCGTTCCAAAATTTCCACGGCTAACAACCGTGCTAATTTGTTTTACCACGGCTTTGGACCGTGGTAAAATTGCCACGGCTTAAGTCCGTTGCAATTTTTCTGCATTAGGGTGTGGCAAAATGGACTATATGGTGTAGTGATATAAGCGCAAAGCGCATATTCAACAATCTCCCCCTTTTGATGATAACAAACATATATTTAAGATTTTGAATATGTCAAATGTATTTGATCGTTCAATTTGCTTCCCCTATTTAAATGCTCCCTCTCTACACAATACTCCCCCTACATATATGCATACAAATAGAAATATATAAATGAGCCTAGATGCAAATGGAAAATTATTTGACCATTGCTTGATTTTATTTGACAAAATCTTAACTTTTCTCTCCCCCTTTTGTTATCAGCAAAAGAATAACAGTGTTATAAAAATAGGGATGAAGTAACAAACATGAATCAAACATTTAACTCAATTGAATATAAATATCAAATTTCAATAAAACTCAAACAAAAATCATAATTACCCTTGTCAGGCGCATATTCCACTTTCAGAAGTGATGGGGATAAAATCATAAAAAATCATACGGTTCTGTCTATTTGTGGTATATTTATTTCGGGAAATTTGAATATCTACTAACCATGCATAACCGTTAGGACTTTTAAATGAGATTAGTAGTATTCCAATTTAATTTTTAAAAAGAATTCAAGTATCTTCTAACCACGCATAACCGTGAGGACTTTTAAATGGGATTAGAATCAACTTGTCTATTAAATCAATTAATTTTGATATGCGTTCCATACATGCATAACCGTGAGGACTTTTAAATGAGCATGGAAGCACATAATCAAAAATCCAAGTAATTCACCCATGCATAACCATGAGGACTTTTAAATGAGAGTGAATACTTTGGATATTTATTTTTATTGAAGAATATAATAAATTGAAGCACAGATAATTTCCTTTATAATAATAAATTGAAGAACGAATAATTTCCTTTGTAAACTACCACAAATTTACATGCTATATATGATTTTGATGAGTGATGGTCGATAGAAAGATGATAGAAATAGAAATGATCATGGAATTTTTACCCAACAAAAAGTTTTTATAACTCTTGTTAGGAAATTCTAAAGAAATTTTTCTAAATGTATTGTCTTGAGTAATGTATGACAAATATCGACACTCATCACTTTTTCAATCACTATTGATCTTTTCGATAATCATTAGGGAGTTAGATTAGTCAAAATTTGTTATTTAAAATCAAATAAGAATGACTAATCTGAAAATATGGTCAACAATGATTTTCTCGAAGGGGTTATATGAGAAAAATTCTGCCATTTGAAAAATTATTTCAAGTGAAAAATATGCAGATATTTTCTTTGAAAAAAATGATGCAGCAAATGAATGTTTTAAAGATTAATCACGTTCCACTAGTAATTTTTCTATCAACTATATTACCAGTGTAATCTGCATCTGAATTTAAATTTCACTCAATATTCACTCGTTGGATGTCGAAGACCAGATTTGTGAAATTTCAACAAACTATCTCAGAATGAAATTTGAAATGAAGCTATGTTAACACTCAAACACATATCATAGTGTTAATTTCAGAAACCTTAGGATAAACAGTTATATTCATGAGTAATCAATAGTCAATCAACATCATTATTATTTCAAAAACAATTTCTTGAAGTTTCAACAATTTCTCAAAATCCTTTTTAACATCTTTCACATGAAATTTGAAATCATGCAAATTTACAAGCAGTGACCAAAATGTCAAAACAAATATATCTACGTATAGCATGAGTAATCAAAGATCAATAAAATACCATCATTTGACCGAACAAATTTATATGGATTAGTTCAAAGTTGAAAATCTGATTGGTCATCATTTAAGCACAAATCAAGGTCATAAATAAGAACAAGTCAAAAGAAATCATATCAATTAAGAATAAGTCAGAATTAAAGACATCATTCATTTCATCATCACATTACTGGCTGATTTAATTCATATTACGGTGTAGATTATCACATTTAATATATCGTTCATAACAAATTTACCTGTTTTACCTTTACGATAATTTTTCGTTGTTGTCCATTGTGATTCTGTCACCTTTATACTAGGCTAAGGAACTTTGCTTTATCGCCCGTTGTGTTTCTGGAACAGCCAAAATCTAGAAAACACTATTGTTGTTCCTTAGCCTGCCACCACACCTACATGATGAAAGATTTTTGTGACCTATTTGTTTTTATAGGTCCATGGTTGTTAGTGGCAGAACATGAAAAATATGTTTGTGGAGACCCAAAACTATTTATATATGTACCTTTTGGCATCCAAATTTGTTTGACTTTCAAAGATTTTATATTTGTGCCTTTTGGAACCCAAATTGGTATAGTTTTCATGTGTTTGGGTCTATACCAACAATTATTTTGATTGTGTCCAAATTTTCTACAAATTGTGCACATTAAATTGACTTGATTAAATTTTGTGTTCTTGTTCCTATGACTATGATGTCCAATTATTTCAGATCGAGCAAAGACACTTTTACCTTTTGCATTATTATCATCTTGTGATTTCCCAAAACCTAGTCCTTTTCTGTGGTTAGCAAAAATTTGATTTCCCAATAACATTTTGAAAGATTTTTCTCCTTTTGAAAAGTTATTCAGAGATTTCTCAAGATTTTGGACTTTGGTTTTTAATGTAGTGTTTTCAGTGACAAGTGAGGTGCATCGATTTATAAAATCCTTTTTCCTAGTGTCGATGGTTTCCTTAAGATTCAAGTTTTCTTTTTCAAGACTCTCAAAGTTATTCCTAAGTTTCGATAATTCTGAATCTAAAGTTTTACATTTTTTACAGTCTAGGTTTTGAATATTTTCAAGTTCGGTTTTTAACCTAAAATTTTCACGAGCAAATTCTCTCCTATCAGATTTCAGGTTTTCAATTTTAGATTCAAGAGTATCCACTACCTTAGTAAGATCAAGACACATAAAAACAAGATCTCTATAGGAATACTCAACTGCCTCACTAGATTCCTCGGAGCTTACTTCTGAATTTGATTTTGCCATAAGACACAAGTTAGCCTCCTCTGAGCTGCTATCCGAAACTTCCTCTCCTTCTTCATCATCCCAAGTCGCTGCAAAGGCCTTCTTCTTCTTTTTCTTTCCTTTGTTGTTTTTGAGAAGTGGGCATTTTTGTATGAAGTGGCTAGGCTTGTTGCAGTTATAGCACGTCGGTTCATTATCGGAATGGTCAGAATCTTTTGGCCTATTACGACTTGTTTTCTTCTTGCGTGGCTTGAATCTTGACCATTTTCTAAGATTATTGACAGCCATTGCAAGCTCTTCAATCAGATCTTCTTCTTCTTCATCGCTCTCTTCTTTTCTCTTTAAGGCAATCGTCTTCTTCTTTGGTTCGGAGTTGTTGCGCTCTTCCTTTGCTTTTAGCTCAAGCTCATATGTCATCAAGTTGCCGATCAACTCCTCCATGCTTAGTTTACTCAGATCTTTCGATTCTTGTAATGCCGTGACTTTTGCCTCAAAGTTCATTGGTAAAACTCGTAGCACCTTCCTCACAAGCTCTACCTCAGTGAATACTTTCCCAAGTGCTCTAGCATTGTATACCAAGGTTGAAAAACGTCCAAACATATCCTTTATGCTCTCGCCTTTGTCCATCACAAAGTTTTCGTATTCATTGCTGAATAGGGCTAGACGAGACTCCTTGACTTGAGAAGTTCCTTCGTGTGTCACCTCCAAAGTGTGCCAAATTTCCTGTGCTGTTGTACATTGAGAAATTCTATTAAATTCATTTTTATCAAGAGCACAAATCAAGGCATTCATGGCTTTAGCATTTGTGGTTTTTAATTTCTTATCGTTAGCAACCCATCTATCCTTAGGTTTAGGAATCTCAGTAACACCAACGGTTATAGTGGGAGCTTTATAGCCAGTTTCAATAATACCCCAAACATCATAATCAACAGAACTAAGATATATACCCATCCTAACCTTCCAATAAGCATAATCATTCCCGTTAAACATGGGTGGCCTAGCAATAGATTGCCCCTCAGAAAAAGCATTATTCGGTGAATTCATGACTCTAGAGTTAAATAAAAAATACCAGGCTCTGATACCACTTGTAGGATCTAGATCAACCCTAGAGGGGGGGTGAATAGGGCTATAGAAAATTTTCTCGATTTAAACACAGAAACAAACTGCAGAAATAAATATGCTGAAAAGTAAATCACACACAAAATTTACCCAGCTTCGGCAACCCCTGCCTACTGCTGCATTCCCAGATTTCTATTAGAATTAAACAGTATCACGCTTACAAACACTCTACTAGACTCGCAGACCCTTTTGCTCCCGCTCATAAACACTCTACTAGACTCACACACCCTGCTCCCGCCTATAGAGTTTCGCTTACTCGCAAACACTGCTTCCGCCTATAGAGTTTTGCAAACTCGCACATCCTGCTCACTGAACTAATTCTAACTAGACAATCTGACACTACCTAAACCCTAGGTGGTGATTTACAAATTCTTTGATTCGAAAAGTTAATAAAACAACAATTAAAAGACAATAAAATACTTAAACCCTATTTAAAAATATACTAAAGCCCTTTTAAACAAAGAAACACCGGCCCCTTTTATTTCTCTAGCCCGTTCTCTTCTTTATCTATTTTGCTCTGTGGAAAATAATGTCGGCCTGGTTCCTTCTTTCTCGTTCCTGATGGCGGCTTGTTCTTCTCTGCAAAAAAAATTAGGCCTTCGGCTCTTTTGCTCCTTGCTTCCAAAATTAGGGTTGTGCAAATTGAAGTGCCGCTCGATATCGTTCGATAGTAGGTTTCGATGCTCTTTGATTTGCTCACGGATCTTCAATTTGGATCGAGTTCCTTCTGTGATTTCGGTATGTAATTTTATGCTTTTGTTCTTTAGTGTTTTCGTACTTGAACTCGATATTCAAAAATTGCCGATGATGATTTCAATTTATAGGGTCCGATCCCCTTATTTTCCGTTCGTCTAAATATATTTGAATCTGTCATTATTGTTTGATCGGCCGTTTGATTATGCTTGGATGCTTGGGATTTTCACTGACTAATTCAAATTGCTTGGCTACCAAAGTTTCGAATTGTGACTTGCTCAACTTGGCTTGATGTGCACGGCTTTCCTGTGAATTACGGCTTCGAATTGCCGTGCTCATCACGGTGTTGATTTTTGACTTCGTCAATACTGTGTAATATACTCGGCTTGAAATTTTTGACATTTCTGACCATTTTTTAATACGGCTTCGTGAATTTCTCTGACTTGATAAATTTCGTACAATTTGAATTTTGATAATCAACGTTTTGATACGTGACTTAGTCATTATGTCTTTGATGTTTATTAATCTTCTTTGACTTCGATAATTTTGTGAATTAGCTTCGGCCAGTTCAAGTTGTCTTGGGCATTGTTGTATCCATTGCAGTCTTATAATCTTCACTCTGGCCATACTGCATTGTTTTGATGCTATCTGCCTAGGTTATCCATATAAGCATTTGTATGTTGTCACTGTACCACTGTAATGTGTTCTCTGCATTCACTGTCGTGCAATCTTGGTTTCAGTAGATTTTTATGCATTTCATCACTTCAGTATTGTATTGTTTGCATTCACTTGTAGTCGGCACCATTTGTAGATGCTCTCTGGTTTGATGTTGATGCTGAAGCTTGTTGGTTCGATTCCAGTATGCTTTTTCACTGTCCTGTACATGTTGTTTCATTATATTTGAACTTGCATCACTGCACTAGTTTTCTTTAATTTTCTGGCCTCTGTGAGCTTTTGTCTCTGGCCATTTTAACTGAGCATTTGTTTGGACTTCACTATGCATTATGATCACTTTGTTTTGACTTGATCATTTTGGTTTGATGGAAGAGCAGTGTAGTATTGTTGTACATGTTGCATTCACTTACTTGTTGTCGTAGATGTTGCACTGCATCACCACTGTGTTGATCTTGCTTCTGCATATTGTTGTATTTGGACTTGTTGTACATGTTGCCTTGTATCATTGGTGTCTGCACTGTGTTGCATTACAATCATTGCTGCCTGGTCGACTTGATATTGTTGATCTTGGTGGCATGTGTTCCCTTGTGTTCCCTGTTGAGTATTTGGTGATGCTTCCCTTTTGAATTTATTTGCAAACTGTCTTGTATTCTGCATCCATGTATACTTGGTGTTGTAGCCTTGAGACTGTTAAATTTGTGTACTTGCCTGCTGCCATACTTGTTGCCTTGTTGCAGTTTGATTGTGTTGTTTACCCGTGTACATGCTTCACTGTATCTTCATTCATGTTGATTTAGTTTGTGCACTTGCTTGAGTTACTGCAGCTTGTAGTTTGGCTTTGATGCATTTGCATTCTTTTTGTAGCCTTGTGTTGAATCCAGTTTTAAAAACTTGGGTTTGACCTTGTGCTCGTGTCGTGATTTTCAATGTATTGCACGTGAGTTGAACCCGGCTTTTCATTTGGGTTTGACCTGTGCTCACCTGTCCCTGTAGCATTATCAAGTGTATATATCGGTGTGCACGGCCTTGTGGCATATAGAGTGATACACTGTGTATGTCACAAGTTGTTCGTGTATGATGAATTCAAATTTAAATGATGACGAACAACCCAAATAACTGAGGCAAATATTATTTTCAAAATTCACGTTTTATTTTATACTGCAAAAAAATATTTCCTTTTCAATTTTACTGCGTCAAAAATTATTTTTGCAGATTGCTCAGATGATGGATTCTAACTAGAATAAAGTTGAAGATAAATACGAGTGTGAGTGATATGTAGTGAGGTGCTGATGTAAATGTGAAAAATGTGATGTAATCAAAGTTGTACTGTAATTATAGTGAGAGCTTGAAATTGTACTATTCAAAGTTGTAATAAATATTTGTTTGAATAAAATATTAGTTTGAATTCAAAATCTGTGTTATTTATTTTTTCAGCAAATATTTATTTAATCTGTGAAAATAAATAGTATATTAACAAACACATTTAACTGAATGTATATATGTTTATTATCATCAAACAAAAATCATATAAGCGCAAAGCGCATATTCAACAGAGTGAACTGCTGGGGTTTTGGTTGTCAGAATAGTGAGGGCCGGTCGTGTTTGAAGATAGGCCGTGGGGCAGTAAGGTACTAGTTCCATTTTGATTTGAATATATTTATTCACACCTATTTTAATGCATACGGGAAACATAAATTTGTTTATATTGACAAAGTTGAAAGAAATGGGAATTTAAAATTTTTATCAAATTTTTATAAAGTTAGTTGTTTTATGTATATGCATGTAAATTCACAGTAACACATATTCAGACAAGATTTTGAGAAAAATATAAAGTTAGAAATAGAAATTTTGTCTGGTTTGAAAAAGGAAATGTTAATGAGGTTATATACTGTTATTGTAATCGGATTTAAACTGGAATTGAAAAGAAAGTTATATACATATATGCACATTTAACTTACTTAATTATTTTAAATTATTTATAGAAGGAAAATTAGTTTAAAATTTAACCTTTGATTTAATTAAATCAATAAAGGGTGAATAATTGTTTGATTGATTCAAATAGTAATAAATCGTAAATTGTTTGTTACAAGGTCAAAAGATCATGAAAAACACACTGCAATGAAAATGGATTGCATGCAAAGCAAAGGTGAGATCTTCTCACTCAAATTAAAATAATTGAAAATTTCAGTTATTGATTGATTGTTGAATTATGAGAGTTAATTTAAAATTGTTGATTGTGCGTTTGGATGATAAATTAATATCAGTTGTATCGAAATAGACCCTCTGCGTCGCATAATAGCGGATGATATTACATTAAACCCATATACCACGATATTCCACTTGGAAGTGGAATTGGTATTATATATGTATTTAGAGTTGTTGATTTCCCACATTATATAGCGGATGAGACCCTATGCGCCGCATAATAGCGGATGATATTTTATAAATCCCATATACCGCGATAGTCCTCCTCGAAGTGGAATTGGTATTTAATTGTTGTGCTAACGTCTGTGGATGCAGGGAAAACAGGTTGGAGGGATCCAACTGGATTCCTCAAATATGAATTTGTTTCAATATTGTGTGTTGATTTATTTAAAATCTGTGCGTAATTATATTGTGATTGAAATCGTTGAAGGTTAAAATTTAGCCAAATATATTTTCGGTATCGTAAGATACCAGAAATAAATAAAATTGGATTTTTAAATTTAAGTAGAAAATCTACAGTGAAATCCTATTGAATGAATTCCAAAAAAAAGGTAAAAGATTTAATAAAGGAATTCTTGGTAATATTGTTTAAAGTTGAAGGATTTATTTAAAATTCGATTTTTAAATAGTTTTGAAAGAGATAAAGGAATTTATTTTTAAAGGCAATAAATTTGTAAATCAAATTAAAAAAATTGATTTGGTGTTTTAAAATAAATCATTGGGAAATCAATTTGGAATTTGATTTGGTGTTTAAAATAAAATTTGAAATCAAATTGGAAATTGATTCGGTGTTTGTAAACGATTTTTTTGAAATCGATAAAAAAATCATATATCAGTGGATATTTAGGAATTTAAATCCACAAATGGGAATTTGATAAAAGAAAGGGAAATTTGTTTAAAAAAAATAAATATTGTTTTATTTTTAAACGGTGTGGAAAGGAATTTACAGATTTGGGACGTAAATTTAAAATAAATCCAAAAAGATTTATAAATTGATTTGAATGAACCATTTTAGAATGGAAGGTGCACTTTTCCTGGAAAGCCGAGTATGTTTTCAATATAGTTTATAAATATGAAATTGAAGTTGTAAAGATGGTTTTAAGGAAAGATTATTTTGGAGAAATTATTTACTTGGGTTATTTTGAAAATCTTAAAAGTAAAGATTTATTTTAATTTATTATAGAAGTGATTATTTAAAGTTTTAATTGATATTTGTTTTAGAAAATGGATATTTAAATAGTTATTTCCTATCTACTAATTTTATTTTAAAATTAGTTTGGACTTGAATTTTTATAGGAGATTTTAATATAATATCTTCATAACTAATGCTTTAAATAAAGTGTTTTAAAATAGTTTTTATTCTGAATGTTCCAAGTATATATGTTTGGGTAAATAATTTAAATTATTTTAAAGCATTTGAACTTGGCAGATTTTCAGTGGAAATAAATATTTGGAAAGGTATTCCACGTAAGGAAAAGTGATTCGAAATTTGTTAGGAAGTATTGAAATGTGAAAAGTATTTTGAAATTTGTTTTCAAATGGTTGAAGTGTGAAATATATCTTGCGAAGATATTTTGAAAATAAATAATTGGGGAAAATTATTTAAATCTGGTAATTGTTGTGAATGTTGATTGATAGTTAAATAACGACTATCAATATTTGCCTTTAAATGTCATTTGAATTTCGATGCGACCGAGGGTCGGATTCCAAATGGATATTCGAAAACCACATCGAACATTTGTGATTATGATGGATCTTTTGTTTAAAAGATCAAAGTGGAAATTTGTTGTGATTTGTTAAAATTTGAATGTAACACTTATTTTTAAAATAAGCGCTCATTATTCGGATTAGCCGGCAGAGGACTTTGTGTCATAAAACCCATTCCGAATAAGGATACGACGAAATGAGATTGCATTTGTAGATGGTGTTGAAGACCAGGTATTTTCGAAAGCGAAAGGATTACCTGTCGAATGTCTCTGCAACCTCTACAACGGGTTGCTCCGGTATAGAAATTTTATCACCCTTTGTGATGAGGATTCCGGATGTGATTAGTGAATATCTGGATTGCAAGGGCTTCTTTGAAGTGCCCTGGTTCCGTTCGATCCCAGAAAGGACTTGTAGGGATGTGTGTCTGACGTTACACTTTGAGATGTAAAGCTGCTTTCTATCAAATACATTTCTGTTGGTGGTGGAGAATTTATTCTCTTGCCTTAACACCCTTCTCTGAGACGTACGAGGTCAGAGGTTATGTAGTTGATGGTTATTAGTGATACATTCCTAATTTGGTAACGTGGCATACGAAGTGTTGCTGATCATTTGTTGATCAAAGCATGGCTTTGAGAAAAGTGTAGCTTTGTGGATGAGACCACGTCGGACCTCACAATCCGAAAATGGTCGAAACAGGAAGGATGCGACAAGGTTATTTGGGGGGTAGCACCCCCTGATGGTACGTCATTTCCTTCTAGAAAAGGGTAGTATCATGGTATGGAGCCCATATATTTTACCTATGTTGATGCTGTAAATTTATTATACTTTGTGGTTGAGGATCCTCGGATAAAGGTGCAAACGACCGGGGGATGGCATATTCGTATAGTAGTTACCTAGTTACAGAGGTAACCCGGTCTTGTGTTGGCAGAGATCCGGTTAGGTTCCCGGGGCTCCCTCCAGAAGCGTACCCATGTGGCAATAGGAAGTTCCTTAGCCTGACCATTTGTTGGAAATCCAAAGAAACAATACGAGCCCTTTACGATTGCAATTGTATAACCTGCCTCCTCATAAGGTAGCTATAGCAGGCATAATATAATGGTACCTATGCTGGCTAAGATTAATATTATACTTTCGAAATATTTTCTACACTATGCACTAATGATAATATTAAAAAGGATTTTGCGTATCAAGCATGTTTGACTATCATAAGGAGAAATCTTCCCCATGTCTGCGATTGCATTGTATGTGTGTTGGGAGGCCTTATGGTAGTTTCATTTTCCAAAAAGCATAGCGGATTTCTTTTCCTTTCTTTATGAAAATAACTGTTTTTAAGATCTCACACCAGTCCCATGACTGACATTGCTTATCTTTTTAAACATATTCATTTACCTATTATATTTGTTCCACTGCGAAATGTGAGATTCTGTTATTGTTTCTGTTCTTCTTCTATCTTCTTCTTCTTTAACTCTAACGGTTCGGTTTTCCGGCATTCGAATGTGCGGCATTTGATACAGTGGACGTATTAATGTCGACATTCGGGCATCGGAAATCGGGTTGTTACATTGTGGTATCAGAGCATTTGGTTAAGCGACAACCTTGGCTCTGTTGGGTGTTACTCATTAGAGATAGAGTCAGTAGTACTCTAGAATGAGTTTGAGTGTAATAATATATATGAGCGCGTATTTGTTAGTGAATATAAAATTGTTTTATATTGTGATGATTGGTTTGTTGAGTGGTATATGGATTCTGGTCGGTATAGTCTGTACAACTCTATCGATAGGGATCTCTAAACACTTGAATAGAACAATTCGACACGATATTGTTTAAAAAAGGTAAATGAAATAATTTTACCCAAAGCTATTTTGTATACAAAAGGAAATAATTTTTGTAAATTATTATATTATACGGTTGCTTGGTTGTTAGGAAGTGGTAATATTAAATTATAATCATTGAATAGGAAATTGAAAATGTAACTCCAAAGTTAAGAAATAAATTCACGTACAAATGAAATTTGAGAATGTAAATTGAAAATGTGATTTGTAATTTGAAATGGAATTCCAGAGAAATATTTTGAAAAGAATTGAAAGGGTTTGAAAAATTTTGGAGTTTGGAAAGGATTGGACATTTGGAAAAAATTAAATCACTTTTTAGTTTGAAAATGATTTTCAATGGTTTGGAAAAATGTTTTGAAGGAATGAAAGCACTAAACTCTTTTCGGTCGCTAGAAAATAATTTCGACGATGATCGTGACATCATCGGTGTTTATTTTTGAATTTCCAAGAGAGGAATTGCTGCCAAATTGTATTAAATTGAAGTTGTTTGGAAAACTGGGTTGGTTTTAGAAATTTAAAGGGATAATTTGAATTGATTTCAAAAATGATTTTGAAAACGTTGGTAAGACGCTGGAATCTTATTTAAAATAATTATGGAATAATAAATAAGTTAGAAAACTTAGAAAAATTTAGATTTAAACTGAAATTAACTTGAGTTAATTTGAATAAAGGTGAATTTAAGAGGTCTTATAGACTAAATGATTGAAATAAAATTTATTAAGGTGGAAAATTAGGTTGTGAATGATTAAATAAGTTTACAATTGCAAGTAAATGAAAGGGAAATTGAATTTTTAAATTTATTTCGAATTTGCAAGTAAATAGAACTGGAATTGGAATTGAATTTGATTTGTAAAGCAAAGTATTAAAATAAAATTAGTAAGTGAAATGAATTGAAGAAATGACCAAATAGATATGGTTTGTAATGAATTGAATTCAATAATTATAAATGAAAGGTGAATTAAATTCATATGGAATTTGAAATCCAGTTTAAATACAAGTGGTTGTAAACCAAAATGGTGAATTGAAATTGAATTGTGTTTGGGAATGAACAAAAGAATAAAAAAAACTGGAATTGAAACTGAATATTGAAAACCAATTCGAATTGTGAAAAATAGAATGAAGTTGTAAAAGTAGTTCGAAGTGAACTATAGGTAATAAAGGTGGGGAAAAAATGGTTTGAGATAAAATGAATTGGAATTTGTAATGAATTTGTAAATGAAACTTATTTAAAATAGTGAGATGAATCAGTTGTGAATGAAAGATAGTTGATAAAATTCAATATTCAGAAGGTAAATTGAATTCAAATAATTTGAAATTGTAAATTGAATTCAAATGAAATTAAAAATGTGAGATTGAATGAAATTGGATATATAACTTCAATAGTGAAGTAAAATGCTATAAGAAGTATTCAAACTTTTGTAAAGAAATGTGCAAAATTGATTTTTGAATGTTGAAATTGGACATTATGAATATCAAGATATACAGGTGTGTTAAAGGCAAAGGATAAATTGGATTTTGATTCTGAAGATAATTTAAATTACTCGACAAAAGGTATGTATTTAAATTTCAGTATGAAATTTGATGATTTTCTTGTCCGGCCGCTTGGCTTTTTGTATTCTTTTTGAATCTGGGGGCCCATTGTGGCATTTTGCAGTCGTACCGAGCTTGCCGCGCAAAGGAGACGCTGGAAAAAAAAATCAAAAATTTAGAGAGTTAGAAAATTTTTGAGAAAATTTGAAAGTTTAAATTTTGAATTTAAATTTAAATTGTTAAAGAAAACAATGTTGTTTGGAACTTATAATCGAAGTTGGAAAGTTAGTTGAATTAATGATGGGTCTTAAATAAAAAGATTTGTTTTGGTAAGATGATAAAACTATTTGGATTGGGGAAAATAATAAATGGGTTAAGGATCATTCTTCTTAACTAGTAATTTCAGGACGAAATTCTTTTAAGGGGGGAAGGATGTGACGACCCAGAATTTTGAACATTTGAAATCGAAATATTTAATTGATTTTAAATATTTGGAAGTTAGTTTAACTTTAATTTCAAAATTAACTATGAATTTGGCAATTTAATTATTGAATTTAATTTATTGAAGTTGGATAAAAATTTGAATCTTCAGCTTTAAGCTAATTAAAAATATTTTTTTAAGTCTTAGAAAATGTATATTGATAATACTGAAGATAATGAAAGCTTCAGAATTTAATATGGAAATGTTTTGTTTAGTTTTGAATTTATATTGTTTAAATCGATATTTAAAAATAGCCTTCCGAGGCACAGTCTCGGATTTCAACGAAACCAGTTCCATTGGATCCGTAATATTGTATTATTATCTGATTTCAATTTTCGTAATGTTTGGAGTTGTCGTTTGGCCGTACGATAAGCAAACGCGTTGGAAATTAAATCGAAATTTAATTTAATAGCTGGTTCAAAAAGCTATCTTTTCCATACAATCGAATTTGGACTCGGAACCTTTTCCATTATGTTCAGGGGTATAACATTATAAACGCCTAGCGGCATGCTGCGATAGGAGGTCCAGATTTTAGGTTGTGTAATTCGAGTCGATTTAGATTTAAATTTAAATCAAATTAATACATTGTTTAACCAGTCAAATTCATTTCACGTCAAAACTTTTGCCTCTCATCTCAATCACTGTAGCCTGAAAATTTTGTACGCCTGTTCCCCTTTTTCAAAACATCGTGTCCTTTCTTCCATCACGCAATATTTCAGAGCACGCTTTCCCTCTTCTTATATCCAACCGAGCCTTTCCCTTATTTCAAATCGAGAAAATAAATCATTTGCTTGAGAAATATAATCCGCCCGAAGCCTTCATTTTCAAAATCAAGGTGAATCAAATCCCCTCTTTCTTTTTCCATTTGAAACTAAAACCACGAATAAATCCCAATTTCTCTTCCTCGGTAGAAATCGCAAAAAAGGGGGACCAAAGGAATCGAGTGCGATTTCAATCGCTGCGAGTTGTAGAGGAAAATCTGAGTATCGTGAGTGCGACTTCATCAGCGGAAACGAGTTTGCGAGCATCGCGAGTTTTAGAATCGCGAGTGTGGAATCTTCAACCTCAGATGTAGATCGAGTACGAGATGGGGGATTCGAGTGGTTGGCTGCTCGTGGGAACGCGGGATCGGCATTGGCTGGCGTCGACGTCGAGGCATGTCGCGAGTGAACTGCTGAGGTTTTGGTTGTCAGAATAGTGAGGGCCGGTCGTGTTCGAAGATAGGCCGTGGGGCAGTAAGGTACTAGTTCCATTTTGATTTGAATATATTTATTCACACCTATTTTAATGCATACGGGAAACAGAAATTTGTTTATATTGACAAAGTTGAAAGAAATGGGAATTTAAAATTTTTATTGAATTTTTATAAAAGTTAGTTTTTTTTATGTATATGCATGTAAATTCACAGTAACACATATTAATACAAGATTTTGAAAAAAATATAAAATTAGAAATAGAAATTTTGTCTGGTTTGAAAAAGGAAATGTTAATGAGGTTATATACTGTTATTGTAATCAGATTTAAACTGGAATTGAAAAGAAAGTTATATACACATATGCACACTTAACTTACTTAATTATTTTAAATTATTTATAAAAGGAAAATCAGTTTAAAATTTAACCTTTGATTTAATTTAATCAGTAAAGGGTAAATAATTGTTTGATTGATTCAAATAGTAATAAATCGTAAATTGTTTGTTACAAGGTCAAAAGATCGTGAAAAACACACTGGAATGAAAATGGATTTCATGCAAAGCAAATGTGAGATCTTCTCACTCAAATTATAATAATTGAAAATTTTAGTATTGATTGATTGTTGAATTATGAGAGTTAAATTTAAAATTGTTGATTGTGTGTTTGGATGATAAATTATTATCAGTTGTATCGAAATAGACCATATGCGTCGCATAATAGCGGATGTTATTATATTAAACTCATATACCGCGATATTCCACCTGGAAATGGAATTGGAATTATATATGTATTTGGAGTTGTTGATTTCCCGCATTATATAGCAGATGAGACCCTATGCGCCGCATAATAGCGGATGATATTTTATAAACCCATATACCGCGATATTCCACCTCGAAGTGGAATTGGTATTTAATTGTTGTTCTAATGTCTGTGGATGCAGGGAAAACAGGTTGGAGGGATCCAACTGGATTCCTCAAATATTTGAATTTGTTTCAATATTGTGTGTTGATTTGTTTAAAATCTGTGTGTAATTATATTGTGATTGAAATCGTTGAAGGCTAAAATTTAGCCGAATATATTTTCGGTATCGTAAGATACCAGAAATAAATAAAATTGGATTTTTAAAATTGTAGAAAATCTATAGTGAAATCCTATTGAATGAATTCTGAAAAAAGGGAAAAGATTTAATAAAGGAATTCTTGGTAATATTGTTTAAAGTTGAAGGATTTATTTAAAATTCGATTTTTAAATAGTTTTGAAAGAGATAAGGGAATTTATTTTTAAAGGCAATAAATTTGTAAGTCAAATTAAAAAAATTGATTTGGTGTTTTAAAATAAATCTTTGGGAAATCAATTTGGAATTTGATTTGGTGTTTAAAATAAAATTTGAAATCAAATTGGAAATTGATTCGGTGTTTGTAAACGATTTTTTTGAAATCGACAAAAATAATCACATATCAGTGATATTTGGGAATTTAAATCCACAAATGGGAATTTGATAAAAGAAAGGGAAATTTGCTTTAAAAAAATAAATATTGTTTTATTTTTAATAAGTGCGGAAAGGAATTTACAGATTTGGGACGTAAAATTAAAATAAATGCAGAAAGATTTATAAATTGATTTGAATGAACCATTTTAGAATGGAAGGTGTACTTTCCCTGAAAAGCCGAGTATGTTTTCAATATAGTCTATAAATATGAAATTGAAGTTGTAAAGATGGTTTTAAGGAAAGATTATTTTGGAGAAATGATTTACTTGGGTTATTTCGAAAATCTTTAAAGTAAAGATTTATTTTAATTTATTATAGAAGTGATTATTTAAAGTTTTAATTGATATTTGTTTTAGAAAATGGATATTTAAATAGTTATATCCTATCTACTAATTTTATTTTAAAATTAGTTTGGACTTGAATTTTTCTATGAGATTTTAATATAATATCTTCATAACTAATGTTTTAAATAAAGTGTTTTAAAATAGTTTTTATTCTGAATGTTCTAAGTATATATGTTTGGATAAGTAATTTAAATTATTTTAAAGCATTTGAACTCGACAGATTTTCAATGGAAATAAATATTTGGAAAGGTATTCCGCGTAAGGAAAAGTGATTCGAAATTTGTTTTCAAAGTATTGAAATGTGAATAGTAATTCGAAATTTGTTTTCAAATGGTTGAAGTGTGAAATATATCTTGTGAAGATATTTTGAAAATAAATAATTGGGGAAAATTATTTAAATCTGGTAATTGTTGTGAATGTTGATTGATATTTAAATAACCGACTATCAATATTTGCCTTTAAATGTCATTTGAATTTCGATGCGACCGGGGGTCGAATTCCAAATGGATGTTCGAAAACCACGTTGAACCTTTGTGATTATGATGGATCTTTTGTTTAAAAGATCAAAGTGGAAATTTGTTGTGATTTATTGAAATTTGAATGTAACACTTATTTTTAAAGTAAGCGCTCGTTATTCGGATTAGCCGGGAGAGGACTTTGTATCATAAAACCCATTCCGAATAATGATACGACGAAATGAGATTGCATTTGAAGATGGTGTAGAAGACCGGGTATTTTCGAAAGCGAAAGGATTACCTGTCGAATGTCTCTGCACCGTGTTGCTCCGGTATAGAGATTTTATCACCCCTTGTGATGGGGATTCCGGACGTGATTAGTGAATATCTGGATTGCAAGGGCTTCTTTGAAGTGCCCTCAGTTCCATTCGATCCCGGAACGGACTTGTAGGGATGTGTGTCTGACGTTACACTTTGAGATTTAAAGCCGATTTCTATCAAATACATTTCGGTTGGTGGCGGAGAATTTATTCTCTTAGCTTAACACCCTTATCTGAGACGTACGAGCTCAGAGGTTATGTAGTTGATGGTTACTAGTGATACATTCCCAATTTGGTAACATGACATACGAAGTGATACTGATCATTTGTTGATCAAAGCATGACTTTGTGAAAAGTGTAGCTTTGTGGACGAGACCTCATCGGACCTCACAACCCGAAAATGGTCGAAACAGGAAGGATGCGGCAAGGTTATTTGGGGGTAGCGCCCCCTGAGGGTATGTCATTTCCTTCTGGAAAATGGTAGTATCATGGTATGGAGCGCGGATATTTTACCTATGTTGATGCTGCAAATTTATTATACATTATGGTTGTTGCTTTTTGGTTGAGGATCCTCGGATAAAGGTCGCAAACGACGGGGGATGGCATACCCGTGTAGTAGTTACCTAGTTACAGAGGTAACCCGGTCTTGTGTTGGCAGAGATCCGGTTAGGTTCTCGGGGCGTCCCTTCAGAGGCGTACCCATGTGACAATAGGAAGTTCCTTAGCCTAATCATTTGTTGGAATTCCAAAGAAACAATACGAGCCATTTACGATTGCAATTGTATAACCTGCCTCCTTAGGAGGTAGCTATAGCAGGCATAATATAATGGTACCTATGCCGGCTAAGATTAATTTTATACTTTCGAAATGTTTTCTACACTATGCACTAATGATAATACTAAAAAGGATTTTTGCGTATCAAGCATGTTTGACTATCATAATGAAAAATCTTCCCCAAGTCTGTGATTGCATTGTGTGTATGCCGGAAGGCTTATGGTAGTTTCTTTTTCCAAAAAGCATAGCGAATTTCTTTTCCTTTCTTTGTGAAAATAACTGTTTTTAAGATCACACACCAGTCTTATGACTGACCTTGCTTATCTTTTTAAAGATATTCATTTATCTATTTATTTGTTCCGCTGCGAAATGTGAGATTCTGTTATTGTTTCTGTTCTTCTTCTATCTTCTTCTTTAACTCTAACAGTTCGGTTTTCCGGCATTCGACTGTGCGGCATTTCATACAATGGACGTATTAATGTCGACTTTCGGGCATCGGAAATCGGGTTGTTAAAAGATGTCTCAATGTGTAGTTGGTTAAGTAATAATGTGTTGTATGAATAATCTTTTAATGTTTAGACAACTTTCTAAATTGTCATTTCAAATAATATTGTCTGTTGTTGTTGTTAGATCAAAAAGTAATGGTACCACATTAAATAAAGAGAGCTGTTTGTTTATATATGTGCCTTCTGAACTCCTTCTTCATTCATAATCTTCTTCTTCACTCACAACAACTTCTTCTTCAACGCAATGCCTTCTTGGCCTTCTTCTATTGATTCAGATGTAGGCTACGTGCCTATGGAGAGTCCACATACTGATGAGGATTGACCTATCAATTATCAAGACTAACACTATAAAGATGTCTGCAGTCAGTTTTCAGATCTTGACCATCTTAGACTTCAGGAGGCGGTTGAATCATCATATGAACAACAGATTGTTCAGCAGGAATATGAACAACCTGATAACCAGTTTCAAGTTGTTCAATTTCCATATACACATGACGTTAACCCCATTCCACTAGTTCAACCTCCCACTGAGCTAGAAGTTGAATCGTTTGTTATCACTGCGGATATGTTGTTGAAGTTGTAGTACGTGCAGATGGAGAAAATATTGGTCATCAAATCCATCTATATCAATTCTGATCGAATGGTTACATTTACGTGGAATGGTTGGATGATCTTTAATGTCCAAGGGGCATAACATGTGCAAACAAGTTAGAACAGAAGATAAGATGTCTTAGACTTTCTTTACATGAGTTGTAATTTAATTGTCACTAGTAGTTTCTTCATGTTTGTGTTCTATTATTAATGTGTTGTATTTTATCAGTATACTATGTTCGTATGTCTGCAATTGTAATGTCACTAGCACTTTGTTTCTGTTTGTATGTCACAAGTAGGTTAATTTATTAGTGTACCATGTTTGTATGTCTGCAATTGTAATCGGTTTATCTATTAATTTGATGAATTAATGGTTTAAACATTATCGTCCTAATTCAAGGAAAGTGAAATTTGATAAACAAATAGAATTTACACTATACTCAAACAATGATATAAGTACGTAAGCTATAAGCACTACTACGTATAATAAAATGTCCACTGTCTATAAAGTAAAAGACATACAACTACCGGCATGCAACGTCGTCGTCGTCACCCCCATCATCATCATCATCATCATCATAATACCCATCATCACCATCCTCCCTATCGTCCTCATCCTCCCCCATCGGCATCATCACGATCATGCTCATCTATGCCGTCAGTGCAATACCCACTGGGACCAGCATCACCTCCGCCTGGTGGTCCGGAAGGCTCATATACAGCAAGTCTAGCTCATAACTAATCAATCTGCTTCTCTAGCATATGTGTATGCTGTATGTACATATCATGCATGGTGTGAGTATGTGCAGGAGTCATATCACGAAACACACCAAATGAAACTCTGGCCTGATCCAATCTAGCTGCATACTGCATAAAGATGAAATTTGATATAGATAAGAAACTAAGCATAAAATAAAGAAAAAAGGGCAATAAGCACAAACGTGCCTCATACGGAGGATATAACTCAATTGAATGCACACCAGGATAATCAGGATGCTCTGAAAAGACTAAGGGCTGCTCAATCAGAGTACCTGTGACATCATATGCTCTAAAAGTTTATTAGGCTCCAACTGCAACGGAGTCTGGGAGAACTGTGACGGAGTTAGATCAAATGAAAACTGCGGTATCTGAACTCTACAGGCTGCAATGTGAGGTCCTATATGACCAAAGTTGACCCCACGAATATAATCTGGTACGACGAATATATGGGGTGCTACTCTATCTCAATAAGCATAGTAATCTCCATCGATGATGAATGTACTATTATCCACCCACCCATCCTGACGTAGAACATCCAGATACTGATCTCCAATCACCATATGTCTACCAAACATGTCATCACATGATAAAGAATCAGATGGTATACAACGATCATCCGTGATATGATAAGCACATCTCTCTTCCAAATACCACATAGGCATAAATATAGGTGTATGCAAAGCCACCTTGTGTTTGGATAATGAATACGCAACCATCAAGGGATGGTCGTCCATCATAAGACCAACATCTGGTGGGTGATTCCAATATGAGGCCCAAGGAGTCCGTAAGATTTTACCCCGACTATGTATATCAAGCTGTGACCTAGCCTCCATCAAGTCATGTCGTACACCTAAGGGAACATGATGTACGTACTAAATAGTCTCCTGTCGTCTCATCCCAGGAAGTACAGCTCAACAGCTTGACTAGCCATATCCTGAATGCGGAGATGCATGTTTGTCGTGTACTCGTAGTACCATAACGGCAAAATGTATCAAAAAGCATGTATCTGTTTGACATCGTCAAGCGCAAATGAATCTAAAACGGTATAAAGGGTGCACAAAATCGTTATGCCCCAATCAATAGTATGAAGCTGGTCTAATCTAGCAAGAGATGCTAAAAAGCATAGTCGAACCGTAACTTTTTGGTTCGAAAAAAAGGTCAAACCAAACAAGTACAGCAGAAATGCTCTAGTAACTGCATCCATCATATCAGCTCTATCTATATATGTGATTATGTTCTGCTGTACATAAGTCAACTTAACAGAACCACCGATGATGCAATTAACATCTATAAGTGGTAGAAATACAGTAAACAGATTGGAGGACTCGTAATACATCAAATGGAAATGGTCGAAGGCCATGTCGTCCGATCTCAATGCGAGTAAACATGTAGAAATCAACCGCGTTAACACCAAGCTCAAAATCTAAAAAGTGGAATGTATGTGTCGTGGGCCACCACCTCTCAACTAATGCCTGAATGAGGGGTCGATCAAAGGACATGACAGACCTAATCGACAAAAATAGACCAAAAGGGCTAGCTTGTAGCCTCTCTACAGTAAGTAGGGGAAGAGGATCATAAAACTGGGTAATGCACTTTATCCAACTACCACGACAATGAATGTAATGGTCCTATATATAATTTATGAATTAATAAATTTGAATATAATAACAGTTATTTAATATGGTTATGTGATGTATAAATAAAAATAACCAAATATATTACCGTGTAAATTATACTTGTACCGTGGTCAAAGCGGTTTCGGCTATGTGCCCATAACCATTTGGAAGATCATGTAGTATACGTAGATCGGCTAGTGATACTCTTGGTGCCGGAGGAATGTGTAATGGTCCTGCTTATTCTGCTAGATGTTTGTGAACCTTTCTTCTGACGATTTTAGTTGGACGTGGCGGCATTTCATTTAAATTTTCTACTTAAAAAAATTAAAATGTGAAAATTTAGAAGGAAATGGAGGAAAGGGGGCGGAGGTATAAAAGAAGGGAGGTCTGGCGTCCATTACATGGACGCTGTCCACTGGGAATTCCAATCCACTTAAGGACTGAATATCCAGCTCTTAAGTCACTGGAGATACCCTAATTAAAGACGTAAATGTCTAACATAAATAATGTGACATGATACTGCTAGAGCATTATATCCATCTTGGAACGTGGTCCAATTTTTTCCAACAAAATTGAACTCACACGATAATCTATTTTTTTTACACATAAGATTTAACGGATATTACTTTTTCTCTTTTTTGGCGATGTTCAATGGATAATCGTTAATAGGATTATGTGTGTGCAGACACATAATATCATGACTTTATCGCATTCTAAATTTGTTTGTATCTATGGATGTTTAGGCGGAAGAGCTTCTTAGTGTCTGGGAATGAATTTTTAAGACAACACTCCAAAATAATTAATTTTCGAAACAAAAAATTAAATGATTATATTTATTTTCTGATGTAAAATGATAAAGGATAAATGATATATGATAAAGGACATAAGAATGATCTTTTTCTGAAAGGAAATGATAAATGTCCTTGAAATTATTCATTTTGAATTGTTGCCCCTGAAATTTATTATCTGCACTGTGAAGTTCGGATGAAAATCCTCATTTTATGTGTTCTATTTACAATCAACGTCACGTGCGTGCGCACGTATGTATACACTTAGGTAAGCAAGATGTCAATAAATGAACCTATTCGAACACAAATTAAACGGGTTGTTTATAAATAAATACCTTATCCTTTGGGTTATCCTTTGGGTTATGGAATAGATATCAGTATCGTTAAAGAGAGTCAAAAAAATGTTGAGGTAATAATTGACGAGGATTCCTACAACAAAATAAACTTTGTTAATGGAGAACATAGGATGGAGAGTTTCAACCTAAGCAATTTACTGTTTAACGTCTTCAAATAGATTCGACAACACTTGATTGAAATTTCTGTATACTTCTCGTAGTACTATCTTTACAAAATTAATATTATTTTGACAACAGTTCAAATAGTTTCAACCTACACAAAATCGATATGGTATTGTGAAAATAGAAATACAACAACGATCAATTGCATAAAAACAATGTTAAAAACAATGTTGGAGTTTCGCCGTTTTAATCTAAAGTGTTGATTGGGAAAGAGAGATTATGTGCCTGTATTTAATTTTATCATGAGAAGATTGGAAAACCGAAACACAAAATTTATCTTCAAACCAAACACCACCTTAATTTTTGTGTTCTTCTCGTAATACATTTTTTTGTTAGTCTTCGTCTGAATAATTTTTTGAAGTTGCTTTTACAAGTTAAAAATAATAAATAATGCATTGATTGCTTATTTTTAATGGCTTAAAATATCAAAAAAGATGTTTTTACATAGACCATCAATGTAGTATACATATGTAAAAAAAATATAATCGTAAATACGAAGAATTAAGCAGGAGGATGCAAAAGTGTCGGTTGCAAGTTCCTCCTATGTATACTAGTATGAGACCGAGCTTCGTATACGGGCTGTTTGTGTTATTGTATAAGTTGATATTTTGTTTGAACGCAAATATGTAAACGGAAAGCAAAAGCATTTTTGGAATTTCAAAAGGACACCGATTAAATTAGTTAAACGAATTTTCTTTATTAGTAGTAGAGATAATCCTTTAATAACTTGCAAATATCGTGTTGTTCGGTTTGTCAATTCAATTTTCACTGCGAACTCGCACACGGGTTATTCTGTAACTTTGGTATTATTATTGAATTTTTGTTTCACATAAAATATTATTGCCGTGATAGTGTCATCCATTTAACATTTAAATGTACTATAAACACAGAGTTATGATTTATTTATTTCAATTATTAAGGATTAGTGGAAGTATTATGTTAGTAGTGAGAAGAATCAGTTATTGTGCTAGAGTCTCGTGCATTGGTTCCATCTTGTTTTTTTTTTTTTAGATGCTAATAAGAATGAGCAAAAAGACCAGCGGAAGGTGAAAACGTACAGATGTAATATAAATATTAACAGATGACACCACGCAATCGTGCAGAAAATTGCCAAGAAATCACAAGATTCGGTCAGAAATGAAAGAAAAATACCAAAAAGTAAATGGTAAATGGTAACCATTAACAGTTATATTGCAGCTGAGCAATCTTTATACTTATTGTTTGAAAAATGTATTTTCGAACGTAGTTTTTCCACCACACAAACCTTGCATCACAGAAGGGAAACAACTTTTAGCAATTAAGTCTTTGATGCAATGTTAACACAACTATTAGCAGAACATGATTTACACGTTTAAATGCAATTGGTTCCGGTCATGTGCTTGTAAAGACCAATGATGGAAATTTCGAACTATAAGCCAAATAACGTCTGTGTACATGTGTGTGTATATATATATATGTATGCAAAAAATTTGCATATGTATATGAAACATTTTTTATGATCGTTGTTTTGTCAAAATAACATGAAAGGCAGTCCGCGGGTGCGGCGCAGGGGAAGGAGGCTTGGATTCTGATAAAAAGACACAGATTCGATTCCTACCATGTCCTTCCCTATTCTATATAAATTTATCCGGAGGTACGGGGGCTTGGACTATACCATCCTCAGGAGTTTACTGGCCCGTCGGCTTATCCTGGATTAAAAAAAAAACATGGAAGGTAAATCATAAAAAATAAAGAATAGTTCGCATTTTCCAAGTCTAAAATTGAAAGTTAATCATGGTAACTCTTGCTGATCTTAAGCAATAAACATATTAATATCACTAACCTCTCAATGGAATTGAAATAAAATAAAGATACTTATTTCCTTTATAATTGCTAATGCACTTGTTGCATCCAGACTTACCCTACACAGCATGCCCTGAGTAGCAATTCATACTTGAAGATTTGGATGCCCTCCACGTCTAATTTTTTTTCAAATTTGTTCGTGCAAATCCAGCAAATGGAGTCAAATAACTAATTCCAACAACTTGCAGCAAACCGCAAAAGATAGCTTTGGGAAGCTTTTAACGGGCTTGACATTTGAATTAGTATCGTTTCTATGTTAATATGCACATCTTCTTAATATCTTCTCCATCAAACTTTCATCTCAATTCTTTCATTAGATTAAGTCTAGACCTGTTAATATGCAAATTAAATCAGACATTAAACCTTGACAAAATACAATAATGAATGACATGCACTGTGTTCTTTCTAATATAGGATGTTAAAAGTTGGTCAAATACGATGTTTCTTACTAATATGAGCATCAATCTTGCTTGTACCGCAAAAACATATTGACAGTAATATAAGATATTTTTTGAACATATTAACATGTAAGGTGGAGCCTTGAGGTAATAGTTCAATAGTTAGATCCCCTCATGATGATCTGATCGTTCAGGTTTGAGTTCAGAAACAGCTTCTTCACAATGCAAGGAAAAGACTATGTAGATTATCGACCTTCTTAGAGGCCGCTATCTTGCGAGAGTCTCGTGCACTTGGTTCCATCTATATTCTTGTTAACAGGCGTAGAAGTATAACATGTTTCCTTTTTATTTCACACGTCATGATATAACAATGAAGTAATTATATTCAAAAGGAAGCATCGTAATTTATTCAACATTAACCCCAAATAAAATTCCAACATGTATCAACCAATTAAACTGCATTTTTCCTACTTATTTCAACACGCCCCGCACGTGTGGCATATCATCTAAGTATATTTTTGACTCTCAACCAATATACTTATTTCAACACGCCCCCACACGTGTAGCATATCATCTAAGCTTTGACAAACGTTTAGGGTCATCTACTAATTTCATAAACCGAACTAAAAAAACAATAATCTTCCAAAATATTTTTTTTATGTTCAATCAAATTGATATAAAAGTGACAGTATTCAATAGTTAATTCTCAACCTCAGAGATAGCACATTATTGTAAAAACTAAGTATATTCTCTACCGTGTACGTCAAGGCTTGTACATCACAAAATGATAAATGTAAAAGTTCAAATTATCTCAATGATAAAAATTGTTTTAATTTAGCAGCTTTACACAAAGTATAATTAATGAACTATAGTAGTATAATAAGACGGAATAAAAACCTCAAAGTTTTTAGCAAAAGATATATAATAATGAGATGAAAGAAACCACTAAAACATCTGAAGATTAGGAACATAACAACCTGATATCTAAATTTGGCAACGTTTAATTTAAATAAAGAAAGAAGCGAGTCAAACACTCAGAAGCTTTGACAAACGTTTAGATAGGCCTGTCAAACGGATTGGGCCGGGTCAAAATGGATCGGGTCGGGTCAAAATAGGTTGGATCAAGTTTGACCCAACCCATTTATGATCCATTCTTTTTTATCCATTTATGACCCAACTCACTTAATAAACGGGTTATACATTTAACTCATTTAACCCATTTAAAGATTTAAATTTAATTTGACTAATAAAAAATATAAAATAATTCCAATTTTAATTTTTATGTTTTGAGTTTCGATAAAAAATTAAAATTTTAATTCTAATTTTCATCGAAATTCAAATATGCGGATGTCGTAGCTTATTATTTTCTAAGTACAACCGTCAGTCCTCTTGAAGAACTACAGTATACGTTCACACGATAAAGTATCCAAGTATTTAATACTGTCCGTAATTTAGGTCGGAGTTAATCGATCGAAGTCTCGTCTTATTCCGAGCTAGAACGAATGAGTTATTGCAGTCTAAATAAAAATATAGCGGTTTCTACACTAGGTGGAGTTCATATATATGGATATGGTATGTTAAAGAACCATATATTATCACAAAACCAATTGATAATGTGAAGCGAGGTCTCTTGGTATTTATGCAGAATTCATATTGTAAATTTCCCGATATGAGACTAATCTCAACACACCCCCGCACGTGTGGCATATCATCAGCCAAACACGTGTACATTCATTGGGGGTGACGTGTGACACAATTAAAACCCGCTTTGATACCATGTTAGGGAACCATATATTATCACAAAACCAATTGGTAATGTGAAGGGAGGTCTCTTAGTATTTATGCAGAATTCATATTGTAAATTGCCCGATGTGGGACTAATCTCAACATGGTAGCATGTTATTTTCTAAGTACAACCGTCAGTTCATTTGGAGAACTATAGTTTGCGTTCACACGATAAACTATTTGAGTTTTTCATACTGTCCGTAATTTAGGTGGGAGTTAACCAGTCGAAGTCTCGCTTGATTCTGAGCTAGAACGAAGGAGTTATTGCAGTATGAACAAAAAAATAGCGGCTTCTGCACTAGGCGGGGTTCAAATGTGGTGATGTGATAGTCTATTATTTTCTAAGTACAACTGCCAGTCCCCTTGGAGAACTATAGCGTGTATTCACACAGTGAAGTATCCGAGTGTTCCATACTTTCCGTAATTTAGGTGGGAGTTAATCGATCGAAGTCTCGCCTGATTCTGAGTTAGAACCAAAAAGTTATTGTAGTCCGGAAAAAAAATAGCGGCTTCTGCTCTAAGAAAAGTTCAAATACGAGGATGTGGTAGCCTGTTACTTTCTAAGTACAACTGTCAGTCCCCTTGGAGAACTACAGTGTGCGTTCACACGATGAAGTATCCGAGTGTTCCATAATATCCGTAATTTAGGTAGAAGTTCGTCAGTCGAAGTCTCGCCTGATTACGAATTAGAATAAAGAAGTTATTGCAGTCTGAACAAAAAAAATAACGGCTTCTACACTAGGCGGAATTCAAATAATATGGGGATGCGGTAGCCTGTTATTTTCTAAGTACAATTGTCAATCTCCATGAAAAACTACAATGTATGTTCAAAATTCTTATTTTACAAATTTTTATTAAAATTTAATGTTTTTAATAAATGGGTAAATTGGTTACCCATTTATAACCCTTTTAAAAATGAGTCAATCCAAACCATAACTCATTTAATAATATTTATAAATGGGTTGGCCCAACCCATTTATAAGTAGTGTAAATGGATTGGGTTAATGAGTTGTGTCACATTTTGACATATCCCCTTTAGGTTATGGTCTAATAAACCTACAAATATAAAGCGGGGAAAAAATTAGTTAAAGAATAGGGAACATGAGGACTCCGTATGGAGTCATCACCAACGCACTTAGTATGAATGCTGGTGGAACTAAGTACTGCAACCTAATCAATATATAATCATTTCACTACAAGAACGACACCTGATAGCGACGGCTTTTAGCCGTCGCTGGCCGTCGCTGGCCGACGCTAAATGTCGTCGCTATTTATCTCGTCGCCCAATAGAATCGCGACGGCTCCGTCACATAAACAGCGACGGCTCACGACTGCAAATTTGCCACATGGAAATTTTCGAACGTCTAATTGCCGTCGCTAGCCGTCGCTAATCTGAACAAAATGGCCGTCGCTAGCCGTCGTTAATCTTAAAAAAATGGCCGTCGCTAATCTGAAAAAAATTCTGTGCACTTGCACAACCCATATACACTTCAAACAATAACCATCAAATACCATCATCACAGCCACTATACACTATATTCATCAACTATAACCATCATATATCCATCATATAACATCACTATACATTTAAACAATATAAAATCCAACAAAACCAAACAAAATCATATACAATCCCAACGGCAATACATATCATGTCAACCAATACAAGTCATCAAAATATGTACATAGTTTCCCAACCTAAATGTGTACATAGTTTTCCAACCACAACTACAAACCGTTAACCCAAACAAACCGTTAACACAACTACATGTCATTAAAATATGTACATAATATCTCGAAATATATATACACCAAACCAACCAAAATGTGTATATACCAAGTTGTAACATGAGCAAACAAGTATACATACTCCTTACCATCGCTGCCATCCTCTCCACGCATCCTCTCATGTTGTTGCAAATAACCTGCAATCCGCTCATCCAGCCGTTGCTCGAAGAAACTCTTCCTCCAATCATTTATTTCATCCACTGTTTTTTTCAACTGAGCAATCTCCTCTTCTTACTGGGACCTCCTGTATGCACTCTGCAATCTCATCGCCTGTAAAGTAGTTCATAATTATTTTTATATTAGTTTATATAAATATAATATTATTAAAATTATTTAACTATTCATATGCATGTGTAAATTTATATATTAGTACATGTTAAAAATTACATCCAGATTTCTATAGCTATACCGCACATTGGTTCGAGAAGGAGGGTCAATAATAACATCCCAAATATTGTTCGCCTCCTATAGCGTAAGCTCTTTCCAACCAGTGGACTGTGCTATCCCAGCCCGCTCAGCTTCATACCTCTCCTGCGATTACAAACAATTGTTTTACACGATAAAAACCGAATTTCAAGTTTTTGAAAATAAAATAAGACAAAATATTATTATTAACAATAAATTAGTTTAACGTTACGGATTGGGATTTGTCATCCGTCCACTCGTACGAAACATTGCCTTCTTCATCAGTCCTCTTCACGGCATGCGTCACCTTGAACAACTCGGCCATAGTGGGTTCGCGGTTGTATCTTGCGGCCTGAAAATATATAAATATTATTGCTAATCTGATTATAAAATATTTTAATAAAATGTAAACACAGTTTATAAATTTAATTACCAGCTCTCTTTTATGCTCCTGGAAGGATTTGGAGCCACCACGGTGCAATGCAGGATTTTTATTCCTGTTAGCCCGGTTCCGCGCAGATAATTCCTACAAATTAAGATAAATTATCACGTATATATCTTGCGAGATTTATATTAGATTTAAATAATAAAGCAAACATATATTACTTACTTTTGCTGCCGGAGTGTCCCAAAGCCGAAGAAAATCAGTCCATACACCGTCACCCATCCAGTTCGGCTTTTTGCCTGAATTCTTAGCCTTGGACAATGTATCCATGTAATTTTTCCTCATTCTTTTGTTCCAGCGATTTAAGAAAACGTCCATGTCGTCAGGGTTAACGCGGACTGCAGCCTGTAAATTAAAATTATTTTAAGTTATATAGATTATATTAATTTACAATTGAATTCAAACTACTACTTACAAGTAAATCGGCCTGTATTGCGTTCTTGACATGAAGGGGGATATCGTCCCTGCGAGGCCAACAACCATCCATCCGGCTCTGAAAAGCCTTCCTCGAAACATGTAGAATATAATCCGATGGCTCCACCTCAAAGCCCCTGAAAAATTATAATATACATGTTTAGTGGATTTTAAAACTTATACTTTAAATAAAATTGATACTTACCCGGCACTTTTCGGAACAACTTCTGCCATCGGATGTAAGTCCGGTGCAGTGCAACTACCACATGCACCGGGAGATGGGGATGGCGTGCCTGTCATACTTCGTCTCCTGCCAGACATATCTACTATAGAAAAACAATATCATCACAGAACAATTATAGAAATTCACTACTACATAGCATGTTTCAATCACTTTCACAGAAACAATTATAAAAATTAACTAGTACAAAACATGCATAAAAATTAAATAAACGATCATCATAGAACAATAATAGAAATTCACTACTACATAGCATGTTTCAATCACTTTCACAGAACAATTATAAAAATTTACTAGTACAAAACATGGATAAAAATTAACTAAATGATCATCACAGAACAATTACAGAAATTTACTATTACATAGCATGTTTCAATCACTATCACATAATAATTATATCAATAACGATCAGTTTTCATCATTATTTGATTCAGACTCAGTCTCGTATTCTATCTCATTTTCTTCGGTACTTTCGAATCAATCAAATAAGACGTTCGATTCATCATTCAAAGGCCCTACATCAATATCATCAGTTATTATTATTTATGTATTGTTGATTCATGAGTTTCGATTCATGACACAAGCTTCAGAGATCATACAACGAGAATACTATACGAAAGCGACAAAAAGAGAATAAGTGTATATTAAGCACTACAAAGGAGACAAGACTACAATCCATAGATTAGTATGAATATTTTAATGTATTGAGTCTTAGAATACTGTTAAAATCATTCCTCAAGTAGTCACACACATAAACAAATTTATTTATATTAAGATTATACATAAATTAGTATATACTGTGCAATTGACAATAGGTCGGCTGACCGACCAGAAACCTCGGTCGACCGACTCTGTGTCAAGTGCACAGATATATATTATTTTGTATACGTTTTTAAATCTCAGCTGACCGACCAGTTTTTTAGGTCGACCGACCTGAACATAACGGCTAGTTTTCCTGAAGAGTTGCAATTGATCATGAAGAGGAATGTCCCTCAATCCTAGAGATACAGACACAACTTTTGATTGAAACTCTTCATGAAAGATTATGACTATTTTACAACTATATAAACATGTTCAAATCACTTCTACAATCACCGATTCTTATTTATAATTCTGCAATCTATTCTCTATTTATTTCTGCAAATAAAAGCATTCATTCTCATTCAATATCTCTAGAATCTCTGAATTAATTTATATATTTCGAATCTACGAGATTATCTTCCTTCTAAATCTTCACATACACTACATATTCTTGAGCATTTGATTATAGGAAATTGTACTATCAAAAGACAATCCGTGTTATTCAGAATGCACTCGTCAACAAATTATTTGTATTAAGTTGAAGTCCTCTTCGGCTGTTGAGGCGGAAAAATTCCTGTTCGGCTGCTCAGGTGTGATGTACCTATTCCTCCGGGTTAAGTGAGGGTTTAGTCTAAATCGAGAGGATATTCTGGGACTGGACATAGAACGGGAAGTTCAAACCAGTATAAAAATTCCTGGTGTGCTTACTTTAATTTTTATTTTACTGCTATTATCAGTTTCCGCATTTATATATCATATTACACGATCCTTAGTACTGCACGTACACTTTCATTTGGTATCAGAGCCAGGCTATACTATAACCGTCACGAAGTTATTTGATATTTATTTCTAGTAATATGGTAACGACACAAACTAACAATGTTAGCACTAACACTAATACTAGTTTCACAGAAGGTCAATCAACTTCATGACCTCCACTTTTTAATGGGTTAAATTATAATTATTGGTCAACTAGAATGAGAATCTATATGCAAACTAGTGGTTTTGATATCTGGAATATTATACAAAGAGAGTACATATCTCCTACTGGAGAATACTCAACTTGGAGTAACATACAAAAACTAGATGCTACATCAAATGCAAAGGCTATGAATATTTTATTTTGTGCATTAGATAGAAATGAATTCAATAGAGTTAGCATGTGCACTTCTGGTTATGAAATATGGAGAACACTTAAGATAACACATGAGGGAACGAACAAAGTTAAATTAAGCAAAATTTCTATGTTGAAAAATCAATTTGAAAATTTCAAAATGAGGCCAAACGAATCTATAAATGATATGTACTCTAGATTTCAGGATATTCATCATGCTCTACTATCATTAGAACAAACATTTACTGATTTTGATGTTGTCACAAAAATCTTAAATTCTTTAACTGACGAATGGGAAAGAAAAGTCCTAGCCATTGAAGAAGCAAGTGATTTGTCAACATTAAAACCTGAAGAATTGATAGGTAATTTAACGTCCTACGAAGTAAATTTGCACGCAAAGAGAAATGTAGCACAAGAAAAGAAGAATGTGGCATTTCAAGCAGAAAAAGATAATTCCGACTCAGAGAATGAAGGTATGGCAATGATTGCTAAAAATTTCAAAAAGTTTCTGAAATACAAAAGAAATAAATTCAGGGGAAACAAAACCAACAACAACATCAATAGTAGAAAACCATCATCTTCAGCAATGGAATGTGATGAATGTCACAAGAAAGGTCACATGAAGAAATATTGTCCTAAACGTAAAAAGAGCAATTTTAAGAAGGATAAAACCAAACGAAGAGCTTTTTCAGTCACTTGGGACGACACAGACTCATCATCTTCATCAGAAAGTGAAAGTGACAATGAAAATGAACAAGAAAATGTGTGCTTCATGGCTTCATCAGACGATGTAAGTGATCTTAGTTTTGAAGATTTAATTGAAATTAATTCTGAATTAGTAGATTTAGCAAAACAACTTAAAAAGAAAAATAAAGATTTACAAGGAAAATTAGATAGGACAGTCTTAGAAGTAGATATGCTAAAAGATGAAAAGAAAATATTAGAAGAAGAACTTGAAATTTCTCAACAATCAAATTCTAACTTATCTTCTCAAATTTCTTCAATAACTGAAGAACTAGAAATTCAGAAAAGTAAAAATGATGTTTTATCTTTTGAAAATAATGGTTTAAATTCTAAAATTAAAGATTTAGATTTAGAAAAATCTAATCTAAAAATAAAATTTGATGACATCTCTAACAATATCTCAAATTTCAATAAAGGAAGAGAGAATCTTTCTAAAATACTAGAAAATTCTCAATCCACTAAAAACAAATCTGGACTAGGATTTAAGAAACAAAATAAGTTTGTTAAAAGTAGAATTAATAATAATATTAAAAAGGATATTAAGAAAATAGTTTGGTCAAACACTAAAACCATTAATGTTTTAATAAGAAATAAACATATCAAAATGTTCATGGAAACTGCTCATAATAACAAAAACTATGTTTATAAAGGGAATTCTGAACCGTATGGGTTTGGCTTCCTAAGATCTAACTCTTAGGACCCTAAAAAGAAACGGGTACCAACTTTTTATAAAAAAAATTTGCAGGTACCACATAAAAGGAGAGGAAAATGGATTTTCGACAGCGGTTGCTCAAAACATATGACTGGAAACAAAGAAATATTGTCAAATATTATCTACTCAAATGGAGGATCAGTCACTTTTGGAGATAACTCTAAAGGTTATATCATCGGTAAAGGCGATGTCAGCTGCAACGGTACCACTAATTTACCTCTCATTACTGATGTTTTATTAGTCAAAAATTTAAAACATAATTTATTGAGTATCAGTCAGTTATGTGATAAAGGTTTTAATATAACTTTTTTAGAAAATAAATGTAATATTTTCGATAAAAATCATAACACTATTTTTGAAGGAATAAGAGATAAAAACATTTATATTTTAAATATGAACGTTAAAAATGATTCAAATTTGTGTTTAATAGCTAAGGAAAATGATTCCTGTCTTTGGCACAAAAAATTTTGTCACATCAATTTTAAAACCATCAACAAATTAGCAAAAAATAAATTAGTTAAAGGTTTACCTGACATGAAATTCAAAACGAATATATTTTGTGATGCATGTAAATTAGGAAAATTAACAAAATCTTCTTTTAAATCAAAAAAAGTAATTTCTACAAAACAACCACTTGAACTTTTACACATGGATCTTTTTGGTCCAACTCAAGTTCAATCTATTAATCATAATGGATATGCGTTTGTTATTGTAGATGATTTTTCTAGATACACTTGGATTTTCTTTTTAAAAAATAAAAGTTATATTTTTTATAATTTTGAAGTGTTTGTTAAAAGAATTCAAAATATTAAAAGTTTGAAAATTAAAAATATCATAAGTGATCATGGAGGAGAATTTGAAAATGAAGTTTTTGAACAATTTTGTAACAAGAAAGGTATTAACCATAATTTTCCATTTCCTAGAACACCACAACAAAATGGCGTTGTAGAAAGAAAAAATAGAACATTACAAGAATGTGCAAGAACTTTATTAAATGGAACCAATTTATCAAAGCATTTCTGGGCAGAAGCTGTAGCTACTGCTTGTATGTATTGAATCGTGTTTCCATTCGACCGTTAACTAAGAATACTTCATATGAACTTCTAAATGGAAGAAAACCAAATATTTCATATCTTAAAGTTTTTAGCTCTAAATGTTTTATTTTGAATACTAAAGATCAACTAGGCAAATTCGATCCAAAATCCGATGAAGGAATATTCGTTGGATATTCGGAACGAAGTAAAGCTTATCGATTTTTAATAAAATAACACAAATTATTGAAGAAAGTTTACGTGTTTCATTTGACGAAAATTTTAAATACATAAATCCAAATATTACTATTGATTCTGATGATGAAGCTACTCAGAATGAAAATAGTAATACTGAAGAAATTTTCAATAATGATCATGATATTACTGAAAATGAGAATACTACTACTAATATAATAAAATCTCCACCTAAAATTTTACGACATCATCCTGTGAAAAATATTATTGGAGAAGTAAATACGAACGTTAAAACCAGACATCAATTAAATCAAGTTGGTCATGTAGCTTTTCTCTCTAACATAGAACCTAAGAATATAAAAGAAGCCTCTACTGATGACTACTGGATTCTTGCTATGCAAGAAGAACTAAATCAATTTGAACTAAACGAAGTTTGGGAACTTGTTCCTAGACCAAGTGATCAATCAGTTATCAGTACTAAATTGGTCTTTAAAAATAAAGCAGATGAACTAGGAAATATAACTAGGAATAAAGCTAGATTAGTTGCACAAGGATATAATCAAGAAGAGGGAATAGACTATGAAGAAACGTTTGCTCCAGTTGCCCGACTTGAAGCAATACGAATCTTATTAGCTTTCGCATGTTTTCATAATTTTAAACTTTATCAAATGGATGTTAAAAGTGCTTTTTTAAATGGTTTTATAAAAGAAAATGTTTATGTTGAACAACCTCCATTACTTATACATGAACAATTTCCTGACCATGTCTATAAACTCAAAAGGCTTTATACAATCTAAAACAAGCACCTCATGCTTGATATGATCGTCTTAAAAGTTATTTACTAAATTCTGGTTTTGAAATTGGAAAGGTTGATCAAACTCTTTTTATTAAAAGAAACAAGCATGATATTTTAATTGTACAAATATATGTTGACGATATAATTTTTGGATCTACAAATGAAAAGCTTTGTCAAGAATTTTATAAAATAATGACAAATGAATTTGAAATGTCTCATATGGGTGAGTTAAATTATTTTCTTGGTTTACAAATAAAACAAATTGAAAATGGAATTTTTATTAATCAAGAAAAATATTGTTATAATTTAATTAAACGATTTGGTCTAGAAAACACTTCTGACAAACCAACTCCGATGAGCACAACTATTCATCTCGACAGAGACGAAGAAGGCAAAAGTGTCGATCAAAAACTATATCGTAGTATGATTGGATCGTTGTTATATTTAACAGCGAGTCGACCCGATATTATGATGAGTGTTTGTTTATGTGCTCGATTTCAAGCAAATCCCAAAGAATCACATATGTGAGCAGTTAAACGTATTATTCGTTATCTAACTAAAACCAAAGATTTCGGACTATTCTATCCGAAAGAATGTCCTTTCGAATTAGTCTCCTATAGCGATGCTGATTTTGGAGGAAGTCGGACGGATCGAAAATGTCATTTCATTGGACGTTCCTTAGTCTCTTGGTTTAGTAAGAAACAAAACTGTGTTTCTTTATCAACGTGTGAAGCAGAATATACATCTGCTGCTTTGGCATGTGCACAAGTCGTATACATGCAACAAACACTACAAGATTTTAATTGTTGTCTTGAAAAATCTATAATTTATTGTGATAATACTAGTGCAATAAATCTTTTTACAAATCCGGTAAATCACTCACGAACAAAACACATTGATATTCGTCATCACTTTCTTCGTGATTGTTTGGAAGAAGGATTGATAGATTTAGAATTTATTAATACTGAAAATCAAATTGCTGACATTTTTACTAAACCTTTAAATGAAAATAGTTTTATCAAACTTAGACGAGATTTAGGAATAATGTCTTTAAAAGATTTATAGATAAAAATATGCAAAATTTTTGAAAAACAAAAATTGTTTTATTTCTGACTAAAGCGAAACTCGAACTCATGATCTCTGACTTGTTTGATAGATGTTGTGTCATAGCCACTTAGGCTATGGGTTTTTCTTATTCCAGTTTACCTTAACATTTGTTTTATCTGTTTTTTTTCTCCAGAAATAACTAATTTTAGTTCTAAAACTTATAAATCATACATTTACAAATGGTTTTGTTGTTAAATTTCTATGATTATATTTAAAATTAGTTTCTATCCACTAGTTTTTAGCAAACAGATGATTATATATATACTATGCTTATCCTTCAAAACATATACTAAGAAAAATTAAAACCTGAGAAATGTCTTCAAACAATGACACATATAATTCTGAAAACTCCCATCTACCATACTCATCTCCGGACGATGATGTTTCCAACCAAATTCCTGAAAATGGCCCCTATCCTACCTTTCCCATGCCTAAACGTATCCTTGATTTCTCTTCTCCAGATAAAGACCTCCGACACGGGTGGAAACCATGGGATGAATCCCATACAGGCTATACACCTGAAAAGAAAAAAGGGAAGAATACAATGGTAATATCTTCATCCACCAAACAAAAAATTGATGAAATACATCACTACCAACAACAACAAATGAATATGCAACGGGAACTCTACTATGAACAAAAAGTCACGGCAAGACGTTTAAGTTTTCTAGAAAAGATTGCCATGAAAGTTTGTTCATCAAAAAAGGATGATATTGCTGAACCTTCTTATAGAACCCCATCCTCTTCAAATCCTGTTCAAACTCCAATAGCTCCAAGATGGTCACCTATAGAAAATGTTCCGTCCCCAAACTCGTGGGAACGTAAATTTTAACGAACGGTGGCTAAAACTTATATATATATATATGTTGTTGTTTTCAATAAGATGTATAAATATAATGCAATGATAATAAAATTTAAATTTCTATCATTTTTTTAATAATAACAGAAAAAATGTGCATTTCTAACAGTGTCGGCCGATCGAAAAACCTGAGTCGGTCGACCGAAAGTATCAAATACACATTTTTTAAACAGGGTCGGTCGATCGAAGGCCCTGCACCAGTCTGCCGAACCCTTCCCGAGAGTTTCAGCAACTCTCAGTTAACAAAGTCGGTCAGCCGACCCAGTATTTTCGACCGACCGAACGTATAGACAGCTGGTTGCTTTCCCTTTTTGCCTCATATTAGTAACCCATCCTTTCACCTTTTCAACCTACCTCTTCACTCTTGCTTTTCCAATTTCGGTTTTCGCCCTAGCCCCCATTAAAAGTTTTCTCAAATTTCTATTTTTACTTCAAAAACAATGGCTCCAAAGAAGAAATCAAAGACTACCGGTGGCTCATCTTCATCAACTCCCGTAGATACTCAAATCGCCTCATGGCTTGTCAATGACGTAGCACTTCAAAGATGGATACAACTTCAAGATGCCAAAATCTTTGAAGAATCATTTGTAAGTTATCCTGATTTTGCCGCCTACCGTATTGAAAATGCCGCAATAAAAAGTGGGCTCGATACTTTTCTAGACCATAGAAAGAATAGTTTGAAGATTAACCACATTATGGTCAAATTGTTCCTTGCTAACCTAAATCTTGTCAACCCTCCTAGAAACACTGAAAATTGTGTTTGGACATCGGTATGTGGCGCCTCAATTTTCCTTTCCATTGATCGAATTAACCACATTTTAGATGCTAGACCGGGTGGAATCTCATTACACGATGTAGATTGTAATATATCAAGTCGTGACCACATAAGCCATTTATTTTTCGAAGATGATGCTACGGATTTTAGACAAACATCATCACTTAGACCTAGAGCTAGATTTTTCATCGTTTCATGATGAAATCCATTATACCAAGAGGCGGCTCCTACCACTTAGTATATCCTGAAAATTTTAAAGCTCTATATGCTATATGTTCGAAACACACGTCAGTTGGGCACAATTACTCATGGATGAGTTTCTCTCATTTAATCAAGGCAAAATGCTTCATATTTATTATGGAGAATACATAATGAGATTGATCAATACCTTCGTCCCACATGCTCCGGAATCCGAAACCTCCAAAGTTTGTACTTTTGATTCAAGGACCATAAAACTAATGAAGTTGCCCGATGCACCTCCTAGATTTATACCATTTAACCAATGGAGTACCACTCCTCAAGAACAACTACACCGTAGCTTTTCTACACCTCAACCATCAACTCATGCTATGGAACGTCTAACACGCCAACATTCAATTCAAAGACCAACTCTCGGAATTAGTATAGAGGCGACCATTGATATTTTGGCTCAAAATCAACTAGCCTTGGATGCCCGGCTATGAAAAATTGATGGTCGTTTCAAGGAAATCAAGGGTTTCTTCGTGAATTTATGGGATGCCTTGTCATATACTTCCGAAGCCGGTGCCTCTTATGTTGCTCCCGGAAAAAGGCTAGCGCCAAACTTATCTTTTTCCACTTCGGAGAATACAAGCTCCGGTACATCAGGAACTCACACTTATACCGCTCAAAGACGTGGTAAGGAACATGCTCCTCCAGAAGAAAATATCCATCCAGAATTTTGGGATTCTGATGATGATGAGGAGTGATCTTGTTGTTTTACAACTTGCTATCTTATAATTTCAAGTATTCTGTTTTTTTAGATGTTGTGTACTAAGTAAACATCATTAATATTTCTATTTTGCTTTGAGTATGTACTATTTAAAACTCGATGTTTTTCTTATGTTGTGTTACATGTTCCATATTTTTTTATACATCAAATAAGTATTCCTTTTTGTCGATGACAAAGGGGGAGAAATATATGAAACTAACAAATTTTTGCAGAAAAGTCACCATATATTTAGGGGGAGAATATATATACTACTTCGTCACACAAGTATTGTCATCAATCAAAAAGGAGGAGAATGTTGATTCATGAGTTTTGATTCATGACACAAGCTTCAGAGATCATACGACGAGAATACTATACGAAAGCGACAAAAAGAGAATAAGTGTATATTATGCACTACAAAGGAGACAAGACTACAATCCATAGATTAGTATGAATATTTTAATGTATTGAGTCTTAAAATACTGTTAAAATCATTCCTCAAGTAGTCACACACATGAACAAATTGATTTATATTAAGGTTATACATAAATTATTGTATACTGTGCAATTGACAACAGGTCAGCTGACCGACCAGAAACCTCGGTCGACCGACTCTGTGTCAAGTGCACAGATATACATTATTTTGTACACGTTTTTAAATCTCAGCTGACCGACCAGTTTTTTAGGTCGACCGACCTGAACATAACGGCTAGTTTTCCTGAAGAGTTACGATTGATCATAAAGAGGAATGTCCCTCTATCCAAGAGATACAGACACAACTTTTGATTGAAACTCTTCATGAAAGATTATAACTATTCTACAACTATATAAACATGTTCAAATCACTTCTACAATCACCGATTCTTGTTTATGATTCTGCAATCTATTCTCTATTTATTTCTGCAAATAAAAGCATTCATTCTCATTCAATATCTCTAGAATCTCTGAATTAATTTATATACTTCGATTCTACGAGATTATCTTCCTTCTAAATCTTCACATACACTACATATTCTTGAGGATTTGATTATAGAAAATTGTACTATCAAAATACAATCTGTGTTATTCAGAACACACTTGTCAACAAATTATTTGTATTAAGTTAAAGTCCTCTTCGGCTGTTGAGGCGGAAAAATTCCTGTTCGGCTGCTCAGGTGTGATATACCTATTCCTCCGGGTTAAGTGAGGGGTTTAGTCTAAATCTAGAGGATATTCTGGGACTGGACGTAGAACGGGAAGTTCGAACCAGTATAAAAATTCTTGGTGTGCTTACTTTAATTTTTGTTTTACTGCTATTATCAGTTTCCGCATTTATATATCATATTACATGATCCTTAGTACTGCACGTACACTTTCATGTATTTGGTTCAAGATCGGCTTGATATGCTGCTTCATCTGGAATATTATTTCCATCAAACGTAAACCTTGGTTTTGTTTTGAAAACAGTAGACCAATCCACTTTATCTCTTTTCAAAGATGGATACGGAGTAAAATAAACTTGTAACGCTTGCTTGGCTAACACAAAAGGACGTACTTATAGTAGTGTGATGTATGCCTTATTTCAATAAGTTTATACTCTTTATGCACGTTGATTCCGAAACCAGGAACGTTACTGAACCAATTGCACTTAAATAAAAAAACCTTTTCGAAAGGTTCAACATAATATGTCAACTCTAGAATCTGTGTTAATACGCCGTAAAAATCTTTTAAATGCTCATCTGGATCATCACCGCCTTTGACAAATATCCCGCTGTTAATTGTTAATTTTTCAGCCCCGTAATCTTTCATGTTGAACTTAAACTCATTGACGAAGAATATTGGATAAGTCTTCACATTTCTTTTCTGTCCAATCGCAAGATGTTTTAAGCCTTCATCAACGACACAGTTTCTTGGCTCATAAATATAGTTCAAAAACCATTTGGCAAATTCTTTACTGAGATCGCCAGATGGATACTGTGATTCGTAGATACTGCATATATGTAATATGTGTTATAATTATTATGTACGTACAAGTAAATTACAAGTGAATTAATTATTATCTGACAAATGGTGTGACTTCCACACAATTTAAAAGAACATACGTGTGTGCTACATGGTGGTCTCTATCGTCCAACCATATTTCCACACATTTTCCACCAGGTCTACCATGTTGTCTAAAAACAGATAACATTGTTTGAGAAGAATTTTGTTCAATGACTTCCTCATTTCGAGGAACAGTTACAAACGATAAGTTCACATTGTCCTTGAAGTAGTGTGAGAAAAAAATGAGTCTTCTTCTTCAAGATACGATTTGCATATCGAACCCTCAACTCGGGCTTTTTGTCGAATCTTCTTCTTCAGATGATTCAAGTACCTATTAAGATATTTATTACATATTTAGATACACAAATTTGAATTTGAATTTGACTTGAACATTGCACATGTTAATATACCTCTCAAACGGATACATCCATCCATATTGCACAGGACCTCGAAGAAGTGCTTCGGATGGAAGATGAATAGGTAAATGCTCCATTACGTTAAAGAAACCAGGCGGAAGTATTTTCCCCAGTTAGCATAGTAATATGGGTATTTCTACTTCAAGTTTACGTATACGATCCACCTTTAATGTTGTCGAACAAAGATGTTTATAAAACAAACATAACTCTGTTATAACGTTCCATACTTTTACGGAAAATAGTTCTTTGAAAGCCACGGGTAGTAAATATTCCATCATGATATGACAATCGTGACTTTTCATCCCACTCAGTTTACTATTTTTCAAGTCAACACATCTACGAAGATTGGAAGAAATCCTATCGGGAATTTTAATTCTTCCACCCACTTTAGCATGAGTTTTACTTGCTTATTGTCTAGCTCATAGTATGCTTTCGGTTTTTTATTGTCATTAGGCTTCATATGAAGTTTCGGGCGCTTACAATAGTTTGCTATATCAAGCCTCGAATTCAAATCGTCCTTGGTTTTGCCCTTTATATTCAAAATTGTATTAAACAGATTATCAAACACATTCTTTTCGTTGTGCATCACGTCAATATTATGTCGGAGTAAGAGATCTTTCCAATATGGTAACTTCTAAAATATACTTTGTTTGCACCAGTTATGAATGTCTGATTTTCCTAGGATTTCAGTCTGGACTCCAGTTTCATGTATCTTTGGATAGTCCCTTACGATTTCGTATATTTCCTCGCCTGACCAAACCTTGGGTGGTTTCAAATTCTCTTCTCCGTTAGCTATGAAAATTTTCTTATCTCTTCTAAAAGTATGATTGGGATGAAGAAAACACCGGTGACAATCAAACCACGAAACTTTCTTTCCATATCGTAACGAAAATGCTCGTATTTCTTCCATACAACAAGGGCATGCCAGACGACCGGCCGTACTCCAACCAGAAAGCATCCCGTATGCAGGAAAATCATTAATAGTCCATAACAAAGAAGCGAATAACCGATTTTTTTTTTCGTTGATACATTGTAAGTTTCGACTCCTTCATTCCACAGTTTCTTCAACTCTTCGATCAATGGTTGTAAATAAACATCAATTCCCTGGGTTGGATCATGAGGGCCGGGAACGACAGTGGTGAGAAACATATATGGTGTCTTCATACACATCCATGGAGGTAAATTATACGGAGTAACGATAATTGGTCAGGATGAATATTTACTACCAAACCGTGAAAATGGTGAAAATCCATCCGTACATAAACCAAGTCTGACATTACGACTTTCCGCAGCAAATGCGGGATAAGTCTTATCGAAATGTTTACATGCTTCTCCGTCAGATGGATGTATCAAAGTTCCTTCTTACGCTGTTCTCACACTATGCCATCACATATGACAGGCCGTAGCAGAAGATGCATATGATCTTTGAAGTCTTGGAGTGATGGGTAAATAATGCATTCTCTTGTACGGGACTTCTTTCCCTTTCTTCTTTCTTGGTTTGTATCTTTCTTCGTTGCATATTTTGCGTTTTCTGAGGTCAACGTCGTCTTTCCAATACAACATGCAACCTTTCACACATGCATCTATCTTCTCGTACGGTAGACCGAAAGCGGACATCATTTTTTTACTTTTAATGACTACCGCACATCAGATTATTGGGTGGCATGTGTCTTTTTGCAGCTTGTACAACTGCTGTAAATGCAGCTTCCGTAAGGTTGAATTTTGATTTCATAGTTATGTATTCGGCGGTTACTGAAAGTTCGGTTCCGCTTTTACATCCGTATCACAACGGCCTCTTAGTAGATCCAACAAATCGTATATTTTTTTAGCTCTCGTAGTCGGTTCTTCTTCGACATTTTCGTCTTCATCGACAGCTTCAGTTGTAGGAAATATTGATCGTGCTGCATCATCCACCATATTTTCTATCGGATTCGTCATCATATTACCGTCCTCTAACACTTCTGTAACATCCCGCAAATCCGTACCCCTTGAGTCAACACTATTCTACAACAATCAACTCAAGTCGTGCAGAAAATACGAACCATTTAGGTTAAAGAAGAAGAGGTAGAAGAAGAAAATAGAAAAACAACAACAGAATCTAACCGTCGCAGCGCAATAAAATATAATAGATAATAAATGATCTTTACTCAAATCAAATATTTATGTTTACATATTACATCATCATCAGAGTACATCAATCATAGTTCAACAACAACAACATACAAATAGATACATAGCAACTCAACACGGCGGAATATATATATATATATATATATATATATATATATATATATAACAAGTACGACAGTACGTATCGTCATCCAGCTCGTCTCCTGAGCTCCACAGCATCATATCCTGTATCCTATAATACTCGGTATGACCCGAGCATTATAGTTAAATAACAGCCGAGTAAGTCTGGAATACCAGCGTGAGAAAATCACACTCAATTGATTATTAAAGTTTCACAAATCTTTTGAAAACAAAAGCATCTCATAAGACCACGCCACAAATAAACATGTCGGGTTTTTACCTTACGATAGCTAAAATGAGTTTTATAGAAATCCTCTGATATTATAATAGGGTCTACATACAAATACTTATAAAATAGCTGAAATTGTTACATTATTAAATTCCAGCGATTAGCCACAGAGTGGGTAATACAAACAAAACTCGTACAAGGCTCGTAAGGAGAATGGATTTTCAACTAATGACTAGGCACTGGGTACCATATGTCACAATATGTGGCCTAGATCACAGTACCGATGAGTACGCCCTCTCTCCTGCAACACAAGACCAGGACTACCCCGTACTGGATAATCACGAGTGAGATCACCCCGCGGTTGGGATCAGCAACCACCCACTAAGCCGAAATAAAAAGGGACATCTAGACAGGGATGACCTCACCCTGCTTGGGTGCTATCCACCTAGCCTTGCTGCATAACCCCTGATTTTCAGTCATTCCCATTTGATGAGGCTTGAGGCTAAGCGTTACCTTTTAGAACATATCCTTAGAATGCCCATCGTCCACCTGACGATGTTTCGCAAGCATTCATCCATACAAGTCCGTCCTGGGTTCGAACGGAACCAAAGGCACTATTCCTACTACATCCATTTTGGAAATATCCTCAGGATTAGTAGAGACTAGCCCTTGCACTTCACTGCTTCATCTTCGAATCCAAAATCGTTTTCCACGAAAACGTACAAACCGGATCGAAGTGGTTTTCGAGAAATAAATCTCGATCCCGGTCTCTTCGAAACAATCAACGCATTTGTCCAATATTCATAGTCGGTTATTTAACTATCAATTAATATTTACAAACAACCATCAACCAATAAATAATTTTTCCAAATTATTTATTAACCTTAAAAATATCTTTACAAGTTATATTTCTATTTTCAACCCTTTGAAAACAGTTTCAAACTATATTTCTTTCTCAGAATAAATTTCAAGTATTTTCTATTTCCACTGAAATTGCCAAGCACAAAACTTTAGATTTAAAAGTAAATTTAAAAACACTTTATTGAAAAATATGTTAAACATGTAATTTAGAAAAATTACTTTAATACTTAGTTTATAATAATACTTTAGAAATAACTAAAATAAGGTTGCCTTACAACTATACATTAGATTTTCTTCTTTAAACAAAATACCAAATCATTCTTTAAATAATTATTTCGATAATAGATTAAAAAAAATACTTACTTTGGAATTTACTTTTAAAACATTTAAGTTAAAACTACTTCAAGAATTGTTTAAAATACATACTATATGAATAAAGTTACTTAATAAAATATAAACTAGATTTACACTTTAAAAAAAAAATACTGTGTCACTTTTTAAATAATTATTACCATCATAGATTAAAAGGAAATACTTTCTTTAGAATTTAAATATTAGAAATAATAAATTTTCCCAAAACTTGTTTTTTTTAAACAACCTTAAAACCCTTACTTATATTAAAAAAATTAACTTTGAAAACGTGCTTGTTTATTCAGAGAAAAATCCCAGTTCCAATCACATAAATCAATTTTCCCAAATTGACTTCCAATTTACTCCATTTGGAATAAGTTTCTTTAATTACTCAATTCATTTCAAAATTCATTAATTATGGGCTTTATTTTTTTTATTATTATTTCCGTTTGATTTTAAATCATTTAACGGAAATATACCAATTTTCAGCTTCTTCCCAATTTATTCTTTATTCTTTCAATAATTTAAATCTTTAACTTTTAAATAAATGTTTTGTTCTTTTAAATAATAACACTGAGGTTAAAAATTCATTAACTTTCTGTTTATTCAAAATTTCCTTCTCATATACAGAATTTATTTATTAGAAGTTAAAACTACTATTATTCTTATCCAATTTATCATTAATTTATTTAAATTTTCTATAATTATTTCACTTACAAATTCTCTTCATTTTATTTCCAAAATCCAATTCTATATATATCTTGATAACTTAGTGACCGGAATAATCAAGTAAACCGTAACATCCAATATTCCAATTATCAATAATATTCATCACCGAATATAAAATAATCACAACAGAGGGTATTAAATAATTTAAATAAATGTTGAGGGATCCAGTTGGATCCCTCCAACCTGTTCCTTGCATCCACAGACGTTAGCACAACATAAATACCAATTCCAAATTATACCACACTATAGCACAACAATCAATTTAACCTTTCAAATAATTATTTAAATTTAATCATTTAAATTTAAATTTAAAATCAGCTGAGTGAGATTAACTCACCTTTGACTTTTAATTTGCAATCCAATTCCATCTCGATCCTTATCTCCCAATTTTTGACCTTGGATAAACATTAGATGATTTTTATTAATATTCGAATAAATCGACCATTAAATTTTCGTATATAAATTTAATTATCCAATGCTTTTATCCCAGACTAATAATTTAATTTTAAGATGATTTCCTTTTTATAAAATATTTTTAGTACCTAAAAGAAATAAATAAGTTAATATCTTCATCATACATTATTAACAATAAACTAGTTAGTGAAGACATGTGTATATATATTTTTAAATAGATAAGTTTACATATATATATATATTTACTTTAAACTCGTTCACTTAAAAACTCGTTTATATAAATCTAAAATCTAATTTATATAACTTCTTTTCAATATTCAAAATTCCTATCTATTATCCAAATTTTATCTATATCCTATTTCCTGTTTCTATCTATATTTTAAACATGTATGTGTAAACATTAATTACTTAATTAAATTAAAACAAATCGATGCCTCAAACACGAACAGAAATTCACTATCACCGAGCTTCTGCTCGAAATTCAAAACGTGCTTGGCCAAGCTCATCCCACTGCGAAACCCTAGCCTCTCGCGCCATCATCACCACGTCGCTGCTGATGAAGTCACACACGAGGTGCTCAGGTCTTCTCAAACTCGCGGCGCCTCCACTCAAATCGAAGTGCCGCCTCCATTGGTTCCTCCTCGTTGCCTCTGATTTCACCATAGCTGAGAAAACCTCGCGTCAACTCGCGACGAACGAATACGTTCAACTTAAATCAGCATTTTCTCTTTAGTACGAGCTCGGCTTGATTTTGATTTCACCTTGACATTGAAAATGAAGCCAGAAAGAAAAAGGCTTCGACCATGGTTTGTTCTACTCTTTGATTTGTGAATAACGAGTTTTCAAAGGAGCTCGGTTTATATTTCCCTTCTTTTCCCCTTCTTTTTTGTAACGACCCATAAAATTTTAATAATTTAATAGGTAGAGAATAGACCGTATAAATTAATAGGCAGAGAATAAAACGTATAAATTAATAGGTAGAGAATAATAGTATAAATTAATAGGTATAGAATAAAACGTATAAATTAATAGGTAGAGAATAAAACGTATAAATTAATATGTAGAGAATAATAGTATAAATTAATAGGTAGAGAATAGAACGTATAAATTAATAGGTAGAGAATAGAACGTATAAATTAATAGGTAGAGAATAAAACGTATAAATTAATAGGTAGAGAATAATAGTATAAATTAATAGGTAGAGAATAAACGTAAAAATTAATAGGTAGAGAATAATAGTATAAATTAATAGGTAGAGAATAAAACGTATAAATTAATAGATAGAGAATAAAACGTATAAATTAATAGGTAGAGAATAAATAGTATAAATTAATAGGTAGAGAATGAAACGTATAAATTAATAGGTAGAGAATAAATAGTATAAATTAAAAGGATCTGCAACATTGTAGTTGTAAATTATGAATGTTATTGTTTATAATCATACATGAGCCTCTAATGATACGATTTTAATAACAAATTCCGTGTACAAGATATGGATTACATAATAGTATTTTCTTAATATCCTTAGATTTCAACAATAATCAATTAGCGACCTTAATCTTAATAGGATTTGAAAATCATCAACCTTCGGATAAGTCAAATGATATTTTAAAGGTTTAATAATAATCTTGAGAACAAAAAAAACTTCATCAGAAGAACATTTTGAGTACACATAAATTTTTGTGGGATTATGTTAATATGTATTCAGTAGGCATATGCTAACAACCGCTCAAACAAGAAATAATCACTAATACACAGTGTAAATTGTTAAAAAATCAAACTATCTATATTTATCACGCCAAAATCATAAAGGTTATTAGTCAAATTATGCAAATCTTAACATGTGTGTAGAGGGCACATGCTGATTTTTCCAATTTTGTGCATTGCACTAAGAATTATTGGATCCTATTCATCGTTAATTTGCTACCATTTCACGACTTTGACCACCACCTTAATTTGTTGAATGCCACGAATGCCAAATGATGAATGATGTTGCAAGTTAGAAGAAAATGCATGCTCCTATATGCGTTTCTTTTTTTAACATGTGTGTCTGACATGATTGATGCTAGTTAACGTTAAATGCCAACAATATTATTATGCATTTTCATTATCTTAATTCTTTTATCAATTAACCTCTCCACTTTTATTTCCAATCTGATTTATAACCTGCCTATTTACTTTTCTTACCTTGCGTGTCCATTTCAATCTGCTGGTCCACCACTTCCATTTGCATTTAATTTTTCCTTGATTTTCGATTTCAAACGCGTGATTGGTGACGACAAATTTGCATTTTATTTATTTGCCAACGTGACCTTTAATTTTCTAGAATTTACTTCCTCTTTTTACGTTATTTCCCTGCTTACAAGATTTGTTGCCGTTCACCTTTATTTATTTACTTTCGTTTCTATTCCTTTAATTTAGCTGTTGCCTTTATTTGACGGTACCCTAAGCTGTGACTTTATTCCTTTCTTCGGTTTCAAAAATTTGGAACGTGAATCCCAAGCAATAAAATAAATTGCTTTAATAAATTTCATAACTCCAAAATTTAAGGGACTGTTACTATTCCCAATTCAGTACAAACGTTCTATTTTTTAATTCGAACGTCTCAAATTGGAAATTTTGATTTTTGATTGCTCCCTGCCTTTTTTCACCTTAATCTATTGATGGTACGTTGATTTCCTTTTTCATTCCTAACCTTAGGCCCTACGCATTGTTTTATAACCGTTGAGAAAAGCAAACGTACGTTTGCATTGATTTTTTTTAAATCAAACGGTCCATAATTTATTGCTTTATGATGGGTTAATTAATTTGAACGTTATTTTTGTGGCGTTCCTTTTTTTATCTGTTGCTCCAGTCTCTTGGATTCCAATTCATACTTATATATATATTCCATTCTTCTATCTGCATCATTGTTCTCTTTTGTCTCCCCTGTTCATTTTCTCTCTGCCATTATATTCCTCCTCCCCTTCTTCTCTTCTTTCAGACCGAAACGAAAAAAAAATGTTGAGAAGTTGCTCGCTCCCCCTCCGACGTCCGCTCACCATCTCACTCTACTACTTCGACTGCGTATCTACATATAGTGGATACATATCCTTATTCAAGTATGGGTATTTTTATGATTATATATATTTTACAAGTTATAATATTAGTTCCATTTGTTTTGACTTTAACTATAATATGTCAGGTCGTGCCTTGATTTTTCTTTTATGCGTTATGTTTATATTTTACATAAGTATAAATTGTTGATTCGGTCTGTTTATATAAATTGGGTTATATAAGTTACAGTATGTATAACATAAATTATCTTAAGTTATAAAAGTTGGTACAGTTTATATTTTTAAGATATATTAAGTTTAAAAGTATAATATATGTGGTAGTTGATACGTTGCAAATAAACATGCATTATATATATGTATTTATATTTTAATTAGTATTATTTAAACATATATATTGCATACATGTCTGATTTTAGTGTATATACGTTTTGTTAAAAACAATGATTTATAATGTATGTATATTAAATTTAGAATATGTTTTAATATTGATTTTAATATTTTATTTACAAGGGTTACTTTATAAAGATTTAAATTTTTAAATGGTGTTGGATATTTGTTTGTATATAGGTTTAAACATATACATTATTTTAAACTATACTGCATATAGATATGTTTTATTTACACCAATGGTTTTTGAAAATATATATTTAATTTAATATATTTCTAAATTAAGAATACAGTTTTATATGGTTATATATAGCTCACTTATCCTATTTATCTTCAATCGACCCAACTCTGATTTGAGTTTCGTCAATTCCTCTTTATCAGCTTTGATCGTTAAAATTCTTGCCAATATTGCGTTGCTTCGAAATCTGTGCTTGGATTTGTATCTCTTCGCATTCTGCCCTTTCCTCTAGGCTCGAAAGGTGAGCAATCACTCACGATTTGTGACGACCGCCCATGACTCCCGCACCAAAACAAGAGAATAGTGCGCTGAAAGGTGTGCCAGGCAGCCATGGACGATAGTCAGGGTAAAATAAAACAAAAGAATCTCTATCGTAACTCACAGCGCATGGATAAAATACAATAGAGAAATATATAGTGAAGTCTCATAACAGGAAATCATCATATAAGCATCACAGAAGTTTTATACAATCATCTCAACAAATCCATACATCAAGACCTCACTACAAGCACTCATCAAATACAGCAGCGGATACCCAGTACATATAAGAAAATAATACGCATAGCCTCCTGCTCGTCTTCGTCATCTTCAACGTAGAAACTCCAAGCACAGCACCTGTCACCTGCTTACCTAGTCTGCCCATCCCAACATGGATGAACAGCCCAAGGTAATAAGAGGAGACATAAAACCTTGAGTCAGACAAAGTCTTAGTGAGCAGTAAATTAACTATCAAACATACCAAAAGAGCATAAGGATAAAAGGAATAGGAACCAAACCATCCCACTCCACCCCTTTCTACAGTGATAGCCCCCAGACACACACTAAGGAGAAGCAAGCATAACAATATAGACAATTAAGGTAAAGCAATAACCACTCGAGTCAAGGACGATGTTTTCCAAATACAAACCCCCAAGGCCTAAACCAAGATCAGATAAGCACCCGGAAAACACCGCTCTTGAAGCCGAATGATAATACAACCAAACATCCATGACTCTGGCTATCACTGTTATCATTGCCTTGATTTCACCGTTAGTTGAATGACCATCCGTCAAGGGCTAATGGTAACCCCGGTTCTAGCCATAACTCCGCACGTCGTCGCAGCCCGTGCCTAGGAATTTTCGCCACTACCCAGAGTACTAGCACGTCGTCGCAGCCCGTGCCTGGAACGCCGTCGCAGCCCGTTCCAACGTACCCTTGCTTTGAGCATGCTAGAACCTTCAACAACGATGAGATCTAAGCCTCCAAGTCATCCTCCTCGACGACCATCCATACTAGCTCAAGCGCCTCTCAAGCTAACCATTATCACCAACCCGGATCGCATCACCGAGTATCAACATAGCTTTGCACGTCGTCGCAGCCCGTGCTTGGAACGTCATCATGACCCGTTCCATCTCAACATCACACTTTGCTTCATCGCATCATAGCAAAGTCTCATCTCAACATCATGGCTTGCCTTCTCGCATCATGGCAAAGTCCCATCTCGATCTCATACTTCGCCTCTTCGCATCATGGCAAAGTCCCTCATCATCGAATCCATCCATATGAGCTTCCACATCCGCTTCATATGCCATCGGCAGCTTTCAACATTCAAGAGCCTTTCCACTTAGCTTTTGAATCATCTTCAAACATCTTGTTCCAAATCAACCACAAGCTAACTTGGAGCAATCACATCTAACATACATTCAAACATTCAAGCATTCAAACAAGATCTATCAAACAATATCAACTATAATGGCAATTTCGTAATTAAGTGAGCAAAAGTCCAACATATGTGAAATCATGATTTTTAACATAGATCTATCAAATCTAAAACATGGGTTTTGTCTCTAATACTTGATAAATAACTTCTATAGATAAACATCTTCAAATATGATGGATCTACATGCAGACTTAAGGAAAATGCGAGAAAACGCTAACTTTAACACATAAACATATCACCAATCCACTACACTCCTTTGGGTCCGCGTGAGAGATAACTACCACTCACCAAATCACCAAAACAACCTAAAATCAAACAACTTCAGATCTGGACAGCAAGAACTTGAGCTTGATCCGGAGAAATTTCACTTGAAACGGTGAAATCTAGCTTCTTCGGATGAAAATCTTCAACTTTGGATCTTCGATCTTTGATCTTGATCTTCAATCTTGGATGGATGTTAGAACTAGATTAGAATGGAGAAAAGAAGATGAAGAAATGTTGTAGTCGAGTCTTCAAAATGACAGCACTTCGTCGCTTCAAAAACCGGTGCCAAAAAGTGAGCCAAACCCCTCTATTTATAGGCTGGAATCCCCCTTAGCTCGGCCGTCTTCTTAACTCGGAGCTCGCTATTAGGTCGTTGCCGACCTAAAAGACTCCGACCTAACATAGGTCGCATACGACCTTATCCCTCGACCGACCTAAATCCTACCGACTCACGACCTAAACAACTCAAGAACCCAAGGCCGACTTACGACTTAACCCAGACGCGACCTAAAACACAGGCCGACCTAACGACTCAACGCACTGCCGACCCAACTGTCACACGACTCAACACACTGCCGCATTTCCTAAGTCCTAGGTCGCCTGACGACTTAACTAGCATGCCGACCTACGACCTAAGACCCTGCCGACTCAACTCCTTGCCGACCTAACACAAAGTCGGTCACGACCTAAAAAGCCTCCGACCTAAAATACTGCCGCGTTCCCCAAGTCTTAAGTCGTATGACGACTTAACTATGACACACACGACTCAAGACCCCACGACCTAACTCACTGCCGACTCACTACCTAACTTAGGTCGTTTACGACCTAAGTCTGAACAGTACTCACGCGACCTAACAAACCAGACCGACTCAACGACCTAAGCCCCCCCAACGACTCAACGTGCCTGCTGACCTATCCCCCTAGCGTCCTAACGCTAGCCCTTAGGTCGTTGAACGACCTAACTCTAAGTCGCTAACTCGTTGACTCGGCCACTTCCTAAGGTCGTCTACGACTTACTATAGGTCGGTCACCATCACTAAGTCGCCTAACTTTTAGGTCGTTACTTCTATAACTCGGCAACTCTTAGGTCGGTGAATTTCTTATCTCGGCCAACACTCCAACCCGTAACCCCTCCTTGAGTCGGTCCCCTATGAGTCGGTCACGACTCATCCCTTAGCTCGGCAATGCTCATGAGTCGGTCACAACTCATACTCCACCCGGGTTAACTTCTAAACGACTCAAGCTAGAGGCAACACAAACAACACTATCGACCTGCAAATTCTACGATCTATCGACACGTAAAATACGGGTCGTTACATTCTCTCCCCCTTAGGAATTTCGCCCCCGAAATTCCAAGCAAACAATCAGAAATCAAAGATATTCCGCATGCCTACCATCCAAAGCAATCAACAAACCATGCAACCAATTCTAGCCTAGCATGCAGAATTCTAAGACTCAGAACAAGCTACAAATTCATGAGATGTCACGACACTTTAGGGCCATACCTCGAAGAGTCCGGGATGAGCTGCCTTCATCCTCTCTTCCTCCTCCCATGTACAGTCGTTAACATCATCACTCCATTGTACCTTGAGCAACGTAATCGTCTTCCTCCTAAGCTGTTTCGTATCGGTTTCAACAATACGAAGCGGCTTACGAGGTCTCGAAACAACTGGATCAACCTCCAAGTCTTCACAGCTATCAGCAGAAACCACAGTAGTTGGGTCATGCACATACTTCCGTAGATAAGATACATGAAAAACATTGTGCACACCCGCCATCTTTTCCGGTAACTCCAATCTATAAGCGAGTTTTCCAATTCGCTCAGTAATCGGGAATGGTCCAACAAATCTCGGAGTCAATTTCCCTTTCTTCCCAAATCTTATAACATTCTTCAATGGAGAAATCTTCACAAAAACCATATCACCTACGTCGAACTCCAAATCCTTTCGACGATTATCTGCATAACTTTTCTGACGATCTTGGGCTGCCTTCATTCGTTGCCGAATGATCTCTATACAATCCGAAGTCTGTCGAATCATCTCTGGCCCAAGCATCAGCTTTTCTCCAGTTTCCAACCAACATGTCGGAGAGTTACACGGTCTTCCATATAAAGCCTCATATGGTGCCATACCAATACTCGACTGATAACTGTTATTATATGCAAACTCCACCAAATGAAGGTGATCTTCCCATGATCCTCCGAAGTCCAAAACACATGCTCTAAGAAGATCTTCCAAAACTCGGTTGACTCTCTCAGTCTGACCATCTGTTTGAGGGTGATAAGCTGTACTCAAACACAACTCGGTTCCCAAAACTTCCTGGAAGCTCTTCCAAAATCCACTAGTGAACAATGGGTCTCGATCGCTCACTATACTCTTCGGAACACCATGGAATCGAACAATCCACTTCACATACAACTCAGCCAACTTCGATGCAGTTCTAGTCGATCGAACAGGAATGAACCTTGCACTCTTGGTCAAACGATCTACAATGACCCAAATCCCTTCATTCCCTGCTCTGGTTTTCGGTAGACCATCGATAAAATCCATCGACACTTGCTCCCACTTCCATGTAGGAACCTCTAATGGCTGAAGCAATCCACTGGGCTTCTTCTGCTCAGCTTTCACCAACTGGCAATTCATACACTTGGAAATAAAATTTCCAACATCCCTCTTCATACCTTCCCAGTAGTAAGCTCTCTTCATATCCCGATACATCTTATTTCCACCTGGATGAATCGTCAACTTCGAGTGATGACTTTCCCTCAGAACTTCATCCCTCAATCCATCTATATCGGGAACAACCAATCGACCTTGCTTCCGAAGCCAACCCTCTCGATCGACCTCGAATCCCTTATCCTTTCCTGGATCCAATCCGGATTCCAAATCACGGATAATCTTGACAAACTTATCATCTCTCTTTTGGCTCTCGCCAATCCTTTCCACAAGAGTAGGCCTTATTGATAAGTTTACCAACATCTCAGGTTCCAATTCGCATCTAGGCCTGAAATCAAACCCAGCCAAATACTCAAGACTCTTCCATTCCGAAAACATGGCTCCCAAACCTGCATGCCTTCGGCTTAACGCATCTGCTACTGCGTTGCCTTTTCCCGGAGTATAGGCTATACCAAAATCATACGATGCTAGAAACTCTAACCACCGTTGCTGTCGAAGATTTAAATCCTTTTGGGAGAACAGATACTTCAACGACTTATGATCTGTAAACAACTCAAATCTAACTCCCAATAGATAGTGTCTCCACATCTTCAAAGCAAACACAATCGCCGCTAACTCCAAATCATGAGTCGGATAATTCCTTTCATGCGGCTTCAGTTGTCGACTTGCATACGCAACAACTTTATCCTTCTGCATTAGCACTGCTCCAAGTCCAGTACCACATGCATCGGTGTAAACCACCATCTCATCATTCCCACTTGGAATAGTCAAAACAGGAGCACTCGTCAGTCGCTCTTTTAGGATTTCAAAAGCTTGCTCACACTTAGCATCCCATCTGAACACTTGGTTCTTTTTCGTCAATCCTGTTAACGGTGCAGCTATCTTGGAAAAGTCTTTGATAAACCGACGATAATATCCTGCTAATCCAAGAAAACTTCTCACATCAGACGCATTCTTAGGTCTAACCCAATCCTGGATCGCTGCCACCTTAGCGGGATCAACCGCTATTCCATTTCCAGAGATAACATGGCCTAAGAACCTCACTTCACTCTTCCAGAAGTGACACTTCGAAAACTTAGCCTTCAGCTGATGTTTCCACAAAATTTCCAAAACAATCCTCAAGTGCGTCTTGTGCTCTTCCTCAGTTTCGGAATAAATCAGAATATCATCCACGAACACAAGCACGAACTTATCCAACTGATCTCTGAACACTCTATTCATAAGATCCACAAAATAGGCTGGTGCGTTAGTCAATCCAAACGGCATTACCAGCCACTCATAAAACCCGGATGGTGTCCTGAAAGCAGTCTTCGGCACACTATCCTTCGCCACTCTCAACTGGTGAAATCCCGTTGCCAAATCCATCTGAGAAAACACCCTAGCCTCGTGAAGCTGATCAAACAAGTCATCTATTCTCGGCAATGGATACTTGTTCTTCCTAGTCACCTTATTCAGCTCACGATAATCAACACACAACCTCAACGATCCATCCGTTTTGGTTGCGAACACAACGGGCGCACCCCATTCGGACACACTTCTCCGAATGAATCCTTTCCGCAAAAGATCATCGACTTGCACCTTCAGCTCTTGCTGCTCCCTCGGTGCCATCCGCCTAAGAGGCATCACAACAGGTCTGGCTCCCTCAACTAGATCGATACGAAACTCGATCTCCCTATGCGGCGGCAACCCTTTGACTTCGTCAAAGACATCCTCAAATCCATTCACAATAGGCACCAATGACAGTCCATCCCGTGGAACAACCAGCGAATACATGAAGCTCATGAAGACGCCTTCCTCATGCTTACATCGTATCACAACCTTTCGCCCATCCACATTCCCGACTGTCACCTCCAGCCTCTCACAATCAATCCTAGCCGCATACTTCCTAAGCCAGTCCATACCCAAAATAATTCCGAACCCCGCAAAGTTCAGAACAAAGCAATCACAAACAAACGAGCAATCATGACTCGACACAACAAGACCACGGCATATCATACACAAACATGACGAACCCCCAACTGGATTAGTCACAACCAATGGCCTATCAACAATATCCGGTTTCAAACCCAACCGGCCTACCAAATCATCACAAACAAAAGAATGCGACGCTCCAGTATCAAACAACACTCTAACTGGAACACCACAAATAGAAAGAGTACCTTGGACCACCACACTCTTCCTCTTCTCCTCAGCAGTAGGAGCTCTTGAAGACGACGGCACAGCTTCCAGAGCATAAGCTTGCACAACCTGCCTATCCTTCCTCGGCTCTGGACAGTCCTTCCTGAAATGCCCTGGCTTATCACAGTTATGGCACTTCGCCGGCGCCTTTGGATTCCTACAATCCTTGGAAAGATGGCCCTTCTTCTGACAATTATAGCAGGTCACTTCGCCCTTTGGCTTCTTCTGGCCATCCTTACTCTTCTGCTGCTGCTGCTTCCTCTTCCTATTCCCACTCTGCTGTGGTTTAGATCCTTCCCTGGTTACAGCAACAACAGAATTTTCCTTAGGGAACAAACTCTCATGCCTAAGGGCTTTCTCCACCAGCTTCTCAAATGGATCGTCCAAGTGATCCACTAACTGCCTCCCAAGATAAGCATCCAGACCAGTCACAAACTTCTCGTTCTTCTGGTAGGGAGAATCAATATACGATCTGGCATACTTAGACAAAGCTTCGAACTCGGAAATATACTCAAGAACTGGTCTCCCACCTTGCTTGAGCTCTACAAACCTCTTGAACAAAACAGACTTCTGAGCCGTAGAGATGAACTTAGCTTCAAATCTAACTCGGAATTGCTCCCAAGTAATCTCTTCTTCTGGTGTATCTATAGTGATAGAATTCCACCAATCAGCAGCTCTTCCCTGAAGCTGTCTCGATGCAAGCTTCCTCTTAGTTGCATCCTCAATCCCTAGATCACCAAAAATCCTTCGGCAAGCATCCATCCATCTCTGCACTTCAATAGTAGACTCCGTCCCTAAGAAAGCTTTTCCTCCAAGAGAAGTATAATCCTTACAAAGCTTGGCAAAATCCACCGGTCTCGGAGTTTGGACTTGAACTCCAACATCAACAGTAGGCCCTGGAACGGGCATCCTCCTCATAATCGAAGTCATCATCGCTTCGAACATAGCCCCATAATCTGCAGCTCCTTCTGTAGCATGGCCTTCCCTAGCAGCTGGTCTTCCTCTACGACTCATTCTTAATATCTGTAAAAAGAATGATTAGAACACCTTAAGAAACAACTGCATAAGGAGTTCAAATCCTTCTAAGCTACTATATTATATATAGTAATCATCCATCAAAATACAATTACGTCTCTCATACGTAATTACGTCAGCGAGCGTTGGCTAAAATCGACTAACCTGGCTCTGATACCAAATGTGACGACCGCCCATGACTCCCGCACCAAAACAAGAGAATAGTGCGCTGAAAGGTGTGCCAGGCAGCCATGGACGATAGTCAGGGTAAAATAAAACAAAAGAATCTCTATCGTAACTCACAGCGCATGGATAAAATACAATAGAGAAATATATAGTGAAGTCTCATAACAGGAAATCATCATATAAGCATCACAGAAGTTTTATACAATCATCTCAACAAATCCATACATCAAGACCTCACTACAAGCACTCATCAAATACAGCAGCGGATACCCAGTACATATAAGAAAATAATACGCATAGCCTCCTGCTCGTCTTCGTCATCTTCAACGTAGAAACTCCAAGCACAGCACCTGTCACCTGCTTACCTAGTCTGCCCATCCCAACATGGATGAACAGCCCAAGGTAATAAGAGGAGACATAAAACCTTGAGTCAGACAAAGTCTTAGTGAGCAGTAAATTAACTATCAAACATACCAAAAGAGCATAAGGATAAAAGGAATAGGAACCAAACCATCCCACTCCACCCCTTTCTACAGTGATAGCCCCCAGACACACACTAAGGAGAAGCAAGCATAACAATATAGACAATTAAGGTAAAGCAATAACCACTCGAGTCAAGGACGATGTTTTCCAAATACAAACCCCCAAGGCCTAAACCAAGATCAGATAAGCACCCGGAAAACACCGCTCTTGAAGCCGAATGATAATACAACCAAACATCCATGACTCTGGCTATCACTGTTATCATTGCCTTGATTTCACCGTTAGTTGAATGACCATCCGTCAAGGGCTAATGGTAACCCCGGTTCTAGCCATAACTCCGCACGTCGTCGCAGCCCGTGCCTAGGAATTTTCGCCACTACCCAGAGTACTAGCACGTCGTCGCAGCCCGTGCCTGGAACGCCGTCGCAGCCCGTTCCAACGTACCCTTGCTTTGAGCATGCTAGAACCTTCAACAACGATGAGATCTAAGCCTCCAAGTCATCCTCCTCGACGACCATCCATACTAGCTCAAGCGCCTCTCAAGCTAACCATTATCACCAACCCGGATCGCATCACCGAGTATCAACATAGCTTTGCACGTCGTCGCAGCCCGTGCTTGGAACGTCATCATGACCCGTTCCATCTCAACATCACACTTTGCTTCATCGCATCATAGCAAAGTCTCATCTCAACATCATGGCTTGCCTTCTCGCATCATGGCAAAGTCCCATCTCGATCTCATACTTCGCCTCTTCGCATCATGGCAAAGTCCCTCATCATCGAATCCATCCATATGAGCTTCCACATCCGCTTCATATGCCATCGGCAGCTTTCAACATTCAAGAGCCTTTCCACTTAGCTTTTGAATCATCTTCAAACATCTTGTTCCAAATCAACCACAAGCTAACTTGGAGCAATCACATCTAACATACATTCAAACATTCAAGCATTCAAACAAGATCTATCAAACAATATCAACTATAATGGCAATTTCGTAATTAAGTGAGCAAAAGTCCAACATATGTGAAATCATGATTTTTAACATAGATCTATCAAATCTAAAACATGGGTTTTGTCTCTAATACTTGATAAATAACTTCTATAGATAAACATCTTCAAATATGATGGATCTACATGCAGACTTAAGGAAAATGCGAGAAAACGCTAACTTTAACACATAAACATATCACCAATCCACTACACTCCTTTGGGTCCGCGTGAGAGATAACTACCACTCACCAAATCACCAAAACAACCTAAAATCAAACAACTTCAGATCTGGACAGCAAGAACTTGAGCTTGATCCGGAGAAATTTCACTTGAAACGGTGAAATCTAGCTTCTTCGGATGAAAATCTTCAACTTTGGATCTTCGATCTTTGATCTTGATCTTCAATCTTGGATGGATGTTAGAACTAGATTAGAATGGAGAAAAGAAGATGAAGAAATGTTGTAGTCGAGTCTTCAAAATGACAGCACTTCGTCGCTTCAAAAACCGGTGCCAAAAAGTGAGCCAAACCCCTCTATTTATAGGCTGGAATCCCCCTTAGCTCGGCCGTCTTCTTAACTCGGAGCTCGCTATTAGGTCGTTGCCGACCTAAAAGACTCCGACCTAACATAGGTCGCATACGACCTTATCCCTCGACCGACCTAAATCCTACCGACTCACGACCTAAACAACTCAAGAACCCAAGGCCGACTTACGACTTAACCCAGACGCGACCTAAAACACAGGCCGACCTAACGACTCAACGCACTGCCGACCCAACTGTCACACGACTCAACACACTGCCGCATTTCCTAAGTCCTAGGTCGCCTGACGACTTAACTAGCATGCCGACCTACGACCTAAGACCCTGCCGACTCAACTCCTTGCCGACCTAACACAAAGTCGGTCACGACCTAAAAAGCCTCCGACCTAAAATACTGCCGCGTTCCCCAAGTCTTAAGTCGTATGACGACTTAACTATGACACACACGACTCAAGACCCCACGACCTAACTCACTGCCGACTCACTACCTAACTTAGGTCGTTTACGACCTAAGTCTGAACAGTACTCACGCGACCTAACAAACCAGACCGACTCAACGACCTAAGCCCCCCCAACGACTCAACGTGCCTGCTGACCTATCCCCCTAGCGTCCTAACGCTAGCCCTTAGGTCGTTGAACGACCTAACTCTAAGTCGCTAACTCGTTGACTCGGCCACTTCCTAAGGTCGTCTACGACTTACTATAGGTCGGTCACCATCACTAAGTCGCCTAACTTTTAGGTCGTTACTTCTATAACTCGGCAACTCTTAGGTCGGTGAATTTCTTATCTCGGCCAACACTCCAACCCGTAACCCCTCCTTGAGTCGGTCCCCTATGAGTCGGTCACGACTCATCCCTTAGCTCGGCAATGCTCATGAGTCGGTCACAACTCATACTCCACCCGGGTTAACTTCTAAACGACTCAAGCTAGAGGCAACACAAACAACACTATCGACCTGCAAATTCTACGATCTATCGACACGTAAAATACGGGTCGTTACACGATTAACGTTCTTTTATTTATTAAATTTGATTTCAATTGAAACGACAATTGAAATATGTTGCTGTAGTTATTTAAATTGTTATATTTATGCTATTACGTGTATCTGTTCACCTACGGGATATGACACCATATCCTATTGTTTATACTTTATTTAATTACCGATGATATATTCCTGTTGTATATTATTATCATATCCTGCTATATTTTTGTTATCTGTTATCACTCTGCAAGTTCCCTGTAGTTTAGAATTCACTATGGGTTGAAATGATACATACCCGAACAGACTTTAGAATAGGAGAATTTCGTTATGGGTTGAAATGATAGACCTAAGCGATTTTCATTTAATTAAATTTAGGATTACGGATTGGAATGATATCCACCCGTATATATTTAGTGTATGGATTTAAATGATAAATATCCGTTACACTTGACCAGATGATAAGGAATATATAAAGACACCGTGGTTCATATATAAATATTTTGGAAATAAATTCTTTGTTTGGAAAGAAATATATGGTCTTAATAAATGTTAATTCTTAAATTTCTATATATATATATATATATATATATATATATAGATTAATAATATTTAATTTAATTAAGTTTGATTTAATACCTAAACTATGTTAATATTTATGTAAATTATATTTCAAATAGATTTTTGAAATAATTGGGATAAATTAAGATGGGGAAATAAATTTGAGTTTATTAAATGGTATCTAAATAAGGATTATTTAATTAAATCGATCTAAAATTTTTAAATGGGAAATTTTAAAAAGGTAGGATTTTATAACTGGATTTTTGATTTAAGCGATTAAATGCATATTTCACGTTTAAGTAAATTAAAGAAAATATTGAGAAAAATGGAATTTAAGGTTAATTAAATAATCTTGAGTCAAATGAGGAAGTATTTCAAGACTAAATAATAATGAGGTTAAATCGAGATCTATATGAAACAGTTAAATTGAACATTTAAATTTTTAAGCCTTAAACTATATTGGAATTTAAATGGTTTAAATTTGAGATTCAGATCTGTATTTGAAATCAATATAGTTGAATTTGTTATTTAGAAACTAAATTGAATTAAAATGAAAATTTAGGTTGAACTAAATTTGAATTTATTATTTAGAAAACTAAATTGAATAAAAATTTAGTTGAAACGTTGAATACTTAAAGGTTTAAAAATATTGAATATAAAGGGGTATTTTGTGATTACAAATCCGAATTTGAGATCGATAAAATTGAAGTGGTTATTTTAGGAATTGAGTTGAATTTAAATTGATAAATTGAGATTGAATTTAATTTAAATGGGAAGGTCGGGTTGATGTTGAAATAATTTGTTAAGTTGAGGGAATTGAAAATATTTACGGTATAAATTATTTAATATATCTAAATACTATTTTGGAAAATATCTATATTTAAAGGAAAATGATATTTGATTTTGAGGTATAAATTAAGATGAAAGAACCACGGTGTTATAATGTATATTTCTACCCTGTAGATAGTTCCATGGACCCTTAGAGGATGGTTATTCCAAACATCCTTTAAGTTATTTGTATTTCAGTTGATATTTCACTTGAGTTGGATTTATTGATATAAAAATGTTAATCCTGACTCGAGTGTTTTGTGTTTTTCTTTACGCTCGGGTCAGACTGAGTGATACAACATTTGAGACTCACCTTCGAAGTTGGAGCCTTGCTTGAAGATCCAACTACCTATCCTTTCAGTCATCCTGTTGATTTGTTCAGAGAAGTCATCTACGCATACTAGAGACTTCACTACATCTAAGATATTCAGTTGTATTTTATTTCTAACTCCAATGTATATAGTAGCTTCATGAACTACTATTCTTTATCTATTCCGCTGCATTATATTACTCTGTATCTGTGATCTGTGATGATTTATTTACTATATATGTTAAGTTTTGCCAAATTTTAATTAACAATTCGGTATTTTGAATTATTCAAGTCGGACATGTATGGTTTTATTGTCGATTTGAATGGTCCAAATTAGCGGGTCGCTACAGTTGGTATCAAAGCTTTGGCTCTAGGCAAAACTAAGCATATATTGTAAATTTATTTACAGAATCACTTTCGCTCGAGTTGAACCTCTTCCTTTCTGACTCGATTTCCTTTGAATTTTGGAATGTCCCTCGGTTCCAAAATTCATTCTTGTCTCTCTCTATTTATATTCTTTTGATTCTGGAGTATCCAATAACTCCACCAAATGATTTGTAAAGGGGGATGAAAACTCCTTTACAAATTGCGTCGATTCACCGAAGATTTTTGTATCCTCGGTTTAGATCTACTATCTCCTGTTATTCCAAATTCTATCTCTAGCGATCGAATGTCGATTTGCCTTAGAATTCTGCATCCTTCATATTGCTAAATGCACGATTGACCCGATTAAGGTCGCCCGTGATTTATAGAAGTATATCCATCTCCTATTTTGTAATTTAATCATCTTCGATCGAGTCTATCTTTGAATCAGGATTCTATTGGTTAGAGTCTTCTAATTTAAATCTCTACCTTTGTTTTGAAATCCATTCTTAAATCACCCTTTGAAAAATCGGGTGTGTTGTATTTTTGAAAATTTGAAAACTTGTAAGAAATTGATTTATATAAAAATGATTTACAACTGAAGGGTTAAATTTGAAATTCGAGAATTGAATTCCGGTATTTTGAAATTGGATTTAAGTTTTTGGAAAATATATAAAAATAATACGATTTAAAGGTATTTTTCCAAATAAGAAATGTTTCAAATGAGTTCAAATGAGTTCCAATAATTTTGAAGAAATTTCAAAGAATTTTTCAAGAAAATAGAAGTCCAGAACTCACGTATGTCGCTGGAAAATAATTTCGATGACGAGTGCATGCATCATCGACATTGATTTTCGAGTTTCAGAGTAGGGGAGAGGCCACTTTAATAGCTTCGCTATGCAAGTGATTTTGTAAAACCGTTTTTGATTTCAAATTCCGAAGTATAATTTGATATTTTAGAAAGATATAAGTATATATTTGAAACAATTTAAAGTGAGACCGGTGTTCAGTCCTCGAGTTTCGAATTTGTTTTGGTATAACCCTATATATTGAAATTGATTTATTATTGATTTTCAACTCTTGAATTGAAAATGTAATTTCCCCTTATCATTTTGAAGGTTCGAACACTTCCAAGTCAAGGTCTAAAATTTTAAAACTAAGAAATTTCGAAGAATATAAAATGTTTGATAAAGAATATAAATTTAGTTTGAAATGTTTTGAAAAAATATATATATAGTTTTGAATAATAGTTTTCAGAAAGGTAAATTGATTATTTCAACTAGAAATAGATAGTTTAAAAGTTTTAAAGGGATAATTATAAATTTGGAAACCATTTGAATATAAATGATTTTGAGAAATTTTTTAGTTTTGAAATTAAATTGAAATTAAAAACCAGTACTCTTATGGAGATTTTGGAAATGAATTTGTTTGACTTGAATTATTTTAATTTAGAAACTGGGATAATTTTCTAAACCTATTATTTTAGGAACTTTGAAATTTAGATACTTAATTTGGAAGGAAATTTGGTGAAATCATATATGATTTGGAAACTGAATGGATATTGAATGATTTGAAATTGAGAACCTTATATTATTAAGCACTTGATTTGGGAGTGGTCGAACTTATATAAATTGGATTTGTAAAAGTATGAAATTGATTTGAAATCCATTGATTTGAAGGTACTCAATTTGGAAAGATATTTTATATAATCGAAGTCTATATAAGTATGATTTGATCTACTATTGATTTGGAAAGTATTCGATTTGGGAAAAAGGGAATCCTATATGTAATGGACTTTATATAAGTATGATATTTGAAAGTGATTTGAAAAGGTGCTATATGATATATACTTTCGAAGTAAAGATATGGAAAGTGCCTTCTGCTTGATATCCCCTTTGTGGCCACATCGTGAATTCATTCTATCGATATTATTCTTTCTGATTTTTGGTTTTCCGGATGTAGTACTCGAGTGTTCCCACCGTGGCGTAACCCATGGTTTTTTTTCTCTCGTGAATGTATAGCGCAATTGCCTGGCTGAGTCTTGCCTAGGGGTACGGATTGTTTCCTGGGGGATCCAGGCGTAACCATTGTGTATCCTGCAATCTGTGTAGGTCGCGAATAGTAGCGCAAGTGCCTGGCTGAGTCTTGCCTAGGGGTACAGATTGTTTCCTGGGGGATCCAGGTGTAACCATTATGTATCCTGCACTCTACTAGTCATCATGGCGTAACTCGCAGGGCTGAGAAAGCTTACGGATATGGATTGTTTCCTGGGGGATCCAGGCGTAACCAATGTGTATCTGCGAACCATGGTCGGACAAAGGTTTTGGTTTGGTTGTTTTGTTTGGATTGTACTTTTCATATCTGTTTTAAAGGTTTTTCAAGTATTTTCACTGGGTGTTGAAACAAGTCTACTAAGTACTTGAAGAATTCTAGCTTTACGCCTGATCAATGCATGGCCGGAGTCTGCAAGAACGAGGATAAACTTGTTGAAACATCGAGTTATAAAAGTATTTTCGAAAGGAAAATTTATTTCGATATAATAGTATTTTATTATAAAAGTATTATTATAAAGGTATTTATTATAAAAGTATTTTTCCCAGCAAAGAAATTTTGAATTAATATTTGAAATTTAAATTCTTATGGTTCTAGATTAATTATTCGTGTTCGATTCTATTCTTTGAATCTACCTTATCTTCTCAACTTTAGTTGTTCACCTATATTCCATTCCAGAATCTACCTTCCTTTCCTTTTTGAATATAATCTTTTAAAGATTGCTTATCTGTATACTACATTGGTTAATAGAAAATTTTAGTGGTATAAATATTTTTGAAGTTATTAATTAAATAAAACACATTTAAAGAAAATGATTATTAATTTATTGATAATATTTGAAAAGTATCTTGAGATAAATTAAAATTTTCATGAGTTATGAATTTAATGTTTTCAAATAGCTTCTTTAAATATAACTAATGATGTAAATAATTATTTTCAAATAGTTTTCATATACTTATAAAGGTGTTATTTAAAATATAAATGGTATTTATAAAGGAAGCAAGAAGTTTTACAAATGGGTTTTGAAAAGTATGAATATCTCAAGTAAAATTTATATAGTTAAATCAATTATTTACCCCTGACTTTCAATCTACTTTTATTTCTGGTTGTTCAATTCTCCCACCTCCTTCCTTTTCGGGGGCGAAAAGTTTTGAGTGGGGGAGAGTGTAACGACCCATAAAATTTTAATAAATTAATAGGTAGAGAATAGAATGTATAAATTAATAGGTAGAGAATAAAACATATAAATTAATAGGTAGAGAATAATAGTATAAATTAATAGGTAGAGAATAAAACGTATAAATTAATAGGTAGAGAATAAAACGTATAAATTAATAGGTAGAGAATAATAGTATAAATTAATAGGTAGAGAATAGAACATCTAAATTAATAGGTAGAGAATAGAACGTATAAATTAATAGGTAGAGAATAAAACATATAAATTAATAGGTAGAGCATAATAGTATAAATTAATAGGTAGAGAATAAACGTATAAATTAATAGGTAGAGAATAATAGTATAAATTAATAGGTAGAGAATAAAACGTATAAATTAATAGATAGAGAATAAAACGTATAAATTAATAGGTAGAGAATAAATAGTATAAATTAATAGGTAGAGAATGAAATGTATAAATTAATAGGTAGAGAATAAATAGTATAAATTAAAAGGATCTGCAACATCGTAGTTGTAAATTATGAATGTTATTGTTTATAATCATACATGTACCTCTAATGATACGATTTTAATAACAAATTCCGTGTACAAGGTATGGATTACATAATAGTATTTTCTTAATATCCTTAGCTTTCAACAATAATCAATTAGCGACCTTAATCTTAATAGGATTTGAAAATCATTAACCTTCGGATAAGTCAAATGATATTCTAAAGGTTTAATAATAATCTTGAGACCAAAAGAAAAAAACTTCATCAGAAGAACATTTTGAGTACACATAAATTTTTGTGGGATTATGTTAATATGTATTCAGTAGGCATATGCTAACAACTGCTTAAACAAGAAATAATCACTAATACACAGTGTAAATTGTTAAAAAATCAAACTATCTATATTTATCACGCTAAAATCATAAAGGTTATTAGTGAAATTATGCAAATCTTAACATGTGCGTAGAGGGCACATGCTGATTTTTCCAATTTTGTGCATTGCACTAAGAATTATTAGATCCTATTCATCGTTAATTTGCTACCATTTCACGACTTTGACCACCACCTTAATTTGTTGAATGCCACAAATGCCAAAATGATGAATGATGTTGCAAGTCAGAAGAAAATGCATGCTCCTATATGCGTTTCTTTTTTTAACATGGGTGTCTGGCATGATTGATGCTAGTTAACGTTAAATGCCAACAATATTATTATGCATTTTCATTATCTTAATTCTTTTATCAATTAACCTCTCCACTTTTCTTTTCAATCTGATTTATAACCTGCCTATTTACTTTTCTTACCTTGCGTGTCCATTTCAATCTGCTGGTCCACCACTTCCATTTGCATTTAATTTTTCCTCGATTTTCGATTTCAAACGCGTGATTGGTGACGGCAAATTTGCATTTTATTTATTTGCCAACGTGACCTTTGCTTTTCTAGAATTTACTTCCTCTTTTTACGTTATTTCCCTGCTTACAAGATTTGTTGCCGTTCACCTTTATTTATTTACTTTCGTTTCTATTCCTTTAATTTAGCTGTTGCCTTTATTTGACGGTACCCTAAGCTGTGACTTTATTCCTTCCTTCGGTTTCAAAAATTTGGAACGTGAATCCCAAGCAATAAAATAAATTGCTTTAATAAATTTCATAACTTCGAAATTTAAGGGACTGTAACTATTCCCAATTCAGTACAAATGTTCTATTCTTTAATTCGAACGTCTCAAATTGGAAATTTTGATTTTTGATTGCTCCCTGCCTTTTTTCACCTTAATCTATTGGTGGTACGTTGATTTCCTTTTTCATTCCTAACCTTAGGCCCTACGCATGGTTTTATAACCGTTGAGAAAAGCAAACGTACGTTTGCATTGATTTTTTTAAATCAAACGGTCCATAATTTATTGCTTCATGATGGGTTAATTAATTTGAACACTACTTTTGTGGCGTTACTTTTTTTTATCGGTTGCTCCAGTCTCTTGAATTCCAATTCATACTTATATATATATATATATATTCCATTCTCTTCTATCTGCATCATTGTTCTCTTTTGTCTCCCCTGTTCATTTTCTCTCTGCCATTATATTCCTCCTCCCCTTCTTCTCTTCTTTCAGACCGAAACGAAAAAAAAATGTTGAGAAGTTGCTCGCTCCACCTCAAACGTCCGCCTACCATCTCACTCTACTGCTTCGGCTGCGTATCTACATATAGTGGATACATATCCTTATTCATGTATGGGTATGTTTTATGATTATCTATATTTTACAAGTTATAATATTAGTTCCATTTGTTTCGACTTTAACTATAATATGTCAGGTCGTGCCTTGATTTTTCTTTTGTGCGTTATGTTTATGTTTTACATAAGTATAAATTGTTGATTCGGTCTGTTTATATAAATTGGGTTATATAAGTTACAGTATGTATAACATAAATTATCTTAAGTTATAAAAGTTGGTACAGTTTATATTTTTAAGATATATTAAGTTTAAAAGTATAATATATGTGGTAGTTGATACGTTGCAAATAAACATGCATTATATATATGTATTTATATTTTAATTAGTATTATTTCAACATATATATTGCATACATGTCTGATTTTAGTGTATATACGTTTTGTTAAAAACAATGATTTGGAATGTATGTATATTAAATTTAGAATATGTTTTAATATTGATTTTTATATTTTATTTACAAGGGTTACTTTATAAAGATTTAAATTTTTAAATGGTGTTGGATATTGATTTGTATATAGGTTTAAACATATACATTATTTTAAACTATACTAAATATAGATATGTTTTGTTTACACCAATGGTTTTTGAAAATATATATTTAATTTAATATATGTCTAAATTTAGAATACAGTTTTATATGGTTATATATAGCTCACTTATCATATTTATCTTCAATCGACCCAACTCTGATTTGAGTTTCGTCAATTCCTCTTTATCAGCTTTGATCGTTAAAATTCTTGCCAATATTGCGTTGCTTCGAAATCTGTGCTTGGATTCGTATCTCTTCTCATTCCGCCCTTTCCTCTAGGCTCGAAAGGTGAGCAATCACTCACGATTAACGTTGTTTTATTTATTAAATTTGATTTCAATTGAAAAGACAAATGAAATATATTGCTGTAGTTATTTAAATTGTTATATTTATGCTATTACCTTTATCTGTTCACCTACGGGATATGACACCATATCCTATTATTTATACTTTATTTAATTACTGATGATATATTCTTGTTGTATATTATTATCATATCCTGCTATATTTTTGTTATCTGTTATCACTCTATAAATTCCCTGTAGTTTAGAATTCACTATGGGTTGAAATGATACATACCCGAACAGACTTTAGAATAGGAGAATTTCGTTATGGATTGAAATGGTAGACCCAAGCGATTTTCATTTAATTAAATTTGGGATTACAGATTGGAATGATATCCACCCGTATATATTTAGTGTATGGATTTAAATGATAAATATCCGTAACACTTGACAGATGATAAGGAATATATACAGACACCGTGGTTCATATATAAATATTTTGGAAATAAATTCTTTGTTTGGAAAGAAATATATGGTCTTCATAAATGTTAATTCTTAAATTTCTATATATATATATATATAGATTTAATAATATTTAATTTAATTAAGTTTGATTTAATACCTAAACTATGTTAATATTTATGTAAATTATATTTCAAATAGATTTTTAAAATAATTGGGATAAATTAAGATAGGGAGATAAATTTGAGTTTATTAAATGGTATCTAAATAAGGATTTATTTAATTAAATCGATCTAAAATTTTCAAATGGGAAATTTTAAAAAGGTAGGATTTTATAACTGGATTTTTGATTTAAGCGATTAAATGCATATTTCACGTTTAAGTAAATTAAAGAAAATATTGAGAAAAATGGAATTTAAGGTTAATTAAATAATCTTGAATCAAATGAGGAAGTATTTCAAGACTAAATAATAATGAGGTTAAATCGAGATCTATATGAAATGGTTAAATTGAACATTTAAATTTTTAAGCCTTAAACTATATTGGAATTTAAATGGTTTAAATTTGAGATTCGGATCTATGTTTGAAATCAATATAGTTGAATTTGTTATTTAGAAACTAAATTGAATTAAAATGAAAATTTAGTTTGAACGAAATTTGAATTTATTATTTAGAAAACTAAATCGAATAAAAATTTATTTGAAACGTTGAATACTTAAAGGTTTAAAAATATTGAATATAAAGGGGTATTTTGTGATTACAAATCCGAATTTGAGATCGATAAAATTGAAGTGGTTATTTTAGGAATTGAGTTGAATTTAAATTGATAAATTGAGATTGAATTTAATTTAAATGAGAAGGTCGGGTTGATGTTGAAACAATTTGTTAAGTTGAGGGAATTGAAAATATTTTACGGTATAAATTATTTAATATATCTAAATACTATTTTGGAAAATAGCTACATTTAAAGTGAAATGATATTTGATTTTGAGGTATAAATTAAGATAAAAGAACCACGGTATTATAGTGTATATTTCTACCCTGTAGATAGTTCCATGGATCCTTAGAGGATGGTTATTCCAAACATCCTTTACGTTATTTGTATTTCAGTTGATATTTCACTTGAGTTGGATTTATTGATATAAGAATGTTAATCCTGACTCGAGTGTTTTGTGTTTTGCTTTACGCTCGGGTCAGATTGAGTGATACAGCATTTGAGACTCACCTTCGAAGTTGGAGCCTTTCTTGAAGATCCAGCTACCTATCCTTTCAGTCATCCTGTTGATTTGTTCAGAGAAGTCATCTACGCATACTGGAGACTTCACTACATCTAAGATATTCAGTTGTATTTTATTTCTAACTCCAATGTATATAGTAGCTTCATGAACTACTATTCTTTATCTATTCCGCTGCATTATATTACTCTGTGTCTGTGATCTGTGATGATTTATTTACTATATATGTTAAGTTTTGCCAAATTTTAATTAACAATTCGGTATTTTGAATTATTCAAGTCAGACATGTATGGTTTTATTGTCGATTTGAATGGTCCAAATTAGCGGGTCGCTACATTTTTATACGATAAATTTTCGTTCGAACGAAAACTGTGAGGCAGCCTTCATTTTTTTTTCTGATTTCATTATTGAAAAAGGAAAGTCTCGGTTTTAAAAAAGAAAGAATTAGCTTCTGAGGGAAGATAGAGTAGCGTGCTTGAAACGAGAAGGGGAGACAACTAGGTCGACGGAAATCAGGTGCTAGAGTAGCTACTGATTTAACCTTTATATTTATATTTACAATTTTTTTTTGTTTTTTTAAAAAAATATCAATTAAATTTTCAACGCGTTTACTTAACGTATAAGCACCCAACAACTCCGATCAATACGAAATTTGAAATCCGATAATAATTCCATATTACGAACCCAATGGAACTGGTTTCATCGAATTCCGAGACTGTGCCTCGGAAGGCTATTTATAAATTTAATTTAAACGATATAAATTTCAAAACTTAACAAACCATTTTAAAATTTGATTCCAATACTTCTATTATCCTTAGTATTATCAATATAAATTTTGTGGGCCTTCAAATCATATTTTAACAGGCTTAGAACTCCAGATTCAACATTTTACCCAACTTCACTTATTTAATTTAATAATTTAATCATCAAACAAATTGTGATATTTGAAATTCAAGTTAAAAGTTTACCTTTAAATATTTAAAATCGCTTAAATATTCTGATTTTAAATGCTAAAAAAATCCGGGTCGTCACATTCCTCCCTCCTTAAAAGAATTTCGTCCCCGAAATTACTAATTAGGAAGAATGGTCCAATACTCGTTTACTAATCTCAAAACCAAACAATCCAACATCCAACCAACTATCTTTTTATAAAAGACCCCATTTTTATTTTTATTAACTTCCCAAATTTTTCCATAATTTGCAAACAATACTATTTGCCTAATCATCCAAGTTTTAATTTAAAACCAAATTTGAATTGTCAAAATTTTCTAACTCCCAAAATTTTCGAAATTTTTCGCCAGCGTCTCCTTTGCGCGGCTAGCTCGGTACAACTACAAAAGGCCTCTATGGACTCCCAAATTCCAAAAGAAAACGAAAAGCCAAGTGGCTAGATCCAAAAACCAATCAAATTTCACAAAAATTTAAATGCATACCTTTTTGTCGAGAAATTCAAATTTATCTTTCTGAAATCAAAATCAATTCTCTTTTCTCTTTATAATACCTGCATATCCTGCTTAGCACTAATATCCAATCACAATATTCGCAAAACATTTTTTCGACTTCCTTCCAAATGTCAATATTCATTCATTCAAATATTAACTCAGAATGTATTTGAAATATCAATTTCCAATCAAGAATTCACCATTCCCTTCTTTAGCTAGTATAAGCATTTTATATGTTTCTTATATTTATTTTCATCTCCCACTTTAGTTTATATCTATTTCTATTCAAATTAATTCTTCCATTTCCATATGAATTCAATTTTATCATCAACTCTAAATTTTGAAATTTATTTTTCATTTATACTGATTCATGTCATTATTTTAAATTAGTTTCATTTACTAATTTATTTCAATTTCCAATTTGAAACCGTTTTGTTGTTAACAAAATTTTCCAAAAATTTTCAAAATTTTTTCTATCTCCCAAAATTTCTGAAATTTTTTGACAGAGTCTCCCTTGCACGGAGGAGCTTTTGCAATTTGACAAAAGATATAAATATTATACATCGACCCACACGGTCGGAAAAACCAAAACAGTTCATATTTCCTATTTTTATTGCGTAGGCGTACCTTATTTAGCATTTTTAAGCAAATAACTTATTTATTTAACAGTTAGCGCAACCATATCCAGCCACACGGCTTTCAGGTACCTGCACTTACTCAATTTAAACATGTAAGTGCCAAATATGTGCAATTTAACAATATTTCACTTATTTGCAATAGTTAAACACATGCATTAAAGAAATTCACACCAAACATTTTCCCGTAAGCAACTTATACAAATTTCATACTAATTCCACTATTCCAATTAATTTATAACCATTTTCATTCAATTTGAATAGTCTTCAATCCATTCGTATACAACTTCACCAATTTGAATTTTTTAAAACTCAATCGCTTACATTTAATTTATTTTTAAGCAAAACGAACTCATATTTAATTCAATTGATCTCAAAATCAATTTATTTTACTCCTATCTATTCATAGCATCTTAATTACTTCCATTTACATCAAATGACAATTTATTCTATGCAATTCGACGAGATTTATGTGAATAAATAAGTATTTATGTTTTATAACCAATTTAAATGGATTTCAACTCAATTTATACTTAATTCTATTCCATTGTTAAATTTATTCACAATCCATTCATTTACATTCCATTCCATATTTGTTTATTCCAAACTATTTTATTTAGCTCGAAAACAATCTAAGCTATTTCATTCAATAACCATTTAAATTTTATTCATGATCTATTCATTTGCATTTTATTTAAAACCATTCTATTTTTCTTATTGACTCCAAGTTATTTCAATCCCTTAACAATTTAAATGGTTTACAATTATTTATTTAATAATTTCATTCCATTAAATATTATCTGTAAATCACCGTATTTTATTTCGATTAAAATTTATTTCCACTTGATTTAAAACCAATCCAATATTATTAAACTTAGTTTTATGTTGAATTCAATTCAATTATCCTCCATCTATTAGCTTAAGTTAATTTACTTCAATTTATTCAAATTTTATACTTAAGCTCATTTTCATTTTACAAGTAAACTCTCTCTCAATTTAATCTCATTTTAAATCTATTTCATTTTCCTTTATTCGACACCCTTCCAATTATATTTAATTTGTTAGCATTTCAAGTTAAATTTAATTATAACTCAAGTTCTGAGTCCATTATCCATTTTCAATTTACCACGCAATTTATTAACCACAATTCAATTACATTTACTTCACTATCGATCCAGGTCGAATTTGATTTATAACTTGAGTTTTATTTTCAAACTTTATTATTAACTCATAATTCAGCTTTATTTAACTACAATAGGTTCCATTTACACATTTGATTTACTAATTTATTAACAAATTAGTTCTCCCCTATTTATAGTTCAATACTTGATTTTTAATTCCAAATATCACTTCATTAAATTTTCTTAGTTCAATTTATTTTATAATTCAAGTTTGAAATTTTCGTTTTATTTTCCAATTCATCAAAAATATTTATTTTGGGTTTTCTATTCCACTTTTCAAATTTTAGAAGTCACAACTTACTATTTACACGATTCCATTCATTATAGGCTTGAATAAATTCTTCTTTTATTTTTAACTCAAGCCTTATGCTAAATTATAACCCAAGCATATTTTTATTCCATGGATTTTAATTCTTTTATAAGTTATTCTAATTTATTTATTTCAATTCAATCCTTATCCAACTTATTTTCCATTTATTCAGGTAAGAATCTAATTCCATTCAATAATTCAATTGAATTCTTATTCCAATTCAATTTTATTTTGACTTAGATTTATTTAACTCAATTCGATTTCAACTTAATTTGAATACAACTGGATATTATTTTTCAGCTTATTCAATTTACTGCAATCCAGTTAAATTTCTATTCCCCAATCCAAGTTAATTTCATTTTTAACCTTTCACCTTAAATTTAAATTACCAACACTCAAAGCTTATGTTTCCTTCCTGATTTAAAAATCATCTCAATTTATAAGCTTACAACTATCTCATCAGGATTTTTAAACATCCGGCTTTTGGTTTCCAAGCATTTTGAAATCTCCAACATCTCAAATCATAATTCTCAAAAATTAAACCAACTCTGGTTTTATTCCCAACAAATTTCCTTTAAGATTTTCAAAAACAACTAGCTTTTTTGAACAAATCAATTTTTGGTAGCAATCCGTCACTTAGAAATTCAAAAATGAATACTGATGATGCGGCCGTCATCATCAGAATTATTTCCCAATAATCCAAGTGATTTCAATGCTATATCACTTTCAAAATCCATTTAAAACTCATTTTCTTTCAGAAATACCTCTAAAACAATAATGTTATTATTTATCTTCAAATACTTCGATAAACACTTCCATAATCTCCGGGATTTAAATTTCCAATTCCTGCTTAAATCAATTTTAACTATAATTCATTTGCACAGCTTATGCTCATACAAATTCTCATTTGATTATATTTAAATATATAATTTACATTTATAATTCATATTTATGAATTTCATTTTATAATGAATTTATTCCCTTAAACTTTGGTTATATTTTCAGTTTCTAGTTAAATTTTCACTTAACAATGATAATACTTTAATATTATTCTTTCTAACATCCACGCAACCATATGTTAGATGAAATAGTTTGCAAAAACTTTTATTTATATCAAAATATATTTTGGGTAAAATTATTTCATTTACCCACATTTAAAACAATACCGTGTCAAACTGTTCTATTCAAGTGTTTAGAAACCCCTTCAATACAGTTGCGCAAACTGTGCCGACGAAGGTCATATGCCACTCAATAAACCAACCAACAAAATATTAAAACAATTTATATTCACTAACAAATACGCGCTCATATTTATTTATACTCTCAAACTCATTTTAGAGTACCACGAACTCTAATTTAAATAAGTAATTCCCACCAGAGCCAAGGTTATCACCAACCTGATACCAACTGTAATAGCCCACAAATCCGTATCCCTTGAGTCAACACTATTCTACAACAATCAACTCAAGTTGTACAGAAAATACGAACCATTTGGGTTAAAGAAGAAGAGGTAGAAGAAGAAAATAGAAAAACAACAACAGAATCTAACCGTCGCAGCGGAATAAAATATAATAGATAATAAATGATCTTTACTCAAATCAAATATTTATGTTTACGTATTACATCATCATCAGAGTACATCAATCATAGTTCAACAACAACAACATACAAATAGATACATAGCAACTCAACACAGCGGAATATATGTGTATATATATATATATATATATATATATATCAAGTACGACGGTACGTATCGTCATCCAGCTCGTCTCCTGAGCTCCACAGCATCATATCCTGTATCCTATAATACTCGGTCTGACCCGAGAATTATAGTTAAATAACACCCGAGTCAGTCTGGAATACCAGCGTGAGAAAATCACACTCAATTGATTATTAAAGTTTCACAAATCTTTTGAAAACAAAAGCATCTCGTAAGACCACGCCACAAATAAACATGTCGGGTTTTTACCTTACGATAGCTAAAACGATTTTTATAGAAATCCTCTAATATTATAATAGGGTCTATATACAAATACTTATAAAATAGCCGAAATTGTTACATTATTAAATTCCAGCTACTAGCCACAGAGTGGGTAATACAAAAAAAACTCGTACAAGGCTCGTAGGGAGAATTGATTTCCAACCAATGACTAGGCACTGGGGTACCACCTGTCACAGTACGTGGCCTAGATCGCAGTATCGAGGAGTACGCCCGCTCCCCTGCAACACAAGACCGGGACTACCCCTTACTGTTCCCGAGTGAGATCACCCCACGGTTGGGATCAGCAACCTCCCACTAAGCCGAAATGAAAAGGGACATCTAGACAGGGATGACCTCACCCTGCTTGGGTGCAACCCACCTAGCCTTGCTGCATAACCCCTGATTTTCAGTCATTCCCATTTGATGAGGCTTGAGGCTAAGCGTTACCTTTTTAGAACATATCCCTTAGAATGCCCATCGTCCACCTGACGTTGTTTCGCAAGCATTCATCCATACAAGTCCGTCCCGGGTTCGAATGGAACCGAAGGCACTATTCCTACTACATCCATTTTGGAATTATCCTCAGAATTAGTAGCGACTAGCCCTTGCACTTCACTGCTCCATCTTCGAATCCAAAATCGTTTTCCATGAAAACGTACAAACCGGATCGAAGTGGTTTTCGAGCAATAAATCTCGATCCCAGTCTCTTCGAAACGATCAACGCATTTGCCCAATATTGATAGTCGGTTATTTAACTATCAATTAATATTCACAAACAACCATCAACCAATAAATAATTTTCCTAAATTATTTATTAACCTCAAAAATATCTTTACAAGTTATATTTCTATTTTCAACCATTTGAAAACAGTTTCAAACTATCTTCCTTTCTCAGAATAAATTCCAAGTATTTTCTATTTCCACCGAAATTACCAAGCACAAAACTTTAGATTTAAAAGTAAATTTAAAAACACTTTATTGAAAAATATGTTAAACATTTAATTTAGAAAAATTACTTTAATACTTAGTTTATAATAATACTTTAGAAATAACTAAAATAAGGTTGCCTTTCAACTATACATTAGATTTTCTTCTTTAAACAAAATACCAAATGATTCTTTAAATAATTATTTCGATAATAGATTAAACAAAATACTTACTTTGGAATTTACTTTTAAAATATTTAAGTTAAAACTACTTCAAGAATTGTTTAAAATACATACTATATGAATAAAGTTACTTAATAAAATATAAAACTAGATTTACACTTTAAAAACAAAATACCGTGTCACTTTTTAAATAATTATTACCATCATAAATTAAAAGGAAATACTTTCTTTAGAATTTAAACATTAGAAATAATAAAATTTCCCAAAACTTGCTTTTTTTTAAGACAACTTTAAAACCCTTACTTATATTTAAAAAAATTAACTTTGAAAACGTACTTGGTTATTCAGAGAAAAATCCCAGTTCCAATCACGCAAATCAATTTTCCCAAATTGACTTCCAGTTTACTCCATTTGGAATAAGTTTCTTTAATTACTCAATTCATTTCAAAATTCATTAATTATGGACTTTATTTTTATTATTATTATTTCCGTTTGATTTTAAATCATTTAACGGAAATATACCAATTTCAGCTTCTTCCCAATTTATTCTTTATTCTTTCAATAATTTAAATCTTTGACTTTTAAATAAATGTTTTGTTCTTTTAAATAATAACACTGAGGTTAAAAATTCATTAACTTTCTGTTTATTCAAAATTTCCTTTTCATATACGGAATTTATTTATTAGAATTTGAAACTACTATTATTCTTATCCAATTTATCCTTAATTTATTAAAATTTTCTATAATTATTTCACTTACAAATTCTCTTCATTTTATTTCCAAAATCCAATTCTATATATATCTTGATAACTTAGTGCACCGGAATATTCAAGTAAACCGTAACATCCAATATTCCAATTATCAATAATATTCATCATCGAATATAAAATAATCACAACAGAGGGTATTAAATAATTTAAATAAATGTTGAGGGATCCGGTTGGATCCCTCCAACCTGTTCTTTGCATCCACAGACGTTAGCACAACATAAATACCAATTCCAAATTATACCACATTATAGCACAACAATCAATTTAACCATTCAAACAATTATTTAAATTTAATCATTTAAATTTAAATTTAAAATCAGCTGAGTGAGATTAACTCACCTTTGACTTTTAATTTGCAATCCAATTCCATCTCGATCCTTATCTCCCAATTTTTGACCTTGGATAAACATTAGATGATTTTTATTAATATTCGAATAAATCGACCATTAAATTTTCGTATATAAATTTAATTATCCAATGCTTTTATCCAAGACTAATAATTTAATTTTAAGCTGATTTCCTTTTTATAAAATATTTTTAGTACCTAAAAGAATTCAATAAGTTAATATCTTCATCATACATTATTAACAATAAACTAGTTAGTGAAGACATGCGTATATATATTTTTAAATAGGTAAGTTTACATATATATATATATATATATATATATATATATTTACTTTAAACTCGTTCACTTAAAAACTCATTTATATAAATCTAAAATCTAATTTATATAACTTCTTTTCAATATTCAAAATTCCTATCTATTATCCAAATTTTATCTATATCCTATTTCCTGTTTCTATCTATATTTTAAACATGTATGTGTAAACATTAATTACTTAATTAAATTATAACAAATCGATACCTCAAACACGAACAGAAATTCACTACCACCGAGCTTCTGCTCGAAATTTAAAACGTGCTTGGCCGAGCTCATCCCACTGCGAAACCCTAGCCTCTCGCGCCATCATCACCACGCCGCCGCTGATGAAGTCACACACGAGGTGCTCAGGTCTTCTCAAACTCGCGGCGTCTCCACTCAAATCGAAGTGTCGCCTTCATCGGTTCCTCCTCGTTGCCTCTGATTTCACCATCGCTCGAGAAAACCTCGCGTCTAGTCGCGATGAACGAATACGTTCAACTCAAATCAGTATTTTCTCTTGAGTACGAGCTCGGCTCGATTTTGATTTCACCTTGACATTGAAAATGAAGCCAGAAAGAAAATGGCTTCGGCCATGGTTTGTTCTACTCTTTGATTTGGGAATAACGAGTTTTCGAAGGAGCTCGGTTTCGATTTCCCTTCTTTTCCCCTTTTTTTTATACGATTAAGTTTTCGTTCGAACGAAAACTGTGAGGCAGCCTTCGTTTTTTTTACTGATTTCATTATTGAAAGAGGAAAGTCTCGGTTTTAAAAGGAAAGAATTAGCTTCTGAGGGAAGATAGAGTAGCGTGCTTGAAACGAGAAGGGGAGACAACTAGGTCAACGGAAATCAGGTGCTAGGGTGGCTACTGATTTAACCTTTATATATATATATTTGTTTTTTTTAAAATCTCGATTAAATTTTCAACGCGTTTACTTAACGTATAAGCACCAACAACTCCGATCAATGCGAAATTTGAAATCCGATAATAATTCCATATTACGGACCCAATGGAACTGGTTTCATCGAATTCCAAGACTGTGCCTCGGAAGGCTATTTTTAAATTCAATTTAAACGATATAAATTTCAAAACTTAACAAACCATTTTAAAATTTGATTCCAATACTTCTATTATCCTTAGTATTATCAATATAAATTTTATGGGCCTTCAAATCATATTTTAACAGGCTTAGAACTCCAGATTCAACATTTTACCCAACTTCACTTATTTAATTTAATAATTTAATCATCAAACAAATTGTGATATTTGAAATTCAAGTTAAAAGTTTACCTTTAAATATTTAAAATCGCTCAAATATTCTGATTTTAAATGCTCAAAAATTCCGGGTCGTCACAACTTGAGTATTAGGTGTAGGTTCAACAAGTTTTCCATGACGATCCCAGAAATAATAATCAGGCACGAAACCATATTGATACAAATGTACTTCAACTATATATGGTTTCCAATGCTTCAAACGTTGGCACTTACTACACGGGCAACGAATTTCTGTGTTGTTTCGGTTATTAGATTTAGCAAATCTAATAAATTCGTGTACACCGTTGTAGAAATGTTGCTTTATTGATCCCTTATTTCCAGTTCTGACTTTATACATCCAAGTACGGTCGAGAAAATAATTGAACATTTTTCCTGATTTGAAATTGTATGTTTGACAATTTAAATCATTAATTTTCAACCATTCTCCGTTGTAAACAGTTCATCGTTGCAGAAAATTCAAAATAAAAACTTCACTTTATTTTTTTATTTTTTGGTATTTTGGTTTTCGCTTCGGTGGTCAGTCATCCTACTTCCCATTACAATCACAATAATGTAATTACATTTTATAAATCATTTCAGATTAAACGGTTCAATAAAATTTCGGCAGCACTTCCCTTCTGTTCCCTGTATCGTACACAAATGCGTGTACACAGGGAACGTAAAGGAAGTGCTGTCGAAATTTTAGAACCGTTTAAAATGAAATGAATTATAATATGTAATTACTTTATTGTGTTTGTAACTTGTCCAGTACAGGGACAAATCCGACAAATATTGTATCAGATGAATATAAATGTCCATTCCGTTACAAAACGAACATCCATATAACGATCATATACAACACTTGTCAGACGGGGCCAAAGCCAATCTAAGAGACAAAAAAATTTCTTTAAATTTTATCAAATATTGTTGTTCTTTTCAAATTTTGGCAATGTTTCAACTATTTAAATTTTATTTCATAAATTTGTGTATTTAAATTTTAGTTCAACATTCAATTAACAATTTTAGTTCAATATTCATTTCTTTATTTTTTTACGACGTAGATGCTAGCGGAATATTTGTTGTTGTTATATTCATTTCTTAATTTCTTTACAAAATCGATTTTAGTACAATATCAGTTGTTTTTAAAGTCATTTCCTATTATTTTTTAAAAAATTAGATATTTGCATAATTTTTAACGTTCTCATATTCATTTTTTAATTTTTTGTATAAACTTTATTTTTGTACAATATATACAACCTTTTGCATTTTGGCCGTCGCTAGCCGTCGCTAAAATTATTAAAATGGCCGTTGCTACCCATCGCTAAATCAACAAGATAAATAGAAGAATTATCAATGAAGATAATTATAAAACAACAAAATCTAATTATCAAATAGATAATTAGAAAACAATAAAAATCTAATTATTAAATAAAAATTTGTCAATTTAAATTCACTTAACAACTTAAATTTGTAATTTATCAATTTCATAAACTATGAAATACTTTCATGTAAATTTATCAATAACCAAGTTAATCATTAATATACACTAATTTTTCACCTAACACAACTAACCATGTTAATCGCCAACACTAATTATCTACGTCAACCGTTTATTCAACTTCATGATAAACTAATTAATCTAATACCTAATTTAACTTCATGATAATAAACTAATTAATCTACCAAATCAACATACAACACTACTAATACCTAATTTAACAACACTACTAATACCTAATTTAACAACAAATCCTAATTTAATTATACTTTAAACTAAACCTTAAAAACATCAAATTTACATTCAAAATAGAGATTAGAAGCATACCTAGGCGAATTTGGGTGCGGCGAAAGGCGGGGCGGCGGCTACGGCGATGGGAGGCGGCGGATTGGGGGAAGGAGGGTTTAATTTTGGTGGGAAAGGAATGAAAGTTCTGCTCGCGGGAAGCAGCCTGTATATTTCGTATAGCGACGGCTAGCGACGGCCGCATTTTTTATCCGTCGTCAGCCATCGCAAAAGCCCGTCGCTATACGAAACCGTTCTAGCAGTGTTTGCACGTAAAAAATACAATCTAGAACTTAAATTATTAGAACAGTAAGCGCTTCATGTTGTAAATTAAATATGAATCTTTTTAATTACATGCCTAAAGGAGGTTCGCAAAAGTTAAGAGGATTCATAATTGCTACCATTGATCATTTTAAACCGTGGGCAATCTGATACTGTGGTTGCTCTGATATAATTCCTTCTAGGTTACTTGGAAAAATAGCGAACATTTCAAATTGATCACACACATATACATACACACACATATACATACATCCATGTGTGTGTATATGTATGTATGTTTGTATGTGTGTACGTACATACATATGTATGTACGTAGTATGTATTATAATATTAATCTAAATATGATGATGAATTCTTCGTAACAACTATCTGCATCTTACATATTTGAGATGATAATTAAATTATTGGCCTAGTTCATTATGGTTGGCACATACCTGCATAAAGGATTAACATAAAATCAAATTTGTATCTACGTTGATATTTAATTTTTTATGTAAAGAAAGTAAATACTCGTAGCTTGGAACACTCGGATCATTCCAATATGCTTACATGAGATAAATGACTCGAACAACATGTTTTAGACAGTACCAAATTGTCCTTTTTCTTAACTAAAAAATCAATTTTAAAAATTCAAGTTGAAGCAAACAGCCTAACAAACATATGATACAGTTTGACGAACTGATCATATATCCTAAAAACTATGTTATCTTGAGCCTTAAAACATAGAAAAACCTCTCTAGATTCATATCTGTGATTAGCCAAGCCGACATAAATATGAGAAATGTAAAAAAAGGAAGAGCAAGAGAGGGGAGAAAAATAAGCAAGTTGAAAGGAAAATGAACATAAGAATATTACAGTTAATGGCCCAATGAGAATTAAAGCACAACTTCAACATACGTAAATTCAGAAACACAGCAGACAAAGGACATGAGGTAGAAACGAGAGCAGGGATAAACTGATAGTTAAGATAATATAAACAATAGTTCCTGATTGTGAATCTAAAATATGTTATGAAGAGCTGTAGTGGAACTGTATAATTTTTTCAGTGTACTTCTGGTGAGGTAAAATTGAAAGGTTAGGATGACAGTCCAACGTCCCATTTCCATAACCTGTCTCTAACATTGTACTTCCCTTATAAGCACATCGCTGCATAAATTAATTTCGATATTGCATGAGATAAATAATATCAGGTAGTAACTTATCAAAATTAAAAGGTTAGATAGGTTATCTTAAGCAGTACAAAGCTAAGAATAACAGTGTCTTTATATTGTACATGTTGCAGCAAAAAGCAATCGTGTTATTGGATAAATGGATTAATAGTTACTGCACTATGTTATTTGTGATCCTTGCATGCACGCACGCGCACGCATGCATACTATTACATACACACATATATATATATGTGTGTGTGTGTCTATATGCACACACACCCACGTTACTATTTGATTAGAAAGATATGAAGGAGAGCCATTAAAAGAAAATTTTATTTTAAAATAACTACATAGTGATTCACCTTATCATTGCAAATGTTTTTATTTTTGCAAATATCAAATATTGCTCTGTTCGGTATTAAACAATTGAAGCATATGATAAAGCCGTACTTCTGTATGTATGAACTATGAAGTAAAAATGGTCTGAATCACATTATAGCGTCCAAATTATATATGATTAAATTTTTCTGATTTCTTTCATTCATGATGCATAATTGGTTGTTATGAAATATTTCATGCAAGTCTCAGAAAAGCAAATCACATCAGTACATCTAAACATGTAACTGATGTGCTCAAGGCCTTAAGCTATCGATTTTTACTGCAAATAAGAAATTAAGAAGAGAAATGAGGAAGAAGAAGACAGATAATTGAAGAAAGTTTTCATTCAGCTCTACTTTTCATTCTTCTTTTTACTGGTATTTATAACAAACCGGTACAAATCATTGCATAACAACCTGGGACAAGTGTCCCTCTACCATTTGTTTTTGCTTTTTCACCATGCATTTGATAACTAATTATTATTGAAAATAGGAAATTCGTTATGCTTTATGAGCTGTCATCATGTGCAGATTACTCCCTGTAACGGCTATGGATCCTTGTGCACCTTTGTGGTTTGGTGGTGCCAATATTTGAGCTGGTGGGTGCATGCACAGCTGGGCATGAAACGGGCCTAGTATGCTTTGCCGTATCACTATCCCCTCCTAGGAGAATGACCTTGTCCTCAAGGTATGCATGTTTGTTAGCTGAGATGATCTCTGGGGTTAGTGGGGTTGGAACAGCATGTTGTGGGTTGGGGCAGTACTTGAGCAGTGAGACGTGGAAGACGGGATGAAGACGAGCCACTTGTGGAAGGAGCAGTTTATAAGCCACGGGACCGATGCGCTCGATGATTTGAAATGGACCAAAATACTTTTTAGACAGTTTGTGTTGAACGTGGCGGATGGAGAGCTGGCGGTACGGCTGGAGTTTGACATAAACCCATGAGCCGATGGAGAATTCTCTGTCTTGACGGTGTTGATCAGCCTGACTCTTCATTCTTGATTGGGCACGTTGCAGGTTACGTTTGAGGGTATGCAGTCATTCATCTCTTGCTCGTGCCTACTCTTTCACATCTCGAGAATGCGCATCGGTCGGTATGTAATCGGAGATAGTGGGTGGTGGTCGGCCATACACAGCTTGGTATGGTGACATGCTGGTCGAAGAGTGGATGCACATGTTATACCAATATTCGGCCCAAGGTAGACATTTCGACCATTTAGAGGGTAAGTCGCTGCAAACGGTTCGCAAGTATGTCTCCAAACAGCGATTTACCACCTCCGTTTGGCCATCGCTTTGCGGATGATAAGCACTACTCATTTTGAGTGACGTGTCATGAAGACGGAATATCTCTCGCCAAAATTGACTCATGAAGATCCGATCTCGAATGGAAACTATTGATTTCGGAAAGCCGTGAAGACGGACATACTCTTGTATAAAGCATGAAGCCAATTGAGTGGCATTGAACGAGGTTGGTAGCGCACAAAAATGAGCATATTTGGAGAGACGATCCACGATGACCCATATGCATGTTTTCCCAGATGAAGGGGGAAGATGGGTAATGAAGTCCATCGAAATGTCTTTCCATATTTGATGTGGTAGCGAAAGGGGTTGGAGGAGTCCCTTCATGGGTGTATTTTCTGGTTTAGCCCAAAGGCAAACATCACAAGTCTGTACGAACTCTTGGATGGTGCGCTGAAGATGTGGCCAGTAAAAATTGCTTGAAACTCTCGCTGTTGTAGCCTTAATACCCGAATGTCCCCCAACTTTAAATGAATGGAATTCTGTCATAATGTCGTGTTGTAGAGTGGGATCTGCAGGAACAAAGAGTCGAGTACCACGAAAAAGAAGACCATCGCGAAGCACATACCAAGGAGAGGCCGAATTGGAATTGTGTATTGCAGTAATAATGCGTTGTGCTTCAGGGTCATTTTGCAGAGCGTCACGTATGCGTGAAGTGAAATCCATTGTTGGGCAAGATAGAGCCGACATAATTGCTTCCGAAGTCCATCTAGACAACCCATCAGCAATGTTATTATCTTTTCCTGGTTTGAAACGAATCACAAAGTCAAATCCGAGGAGTTTGGACAGCCATTTATGTTGATCCGGTGTTTGAAAGGTCTAGGTGAGGAGTTGACGGAGGCTCTGATGGTCGGTTGTGATAGTGAATTGTCGGCCCAAGAGGTAGTGGCGCCATTTTTGTACAGCGGCCGTGATAGCAAACGTTTCCCGTGCGTATGCCGAGGCAATGAGCAGGCGAGAGGGGAGGCGTTGGCTATGGAAGGCTATCTGATGGTCGGATTGGGAGAGGACAGCACCGCAGGCCGTAGCGGAGGCGTCGGTGTGAATGTCAAATGGTTTGGTAAAGTCGGGAAGGGAAAGTACTGGTGTGGACGTGACGATAGTTTTAAGGGTGGTGAATGCTGTATGTGCTTGCTGAGGCCAATGAAACTCCACGTTTTTCTTCAGCAAATCAGTGATTGGAGTTACAAGTTGAGCGTACCCTTTAATAAAACGTCGATAATACCCCGTGAGACCAAGGAACCCTCTGACAGCTGTTAAACTCGATGGAATCAGCCAATTTATTATTGCTTCAATTTTTGCAGGGTCTACGCGTACGCCTTGTTGTGAAATTATGTGGCTCAAATAAAATAATTCCTTGTGTCCGAATACACATTTTGAAGCATTCGCATAAAATTGATGTAAGGTTAGAATATCCAGTGTTGTCTTAAGGTGAGAAAGGTGTGCTTCCCATGACCTGCTATAAATGAGTATATCATCAAAGAAGACTAAGATGAATTTTCGAAGGTGGGGGCGAAAGGTATCATTCATTGCAGCTTGAAATGTAGATGGTGCGTTGGTGAGTCCGAACGGCATCACAAGGAATTCGTAATGCCATTCGTGGGTTCAGAAGGTAGTTTTGGGAATGTCGGGCGGGTGTAGTCGGATTTGGAAATTGCCACTACGCAAGTCCAATTTGGAAAAATATGTTGAACCGTGTAATTCGTGTCGGAATAGGGAATCGGTCCTTGATCGTAATTGCGTTTAAAGCTCTATAGTCAACACAAAAGCGCCATGAGCCATCTTTTTTTTTGACAAGTAGAACGGGCGAAGAAAATGGGCTAGTGGATGGTTGTATTAATTTGGAGTTGAGCATGTCACGGATTTGTGTTTCGATTTCATTTTTTTTGGAAATATGGGTAACGGAATGGTTTAATGTTGACGGGTTGGTAATTTGGTTGTAGATTAATATGGTGATTGTGGTCACGATGCAGTGGTAGAGTGGTTGGCTTGAGAAAGAGGCCTAGGTACTGGTTTAATAACATGGAAATGTCAGAGTGTACCGATGAATTGGTAGAGGCAGTGGGGTGATCTGGAGCTGTTATCAATTTCAAATGAAAGAAGCAGTTGATAGAAGTGGTGGAATGGATCCGTTTTAATTGCTGCACCGAAATTTCGGATGGGCCGCCACTTGAATTTTGGCCCACTAATAACACATGTTTATTCTGATAGTCAAATTCCATTGTCATTTTTTTGTGATCAACAGTGATAGGCCAAAGGCTTTGTAGCCATTCAATGCCGAAAACGGCATCAGCTCCAGAAATTGGTAGTAAAAGGAAATCAGGGTGGAATTCATAAATACCGATTCGTACCAAAACGCGACGGCAGGCTCTAAGGCAGCGAAGCTTTTCTCCGTTGCCAACGGTCACTTGAAATTCAGGCGTGCTTTCAATCTGGAGGTTCAGAAATCGCGCCACCTTTGGGTGAAAGTAATTATGGGAGCTTCCAAAGTCTACGAGAATAGAAATGGTCTTATTGTTGATGACGGCCTCTAACCTGATAGATCTTGGATGCGAAGAGCCGACCAAAGCATGGAAGGAGATGGCATGTTCTGCTGGTTGGGAACTGTCCGGAGTATCAACATCAGGGTTGTCTTCGTTGTCATCTGGAAGGAGTAGCAGTGCCTGTTTTGTTGCGCATTTGTGGCCTATAGAAAATTTCTCATCGCAGTGATAGCAAAGACCTTGCGCCTTTCGATTTTGGAGCTCGGTTTGGGTAAGTCGACGTATTGGGTAATTGACAGTAGTGTTTTAATTAGGATTTGGTATTGGTGGAAGGGCAAGAAGAGGGGGATGATTGGCAAGCAGAGGTGGATTGTTTCGGTTAGTACTGGTTCTATTGAAAAATTGCTAGGTGTCGTTGAATTTGTGTTCGATAAGCTTAGCAAGGGAGATTGCATTGGTGATGGTGGTGAGATTATGGGGCTGAACTTCATTTTGTACGTGTGGTTTTAAACCGGAAAGGAAACAATGCAATATGGCGTCGGGAGGGAGGTTAGTTATTCGATTTGAGAGGGTTTCAAAGTTTGATTGATATTCATCGGCGGACGTTGTTTGTCGGAGCTTGAAAAGGGATGCTTGCGAACTGATAAAGGGAGATGGTCCGAAGCGGTCTTCGATGGCTTGGGTAAGGGATTGCCAAGAGGAGAGTTGTCGGTTGTTATACATCCATTGGAACCAAGTTAAAGCTTGACCCGCCATATAAAAACTAGCTAACTCTATGCGATACTCATCGGGGGTTAAGTGATATTTGAAAAACCTTTCGGCTTGGAATATCCGACCAAAAGGGTTGAAGTCGTCGAATTTTGTGAGCTCGCATTTTGGGGAGCGGATGTGAATTGGTGTGGGGTTGTGTTGGTTGTTGATAGGGGTTGTAAGCAGAGGAGGGGGAGGGGCTGGTTGCCGAACAAAGAATGATGGTGGATTTGGAGGGGGTGAAGCTGTCGATGTGGAAGAAGTAGAGGCGAATTCGGATGATATTTCTGCAACAACTTGGGTAAGTTGTTGTATGGCTAGGTGTTGTGCAGGTAATAAACTTTTGATGTCGGGTAGGTCGGCGAGGGCAGTTTCCTGCTTGGCAAGGGAAGTTTGTTGGGCAGCGATGGTGGTGTTGTTGATTGGTGAATTGTGAAAATAGTTCTTCAAAACGGGTCATGGTGGTTGGTAGGGGGAGGAGAGTTAAAGCACCAAATTGATGTGCTCAAGGTCTTAAGCTAATGATTTTCACTGCAAATAAGAAATTAAGAAGAGAAATGAGGAAGAAGAAGACAAATAATTGAAGAAAGTTTTCATTTAGCCATACTTTTCATTCTTCTTTTACTGGTATTTATAACAAACCGGTACAAATCATTGCATAACAACCTGGGACAGGTGTCCCTCTACCATTTGTCTTTGCTTTTTCACCATGCATTTGATAACCAATTATTATTGAAAATAGGAAATTCGTTATGCTTTATGAGCTGTCATCATGTGCAGATTACTCCCTGTAACGGCTAGGGATCCTTGTGCACCTTTGTGGTTTGGTGGTGGCAATATTTGAGCTGGTGGGTGCATGCACAGCTGGGCATGAAACGGGCTTGGTATGCTTTGCCGTATCAGTAACTCATCCATTGAGGAGACTAACTGTGAATAATCCCTTAAAACTGAGAGATATCGGTATATCAAAGTGTTAACGAGGTTATCAGAAGTATCGAAGATAATGGATAGCTGCTTATCATATTAGGGTTTTGTATTATAGATTTATAGTGGATAGCGGGTTGTATATAATATAAGCCCATATACCCGCATCTGTTTACTTTCAAAGCCTGTATAAATACTATAGCAACCGAGAGTATCATTCCATTCTATATCACTTGTATCATTGAATAATAATACAAAGTATTTCATCTTTCATATTTTGTCTCAAATTCAAGCATGGTATCAGAGCTTTCAAAAAATTGTCTAACCACATATTGATCTTTCGCCAAAATCCATCACAGACCATCTCATCATTTGGATAGGCTGCAGTTCATCAGAGTTCTGAACTCATCATCTGAAACTGCTGGTGTTTCAGTAATCAGTTTTCAATATTACAAAAGTCATCATCAAGTCTTGCCAAGAAGAGTTGTCAAAGAACTTTCATCATTCAACTCAGCGGCCGCTTTCAATTTTTTTTTTCGAAAATCAAGAAAACTGAAAAAAAGAATCATCATCAAGCCTTGCCAGTAATCTTGATCACCAGCTGTTCTCACATTGATTGCAAGAAATTGAATAAATTCACCTGTAAGGCAATTTTTCATTCATTTTTTATTCTCTGTGGGTACTTTCCTATGACTCGGGTTCTTGATCTTTTCTTTTCCTGTATACATCTTATATTCAACCTTTCTTGATTTCTGATCATGGCCGAAGAGGACTTAGATAATAACTCTTCAACCTATGCAAATCCAAGATTGGATACTGCACCAGCAACCACTATTGAAAATATATCAAAAATCATTGTTAGTCCACAGCAGCAGTTTATTCAAACCCAACTGAATGAAACGAATTATCTACTATGGAAATTTCAGGTTCAAATAGCAGTAAGAGGTTATGGATTAGAAGAGCACATTCTTGGTACTAAAGAAGTGCCAAAGCAGTTCATTACAAATAATGAAGGAAATTCAATATTGAATAGAGAATACACTATCTATCAAAGGCAAGATAGCCTACTATGTTCTTGGATTTTATCAACAATAAGTGAAAGTTTACTGCCACAACTCATAGGATGCAAGAATGCAACTGAAATATGGCATACTATTGAACAGGTCTTTAGTTCTCAATCAGCAGCAAGAGTGATGCACTATAAAAGGCAGCTACAAAATTTAAAGAAAAATGGCATGCCTATGAGAGACTATCTTTCTAAAATCAAAACACTATATGACTTACTTGGTGCTACAGGGTATGTTGCCAGTGACACTGAACAGATCCTGTCTATCTTAGGTGGATTATATGATGAGTACGAATCCATCGTGGCAGTGATATCATCTAGAAATATCACATCATCTCTGTCATATGTTAACTCCACCCTTCTTACCCATGAAGGCAGATTAGAGCAAAGAAAACCAGCTATTTCTGACCTTTCAGTTAATTACATTTCAAATAAAGGGAAAAATCAAGAAAAGATTCAGTCAGGTAATGAATCAAATAATAATAGTGAGAGATGTAATCAATCCTACAGAGGCAGGGGTAGAGGTGGTAGATGGACTAATAACAACAATTGAAGATCAAGATGTCACATCCGTGAAAGATTTGGACACACAGCAAATAAGTGTTATTTCAGATTTGATATTCCCTACACCCCTGGGCAACAAAACAATCAAAAACCAAGTGCAAACATGGCCAACATTCAGCAAGATGCCAAGCAACAATCTGAAACAGCCAAGATGGAAGATATTCAAGATGATGCATGGTATCTAGACTCAGGAGCTACAAATCATGTCACAAATAATTTGAGCAATCTAAACTTGGGGAATAAAGAGTACAAAGGTAAACGGTGTATACACATAGGTAATAGTGAGTTAACTAAAATCACTCACATTGGTAATGGTTATATAAAAGGTGAAAAGATACTATATCTTAATCATCTTTTGAGAGTTCCATAAATAAAGAAGAATTTACTCAGTGTGCCTCAATTTGTTTATGATAATAACGTGTATTTTGAATTCTATCCTGATTATTGTCTTGTAAGAGATATATTAACAACTAAAATTCTTTTGCAGGGTAAAACTGTGAAGGGCTTATACAAGTTTACTCTAGCTGATTCAAGAAGTAATGGAAAACAAAATCTATACTGTAATGCTTGTGAAATACCTTAAAATAAAAGGAGTATGAGTATTTTTGATATATGGCACTGTAAACTTGGTCATCCAAGTGTAGATGTTGTAAAGAAAATATTGCATAGTAATAAAATTTCCTTTGATAATGCATCAACTCCATATGTCTGTACATATTGTCAGTTAGGAAAAAAAATCATAAACTGCCATTCAAAAATTCTGAAACCAATATAATAAGCTATTAGAACTTGTGGATATAGACATATGAGGTCCAGCACCCATTGATACAGACTATGGTTTTAAGTATTATATATCATTCATAGATGCATATTCAAGATATGTATGCATATATTTCTTAAAAGCAAAGTCTGAAGCATATTTTGCAGTTTTACAGTTTATTGCACGGGTTGAAAAACAGACTGGCAATGAAGTTAAGGCAATACAAACTGATGATGGTGCTGAATTAGAACACTCAAGGAATATTTTCACAAGAAAGGGATATTACATAGAACTACCTGCCCATATACTTCAGAACAAAATGGATTAATTGAAAGAAAACACACGCATGTGGTTGAAACAGGACTCACCATGCTAGCTCAAGCATCCTTGCCCTTGAAGTTCTGACCAGATGCCTTTGGAACAGTAGTGTATCTGATCAACAAGTTGACAACCAGGGTTCTACAAGGGAAGATTCCAACTGAAATGCTATTCAATGTACAACCTGACTACAAAAGCCTCAAAGTGTTTGGATGCTTATGCTTTCCATGTTTAAGGCAATACAACAGTCACAAATTAAGTTTTAGATCCTCACCCTGTACATTTTTTTGGATATGCAAATAATATTAAAGGATACAAATGTCTAGATAGAAAGGGTAGGGTCTTCATTTCAAGACATGTCGTCTTCAATGAAGACGTATTTCGATTCAGTGAAAATGAAATAAAGACAACTCAGAAGATTTATAACCCAAACTTCTTTATACCTCCCTTACGACATGAAATGTATGCAAAGGATCAAATTAATGACACTGGATCACAACACAGCATACCCAATGATGGGTCAGGTCGTGAGCCAGACAGATTGTCCATGAGTTCTGGTCATGCAACTCATCGAGATACTAGTTATCAATCTGTTGAACAACAAAGAAGCAATCAAATGCTGACATCTAGTTCACAAACTGAATCTGAGGAAGCATCAGATCATCATCAATCTCCTGTTCCTGCAACTACTGGTCATCATATTATCACTAGAGCAAAAAGCGAAATCTTTAAACCAAAGTTATATAATACTAGTCTTGACACTGAAGAACCATGTACCAATCAACAAGCTATACAAAGTGACAAGTGGGAAGAAGCTATGGATGAAGAATATGCAGCACTCATGAAAAACAAAACATGGAGCCTTGTCACTATACCAAGTCATAAAAATATCATTGGATGCAAATAGACTTATAGACTGAAAAGAAATGCAGATGGGTCTATAACAAAGTATAAAGCCAGATTTGTAGCAAAAGGCTACTCACAACAACAGGGTTTTGATTTCAATGAAACTTTCTCATCAGTTGTCAAACCGACATCTATCAGAATCATTCTTACAATAACTTTATTTAAAAACTGAAAGATAAAGCAACTGGATGTCAACAACGTATTTCTAAATGGAATACTTCAAGAGAAAGTGTACATGGAGCAACCTAAGGGTTATAGACAAAATGGAAGCAAACTAGTCCGCAAACTCAATAAGGCTATATATGGAATCAAACAAGTACCAAGAGTGTGGTTTGAGAAATTAAAAGCAACTTTAGTTAAACTTGGTTTTAATCATATAAGATCTGATAACTCTTTATTTACAAAATTTGCTAAAAATACTATTATATATGTACTGATCTATGTTGATGATTTTATTGTTACATGAAACAATGAAAGTGAAATTAACAATCTCATTTAGCAACTAAACAAAGTTTCTCAATTAAGAATTTTGGTGATTTGCACTATTTCTTAGGGATTGAAGTCAAAAGACTATCCAATTCTGCGATACAATTAAGCCAAAGGAAATACATATCTGAAATACTACTCAAAACAAAGATGGATCAGACAAACAGTCTTCCTACTCCAATGAAAACTAACTTGCATTTATCAAAGAACAGAGGAGAACCATTTACTGATGCAAAACGTTACAGGAGTACTGTTGGAGCACTACAATATGTAATAATTACAAGGCCAGAAATTTCTTATAGTGTGAATAAAGTTATCCAATTTATGCAAAATCCTTTAGATGAGCATGGAAGGTGGTGAAAAAGATTCTCGAATACTTAATGGGTACAGTAAATCATTGGTTAACATTAAGAAACTGTACTAATTTAAACTTGTTTGGTTTTGCAGATGCTGATTGGGCCACTGACCCAGTTGATCGAAGATCAATAACTCGTTACTTCATTTATATTGGCAAAAATCCTATATCATTGTATTCAAAGAAGCATACTACTATATCAAGGTCTAGTACAGAGGCAGAATATAGAAGTGTGGCCAATGCTGTAGCAGAAATACTATGGATCAAATCTTTGTTAAGTGAACTATGGATCAACATCACAAACAATGCTACAATATGGTGCGATAACCTAAGCACTGTTTCCCTTACAGCTAACCCAATTCTACATGCCAGAACCAAGCATATAGAACTTGATTTATATTTTGTTATAGAGAAAGTACTACAAGGAATCATCGAAATCAATCACTTATCGAGCACTTACCAAAGGGCAGATATACTCACCAAAGCTCTCTCCACTAAGAACTTCCTTCGCCTGAAGCAGGAACTGAATGTTGGAGACTACAGTAGTCAACAGCCGGACCTTAGATCTGAAATTAATCTCAGATCTAGGATCAGTTCCAACGTCAATGGCTTACAATCACTGATAAATCCTGAAAACACCGGCAAAGTCGATCTTTCAACAGTCAATCTTATCAAAACCATAAACTTGAAAGCAGTCTTCAATTTTAGGATCAGATCTGACTTTAGTTGCTGCTGTGCTACTGATACTTGTCACTCTAAGTCATCACTACAAGCCTTAACGGTCAAATCAGACTTAAATCCAACTCTTCATGAAACCCTAATTTGATTTCATCCATCGCCGCGCAAGCTACGCTTAGAAAACTAAAGACTTGAACATCACTCTGAAAATTCGTAAAGGATTTTTGAAGGTTTTGAAAAAGATCTAAGGAAGACATGAAAATCGCCGTTCATTTTGAGGGGAAGTATCAAAAAGTATCAAAGAAAATGGATAGCTGCTTATCATATTAGGGTTTTGTACTATAGTGGATAGTGGGTTGTATATAATATAAGCCCACATACCCGCATCTGTTTACTTTCAAAGCCTATATAAATACTGTAGCAACCGAGAGTATCATTTCATTCTGTATCACTTGTATCATTGACTAATAATATAAAGTATTTCATTTTTTTTCATATTTTGTCTCAAATTCAAACAGAGGTATAAGATTTTGCATAATTATATAGCATGTAGACCACCATATTTAATACACAAATATTAGTCCAGTAATAAACATGGAAAATTTATTATAGCATGGAAATTAAATTTAAAATTGATGGCATACCTTTAGGTACAATCTAGACGAGGAAAATGAAGATGTCGAGAATGAAGCATACAGTGTCATGTCATTAACATGTTATTCCCCTTGAGAAGACATTCTATTGCTTGTGCATATTGTCCAAGTATTTAAGGTGCAATCACAATCGTAAACAATGACTCATATATTGTCTAGTTGAAATGCTATAGGACTAAGTGAGTTTTAAAAGATTTATTGTTACAACATGAAGTAATTCAACTATGTAAAAGTAAAGAAGTATGCATGGTTATGGTGAAATGCCAATTTATCACATGCTCATTGAGCTTATGGAATCGTCACATTCTTGAAACAACCGGGTTGATACCATCATGTAAATTGATTTCCCAGTATATAATACCTAACTCAGTTTGAAACTTATAGTTTGGAAAGTTTATAGAATTTACGATGAGTGTAATGTAGGCCTCCTATTGCCATTTTATATCTTATATAGAGTATGTATCACACTTTACCGATCATACTTTACTGGTATATACTTCTGGTTGTATTACCATGGTATACTGAAACCTATAAATGATTAAAAATCAAATATACGATAATGCATATAAATATTATGCTAAAAAAAAATAGTAAATCATATCATTTAATAACTCAGTTATAACCACCAAACTTATATGGATAATTACACTAAGTCAAGCAAAAGTAGTAGGCAATTTTTGTTTGACCTCATATTCATAAGCAACTCAATACAAACATACTAATACTTGAATATGTCATTCATTCAAATGTTCAAAAATTAATACCTTTGTCACTAGCATATGAAAAAATAAAAAGACACAATGGATTGAAAATGGCAGCATAGCTGTAGTAATTAAACACAAAATAAATCCGTAGATTCGATAATTTAAAAATGAATAATAGAACATAAAATGAAACATGAGATTCATCCCACATAGAATGGAAATGTAGAGTCATAGATATTGTCCTCCTAGTTGAATTTTACTTCACCTTTTCAACCCAACGAAATAAAAATCAAACCTTCTTCATTAAGACTTTTTAAAATCAAAATTAGTAAAGAACTCAACACTATATATATGTATATATATATATATTCAAGTAAATTCAAAAGCAAATTAAGTGTTTAATTCCTATTTTAGTAAGTAACTTTATTTTCCTATACATTAAAAATTTTCATGTTCAGATGTAGAAAGAAACATATATCAGATATAATTTAGGTGTTGTTTTTCTTCTAACCTCCAAGAAAACTCAAATGTATGTAAGTAAATATCCATGACATAAAATATATAAATTATGTTTGCTAACAAAAGCTGAATATTATGAGTGAAAGGAAAAAATAATATATTAAGTACTAACCATGGGAGTGGTCAAGTAAGATTATGATTTACATAAGATAGAATAAAATCAATATTGCATAAGGTTAGGAAAGGGAAGCATGTGCGTATGTTGATGAACCAAGCTCTAAAACATTCTAGTCAACAAATATGAAATCCATGTACCAAATAGAATACATAAAATAAATTTGATTCTAGAATAGTGTACACCAAAATTTAAAATGTACCTCAAGTCAACAAGCGCAAAATAATGAGCAATTGAAATTAAGACCAAAAGGCAGCAAACAAAATTGGACTATTTTCTTTTAAGGATAAAAAAATTACTACGTAAATGAGATGCTGTGAATTCTGAGTATCAAAACACTAGTAGAAATCAAACATATTTTTTGTTAGTATAGTCACTCTATTCATTATAACCAAAGAAGTCAGGCAAATAAAAGCAATTTGAATATATTTACTATACTTGATTGATTCAAAACATGAATAGGGATTATTTTGTTTTATAGTAACAATCCTATTTTTGAAACATATACCAAAAGTGTAGTTGATATAATTGGATATCTTTGTTTAGAAAAGGTAAATTTTATAATTACCATATTACTGTAGAAGTTCAAAATTAGAGTGTCATAATTCCTCTAGTGGAAACAAAAATATAGACTGCTCCCAGTTAAATAAAACAGTTCAACCATGCTAATTTGCAATATAAATCATAAATACGATTCAGTTGACATTATCCAACTGAGTTAATATCTTAATCACAATTAACCCCAAATAATGATCAGCGAGATGTTTGATTCGTTGAGTAAAACACACTCAAGAAAGGAAAACCAGCAAGCTTATCCTAATGCACATCTTTCATTCAGAATTTGAAGATCATTTGAGTTCTATGAGAACCACATTAATCAATTTGATTTCATTGAGGACTGCTAAATCAATTTGACTTACAAATATAGTTATGTTACTCCAACCCTCAAGTGTACGCATGTATGTGTGTGTGTGCGCATATGTGTGTGTGTGTGTGTGTGTGTATTGGAGAGCCTGTTTTTATTGTTAAATCTGGATTCATTATGTTTAGCTTACATTGTACTGGGTTTCTATACCAATATTTTAAAGGTTTTTCTCTAATGATTTCTAATTTTTCTAGTTTAGAAATAATATGGTCTATATCATCTATAGATAATAATAATCTACTTATATCTTTTGGGTTTATAAATTGTATTCCCTTTGCAAACCCTTTCTTTTATATTCATAATTTATTTCTTTTGTACTTGATTCAATGTTAATGATTTCGTTTCTTTTGTAATGGAATTGTTATTTTCCAATTTTCTTGGTGTATCATTTTGCATTGTCTTGGAATTGGGCAGTTACAATTTTTGTAAGGATTATGTTTAAGGTGTTCTTTAGTCCCACCACACTTCTCAAGAGCAAACTCTGATAGGATTGGGGTTAGTGTTGTCTTTTTGAGAGATTTGTAGGTAATCTTTGTTAAATGAAAATTGTCCATTATCATTTAATAAAAAAACTAATCCTAGGATTAATTTAATTCCTTCTAAGTTTAATTTTAGAACCCATATTTGTTTTAAGTTGTATTGTGGTGACCCAAAATGTCACGTTTGCGATTTTTCGTTGCCGAAAAACCGAAATGTTAGGGTTTAAGGAAGAAGAAAGAGGTAGAAGAAGAAGAAAGAAGAACAGAAAAGAAGAAACAACAACAGAACAGGAAAACAGAAAGAACAATATCAGAATCTCACAATCGCAGCGGAACAACATATAATAGATAAATGAATATTCATTAAACAAAAGAACTGTATATTTTATACATTACATCACACCGTATTACATTTCATCATCTCAAGTAGTGTTGAATCGGGTTTGTACATTTTTTGTAATGTCTTTGTTTATGTTAGTGATACCATCAAATTGTATACTTTGTTTAGGTTTTTCAGCCTTTGTTATAAATTTTAGAGTACTAAACTAGAACAAATAGTTGAACTAGTGGCTCATGTATCTATGAAGGCTAATTCTTGGACTTCTATTCCCTTAATATTTATTTTTGCTAAGATTCTTAACTCTATTAGGTTTTTTGTATTACATATTAATGGGATATTTACCGGTTTATCTGTAGTATATAGATTTCTATGATTATCTTCATATGTGGCTTCTTCTTCTGGATTAACTATAATATTTTTCCCTTTATCTATTTTTTGTATTTTTATTTTAATTTCATCTAGGTCTAATTCAAAATTGTTCATCCTTTCTTCAAGAATCTTTATTCTTTATTTGTTTATTTTTTTCGTCCGTATATATTGGTTAGTTTTCTTTAGGTATTTCTTTATTGAACTTATTTTTTGCACATATGTGCCATATTTCTATTATGCATTTTGTACATTTAAATCTTTTATCAAAGGAAGGGCACCAGGTGCAAAATTCACATTTTGTTGTATCAGTTCCCATTTTGTATTTAAAATTATGGGTACATAATTCTTTGTTTACCATATTGAACAAGTGGTCGGTTGTCATATTTCCTTGAAAATCTATTAGTTCATCAATTAGAGTATAATTTGATGTTTGTATATATTCCTGTTCTTCTAATCCTTCTAAGGATATTATAGAATGAATTGTAAATGTTTCTGAAATGTCTGAAGCTATTTCTAGCAAATCTTGCTTTACTACGTCAACCAAATTTGATTCTCTTGTAAAAAGATTATGTTTCTTGAGACATGATAAAGAAAGGTGACCTTTTTCATTACATGCAAAACATGTAATTATGTTTGCGTATGTTTTTTTAGGATTATATTTCCTAACATGTTTTTCTTTATTGAGATATGGTTTTCTAGCATTTGATTTTCTTAAGTAATATTTTTTTGTATACCTTTTCTTATATTTTGGTTTTTATCCGTATTATAATTTTTAGCTCCATACTGTTGTGGTGTATATATTTATCCAAAAATCCATAGTTCTTCTGTTTTAATTCTCTTTGGATTTGTATATAAGTACATTTCTTTTTCAGTTCAGAAATGATATGTGTTATTCTTATTCTAATATTATCATAGTTTTTTGGTATATTTTGGTAGTTATCTATCCAAGATTTGTGTGTATCTCCTTCCCTAAATCTCCTGGTAATTAAGAAAAAAGTCTGTTGCCTATTTTAGTACTATAATAATTTCTTGAAATAGTGGCATACTGTAGAAATTCTTTTAAGAATTTTATTATAAACTGTTTAATATTTTAATTCAAATCATATTATATGCTTGTACCATTATCTCTGAAATTCAATGTTTTGTATTAATTATAAACCTGATAATACAACTGATGCAAAGTGATACAAACATTACGCTTTGGTTCCAACAAGCTTGACTGTGGAATATTTGTAATGATATTCATCATTTCACTATCAATTGATTCAATGTATTTTATCTAGGATTACTTATACAATTACTTTCAAGCATGTAACCATATGGTATCGGTTTTTGCATTCTAGTATCAGTTTCTGATACTATTACTGTTAGTTTCAAGCAAGTAAACAAAACACAGTGATCGAAGAGGAAAACCCACCTCTAGTGGAAATGATAGCAAAGACAATAAAGGAAAAAAACAACAAGTTAAAACATAGAAAACCTACACCAGTAGAGAGGAAAAATATATAGAAAAAAGAACAAAAAGAAGACATGAAAAAATACAGCAATTGAAAGCAGACCAGAAATAAGAGGAAGTATACCAGAGAAGGTAACTGATACCATAAAATCAAGTATAACAAAGTTAGTATAGTTTAATTATGGGGATTTTCACTTCAAGGGCTTATCTGTGCAGGGTAATAAGTTCTAAGGACACTACTTTTGAAAAATTAGTTTTAAGGACATTTTACAGGAAAAAGATAAAAGAATTTATCATTTTCAGTTATACAGAAAAAAAGATAAAAAGATTTATCATTTTGCTGTATAACTTAAAAAGATAAATGAATTTATCATTATGCTGTAAATTGTCCTTAAAACTAATTATTCAGAGGTGCTGTCCTTAAAATTTATTACTTTGCAAATAGAAGCCCTTCAACCTAATTTCCACTTTTATTATAATAACATTGAATTTTTTTGCATAGAACAAAAAAGAGAACATGCAACAACAAATAGCTGCAGAGGAAACAGTTGAAGATAATATGGAAAAATGAGAACAAAGAACAAAAAGAAGAAATGAGAAAATGATTCAAAAGAAAATACAAACAGAAACTGATGTAGGTTTTCTATATTTTAACTTGTTGCTTTTTCCCTTTATTGTCTTTCCTATCATTTCCACTAGAGGTAGGTTTTCCTTTTCTATCATTACATTTTGTTTACTTGCTTGAAACTAATACTAATAGTATCAAAAACTGGTACTAGAATGCAAAAACTGATACCATATGATTACATGCTTGAAACTAATTATAGAAGTAATCCTAGATAAAATACATTGAATCAATTAACAGTGAAATGATGAATATCATTACAAATATTCCATAGTCAAGCCTGTTGGAACCAAAACGTGATGTTAGTACCAGTTTGCATCAGTTGTATTACCAGGTTTATAATTAATGCAAAGCATTGAATTTCAAAGATAATGGTACAAGCATATATTATGCTTTGAGTTAGAATATTAAACAGTTTTACTAGCACACTTAGTATTAATTTCTCTATGAATTTTTGTGTTTGTAATTGTTACTTTAAGATAATTTTGTTAAATATTTTGTTTTATTTTTGGTTATGTAGGTATTGGTTTTTTTTTTGTACGTGTCAGTTTTATTTCTGTAGGAATCAGTTTCTTTCATGTAGGTATCAGTTTTGTTTTTACAGGTGTTAGTTTCTTTTATGTAGATATCAGTTTTGTTTTTGCAGGTTTCGGTTTCTTTTATCACCTTTTTATCACAGAACTTCCAGAACCTCTATCCTCCATCTTGGATTATTATACAGAACTTTTAGGCCAAGAATTATGCACGGAAATAACCTCTACACCACCTCACTTCAGTCAAACCACCATAAACCCTGCCAGACATATTATAAAAATAAGGGCCAAAAACTATGATCCAGATTATGAAGAATGGACAGAAGAAAAAAACCTCACACCTCCGACAAAAAGGTGATAGTGAAAAACCTCACACCTCCAACAAAAAGGTGATAGTACAACTTTTTTCTCTTCTTCTTTCTGAGATTTTTCTTGTTTAACATTTTTGATAATGTTAGAATTTTAACAGTATGAAATTGTTAGTATTATTTTTATAATTTTGCAATTTCAGTTACCTCAGTTTCTTTTTGTATTTTCTTTTGAATCATTTTTCATTTCTTCCTTTTGTTCTTTGTTCTCTTTTTTGCATATTTTCTTCAACTGTTTTCTCTGCAGCTAATTGTTGCTGCATGTTCTCTTCTTTGTTCTGTGCAAAAAAATTCAATGTTACTATAACAAAACTATACTAACTTTGTTATACTTAATTTGTTAGTAACAGTTACCTTGTCTGGTATACTTTCTCTTATTTCTAGTCTGCTTTTAATTGCTGTATTTTTTTCATATCTTCTTTTTATTTATTTTCTCTATTTTATTTTTCCTCTTCTACTGATGTATGTTTTCTAGGTTTTAACTTGTTGCTTTTTCCTTTTATTGTCTTTGCCATCATTTCCACTAGAGGTAGGTTTTGCTCTTCTATCATTTCCACATGTTTACTTGCTACCATTTCCTCTAAAATTAGGTTTTCCTCTTCTATCATTTCCATATGTTTACTTTCTTGAAACTAATACTAATAGTATCATAAAATAATACTAATAGCACTTGGAGCAATTTGAATGTTAATAAAGATAGTCATATATTGACTGTCATTTAAAAAATGTTGGTGGTTTCTCTTTGCAAATCACTAGTTTTTATGGCAGTAATCTTGAAAGTAAAAGAAATGGTATGTGGTGTAAATTTAAACCCTTGAATATAATTTATAATTTTCTTGGCTTATTATGGGTGATTTTAATACTGTTCTACATGCTTTTGAAAATTATGGGGGTAATAAAATTATTCAAAGCAAATTAGATGGGTTAAATATATTTTTATTAGAGACGAACCAAATATAAGTGGGAATAAATTTACCTGAAAATATGCTTTGGGAAAAAAATTCATTATAAATCGGATAGGATTTTAATTAACAAAGAATTTTCAAACATTTTTCCTAATTTTATATGTTTTACATTTGAAAAAAATACAAGTGACCATACTCCTTTACTTATCAGTCTTTTTCAATATGTAGACTTTGGTAATAAAGTTACTTCTTTTAGATTCAAAAATAGTTGGGTTTTAGAAGAAGATTATATAGCTCTGATGGAAGATTGCTTTAATTTTTCTTGTAATGGTACTAAACAGTATCAGTTTAGCATGTTTCTGAAAAATGTTAAAAATAAACTTAAAATTTGGAATAAAACTAATTTTTTGAATACAAAAAAGTTGGTTATTTTGACAAAGGAAGGGAAATTATTACAAGATCTTGCCGATAAAAATCCAAAGGATGTATATATTGTTAAAAAATATATTTTACTAATCAAAAAAACCTTTCCGTGGAGCTTTAAATAAATACAGTCAATGCAAAACAAAAGGCTAAGGTAGATTGGCTTACTCTAGGTGATGACTACAATAAATTCTTTAATGCTAAAATGAGTAGTAGAAAGCATATAAATAACATAGGCAATATAATAGAAAATGTTAGTAATCTTTCTAATGCATGTGATGAAATGGCTAAAGATGCAGTTGATTTTTATGCAAAGCTATATTATTCTAAAGCCAATGAAAAAAAATCCCCTTAAATTATTTGTAAAAATATTCTGAATGAGAATGCATCTGAAATTTTACTTGCTGCAATAGCAATTGATGGGATTAAATGTATTATTTTTAATGCAGGTGATAATAAAAGCCCTAGTCCTGGTGGGTTAAATGCAAAATTTTATAAAAGTCACTAGGAAACTATTAAGGGTCAGGTCTTTGAAGCAATTAATGAATTTATGGAAAAAGGAAAAATTTTAAAAGCATTATTCATACTTTTATTGCTTTAATTCCCAAAAATAAAAAACCCTATATGTATTGGTGACTATAAACCTATTTCTTATTGAAATTTATTTACAAAATTATTTCTACTTTGTTAAGTAATAGATTAAAAGTATTTTTGCCTTTTCTCATTTTCAAGAATCAGAGTTCAGCCTATTGACCATCTTATTTATGCAAATGACCTTATGGTTTACGTTAAGGCAAACATAAATAATGTAGATACTATTAAAAAAATTGTATAAATATGCAAGGTTACAACTTAATGAATGTAAAAGTAAAGCATACGTTCAACAAGCATTGTAGGAATAAAAAGAAGTTCTAGATCCACTAAATATTGCAATAGGTAGTCTTCCTATTAAATATTTGGGTCTACCTTTTTCTGTTAACTAGATCAAAGACTCTGACTTTTCTATGCTTATCAATAAAAATTCAAGAGATAATGGAAACTTCATCATGCAAACTACTTTCTATTGTAGGTAGAATTGGAACTTATAAAAACTGTTGTATATTCTAACATTTTGTACAGGGTACAAACACGGCATATTGCAAATGCATCCATTAGCAAAATAGAAGTAGATGTGCTGACTTTTTATAGAGGGGTAAATATCATAAAATTAGCTAGAATATTGTCCGTTGACCTAAAAAAGAATGGGGTTTTGACATTAGAAACATGAAAGATCTAAGTATAACTTGTCATTTAAAATTACTTTGGAGATTTATTAGTGTTGATTCACTGTAGGCCAAGTGGATGAGGTCCAAATACATTAAAAATTGTAATTTTGGAATATATAGCCACAGAAAAATCAATCTTGTACCTGGAAGAAAATTTTAACATGCAGAAATATGGGCAAATCTGTACATGAAAGAAAATTCAAACTAGGCGAAGAAACTAGTTTATGGTTTGACCCCTGCTTTAAAAAAGAATCATTCGTTAATAAAGTTTGGTGGGATAATCTAGTTATTTGTGGTGGTTCTAATGCAATAATTTAGTGATCATTAAGGACATACAATGCCAACCACATTCACATCCAATTACTAATCTACATAAACATGATATTTGCAAAATGCCTCTTGATCTTAATGCAGACTGTGACTATTGGGAATGGATAGCTAGCATTAAATGGAAGTTTTCTTTTAAAAATAATAAACATCCCAATGTTGAATGGTATAGTTGCATATGGAATAAAGTGAATAGTCCTAAGATGGTATTTTGTACTTTTTTTGCTATCAATAGCAGATTGCCAAATTAGGACAGAATGAATAAATAGGGCAATCTAACAAATTCACCGTGTTCCGTATGCAATCTAACATACGAAAGTGCTAATCATCTGTTTTATGAATGCAATTATTCTTATTTTATTACAAATCACATTCAAACTATATTGGGTATTTCAAACAATGGAAATATAAAGCTCAAGCAAGCAATTCAAAATATCAACAATGCATTTAAGTCTAAATCTACAAAAAGAGATTCTGCTCACATACTACTTACTACTTTAGTCTTTTATATATGGAAAGAAAGAAATTTCCGAAATTAGAATAGAGCCAAAATAAATAAAAAGAAAAGGATGGTTACTTATCTAGACTGATAGTAATATTATCCTCTAAAAGTCTAAGAAATTTTTTAATGATTAAACCAAGTTTGCATTTTTACTTAAAGATTGGAGTAGAGAAGCCGGTAGCAAGCACTTGGAGTAATTTCTTGCCTATTTGAAGGGCTTCAAGAAAAATCAGCAAGTCACTGATGACAATATGATAGATCATGACTTTCATCAAGGCTGTGCTATTATCACCTAGAAGTAATTAATAGATCTTAGTCACGATGACCTTGGAAATGTTAATCCTTCTCTGATTTATTTTTATTAAAAGAAGAACGACTTCAATAAGGGTATTAAAGGGATAAGAGGAAGATTTAATGAATGTTTATCATATTGGGAGAGATGGGAAGCTTGCGGAGCTAAGGAGGATGGATGAGATTCGTAGAAAATGGATTTGTCGCTTCGCCATTTTTGATTTTTTTCCTTTTGTCTGAGAGATAGTAAAGATTTGTTGGTGTAATTCCCTTCATAGGGCTTAGTTTACATTGCATTGTATGGTATTGGGTAGGATGCATTTTCTACACGTTTCTACATGTTTGTAAACTTTTGGGATTTGCTTGTACACCTTCTATTCAAAAATAAATACTTTCCATTATGATTGTATTTTAATGTTGCATTTCTAACCCACTCAATGAAAAATATCAAACGACAAATCTCTATGAGACCCGAATTCTTTTATTACCCTATTGATACTCAACACTAGATAAACACAATAAATCTAACATTTTTTACCCACATCAAATGGAAAATAGTTGCAAAATCATTCAACTTCTCTGTTTTAGTAACAGTAAACATATGATAAATGCTATAAAATATAAATAAAATATACTTGATATGTGATGGATCGATTAAAAAAATAGCAGATAATAAATTGATTTGAAAAAAAATTATGCTTTTATGTTTTTTAACTATAATACAGTTTGAAGAAAAATAAAGTATAAAAATATATTTATCATCAATCAAGTGATATGTGTACCCTACAATTTATCTCTAAATCAACCGAGCTTTTTATCACTTAGCGATCATGAATAATTTTTTATAGCAACATAGATCTAGTTTCATATAGCATAATCAAATAACACTTTTATTCACCAAAAAGCAAAGCACAAAGAGTTACAAACCGTCCACCTAACCATATATATATATATATAGCATAAATACGGAAGAACACCGGTAATGATGCAAGTTTGCATTGACATAATATGATAAAAGTAAAGCTTTGAAATGTGTATGAGCAAATAAAAGATCCTGAGATGGTTGTGACAAAATATACATATAATCATAAATAATGGAAAGAATTGAAGAAGGTTTGTCTCGAAGGCTGAAGAATAACAAAAGAGACTTGTTTTTTCAATCCGATGCCGAAATGCCAAAGTAGTCCTACATCATCGTCTGTAACATCTTGATTTCCTGGTGGAGCACACTAATCAGTCTTCTAAAGTCATCCACTTTTTTCAGCTACAAAACATTAATTACGGGTTATGAAATATGTACCTTTTTAATTTTTTTCAGTTGAAATTATCTAAAAACTTTACCATCAGATCACTCTATCTTTCCCTTGTATCAGACCCTCCTCACCCTGCTCACCCTCCTTACTCTCCTCACCATAGCCTTTGATGTGTTTTCATAAGAAGATCTCAATATGCTATCTGACCGTAGTGCAAAACTTCCATGCAACAAAATTTGTGCCACTTTCCTAAAACAGACATAAGGGAAAGGGAAAAAAATTTAGTACTCGGGAAAAACATACTATTCGACTTAAAAATTACAAGAAGCATCATTCTATTTACAGCTCTGATAATTTCTTTCGCCCCTATTCATTTTTATAAAATTAAAAACACCCTATTAATTCTTTTAGCCCTCCACTCAATACCTACAATTTTTATTCTAAGATTAAACTTTAACATGAAGCTGAAAATTATAACAGTGAACGAAGAAAATCAATGTTGGCCTTAAACAGGATGTGGTTTAGTCGTTTTGAGAGGAAGATGAAAAAAGCAATTTTTCCTTAATTTTTTATATCAGATTTAGTGGGGGTGAGAACAAAAAAGTAATGAGGTGGAAAAAGAAATATCCTTGTAGCAAAAACATACCATTCTTGGACTTCTTCCAGCGTAGGATCATTATCCTTCTCAGCATTCATTTCTCCTCCATTAGCATCCATTTCTCCGTCGGTGCCCCTTCCATTTCTCCTCCCCAGCTTCCGTTTCTCCATTGGCACACCCTTTCATTGCCCCTTCGTCAGCTTCCACTTCTCCATCAGTGCTCCCTTCCACTTCGCCCCCATCAGCTTTTTCCATTTCCCCTCCATCAACTTCCACTTCTCCATCGACGCTGCATTTCATTTCTCCTCCGTCAGCACATTTGGATGGCTTATTGATCCCCATTGACATCATTTCCCAATTCCTTGTCAGCTCCGTCACAGTGGTGGTAGTTTCCATCCTAATTGCGGCTTGCAAAAATTAGGGCTACGCTTTCCATAGCAGAAAGCTTCTAATTTATACAATGCAATATTTCGGACAGATTTGAATTTATATATGTAAAAGAGCATTTTGAATTTGTAAAATAAAATAATTGCTAGATTCTATTTTTAAGTGATATTAACATTTGGAAATAACTATAGAGATGCGTTTGACGAATTTCACGCTGGTAGCAAAAAAATGTTACACCAAAGCTATTATATTTAAGTCCTAATGGAACATGCTACACGCGTTCATTTAAATAGAACAAATGATATATGTTTCAAGAAATGCAAGAATATATGTATGCATATATGTATGTATATAGTGGAAGAATACATAATTTGCAAGTGCAAATTAACATATCAATGACATGCATGAAAGAAAACTATTAAATATAAATAATCAGTATAAAGAACATTTATTTCGTCGCTGATGATTGTTATTTTATTAGTTTGTCTTATTTAAAAAAAAGGAATTACAGTTTGATATTTGACTATAGTATATTAATGGAATTGATCAAAAAATATAATTAATTATGCTTTAATTTGGTTAATATGTGTTTTGTAGATTTATAATATATGTAATAATAAACTAATAGTTATTAGTCTTCTGAATATAAATAAATATGTTATAAGTGTTGCATTTGGCTTATTGTGTATATTAATTAACAGCTAATTAGTGCCTTTGAATCAAGTTACTTTTTGTACCAAATCTTATTTGATCTTGTTGGCTTACACCCGGTCATTTTGTTAATTATGGTCAAATTTATATGAAACAACATTTAATTGATATACTTTCTAGCTTTCAAAATATTAGCTTTTGCCAGTCACTTTTTTATCCTAGCAATCAAAGTTTTTATTCTTTCACCTTATACCCGTGATGTGTATATTTAGAAAGGTTTTAATTTTACATACTCTTTTTGAGTAAACATTCACCTAAAAATATATGTCATGTAATTGAATAATAGTATTAGATGTGGAAGGTTTTAATATTATGTGCCTTTTGAATAGTAAGCATGTGAAAAATAAATGTTAATCGAACCACATATGTGCATTAGTCGGCAAGTTTTAAATTTCTATGTTTCTTATATACGAAGAAGTATTGAACCATGTGTGTACTGACTTTAAAGGATAGCTATGCTGATTTTGGACTTTATTAATGTAGTGGGACCTACTCTAACATTTGTTCATGTAACATGTGTAATATTATATTATATACTATTATTAAAGAACATGACAACATCAAAATTCAACACAATTATTTTATGGATCAAAATTTTTATGTGCATGTATTTAGGAGTGGCTATTGAATCATAACTAGAAATAAAATGGTTTTCAAGTCTGGAGTCTCCATTAAATCATAACCACAAATGTAAACCTAATAAACACAATAAGATCTAAATATTTAAAGAATAACTAAGGCAAACCCATTCCATGACAGTATGATGTGTGCAAATGCACCCAAAATACAAATCACGTGTGAATAAATGCAAATTTGGCTAAGTTTCAACTAAACTAATAAAAATGACGTACAATTTTCTATAGTAGTAATTCTATATCGTATGTGGTACAATTTTTTATAGATCACATGCCATTGAATAGGTTTGATGTTATCCTTATCGCTAAGAAAGATCTCAAATATGATGGAGGTGCTCAAAAAAATAAAAGCGTCTTCAATTTGTACTTTGAGCACGTTTGGTTATAATATATTATTGAGGATGTATAAGATGATAAAAGCATTTTTGCGTGCAATGAAAGAAGTTTGTGCAAGCAATCTTTACATGCGAAATGAATGGAAAATCATGGATAATTCTACAATTGCAGTGCATTCTATTGGCTCATATTCTACCCAACATTGATATCTTAAACCATCTCCAATAGTTTTAGGGCTTTCAAATTCAATATTTTTAGCTGAGTTCTTATATTTATGTCATTTTAAAATATTTTCATAAACCTATATCAATCTTGTCCTTCACTTTCAAGTTATTTATATGACAAATATATTATTTCAATATATGAAATTGTATTTATATTATAAACTTAGTGGAATCAATTTTTATTTTTGAACCTGATGAGAAAGATGGGGTAAAAGCTTAAAAATAAAAATACATTGTACGTGTAAATAACATAGCTAATTTTTTTGGATTCTTACATAAATATCCATCTAGCTTTCTACCTAGCTTTCGAAAAACTTTCCAAATTTTGTCTTATTTACACTTGGCAAATATCAACCAATGGAAGAAATAAGAATAAAAAGACATTACACTGAAGACCACCCATATAAGGAGTTTACTAAACAATAAATATTAAAATAAGAGAGAATCATTATGTGTTGTAAAGAAGACCAGACATAGGAAATTAATATTAAAAGAAAATGATCTACACTTACCTAAAGTTGTAAAAGAACAATGGTGTTAGAGGTAGATGGTGGCGAGAAGTAGTGGAAAATGGCGAATAATAGTGGTGTGTAGAGAACGCTGGAAGTGATGAATGGTGGAGAATGTTGGATTGTGAAAGGCAAGTGTTAAAAGGTAAAGAAAATTTCATACGATATTTATAGGGTTTGTAGCATTTTCTAGAATCATGTATTTAACAAGCAATTGTCTTTTTGAAACGAACAACTATTTTTTTAGAATTGACTAGCTGGAAGTGATGAATGGTGGAGAATGTTGGATTGTGAAAGGCAAGTGTGAAAAGGTAAAGAAAATTTCATACGATATTTATAGGGTTTGTAGCATTTTCTAGAATCTTGTATTTAACAAGCAATTGTCTTTTTGAAACGAAAACTATTTTTTTAGAATTGACTATAATATTTGTATTTTGCTGCTAGGCACAGAAGATAATAAAATAGTTGATAATAGTGATAACTACTCTCTTTAAGCCAACTGTCATTCTGAAAGCCAGTTGTCATTTTATTAGCTCTTAATACTACTATGTAATTAGTTAGCAAGTTAGGAAAGGAAGTAGATAAATTATTTTGATATTGCCTCTATATTTGCATAATCTATGATGGTACATATATAAGTATATTGCATCTTATTGTATGATATATATGCAATTCCAAAGTTGTATAATGTTACCACTAAAAGAATTTCCCAAAGATAGTTCTACATAATCTAAGATAGTTTTCTAATCTCTTTTTTTCTAAATTATCCAAATGAAGTAGAAGGAGGAGCTACTGTGCTCAATTCTACTTACGTTCCATTTTTATTTAGTCAAGCTACCATGTTTCCAGCCTTTTATTATTTTTGAGCTAGTATCAAAGCATTTCAAACCTGTATTTTAAGGTTTCTAAACTATACTTGATCAATTTATTTTAAATGAAAAATTTTCAAGCATGCTTGGGCCATCTAGAATTGTTCCCATGCATCAAATTTAGGACTTAGTAGGATTTATTTGATTTATTAGTTAACACTAACTTGTTGCATTTAAAAATTGGTTTGAAATAGTGACAAGACCGATCATGGAAAGGAATAAAAATTGGTTTATTTATGATTTTTTGATGCCAATATTAGTGTACCATTTATCTAAAAACAATTAATGGAGCAGTATATGTGAATAATTCTGGAAATAAATGTTATCGAATAAATGGTAAAAACTATGATGCTTAACTCGTAGGTCAAACTTTCATGTGTATAGTAAAAGATAGAAGAATTTTTTTATTAAATGAAATTAAAAAAATGATACTTTATTTGAATGTGCACTTGATGGGTTTCGGGAGAGACTGCACCAAACTTTGATTCATATCCATATCAAAATATTACATTAAGTAAAATGTTGTTAGCAAATCATTTTTCACTTGATATGAAAGTAAAATACAAATAAATATTAAATCATAAAAATCTTTCAATCCAATTAGAAGAAGTTACCAAACATATAAAATAAATACAAAAAACAAACGTTCATAAAAATAATAATATTAATCCACGTCCAAACAAATTGTATTATATGCCAAAAATTAATTGTGGATTAAGATGAAAAATTTTCATTACTATTGCATCACTTCTTTTGCTGCTAGGACATTGTCTTTTTAGAAGTACTAACTCATCTAACATATATAAATCTGCTTATGAAATCCAAGCGCCAAGTGGATGTAGATTGTATTTATGCTTTAACTTTGTCGCATTACTTGCCTCCGATACATTTAATATATCCTTTGTTCGAATTTATTATATATATATTTTTTAATTTTTTTCAAGGCTAGCTAGCAATGGACTGGACTGTCCACATTTATTAATACTCGTTTAAAACAGGTGCTTGGAACATGAAACAAAACAACTCGTAAAAAAGAGAGACATGAGTTAGGTAGAGATACCCAAAATGCAATAACCTACAAAACAATATGGCCCCTCCATAGAGGAGGAACCACTATCTTCATTGTCTGACATAGGATTATTGACATGAGTAAGGCCAGGAAAAAAAGCTGTTAAATTTTAACATAATCGACTAAGTTAAAGGGGTTGAAGCATTTTCGATCCCAAGTATAATAGTCCGAAGAATTCTATTTTTGTCTCCCACCTCACAAGTGTAGCACGAACAAGATTGTCCCTGTCAACAAGGTAAAATAACCATCGGTCCTCACCATCACACCTACAAACATATGATAAATACCATACTTTGGAGTTTATCTCGTCTAGAATTTCACATGCCTCAAAGCTTGCTCAAATGAATTCCACTTAATCACAATGTAGGAAGGAGGAGCCACAACAGGTACATCCTCAATGGAAGGATTAGTGATAACAAAAGAGGGCTCGAAACACGTACCAATAGGAGAAGTAACATTCTCTACAACATATGCGGGGATGATGACCAAACGCTTAGGAATCCACTTCCTAACAGGAGGTCGAGGAAGAGGGATCTTAAATTGAATAAACCTAGGGGAATTAACTAAAACATGTATACAAACTTTACTGATGTGACCAAAGAAGTGACAAACCATGCAAATATCAGATTTTCAACTGTAATGAACATCAACGAAAACATTGTAGCCTTCAGCAAGAGGAATGTTTAACCTAGGCGGTAGAGGCTTGTCCAGGGTAATCTCAATCAATGCCTTAGCATAAACGAATTTACTTTCAGCGATATTGTTAGTGTCAAAACATTTTAACTTGCCAAATAGGCTAGATAATCAATTTAGCTCAATCAAAGGTTACAAAACTCACAGCTTTCTTATTTTTAACACCTAATCAATATCTTTTATCCTTTTTCTATTCAAATGGCGTTTCCAAACAAATTTTATGATTTTTATGTTGTATGTCTGTTAACAAATGTCAATTATTTTAATTTTCGGATAGCTAATTGTATATAAAATAAGGGAAATGGGAAAAAAATTAAAAGACAAATTAAAGTAAGTAATTACTCACAAGGACACGTGCATAAAGTTTTTACAGTAAGGACAAAGTCCAAAGCCCTGATACAATTTAAAACAAAACAAAGAATTCCATTCATCTTCATCCTCCTTTCTTTCACTCAGAATATTACGAAATTTTGCTCGAAAAAAAAGGGACCGCAAACCAGAAATAAATCTACATCTCCAACACAACCACAACAACCGACAGTCGAGGAACAACGAGCACAACAACCGATAGTTAAAAAAAACCTAGCTACGTCGAAAGTGATGCAACAAAGTGAAAATCGAAATGTCAAATCACTTCCAACAATAGATATTCAAAAACAAAACGCAATGATAGAAGAGGAAAACCTACCTCTAGTGGAAATGACAGAAAAGACAATAAAGGAAAAAAGCAACAAGTTAAAACTTAGAAGACCTACATCAGTAGAAGAGGAAAAACAAAATAGAGAAAAAAGAACAAAAAGAAGACATGAAAAAAATACAGCAATTGAAAGCAGACCGGAAATAAGAGAAAGTATACTAGAGAAGGAAACTGATACTATAAGATCAGGTATAACAAAGTTAGTATAGTTTTATTATAGTAACACTGAATTTTTTACACAACAAAGAAGAGAATATGCAGCAACAAATAGCTGTAGAGAAAACAGTTGAAGAAAATATGCAAAAAAGAGAACAAGGCACAAAAAGAAGAAATGAAAAAATGATTCAAAAGAAAATACAAACAGAAACCGAGGTACCTAAAATTGAAAAATTATAAAACTAATACTAACAATTTCATACTGTTAAATGTATTCTAATATTATCAAAAATGTTAAACAAGAAAAATCTCAGAAAGAAGAAGAGAAAAAAGTTGCAGATGAAGAATCAGAAGAAGAACAACTCAATTCGATAAAATTAGAAACATTATAACTTTACAACATGGTAGATATTGCAAAAATAATACCTATAAATCATTTGGTAAAAGAAAAGGCTGATAATTACAACAAACTGATACATACTTACAACAAATAATAGTCAGTATTATTTAGTGTAAATCGTTTGGTAAAATAATAGCCAGTATCATTTAGTCGAAATCTGATACTTCCAAAAATCGGATACCTACTTTCAAAAAAATGATACCTACTTTCAAAAACTAATAGCTACATGAAAAAAATGATACCTACTTATAGAAAACTAATACCTACTTAGTACAAACTGATACCTAGTTACTTCAAACTGATACCTAGTTACTGCATACTTGCAATCGTTACATATTTGACTGAAGATATTTCACTTCAGCTAATACCCAACCTATTGTTATGTTTCAACATAATTTGTTTGACAAATAACTTATCGTATTATTTTTAAATAATAAGATGATGATGATTTTGTTAATCCACATCCAAAATGCATAAAAGGCAGATCATAAACAAAATAGCAGAAAGTATCAAAATCTGATGACAAAAAGCATGAAACTACTTATAAACGTGGATTGCAAGTAGTATTCAAAACAATAAAAATGATAAAACAAAAAAAATACTCTACCCAAAAAGCAGATGGACATATTGAAGAGCACTCCTTTCTACAATTTCATTAGAGTTTTTTATGAACAGAAAATTGTGATGAAAGAATTTAAAAAGCATCAACACAATTTGGATTCTTCATACCAATGCTACTTAGTTGAGGAAGATACATACTTATTTGATAAAGAAAGAATGAAAGTCACAGCAAGAGATACAAGTTTGATTTTTGGCCCACCATTAAAAGGAATTAACATTGAGCCAACTCAGAAAATGTCATACAGAATAGTTCCAATGCGGTGTAGAGAATTTGCAAAGAGAAACTTTGGCAATTGCACTTACATAACAAGGAATGTTGTGGAAAAAAGAATAAAGCAAGAAGTGGCAAAGAAGAAGGAGTACGAAGAAGATTTGCCACTGTTAATAGTAATCGAAATACTAAAAACATTCTTCTTCCCAAACAACCAGCAAATGTTAAGATGGAGAATTCTACCATACTTAATTATTATAGAGATAATGCAATTGGTTTCTTGGCAACTAACGATAGAAAAGAATTTCAGTAAATTTGTCAAGAAGTTCATCCATAAGCCAAGAAATATGTTGGGATGCTCCATGCTTCCATTGGTAAGATAAATTAATCAAAATAGTATTATTTGATTTTTTTAACTAACATATCTAATCATTTCTTTTTATGTTAACAGTATTGCATTTGTGAGAAATTGCATCTCATTCAACAAAGACAACATTGTACTGCAGCTTTGCCTAGATTTGCAAAGTGGGACTTAAGGAAACTAAAATACAAAGCAATCAAAGAAGTTTTTGATAATGTGAAAGAGGGTGATGTAAGTTAAAATTCCATTTAATTTTTTCTAATCAATATGCTTTAACTCTTATGTAGAATAAAGTTTAATTGTATATTCTTTCTTCTGTAACATTAAACTGATAATACAGTGAGCAAAAACTAATACCATATCATTACATACTAATAGTGTCAGAAATAGAAACTAGAATGCAAAAATTGATACCACATGTTTACTTGCTTGAAACTAATATTAATAGTACAGAAACTGATACTAGAATGCAAAAACTAATACAATACGATTACATGCTTGACAGTAATTGTAGAAGTACCAAAAACTGATATTATAATGCAAAAACTGATACCATTATTACTTGGAATGCTAGAGGAATGAATTCCACTGCAAAACAAATAGATTTTTTATATATTTCAAGTGTCTTTTGCTTGTTGTGCACACTTTATTTGATGCATATCATCTAGTTTCACCTTCATGTCTGTTATGTTATTGTTTTTTCAGATTTCTTCGAACATTTCTTCTATTTCTTGTCTCTAATAAAGACAAAATGTTAAAAATCTAGGTCATATTCACTATAATTAGTAATTTTTTAAAAAGAAAGAGAAATCTCACACAAATTTTATAGCTTCTTTTAAACTGGAATTGTTTCTTTCATTTGATCTTCTAGGGCAGTTAGAATCAGCATGGCACCAGTGCATTGTTGGGTATGTTAAACTCACTAATGTCCAATGGTTTTCACAATACAAAGGAAAATATATACTTCTAGCAAATTTGTCATGTACAATGGATTCTCGCATAGGGAGGACCAGACTTTTTTTCACCTCCTTTATATCACACACAATTCCTTTCTGTTTAATATGAAAATAAGTTATGATTTAAAAAATGAAGCAATTATTATGTACTTGGATATTGATGTTTTATTTACTGTCATTGTAGTTGTGAAAGCATAATTGTGTTCTTTCAGTCCACATCTTGAAATATATCAATCTATAATCTGTATTGAAATAAGAAAGTATAAGTTTTTTATTGGTGAAGCAATATTAAATAGTAAGTAGTATCAATAATGTTAATAGTGTCTTTGTATGTTGATAAGTATACAAATAATAAAGCATCAAGTCAGTTAAGCAAGCTGTGGATTTAAGTATCATTTTTGCTTTTATTTTGGTATTAGTTTCGAAAAGATTTTTTTTTATGTACCTGTCCATCTGTCTCATTTCCTTCTAATACGCGTTTTAGTGCATTTTTTATCATGACACAACCTCCTCTGATTGTGTCCTTATTTTCCCATGCCACTACACTATTTTAACAAAAACAGTTTGTATATGTTAGATAAACTTAAGACTTAATTTCATATTTAATATTAATATACATACTTATACACTTACTTTTGTGGTGATGTCGTCAATGAAAAGAAAGTTTTGATCACGTTTTGTTTCTCAACATTGAGATAGATTAAACATTTGCAATGCCCATGCACTATCTTTGAAAGTGTTGGCTCTATCGCTACAAGTGGCTTTGGACTGTTATCTTGTGCATTTTTGTTTTCAACGTCTTCATTTTTTTTGGGATTTGGTTTATTTGCAACTTTTTTTTGTTTCATCCCATATTCAAAGCTGTTACGTTGTTTTTTGGCTCTTGTTTTTGCCTTCAATCTTTGAATATAAGAAGCTATCCTTTTTTGTGTTGCTTTGATTTTTTTTGCCAATTAATTTTGCGACTGTTTCTTTCCCTTTTCTAGCAGCTGGTTGCACAGGTTCTTTTGCATCTTTTTTTTCTTCATTTTTTTCACTTTCAAACTCTTGTGTGTCGTAAAGTTTGAAAGATAGAGGGGTAAGGTCAAGCACTGAAACGACGTATAGTACATTTTGGTTTTTTACATCTATATCTTCTTCAAGATGTTAAGTATCTTCTGTTTTGTCTTTCTGCACTTGACTTTCATTTTCCAACTCTTCTTTTTGATGCGCTTCAGTTGGTGTCTATTTTTTTCCTCATGTGCACATTGTTTTCTTCATTTTTCAGTTTTTTTTTATCCAATTCACTTTCTATTTCGATGGATATATGATTCTCCATTGCTTCTGTTTTATCTGCTGATTTACGTACACACTCTTCAGCTTTTTTTTTTTTTTTTTTTTTTCATTTCTTCCTATTTTCATTTCTTCAAAAGTATCTGCATTTAGTTCACTTTGTAAACTGTTGCTTTGTACATTGAAACTTTCATTTTTCTCTTCACTGTTTTCTTCATTGTCATTCAAATCAGCTACAAATTTCTTGGTGTTGTCTTCAGCCTACGATCTTTTCTCTTCATTTTCTTTCAACTTCAACTTAATTTCTTTCAACTCTTCTTTCAAACTCAAAAATTCTTACTCTGCTTTAATTCTACTTTTTTTCTACTTCCAATTCTTTTTTGTTTTCTTTGCTTCTTCTTCCAAATCATTTATATGCATTTGGAAGATCCTGGTGCTTATGTCTTCCTCAAACGAACGTGCACTTTCTTCAGTTTATTCAAACTTTCTTTTCTTTCCATGCTTTTCTTTTTGAATTTTGGGAAAATTTTGTTCAACGGTTACTATTGAAGTAAACATTCTTCATATGGGCTGAGATTTGCAATTTCTTTCGCCTATAAAATTGGTATTGGAAAATTTGTTTTAGTTTTAAGCTATGATTTCAATTTACAATGACAGTTGAATTTTTATTGTAACGAAAATATGAAATACTCTGCGATAAAACAAATAGCTAATGTTTTAATTTCGTATACTATTAGTATCAGCTTCAATCATGTAATATACGGTATCAGTTTTTGAATTCTAGTATCAGTTTCTTATAATATTAGTATCTGTTTCTTATAATATTAGTATCAATTTCAAGGATGTAGAACTATGGTATCAGTTATTGCATTGTAGTATCAGTTTATTATACTTCTACTATCAGTTTCAATCATGAATCATATGGTATCAGTTTTTGCATTCTAATATCATTTTTTGATACTTCTACAATTAGTTTCAAGCATGTAATCATATGGTATCAGTTTTTGCGTTCTAGTTTCAGTTTCTAATACTATTAGTATTAGTTTTAAGCAAGTAAACATGTGGTATCAGTCTTTGCATTCTAGTTTCTGTTTCTGATACTATTAGTATGTAATGATATGGTATCAGTTTTTGCTCACTGTATTATCAGTTTTATGTTACAGAAGAAAGAATATGCAATTAAACTTTATTCTACATAAGAGTTAAAGCATATTAATTAACAAAAATTAAATGGAATATAACTTACATCACCCTCTTTCACATTATCAAAAACTTCTTTGATTTCTTTGTCTTTTAGTTTCCTGAAGTCCCACTTTGCAAATCTGGCAAAGCTGTAGTATAATGTTGTCTTTGTTGAATAAGATGCAATTTCTCACAAATGCAATATTGTTAACATAAAAAGAAAAGATTAGATATGTTAGGTAAAAAAAAATCAAATAATAATATTTTGATTAGTTTATCTTACCAATGGAAGCATGGAGCATCCCGACATATTTCTTGGCTTATGGATGAACTCCTTGACAAATATACTAAAATTCTTTTCTATCATTAGTGGCTAAGATACAAATTGCATTGTCTCTACATTAATTAAGTATGGTAGAATTCCCCATCTTAACTTTTGCGGGTTTTTTGGGAGAAGAATGTTAACAGTATTTCGATTACTATTAACAGTGGCAAGTCTTCTTCATACTTCTTTTTCTTCTTTGCCACTTCTTGCTTTATTCTTTTTTCCACAACATTCCTTGTTATGTAAGTGCAATTGCCAAAGTTTCTCTTTGTAAATTCTCTACACCGCATTGGAACTATTCTGTATGTCATTTTCTGAGTTGGCTCAATGTTAATTCCTTTTAATGGTGGGCCAAAAATCAAACTTGTATCTCTTGCTGTGATTTTCATTCTTTCTTTATCAAATAAGAATGCATCTTCCTCAACTGAGTAGCATTGGTATAAAGCATCCAAATTGTGTTGATGCTATTTACATTCTTTCATCACAATTTTCTGTTCATAAAAAACTTTAAAGAAATTGTAGAAAGGAGTGCTCTTCAACATGTCCATCTGCTTTTTGGATAGAGCATTTTTTGTTTTATCATTTTCACCATTTTGAATACTACGTGCAATCCACATCTATAAGCAGTTTCATGCTTTTTATCTTCAGATTTTGATACTTTTTGTTGTTTTGTTTGTGATCTGCCTTTTATGCATTTTGCATGTGGATTAACTAAATCATCATCATCCTATTATTTAAAAATAAGGCAATAAGTTATTTGTCAAACAAATTATGTTGAAACATAACAATAGGTTGGGTATTAGCTGTAGTGAAATATCTTCAGTCAAATATTTAACGATTTCAAGTTTGCTGTAACTAGGTATCAAATTGCAGTAACTAGGTATCAATTTGTACTAAGTAAGTATCAATTTTCTGTAAGTAGGTATCATTTTTTCATGTAGGTTTTAGTTTTTTGAAAGTAGGTATCAGTTTTTTGTAAGTATGTATAATTTTTATGGAAGTATCAGATTTCGACTAAATGATACTAACTATTGTTTTACCAAACGATTTACACTAAATGATACTGACTATTATTTGTTGTAAGTAGGTATCATTTTATTGCGATTATCAGCCTTTTCTTGAACCAAATGATTTATAGGTATTATTTTTGCAATATCTATCATGTTATAAAGTTATAATGCTTCTAATTTTACCGAATTGAGTTATTCTTCCTTTGATTCTTCATTTGCAACTTTTTTCTCTTCTTTTTTCTGAGATTTTTCCTGTTTAACATTTTTGATAATATCATAATACATTTAACAGTATGAAATTGTTAGTATTAGTTTTATAATTTTGCAGTTTTAGTTACCTCAGTTACTATTTGTATTTTCTTTTGAGTCATTTTCTCATTTCTTCTTTTTGTTCTTTGTTATCTTTTTTGCAATTTTTTTCAATTGTTTTCTCTACAGCTGTTTGTTGCCACATGTTCTCTTCTTTGTTCTGTGCATAAAAATTCAATGTTACTATAATAAAACTATACTAACTTTGTTATACTTGATTTTATAGTATCAGCTACCTTCTCTAGTATACTTTCTCTTATTTCTGGTCTGCTTTCAATTGCTATATTTTTTTCATGTCTTCTATTTGTTCTTTTTTCTCTATTTTGTTTTTCCTCTTCTACTGATGTAGGTTTTCTATGTTTTAACCTGTTGCTTTTTCCCTTTATTGTATTTGTTATCATTACCACTTGAGGTAGGTTTTCCTCTTCTATCATTGCGTTTTCTTTTTGAATATATACTGTTGGAAGTGATTTGACATTTTGATTTGCACTTTGTTGCTTCACTTCCGACATAGCTAGGTTTTCTTTAACTGTCGATTATTGTGCTCGTTGTTCGTCGACTGTCGATTGTTGCGGTTATGTTGGAGATGTAGATCTGTTTCTGGTTTGCGATGCCCTTTTTTTCGACAAAAATTTCCTTAAATTCTAAGTGAAAGCAAGGAGGATGAAGACGAACAGAATTGTTTGTTTTGTTTTAAATTGTATCAGGGCTATGGGCTTTGTCCTTATGGTAAAAACTTTACGCACGTGTCCTTGTGAGTAATTATTTACTTTAATTTATTCTTTAATTTTTTTCCATTTCCCTTATTTTATATACAATTAGCTATCCAAAAATTAAAACAATTGACATTTGTTAATAGACATACAACATAAAAAAACATTAAATTAGTTTGGAAATGCCATTTGAATAGAAAAAGGATAAAAGATATTGATTAGGTGTTAAAAAATAAGAAAGTTGTAAGTTTTGTAACTCTGATTGAGCTAAATTGATTATCTAGCCTAGTTGGCAAGTTAAAATGTTTTGACGCTAACAATTTCGCTGGAAGGAAGTTAGTTTATGCTAAGGCATTGATTGAGGTTACCCCAGACAAGCCTCTACCACTTAGGCTAAATGTTCGTCTTTCTGAAGGCTATGATGTTTTCGTTGATGTTGATTACAGTTGAAAACCTGATATTTGCATGGTTTGTCACTTCTTTGGTTACATCGCTAGATTTTATATGCATGTTTTAGTTGATTCCCCTAGGTTTATTCAATTTAAGATCCCTCTTCCTCGATCTCCTGTTAGGAAGTGGATTCCTAAGCCTTTGTTCATTATCCCCGCATTAGTTGTAGAGAATGTTACTTCTCCTATTGGCATGTGTTTCGAGCCATCTTTTGTTATCACTGATCCTTCCATTGGGGATGTACCTGTTGTGGCTCCTCCTTCCTACATTGTGATTAAGTGGAATTCATTTGAGCAAGCTTTGAAGCATGTGAAATCTGAGATGGGATAAACTCCAAAGTACGGTATTTATCATATGTTTGTAGGTGTGATGGTGAGGACCGATGGTTATTTTACCTTGTTGACAGGGACAATCTTGTTCTTGCTACACTTTATGAGGTGGGAGACAAAAATAAAATTGTTCCGGCTATTGTACTTGGGATCGGAAATACTTCAAACCCCTTTGCCTCAATCGATTATGTTAAAATTTAACAGCTTTTTTTCCTATCCTTACTCATGTCAATAGTCCTGTGTCAGACAATGAAGATAGTGGTTCCTCCTCTATGGAGGGACCATATTATTTTGTAGGTAATTGCATTCTCCTCTATGGAGGGGCCATATTATTTTGTAGGTAATTGCATTTTAGGTAGCTCTACCTAACTCATGTCCCTTTTTTACGAGCTGTTCTGTTTCATGTGCCGAGCATCTGTTTTAAATGAGTGTTAATAAATATGGACAGTCCAGTCCAATGGTAGCTAGCCTTGCAAAAAAAATTAAAAATATATATATAAGAAATTCGAACAAAGGATATATTAAATGTATCGGAGGCTAGTAATGTGACAAAGCTAAAGCATAAATACAATCTACATCCACTTTGTGCTTCGGATTTCATATGCCGATTTATAAATGGTAGACGAGTTAGTACTTCTAAAAATCCGATGTTCTAGCAGCGAGAGAAGTTGAGGCAATGGTAATGAAAAAAATTCATCTTAATCCACAAATAATTTTTGGCATTTAATACAATTTGTTTGGACATGGATTAATATCATTATTTTTATGATCGATTGTTTTTTGTATTTATTTTATATGTTTGGTAACTTCTTCTATCCATTTGGAATTGGATTGAAAGTTTTTTATAAATTAATATTTATTTGTATTTTACTTTCATATCAAGTGAAAAATGATTTGCTAACAACATTTTGCTTAATGTAATATTTTAATATGGATATGAATCAAAGTTTGGTGCGGTCTCTCTCGAAACCCATCAAGTGCACTTTCAAATAAAGTATCATTGTTTTAATTTCATTCAATAAAAAATTTCTTCTAACTTTTACTGTACACATGGAAGTTTGACCTAAGAGTTAAGCATCATTGATTTTACCATTCACTCGGTAACATTCATTTCTAAAATTATTCACATATACTGCTCCATTAATTGTTTTTAGATAAATGGTACACTAATATTGGCATCAATAAATCATATATAATCCAACTTTTATTCCTTTCCATGATCGGTCTGGTCACCATTTCTAGCCAATTTTTAAACGCAACAAGTTGGTATTAACTAATAAATCAAATAAGTCCTACATTGTCATGATGCATGAGAATAATTCTAGATAGCGCAAGCATGCATGAAATTTTTTTGATTTAAAATAAATTAATCAAGTACAGTTTAGAAACCTAAAAAAAAAGGTTTGAAACGCCTTGATACTAGCTCAAAAATAGCAAAAGGCTGGAAACATAGTAGTTTGACTAAATAAAAAGGAATGTAAGTAGAATTGAGCACAGTACCTCCTCCTTCTACTTCATTTGGATCATTAAAAAAAAAGATTAGAAAACTATCTTAGACTAAATAGAACTATCTTTGGAAAATTCTTTTAGTGGTAACATTATACAACTTTGGAATTGCATATATAGCATAAAATTAGGTACAATATACTTATATATGTACCATCATAGATTATGCAAATATAGAGGAAATATTAAAATAATTATATCTACTTCCTTTCCTAACTTGCTAACTAATTACATGGTAGTATTGAGAGCTGATTAAATGACAATTGGCTTTCAGAATGACAGCTGGCTTAAAGACAATAATTATCACTATTATCAAACTATTTTAGCATCTTCTATGTCTAGCAACAAAGTACAAATATTATAGTCAATTCTAAAAATAGTTGTTCATTTCAAAAAGACAATTGTTTGTTAAATACAGGATTCCATAAAATGCTACAAACCCTATAAATATCGTATGAAATTTTCTTTACCTCTTCACTCTTGCCTTTTACAATCCAACATTCTCCACCGTTCATCACTTCCAGCGTTCTCTACACACCACTATTATTCGCCATTTTCCATTACTTCTCGCCACCATCTATCTCTAACACCATTTTTCTTTTACAGCTTTAGGTAAGTGTACATCGTTTTCTTTTAATATTAATTTCCTACGTCAGACCGTCTTTACAACACATAATGATTCTCTCGTATTTTAATATTTGTTGTTTAGTAAACTCCTTATTTGGGTGGTCTTCTATGTAATGTATTTTATTCTTATTCATCCTTTGGTTGATATTTTTCAAGTGCAAACAATACAAAATTTGGAAAGTTTGGTCGAAAGCTAGGTAGAAAGCTAGATGGATATTAATGTAAAATCCAAAAAAATTAGCTATGTTATTTACACGTACAACGCATTTTTAATTTTAAGAATTTGCCCCATTTTTCTCATCAGGTTCAAGAATAAAAATTGATTCCACTAAGTTTATAATATAAATACAATTTCATATATTGAAATAATATATTTGTCATATAAATAACTTGAAAGTGAAGGACAAGATTGATATAGGTTTGTGAAAATATTTTAAAACGAAATAAATATAAGTACTCGGCTAAAATTATTGAATTTGAAAGCCCTAAAACTATTAGAGATGGTTTAAGATATCAATGCTGGGTAGAATATGAGCCAATAGAATGCACTGCAATTGTAGAATTATCCATGATTTTCCATTTATTTAGCATGTAAAGATTGCTTGCACAAACTTCTTTCATCGCACCCAAAAATGCTTTTATCATCTTATACATCCTCAACAATATATTATAACCAAACGTGCTCAAAGTACAAATTTAAGACACTTTTATTTTTTTGAGCACCTCCATCATATTTGAGATCTTTATTAGTGATAAGGATAGCATCAAACCTATTCAATGGCATGTGATTTACAGAAAATTTTACTGCATACGATATAGAATTAATATACTATAGAAAATTGTACGTCATTTTTATTAGTTTAGTTGAAACTTAGCCAAATTTGCATTTATTCACACGTGATTTGTATTTTGGGTGCATTTGCACACATCAAACTGTCATGGAATGGGTTTGCCTTAGTTATTCTTTAAATATTTAGATCTTATTGTGTTTATTAGGTTTACGTTTGTGGTTATGATTTAATGGAGACTCCAGACTTGAAAACCATTTTATTTCTAGTTATGGTTCAATAGCTACTCCTAAATACATGCACATAAAAATTTTGATCCATAAAATAATTGTGTTGAATTTTGATGATGTCATGTTCTTTAATAATAGTATATAATATAATAATTGCACATGTTACATGAACAAATGTTAGAGTAGGTCCCACTACATTAATAAAGTCCAAAATTCAGCATTAAAAAACGAGTTACAGGTCCCTATTTTTGATGTTGTTATAAGAAAAGTCCCTGTATATATAAGTATGTAAATTTAGTCCCTATTTTTTGAAAAATAGAAAACACAAGGTGCTTTGCACTTTTCTAACAGAAAATGCAAGCTAATTTGAAACTTTTATCAGAAAAGCGTAAGCTAGTTTGCTTTTTTTATTTTGATTTTTTTTTTAAATTTTGAAATTTTCAAAAAAAAATTAAATTTTTGAAAAGCGCAAGATAGTTTGCGCTTTCTGATTTACAAAAAACAGGGACTTAATTTACATACTTATTATCATAGGGACTTTTCTTACAACAACATTGAAAATAGGGACCTTCGGTGCAATGCCCCATTCAGCATAGCTATCCTTTAAAGTCAGTGCACACATGGTTCAATACTTCTTCATATATAAGAAACACAGAAAATTAAAACTTGCCAGTTAATGCACATATGTGGTTCAGTTAACATTTATTTTTCACATGCTTATTATTCAAAAGGCACATAATATTAAAACCTTCCACATCTAATACTATTATTCAATTACATGACATATATTTTTAGGTGAATGTTTACGCAAAAGGAGTATGTAAAATTAAAACCTTTCTAAATATATACATCATGGGTATAAGGTGAAAGAATAAAAACTTTGATTGCTAAGATAAAAAAGTTACTGGCAAAAGTTAATATTTTGAAAACTAGAAAGCATATCAATTAAATGTTGTTTCATATAAATTTGACCATAATTAGCAAAATGACCGAGTGTAAGTCAACAAGATCAAATAAGTTTTGGAAAAAAAAAGTAACATGATTCGAAGTCACTAATTTTCTATCAATTAATATACACAATAAGCCAAATGCAACACTTATAACATATAATATTTGTTTTGCAGTGGAATTCATTCCTCTAGCATTCCAAGCAATAAAGTTATCGGTTTTTACATTCTAATGTCAGTTTTTGGTTCTTCTACAATTAGTTTGAAGCATGTAATCATATGGTATCAGTTTTTGCATTCTAGTATCAGTTTCTGATACTATTAGTATTAGTTTCAAGCAAGTAAACATGTGGAAATGATGGAAGAGGAAAACCTACCTCTAGTGGAAATGATAACAAAGACAATAAAGGGAAAAAGCAACAAGTTAAAACTTAGAAAACCTACATCAGTAGAAGAGGAAAAACAAAATAGAGAAAAAAGAACAAAAAGAAGACATCAAAAAAACATAGCAATTAAAAGCGGACAAGAAATAAGAGAAAGTATACCAGAGAAGGTAACTGATACTATAAAATCAAGTATAACAAAGTTAGTATAGTTTTATTATAGTCACATTGAATTTTTTTGCAAAGAATAAAGAAGAGAACATGCAGCGACAAATAGCTGCAGAGAAAATAGTTGAAGAAAATATGCAAAAAAGAGAACAAAGAACAAAACGAAGAAAAGAACAAAACGAAGAAAAGAAAAAACGATTCAAAAGAAAATATAAACAGAAACCGGGGTAACTGAAATTGCAAAATTATAAAACCAATACTAACAATTTCATACTATTAAATGTATTCTAATTTTATCACAAATGTTAAACAGGAAAAATCCAAGAAAGAAGAAGAGAAATTTTTTGCAGATGAAGAATCAGAAGAAGAATATCTCAATTCGGTAAAATTAGAAACATTATTAACTTTATAACATGATAGATATTGCAAAAATAATACCTATAAATCATTTGGTAAAAGGAAAGGATGATAATTATAACAAATAGAAGAAATGCATCAAATAAAGATTCTATTTTCACGCGTTTTAGTGCATTTTTGGTTATGACACAACCTCCTCTGATTGTGCCCTTATCTTCCCATGCCACTACACTATTTTAACAAAAACAACTTGTATATGTTAGATAAACTTAAGACTTAATTTCATATTTAATGTTAATATACATACTTGTACACTTACTTTTGTGATGATGTCGTCAATGAAAAGAAAGTTTTGATCACGTTTTGTTGCTCAACATTGAGATAGATTAAACATTTGCAAAGTCCAAGCACTATCTTTGAAAGTGTTGGCTCTATCGCTGCAAGTGGCATTGGACTGTTGTCTTGTGCACTTTTTTTTCAACATCTGTATTTTTTTGGGGTTTTGCTTTACTTGCAACTTTTTTTTGTTTCATCCCATATTCAAAATAGTTACGTTGTTTTTTCACTCTTGTTTTTTCCTTCGATCTTTGAATATAAGAAGCTGGCCTTTTTTGTGTTGCTTTGATTATTTTTGCCAACTAATTTTGCGATTGTTTCTTTCCCTTTTCTAGCAGCTAGTTGCATAGGTTCTTCTGCATCTTTTTTCTTTTTCACTTTCAAACTCTTGCATGTCGTAAAGTTTGAAAGATGGAGGGGTAAGGTCAATCACTGAAACAATGTATGGCACATTTTGGTATTTTACATCTATATCATCTTCAAGATGTTGAGTATCTTATGTTTTGTCTTTCTGCACTTGACTTTCGTTTTCCAACTTTCTTTTTGATGCACTTCAGTTGGTTTTTGTTTTTTCTTCATGTTCACATTGTATTTTTTCATTTTTCAATTTTTTATCCAATTCACTTTCTATTTCGATGGGTATATGATTTTCGATTGCTTCTGTTTTATCTACTGATTTCTATACACATTCTTCAGCTTTTGTTTCTTTATTTTCTTCATTTCTTCCTATTTTCATTTCTCCCTATTTTCATTTCTGCAAAAGTACTTGAATTTAGTTCACTTTGTAAACTGTCGCTTTGTACATTGAAACTTTCATTTTTCTTTTCACTGTCAATCAAATCGGCTACAAATTTTTTGGTGTTGTCTTCAGCCTGCGATCTTTTCTCTTCCTTTTCTTTCAACTTCAAATTAATTTCTTTCAACTCTTCTTTCAAACTCAAAACTTCTTGCTCTACTTTAATTTAACTTTTTTCTACTTCCATTTTTTTTGTTTTCTTTGCTTCTTCTTCCAAATCTTTTACATGCATTTGGAAGATCCTTATGCTTATGTCTTCCTCAAATGAATGTGCACTTTCTTCAAACTTTTCTTCCATTCTTTTCTTTTTGAATTTTGGGCAAATTTTGTTCGATGGTTACCGATTGAAGTAAATATTCTTCGTATGGGATGAGATTTGTAATTTCTTTCACGTAAAAAATTAGTATTGGAAAATTTGTTTTAGTTTTAAGCTATGATTTCAATTTACAATGACAATTGAATTTTTATTGTAGCGAAAATAGGAAATACTCCGCGATAAAACAAATTGCTAATGTTTTAATTTCTGATTCTATTATTATCAGCTTCAATCATGTAAAACTTGAAAGGGAGTGCGGATTAAGGATCTTAAGGGTAATTTAACACTAGAGGGGGGGGGGGTGAATAGTGTCTAATGGATTCTAAGACTTATATGGACTAATTTGAAAATTATGATATAAATAAATGCAAAACTTAATCACAGAACAATCACAGAATCAAACATAGATGCAGAAAGTAAATAAAAAGTAGTAAAAGGAAAGAACATACCAGATTTTATACTGGTTTGGAGTTACCCTACATCCAGTCCGAAACCAAGGCAAACACCTCGTACAGATTTTTATTAAACCAGTGTCGATATTACAATCCTCAATTTCTAAAGGCCTTAAGGTGCCCTCCTGTCTCTCGAGTCCGGGGAAAACTCTCTTGATTTACGGAACACAAGATCACCCAATTGATTTCCAGGCACTACCACAACTTATAGAGAGACTCGATAAACTTTTGATTATAAATTGATCATGTAACTATGAATACCACTTTGATCTTCGAGAGTGGATAGAGAATCAAATAAGAATGAAATTCTAATTTGATTCACTTGAGAATTCGGTAGAATTAAAGCACAATCTTAAAAATATGAAAATTTTAGAATATGGATTTGTGGAGAAGGAGTGAATAAAATCAGAAAAATAGATAGTTAAAAAATTAGTTTGTGAAGGCTATTTATAGAGTAGTAACGGTAATAACCATTCGTGAAGAGATTTAAACGAATAGACACTTCTTTTGAAAATTGAAAGTTTTGAATTCAACGGCCACCATGTCGACATGGGGTATCCCATGATGTCGACACCCTTAGTTAAAAAACAATGTAAAATTAGTTTTGAAAATGGTATTGAAAGGAAAACAAGATGAAATGATTCTGGAGTAAAATAAATCAATTTTCCTATGTTTAAAATAAAGAAGAGTAGAAAATATATCCTTAAAAGGAATATATAAATTTGATTTTTAAATTTCAAGTATATATATATATATATTATAAAGAATATTAAAAAATCAGAATATAGTTTTAAAAATAAACGAAGTTTAAAACAAGAGTTTAAAAAAAACAAAGAATATTTTTAAAATCATTTGAAAAGATAATTTTTAAGGCTAAAACATTTTGAAAAGCAGTTATGAAAATTATTTTGAAAAACCATTTTGAAGTAGTTTTGCAAGCTTCTTCTTGTAGAATATCTCATCACATCAGGACTCGAGAACTTGTATAAAACCAGGATGTTCGTGGGTTTGTAAGCCACTTGTCGTAGGTTTGTAAGCTACTTGTTGTGGGTTTGTAAGCCACTAAGAAGGTAGAAATGGTTCCATCCCAAATGAAATTTGGAACGAAGATTTCCGTGCTATTATGAAGTTTTAACAAAAACTAGACACTTATCTTGAAATCTTGATCTTGACACTCACGTGTCTTCAAACTTGATTTCTTCATTCTTGATCTTTATACTGTATAGCCTTCAACAATCGGTACCTGCCTTATATATGTCCTAGCTAATAACATTCATATATATATATATATATATATATATATATATATCTAGAGAATTGTGTAAGTATATAAGTTATAATAAAATAAGTTACAAAGGTTGTTGTCATCAAAACCACTATCTCCAGTACATAACAATCTCCTCCGTTTTGATGATGACAACCTTATAAAATATACTTACCACTTTGATCATACCATAACTCCCCCTTACACTAACAACACCCTCTTACTCCAAGCCTTCTATTTTATATAACTTCTCCCCTTTATCATCAACAAAACAAAAAAAATAACCTATGAACTGTGAACTTAATAGAAAATGAGATCAATCATATGACATAGGACTAATAACTATGTATGAGTGAAATATAGCATCCTAAGTGAAATGGAATTTAAGATTTTATATACCAAAGATTTAGAAGAACATTAAGATAACACTTATATACAAATTAACAAACTAATATACAACCAAGAAAAAAACACTTAACGAGGACCCTTATCTATTGGTGATTTATGAACCGAACAATTTGGATTTCCACGTTGTTCGACCAAGTTCCCATTAGCGTCAAAAAGGACACCTCCAACGCAAATTACGCCATCGCCTTCGTCCATATGAACATCCGAATTCGGCAGAGGATATTCTTCTTCTTTATTCTCTTGTGGTTCTTCTAGAGGCTCTTCTTCTTCTTCAGAATCCATGGCTTGTGATGATTCTTCGATGACAATGGGATTGGCATGGTTATCCATAAGGAAGTTTTGTAAATTCCTAAGGATTCTGCCTTGCCAATCTTGTTCTCTAGCCATTCGCAGTTGACTCACTTGAATTTTCGTCATCATTTGAAGCAAATATTTCATCTTCTTTTGTAATTTAATGACTCGTTCATGTGTGGAATGTTTAAAAGGACCAGAATGAGGAGAAGTGTGTGAAAAAGGTTTATTATTAGAAGAGGAAGCCATTAACTTACTATTTTAGAAGTTTATTACAGAGAATAGAATATAAAAAAGAAGTAAAAGTCGAAATATAAAATATATAACATAATAACTAATTTAGAAGGAAATATAAATTTGAAAATCTCGGCCTATATGTCGACATAGGGGGATGGGACATGTCGACATGCCTAGTTTAATTTTTGAGAAATTTTTATTTATATTAATTGTAAACTATACTTGTATTATTTATAATTTATATTTTAGCTAATGAACATATACCAAGTTATCTTCTAAATTTAGTAAAGTTTTGTTCATTTAATGGTTTGGTTAATATATATTAGCCATTTGTTTTTTAATATTAATATATTCAAGAGTTATGACTTTTTTACTAATATTATCTCTAAGAAAATGATATCTAATATCAATATGTTTGGTTCTAGCATGATGAGTTGGATTCTTAGATAGGTTTATTGCACTAGTATTATATAATGATCCTGACTCGACCTTCGAAAAGCGGCACCGAATATGTCACCTATATTCCAATGCCGCAGATCCAAACGTCGAATCTGGTTCGCCAGAGCTTATAACACAATTAAGTATAACAATACAGTGGAAGAAAAAGAATAATACATTGATATACAACATTAATACAATATCTAATACAACGGATGATACAATAGATATTAATATACATTAGAGATATGATACAATAAAATAGCAGCGGAAAGAAAATAGATAACACAAGCGGCGGAACAAATAACTCAAGATAGCCTTCAAGGAAGAACTCCAAAAACCGAAACTCCATCTCCAAAAACCAATCCAGAAATAGCTCGAACTCCTAATAACGATGCACTAAGACAAGCAAGTCTCGTCCACATCCAAAGACTGAAACTAGATCCAGATAATCTACCAAACCTAACTATCTGAAAAACCCAACTCTAGACTGCTCGTGTGGAAAATAGTGAGCACCCAGAGTTTAGGAAAGGAACAATAAACTCCGGATCAGTCATAGGACTGATATGAGTAACAAAAATAGTTTATCTTTTAAAACAAATAGCAAGAGAATTTTAAAAGAATTCCGGTATGCTTTTGAAAAATGAGACTACCATAAGACCTCCCGCCACACACACAATGCAAACGTAGAATCGGAGGAGATTTCTTCTTATGATAGTCAAACATGCTTGATACGCAAATTTTTAATATTATTACTATAAGTGCAAAGTGCAGAAAAACATTTCGAAAATAGAATATAAATCTTAGCCAACATACGACCATTATCGTATGCCTACTATAGCTACCATGTTCAATAGTAGGTTACCGCCACATTCCATGGCAGGTTATACAACTAAAACCGTACAAGACTCGTATTGTTTCCTTGGATTTTCCAACAAATGGTCAGGCTAAGGAACTTCCTACTGTCAATGGGATCGCCTCTGGCGGGACGTCCCGAGAACCTAACATTACGGTTAGATCTCTGTCAACACAAGGCCGGGTTACCTTTGTAACTAGGTAACTACTTGCCATCCCCCGGTCCCTTTGGACCTTTATCCGAGTGCTCGATAGCCAACATCACACAGTAATAAATATAATGTGTCAATATGAGTAAGTATCTGGGCTCCATACCATGATACCACCTTTTCCAGAAGGAAATGACATACCCTAAAGGGCGCGACCCTCATAACCTTGCTGCATATTCCTGTTTTGACCATTTCCGGGGAGTGAGGCTGACGAAGTCTCATCCACAAAGCTACGCTTTTTCACAAAGCCACGCTTTGATCAACAAATGATCAATAAATAGTCATCACACAGCAACACTCAGCATGCCACATTATCAAATTGGGAATATATCACTGATAACCTTCAACTACATAACCTCTAAGGGTGTTAAGCTAAGAGAATAAATTCTCCGCCACCAACGGAAATGTATTTGAAAGAAATCTGCTTTATATCTCAAAATGTAATGTCAGACATGTAACCATACAAGTCTGTTTCGGGCTCGAACAGAACCGAAGGCACTTCAAAAGAAGCCCTTGCAATCCAGGTATTCACAATCCCGATCGGACTCCCCATCACTTAGGGAATCTCTATACCTGAGCCATGATGCAGAGAAAATCGACAGGTCATCCTATCATTCTCGCAAATACCCGGTCTTTACCACCGGTCTTCAATGCTATCCATATACGTCGTATCACTATTCGGAATGGGTTATATGACACAAAGGTCCTTCCCCGGCTAAACCGAATAACGAGCGCAATATTTTAAAAATCATATAGATACCGGGGTCTCAGTTAAATCATAGCTTAAAGCCCAAACTTTTCATTTGAATGGTTAAAACAAATTACCATTTCCAATCTTTTAAACAAACAGATTCATTTCAACAACCTTCAATGGTTTTAAACAATTTCCACACTTCTATCTTTTAAACAAAAGATTCAATTCATAAAGTTCACCCCATTCACAAAGATCCATTTGTGGATTTCAAAGCAATTTCCATTTCAATTGGATTAACTCGTTAAATCTTTGAATCAAGATTTAACTTATAGGTTTCAAAATTCGATTAACTCGTTGAATCTTTAAATCAAAGATTCGACTTATAGCTTTCAAAATCGTTTCCAAAGATTCATTCATAGCCTTTTAAAAACAATTCCAATTCAAGTTGGATTAACTCATTCGGTCTTTAAATCAAAGACTCATTTCATAGCTTTCAAAACATTCCAATTCCATTTTAAAATTAAAACTTTTCAACACAACTTGGAAATCCTTTCTTTAAATGAAAGCTATTTTTATTTGAAATCAAGTAGTTTTCGTTTCGGAGAAATTCGATCTCATTTATACAAGTTAAAATCTTTGGGTTAATTCAAATTCCCAAAAACAACACTTTAAAAATGGTTTAAAACCCATATAAACTTGTATACCATTTAATATCATAAATACTGAATATAGAATTCAATTCCAAATATTGAATTCCGATTTAAATCAAATTATTCAAATTTCAAAACTTAATCTAGTTGTTCCAAATAAATTTCATCTTTGAAATATCATTTCAAAAGCTTTTCACTTTAATCCCAAAAAATTTCCAAAACCATTTGGATTTAAATATTCAACTTTTAAACTATTTCAAAATCTGTGACTTAATCGATTTTCCCGTGAAATCCATATTTGTGTGTGTATAAGTGTGGTCCAGGGGTTTACACAATAGTGCAACATCATTCAATCATCACAAATTAAAACACAGAAATATAGTTGATAAGCGCTATAAACTATAACGCATATATTTCATTCACAGACCACAGATATATATATCACAGATAATAAATTATATTACGGATAATTAATTACATTCATCACAGCCAAATCACAAATCAGAATATAACATATAAGATAGGATAATCAATTCAAGGCATTTTATACAACACAATCATTCATAAGTAAGGTCAAACATTCAATGGTCATTTATAAGCAGGATTAATTAATTGTTTAATCCTAATTAATTCAATTTATTTCCAATTAAATTAATTACTTATGGATTAATTATCCAACCCTGATTTACTAATTACAAATCATTTGATATAGATTAATTTATCAAACACTTTAATTAATTATTCTTAATTAATAAATTTATTAGATTAACCTTAAGTTAATTACATAATCATCTAACCTTAATTAATTTCATCAAATAATCATCTTTAAGTAATTAATTACCTTTATAAATAAATCAACCTTTAATTACATTAAATGTAATTTTATCTTAATCACTTGATTAATTAACTTTAATCAGTATTTATAAAAATTGATTAACCATAAATAATCCATTAATTAAATCCAAATTAGTTAATTTATTAAGTGTTAATTATAACTTAATGAATCCTTTAATTGTTTTATTAACTAACTTTTAATCATTACTTAATAATCTAATCCTATCTAATTAATGATTTCTTGATTGAAATTAATAAATTCTTGATTTATTCACTTAAACCTTTAATTTATTAAGTTAAACCCTTAATTACTTAATCAATTAATCCAAATCATTAATTTATTTAACTTAAAATTTTAATGAACTATAAATCATTAAATCTTACTTATCTTTGAGATAAAAACAAGATTTTTATAAATGATTTAATTATCATTTTCAAACACATTTGAAAACATTTATTTTCAAATTCAATTTTTTAATTTCATTTCAAATCAAAGATTTGAAATAATTACAAATTCAACCTTTAATAAATTTAAACCAAGTTAAACTCTTTTAAAATCAATTGTCGTAAAACATTTACCTTTATAAAGAAATTATATAAGAGTAAACCAAATCGTTTGAATTCAAATCGTTTTATAAAATATACTTGAACATTTTAAAGTTGTTTAAATACTTCAAACTTTATCAAACTTCATTTATTTCAAACTAAAATTCAAAAGTTAATTTGAATTCCATCTTTCAAATGCTGATTTTAAACTTATATGAAAGTCTGTTTTTAAATTCAAATTCTGTTTAAAATTAAACAGATAGGTTTCATAAAAACCTGTAACAAATCAACAACTGACCCGAGGCCAGAAAAAAATGCTTCGAGTCAAATCTTAATTTGCTTCGAGCAAAACCCAGAGATTACTCGAGCTCACCCTGAGAACCCATCTTCTTCATCAATGCGAAAACCCCAGATGCACAGAACTTCACCTCGTGCACGTATACGTGGCCGACGTTTCCCTCCGATCATCGCCACTACGTTGAGCAAATTGTCGATTAACTCCAGACCAATCTCCAACCGACTGAAATCCCCTCATCATCTCGAAAACGAATTCGAGCATACTCTCGAAACCTGGAAACAACACAACGAACACCCCCTTCGAACCTGTCATTGCCTCGTGCTCACCCCTACGACCACCTGAAGGTCAGCGACTCCGGCTACGAACGCGTCACACATCCAGCTACCATTTCCCTAAATCACACTCGACTCGGTCGATCATCGGTGATGAACTCACCGCGTTTCCATACCTCGTTAAAACCATAACATAAACCCTAAATTCGATTCGAGTTACAAAATTTTGTATTAGAAAATTTTTCCAACATTTTCCTATATCCGCGAATCAATAATCTAGCTTCATAACAAATTTCGGCATCAACAATTTATTAAAGAATTATGTAAAAAGGTGATTTTTTGTTCATCTGTAAACTGCTTCTTTATTTCTCAACTAAAAATTTTCATTTTTGTTTTGAAAATAAAGTTTAAGCTTTAGCTTTTGATTCATATACCTGAATCTATGAATCATAAAAATTAAATTTTTACTTATTTAAGTTTTCCCTTGTTGTTTTATTATTTCCAAAAGCCAAAACAAATTAGCTTAACTTAAACAAACTTTTAAACTTAAACTAAGATACACAAACATATTTTGTTCGAACTCAAGTACTAATAAAGATTGAATTAAGAGTGAGTAAAGTTTGATTAGTAGTTGAGCCTGGGAACTAAAATCAGTGGTAAAGAATTCAGATCAACCATTGCACACACCAGTACACATATATAAACACAAAGATTTTAAAATATGCTCACAAGCATATTTTCATTTCAGAGATGAGCATGTAACCATATACTTGATATTTTAAATTAGTGATGTTACTCACCTTGCTTTTCCATAAAAACAGAGCCTCATTTTGTTTGAAACAGGCTTGAAGTTGCAAAACTGAATCCTTCTTTGCTTCTCTGGATTTGTATTATTGTTTTAAAGTTGAACTTGTTTAAATTTGAAATGGTGTTCATTTTAGAGATTGCTCAGATTTATAAAATGATCGAATAGAAAATGTGAATCTTGATATTGATATATAGAGGAAATGAAGTTTACTACGTGACATTATTCATGTTTGTACAACAAGGATGGTATTTTTCTTTTCTTTTTTGTACAATAGGCAGTGATTTCTTTTCCTTGTATGGTGGCTGATAACACTTCTTTGCTATGCTAGAGATGCAAACATTAAATGTATATGTACCCTATGTTTTATTCTAATCTTATTAGTACATAGATACTTTTATTTTTACTTTATTTATTCTTTTACTTGCCTTACATTACTACTTTTTTACAGGCTGCATTTATTATGTTTACTTCAGCCATAGTTGCTTGTCTCGGCTGATAGTTTACTTTAGTGGGCTGAAATGATTTATATTTCATGTACTAAGATTTGGCATTAATTACTTTGCCTTACTTCTCATTTTTTTTTCTTTGCCTGGTTTGTTTTTGTTTTGTGGTGGCTGATATTTTGTGTTGATGGCTAAAGATATTTGTCTTGTTTTACTTGTTTGTACTTAGATTTTTTTATCTTGTTTTCTTGAGTACATACATACCTTTATATATTGTTCATATTTGAATATATCACTGTCTTCTTTCTTTGTAGTGAAATGCTATAGTCAGTATATTGTATTGCCTTTATATCTTATGAAACTATACAATTTATTTACATGTTGTTTGAATTTGTCTAATTTATTTCTTTCTTTTCTTTTGTCTGGTTACTTTAAAATATAAATGAAATTCTATAGTGTCTAATTTTTATTTACTTTATATTCTACATAATTTTTATTAATATGTTATTTGACTTTATTTTTTTATTTAAATCTAAAGAAATTCAAATCAATTTAGAATTAATTCAAAAAAATTTAATCAAAAATAAATTTAATTTTCAATTTAAAATTAATCAAAATCCGGGGTCGTTATATATTATCACAACAAATTGGTGATTTAGTTATAGTTAATCCAAAATATTTTAAAGTTTGTTGCATATATATAACTTGAGAACAAGCCAAAGCAGTAGATATATATTCTGCTTCAGTTGTTGACAAGGATACAGTGTTTTGCTTCTTACTAATCCAGGAAACCAGTGAATGTCCTAGAAAGTGACAAGTTCTACTTGTACTTTTTCTGTCTGATTTACAACTAGCGTAATCAGCATCACAAGATGAAATTAAATCGAATACATCGTTTTTAGGGTAAAATTAACCATAATCTAAATAATGTTCTATATATCTTAAAATTATTTTAATAATTTTTAAGTGAGTTTCTTTAGGTTGAGATTGGTATCTTACACAGAGACAGACACTATGCATGATGTCAGGACGACTTGCTGTTATATAAAGCAACGAACCAATCATTCCCCTATATAATTTTTGATCAATATCATTTGATTTTTCTTCTATACTTAAAGCTACATTAGTTGTCATTAGAGTTAGTTTCCTACCAGAAGTGGTCAATCCAAATTTATTAATTAAATACTTAGCATATTTTTCTTGACTAATGAAAATTCCTTTATCTAATTGATTGATTTGAAGTTCTAAGAAGAAACTTAGTTCTCCCATATGACTCATTTCAAATTCTTTAGACATTATATCTAAAAATTCTTTATTCATTATGTTATTAGTTGATCCAAATATTATATCATCTACATATATTTGTACAAATTGAATATCATTTTTGTTTCTTTTAATAAAAAGAGTTGTATCTATTTTGCCAATTTCAAAACCAGATTGTAGTAAATAAGATCTTAGCCTTTCATACCAGGCTCTAGGAGCTTGTTTCAGACCATATAAAACTTTCTTTAATTTATATACATGATTTGGAAATTTATTATCTTCAAAAAGTGGAGGTTGTTCAACATAAACATCTTCGTTTACAAAACCATTTAGAAAAGCATTTTTAACATCCATCTGATATAACCTGAAATTATTGTAGTTTGTGAAAGCAAGTAGAATCCTGATAGCTTCTAGTCTTGCTACGGATGCAAAGGTTCCGTCATAATTAATTCCTTCTTCTTGACAATAATCTACGTGACTAAACGAGCTTTATTTCTCACGACCTCACCAAGTTCATTCATTTTTTTATAAACCCATTTTGTTTCAATTATACTTTTATCCTCAGGTCTAAACAAGTTCCCAAACATCATTTATGGTGACCGATTCAATTATTCTTGCATAGCAAGAATCCATGAATCATCAGATGATGCTTCCTTTGGATTTTTAGGTTCAATAGTTGATGTAAAAGCTACATTACTCATACTATTTAGTTGATTTCTTGTTTTAACTTTTGATTCAATATTTCCTAGTGTATTTTCTACAGGATGATCTTTTAATAGCCTAATTCTTTTATTAGGTTGAATGATTTCACAATTAGTTTCATTAGGTTCATTATTTGAAGTTAAAAAATCTTCTTCATCTTCTATTTGTACAGTATTTTCAAAATTTTCATCAAAAGAACATGCATTGTTTCTTCAATAGTGTTAATTCTTAAATTATAAGCTCTAAATGCTTTACTTCTATTAGAATATCCAATAAAGATACCTTTGTCGGATTTAGATTCAATTTTATCTAACTTATCTTTTGTATTAAGAATAAAACACTATCTACCAAAAACTTTAAAATAAGCTACTATGGGTTTTTTATTATAAAGTAATTCATATGGTACTTTATTAGTTAATGGTCTAATTAAAATCCTATTTAATATATAACACGCTGTAGCAACTGCTTCAGCCCAAAAGTTTTTAGGCAAGTTACTATCAGAAAGCATTGTTCTAGCACGCTCTTGAATCGTTCTATTCCTACGTTCTACCACTCCATTTTGTTGTGGAGTTCTTGAAATAGTGAAATTATGAGTAATTCCTTTTTTATTACAATAATTCTCAAAATTTACATTTTCAAATTCTCAACCGTGATCACTACAAATAGTTTCTATTTTTAAAGAAAGTTTATTTTGAATTCTTTTAGCAAAATTTTTAAATAATTCAAAAGCTAACTTTTAAGTTTAAAAAAAATTGTCCAAGCATGTCTAGAATAATCATCTACAATTACAGAAACATATTTATTGTGATTAATTGATGAACTTGAGATTGACCAAATAAGTCTAAATGAAGTAATTCTAGAGGTTTAGAAGTAGAAATCATATCTTTTAATTTAAATGAATTTTTCTTAAGTTTTCCTAATTGACAAGCATCATATATACTATCTACTTTAAAATTTAACTTGGGAAGTCCTCTAACTAAGTCAAGTTTTGATAACCTAGATAACAGTTTGAAATTTAGATGACCATATCTTTTATGCCAAATCCAAGGGTCACTTGTATTAGCCAAAAGACATAAGTTATCATTTGAAACTTTCGTACTAAGGATGTATATGTTTTTCTTCCTAATTCCGTCAAAAATAATATTTGACTTATTATCTTCGATGTGAAACTTATCTTTTCCAAATTTAATTTTAAATCCTTTATCACAAAGTTGACTTATACTAAGAAAATTATGCTTTAAATTCGTAACTAGCAAAATATTAGAAATAAGAAGAGTTTTAGAATTACCGACATTGCCGATGCCAATCACATATCCTTTTGAGTTATCTCCAAAGTTGACCAATCCACCATCTTGATATATAACGTCATTGAGTATCTCGAAATTTCCAGTCATATGCCTTGAACAACCACTATCAATTATCCATTTATCTTTCACGGTTTGTCCATTGGTTGTTGATTCTTCAAAAGCCATATAACATGTCTGTTCCTGCATAACAAACCAATTCGGTAGATAACTTGATTTTTCATAAAAACTATATGCAGACTTATGAAACTTTGATGAAATGCATAAATTCAAACTAGTGTTAACAAAATTTCCTAAAAATGCCGTTTTTAACTTTTCAAGTTTCAGATTGTGAAAACTATGAAAGCCTATGCTTTGATACCAATTGAAAGGGAGTGCGAACTAAGGATCTTAAGGCTAATTTAACACTAGAGAGGGAGGGTGAATAGTGTTTAATGGATTCTCAGACTTATATGAACTAATTTGAAAATTATGATATAAACAAATGCATAATTTAATTGTAGAACAATCACAGAATCAAACACAGATGCAGAAAGTAAATAAAAAGCAGTAATAGGAAACGACACACCGAATTTTCTACTGGTTTACTCGATAAACTTTTGATTACAAATTAATCCTATTACTCTGAATAGCACTTTGACCTTCGAGAGAGGAGAGAATCAAACAAGAATGAGATTATAGTTTGATTCATTTGAGAATTCGGCAAAATTTTGGCATGATCTTAAAAATATGAAAATTTTAGAATATGGATTTGTGGAGAAGAAGGAGTGAAGAAAATAAGAAAAATAGATAGTTAAAAAATTCGTTTGTGAACGCTATTTATAGAGTAGTAACGGTCATAACCATTCGTGAAGAGATTTAAGCGAATAGGCACTTCTTTTGAAAATTGAAACTTTTGAATTCAATGGCCACCATGTCGACATGGGGTATCCCATGATGTCGATATCCTTACATAAAAAAACAATGTAAAATTTGTTTTGAAAATGGTATTGAAAGGAAAACAAGATGAAATGATTCCGGAGTAAAATAAACTAATTTTCCTTTGTTTTAAAATAAAAAAGAGTAGAAAATATATTCTTAGAATGTATATATAAATTTGATTTTTAAATCTCAAGTGTGTGTGTGTGTATATATATATATATATTATAAAGAATATTTAAGAATCAGAAGATAGTTTTAAAAACAAACGAAGTTTAAAACAAGAGTTTAAAAACAAAAACAAATAATATTTTGAAAATCATTTGAAAAGATAATTTTTAAGGCTAAAACATTTTAAAAAGCAGTTTTGAAAATTATTTTGAAAAACCATTTTGAAGTAGTTTTGCAAACTTCTTCCTGCCGAATATCTCATCACATAAGGACTCAAAAACTTGTACAAAAGCAGGATGTTCGTGGGTTTGTAAGCCACTTGTCATAGGTTTGTAAGCTACTTATCGTGGGTTTGTAAGTCACTAAGAATGTAGAAATAGGTTCCATCCCAAATGAAATTTGGAATGAAGATTTTCATGCTATTATGAAGTTTAAATAAAAACTAGACACTTATCTTGAAATCTTGATCTTCTCATGAGTCTTCAAACTTGATTTCTTCATTCTTGATCTTTATACAGTACAGTCTTCAATAATTATTACCTGACTTATATATGTCCTACATAAGAACATTCATATATATATATATATATCTACACAATAGTGTTAGTATATAAGTTATAATAAGATAAGTTACAAAGGTTGTTGTCATCAAAACCACTATCTCCAGTTCCTAACAATCTCCCCATTTTTGATGATGACAACCTTATAAAATATACTTACCACTTCGATCATACCATAACTACCCCTTACACCAACAACTCCCCCTTACTCCAAGCCTACTGTTGTATATAACTTCTCCCCCTTTGTCATCAACAAAACAAAAAATTAACCTATAAACTGTGAACTTAATAGAAAATGAGATCAATCATATGACATAAGACTAATAACTATGTATGAGTGAAATATAGCATCCTAAGTGAAATGAAATTTATGATTTTATATACCAAGAACATTAAGATAACACTTATATTCAAATTATCAAACTAATATACAATCGAGAAAACAAAAAAAAATCTTAATGAGGACCCTTAACTATTGGTGATTTATGGACCGAACAATTTGGACAGTGGAGACAAAAGTTTCCACGTTGTTCGACCAAGTTCCCATTAGCGTCAAAAAGGACCTCTCCAACGCAAATCACGCCATTGTCTTCGTCCATATGAACATCCAGATTCGACAAAGGATGTTCTTCTTGATTCTCTTGTGGTTCTTCTAGAGGCTCTGCTTCTTCAGAATCCATGGCTTTTGATGATTCTTCGATGTTGGCATGGTTATCCATAAGAAAGTTTTGTAAATTCCTAAGGATTCTGCCTTGCCTATCTTTTTCTCTAGCCATTCGCAGTTGACTCACTTGAATTTCCATCATCATTTGAAGAAAACCTTTCATCTTCTCTTGTAATTTGATGACTCATTCGTGTGTGGAACGTTGAAAAAGACCAGAATGAGGAGAAGTGGGCGAGGAAGGTTTATTATTAGAAGAGGAAGCCATTAATTTACTGTATTAGAATTTTATTACAAAGAATAGAACAGAGAAAGGAAGTAAAAGTTGAAATATATAAATATATAAATTAATAACTAATTTTAGAGGAAAAAATAAATTTGAAAATCTCGGCCTATATGTTGACATAGGGGGATGGGACATGCCGACAAGCCTAGTTTAATTTTTGAGAAATTTTTATTTATATTAATTATTAACTATACTTTTATTATTTATAATTTATATTTGAGTTAATGAACATATACCTAATTCTCTTCTAAATTTAGTAAAGTTTTGTTCATTTAATGGTTTGGTGAATATATCAGCAATTTGTTTTTGGATATATTCAAAAGTTATGACTTCTTTACTAATATTATCTCTAAGAAAATGATGTCTAATATCATTATGTTTTGTTCTAGCATGATTAGTTGGATTCTTAGATAGGTTTATTGCACTAGTATTATCACAATAAATTGGTGATTTAGTTATAGTTAATCCAAAATCTTTTAAAGTTTGTTAAATATATATATAACTTGAGAACAAGCCAAAGCAGCAGATATATATTCTGCTTCAGTTGTTGATAAGGATACGGTTTTATGCTTCTTACTAAACCAGGAAACAGAGAATGTCCTAGAATGTGACAAGTTTCACTTGTACTTTTTCGGTCTGATTTACAACCAGCGTAATCAGCACCACAATATGAAATTAAATCGAATACATTGTTTTTAGGGTAAAATAAACCATAATCTAAAGAATGTTATACATATCTTAAAATTCTTTTAATAGCTTTTAAGTGAGTTTCTTTAGGTTGAGATTGGTATCTTGCACAGGGACAGACACTATGCATGATGTCAGGACGACTTGCTGTTATATAAAGCAGCGAACCAATCATTCCCTTATATAATTTTTGATCAACATCTTTTGATTTATCTTCTTTACTTAATGCTACATTAGTTGTCATTGGAGTTGGTTTCCCACTGGAAGTGGTCAATCCAAATTTATTAATTAAATCCTTAGCATATTTTTCTTGAGTAATGAAAATTCCTTTATCTAATTGATTGATTTGAAGTTCTAAGAAGAAACTTAGTTCTCCCATATGACTCATTTCAAATTCTTTAGACATTATATCTAAAAACTCTTTATTCATTATGTTATTAGTTGATCCAAATATTATATCATCTACATATATTTGTACGAATTGAATATCATTTTTGTTTCTTTTAATAAAAAGAGTTGTATCTATTTTGCCAATTTCAAAACCAGATTGTAGTAAATAAGATCTTAGCCTTTCATACCAGGCTCTAGGAGCTTGTTTCAGACCATATAAAGCTTTCTTTAATTTATATGCATGATTTGGAAATTTATTATCTTCAAAAAGTGGAGGTTGTTCAACATAAACATCTTCTTTTACAAAACCATTTAGAAAAGCATTTTTAACATCCATCTGATATAACCTGAAATTATTATAGTTTGCGAAAGCAAGTAGAATCCTGATAGCTTCTAGTCTTGCTACGGATGCAAAGGTTTCGTCATAATTAATTCCTTCTTCTTGACAATAACCTTATGCGGCTAAACGAGCTTTATTTCTCATGACCTCACCAAGTTCATTCATTTTATTTTTATAAACCCATTTTGTTCCAATTATACTTTTATCCTCAGGTCTAGGAACAAATTCCAAATATCATTTCTGGTGAACTGATTCAATTCTTCTTGCATAGCAAGAATCCATGAATCATCATATGATGCTTCCTTTGGATTTTTAGGTTCAATAGTTGATATAAAAGCTACATTACTCATACTATTTAGTTGATTTCTTGTTTTAACTATAGATTCAATATTTCCTAATATATTTTCTACAGGATAATCTTTTAATAGCCTAATTCTTTTATTAGGTTGAATGATCTCACAATTAATTTCATTAGTTTCATTATTTAAAGTTACAAAATCTACTTCATCTTATATTTGTACAGTATTTTTAAAATTTTCATCAAAAGATACATGCATTGTTTCTTCAATAGTGTTAGTTCTTAAATTATAAACTCTAAATGCTTTACTTCCATTAGAATATCCAATAAAGATACCTTTGTCGGATTTAGATTCACAAATTTATCTAAATTATCTTTTGTATTAAGTATAAACACTTGCTACAAATTTTTTTTAAATAACCTACTATGTGTTTCTTATTGTAAAGTAATTCATATAGTTTTTTATTAGTTAACGGTCTAATTAAAATCCTTTTTAATATATAACACGCTGTAGCGACTGCTTCAGCCGAAAAGTTTTTAGGTAAGTTACTATTAGAAAGCATTGTTCTAGCACACTTTTGAATCGTTCTATTCTTACGTTCTACCACTCCGTTTTGTTGTGGAGTTTTTGGAAAAGAGAAATTTTGAGTAATTCCTTTTTGATTACAGAAATTCTCAAAATTTTCATTTTCAAATTCTCCACCGTGATCACTACGAATAGTTTTTATTTTTAAAGAAAGTTGATTTCGAATTATTTGAGCAAATTTTTTACATAATTCAAAACACTTTTAAGTTTAAGAAAAATTGTCCAAGTATATCTAGAATAATCATCTACAATTACAAGAACATATATATTGTGATTAATTAATTGAACTTGAGATGGACCAAATAAATCTAAATGAAGTAATTCTAAAGGTTTAGAAGTAGAAATCATATCTATTAATTTAAATGAACTTTTCTTAAGTTTTCCTAATTGACAAGCATCACATATACTATCTACTTCAAAATTTAACTTGGAAAGACCTCTAACTAAGTCAAGTTTTGATAACCTAGATAATAGTTTGAAATTTAAATGACCAAATCTTTTATGCCAAATCCATGGGTCACTTGTATTAGCCAAAAGACATAAGTTATCATTTGAAACTTCCGTACTAAGGATGTAAATGTTTTTCTTCCTAATTCCCTGAGAAATAATATTTGACTTATTATCTTCGATGTGACACTTATCTTTTTCAAATTTGATTTTCAATCCTTTATTACATAGTTGACTTATACTAAGCAAATTATGTTTTAAATTTCTAACTAGCAAAATATTAAAAATAAGAGGAGTTTTAGAATTACCGTCATTGCCGATGCCAATCACAGATCCTTTTGAGTTATCTCCAAAGTCGACCAATCCACCATCTTGATATATAATATCACTGAGTATCTCGGGATTTCCAGTCATATGCCTTGAACAACCGCCATCAAATATCCACTTATCTTTCACAGTTTGTCCATTGGTTGTAGATTCTTCAAAAGCCATGTAACATGTCTATTCCTACATAACAAACCAATTCGGTAGATAACTTGATTTTTCATAAAAACTATATGCAGACTTATGAAACTTTGATGAAATGCATAAATTCAAACAAATATTAAAAAAAATTCCTAAAAATTCCATGTTTAACTTTTCAAGTTTCAGATTACGAAAACAATGAAAACCTATGTTCTGATACCAATTGAAAGGGAGTACGAACTAAGGATCTTAAGGCTAATTTAACACTAGAGGAGGGAAGGTGGATAGTGTTTAATGGATTCTAAGACTTATATGAACTAATTTGAAAATTATGATACATAGCTTAATTACAAAACAATCACAGAATCAAACACAGATGCAGAAAGTAAATAAAAAGCAGTAAAAGGAAAGAACACATCGAATTTTATATCGGTTCGGAGTTACCTGACATATAGTCCTTTACCAAGGCAAACACCTCATACAGATTTTTATTAAACCAATTTCGAGATTACAATCCTCAATTCATAAAGGGCTTGAGGTACCCTCCTGTCTCTCGAGTCGAGGGTAGACTCTCTTGATTTACGGGACACAAAATCGTCCGATTGATTTCCAGACACAACCACACCTTAGAGAGAGACTCGATAAACTTTTGATTACAAATTAATCCTATAACTCTGAATAGCACTTTGATCTTCGAGAGAGGACAGAGAATCAAACAAGAATGAGATTCTAGTTTGATTCGCTTGAGAATTCAGCAGAATTTTGGCACGATCTTAAAAATATGAAAATTTTAGGATATGGATTTGTGGAGAAGGAGTGAAGAAAATAAGAAAAATAGATAGTTAAAAAATTCGTTTGTGAAGGCAATTTATAGAGTAGTAACGGTCATAATCATTCGTGAAGAGATTTAAGAGAATAGACACTTCTTTTGAAAATTGAAACTTTTTAATTCAATGGCCACCATGTCGACATGGGGTATCCCATGATGTCGATATCCTTACATAAAAAAACAATGTAAAATTTGTTTTGAAAATGGTATTGAAAGGAAAACAAGATGAAATGATTTTGGAGTAAAATAAACTAATTTTCTATGTTTTAAAATAAAGAAAAGTACAAAATATATTCTTAGAATGTATATATAAATTTGATTTTTAAATCTCAAGTACATATATATATATATATATATATATATTATAGAGAATATTTAGGAATCAGAAGATAGTTTTAAAAACAAACGAAGTTTAAAACAAGAGCTTACAAACAAAAACAAAGAATATTTTGAAAATCATTTGAAAAGATAATTTTTAAGGCTAAAACAATTTGAAAAGCAGTTTTGAAAATTATTTTGAAAAACCATTTTGAAGTAGTTTTGCAAGATTCTTCTTGCAGAATATCTCATCATATTAAGACTCGAGAACTTGTACAAAAGAAAGATGTTCGAGGGTTTGTGTAACGACCCAGAATTTCTGTCAATTAAAAATTAGTATATTTAATTGATTTTTAATATTAGCAAGTAAAATTATAAGTCGAATAAATTTTATTTCAAATATCTGGATTTAATTGGATAATTAAATTGATAATTTAATATTGGAAATTTCAGAAATAATTGGAAATTGGGTTAAATATGATTAAAAATGATTTGTAAAATTTTATTTTATCATATTGAAGTTAGAATGATGTTATAGAACTTTTAAATTTGAATTTAAAGTTAATTTGTGAAAATTGAATATTTTAATATTTAATCGACTAGTGAAAATAGTCATTTTTCAAACAGTCTCGGATTTCGATGAAACTAGTTTCATCGGATCCGTAATGTGATATTATTGTAAGGTTTCAAATTTCGTGTCATTCGGATTTACCGTTTGTTCGGGGCGACCCCAAACACATAGAAATTAGCTTAACCGATTTAATTTTAAATCGATCGTTTATTGCCGTAACTCGCACAGATGATCGAATTGGCTTTCGAAACCTATTCCATTGTGTCCATAATGCGGGATAAACCATAGAAACGCCAGTCACCGCGCGAGATTTGAGTTCGGAAATTCCGGATGAATAGTAATTTGAAATATTTTCTATAAAAGGCCACAAACATTCATTATTTTCACAAATTAATCAAAATCCTAACCCTAAATGTCTCATCCGCCATTCTTTATACCAATGGCCGAAATCCTTCATCTTTTCTCCTCTATTTTCTCTCAATCCACTCAGTATTATCGAAAACTCCCTAAATGAAAAACGTTAGGCTCGACGAGGACTACAAGATCAACGGTGGTGATCTGAATTGGGGCCGTGTAGAGGTCGATAGGGGGGCGCGTTCATGGCCGTTCATCATCGTTTTTCACGCACTAGAGAGGGTCGAGCTTGATGCTATTTGGGGCGGAGGCGGAGCTTACTTCGAGCTATTGTATGGCACTCCCTGATCGTTGCATAGTTCATCCAAGACGTCGCGAAAATTCGCCAAAGATTGGCGGCTATGGGTTAACTTGTACGTGAATCACCTGTAGATGGAAGAAGATCATGGGAGGCCAAGATTTGCAAAAGGGAAATCCACGGCCCTGATTGTTTAGGGTAAAAATAATAAAAGAAATTTGTGAAATTGAATTATATTAATTTGTACAAAATTTTAAAATGCAATAACTTTTTGCTACGAGGTCGAAAATGCACGAAACAAGTTGCGTTGGGTTCGTATGGACGAACACTACGCTATGGAGCTGGATTGGAGTCATTTGGAGTTAGTGAGAATTTCGGGTAAAATTAAACGCGTGTTTAATTTTATTCGAAATAAAACGCGAAATCTGAATTGAAAGCAACATGAGAACTTCTCACTCAATCGAATTGTTTCGATTTAAATTTTAAATAGTTAGATTTTAATTTTTTGATTGTATGACTGGATGATAAATTATTATCTGTTATTGATTGAAATAGACGCATAATAGCGGATAATATTTTATAAATCCCATATATCGCGATATTCCGTATTGGAACGGAATTGGTATTGTGCTAATGTTTGTGGATGCAGGGAAATAGGTTGGAGGGATCCAACTGGATTCCTCAACTATATTGATTAATTTACAAGTATTGTGATATTTGTTGATTTTCATATCCATGTATGATGTCTTTGTTGTCGTGATTGACTATTTGGTGCTGTTGCATGATCGGATTCATTTTTGAAGTTTTAAAATAATGATTTTTGATTTTAAAAAGAATTTTAAAAGTGATTTTTGAAAGTATATGTTTTATTAAATTTTAAATTGTTAAAATAAATAAACATTGTAATTTTATTGTTATAAAAGTTATATTTTTGGAAAATAGTACTTAAGTATGATTTTGGAGTTATATAAGTTTTAAATAACGTTTTGTAAATTATTAAAACGATTGGTTTATTTAAATTGAGATTTTTGAATTATTATAAACGGTTTATAATAAAGATTTTTAAGAATAATATTTATAAGTTAAAAATATAGGAATTGTGAAACGAGTTTTATTAAGTGTTAAAATGAAGCGTGAATGGATTTCACAAGTGAATAAAATTTATAGATTTATAAATTGTGAAGTTATGAAATGAATAGATTTTGTAAAATAAAAGATTATAAGTAATTAACTTATAAATTAGATTTTTGGTATAAAATTGAGTTATAAATTGAATTGGTAAATAAAAGTGATTTTTATAAGTTGAAGTTTTTATGAAATAAATGTATATATATGTGAATTTATAAACGTTGTTTATAAATCCGAAATCAATTGAATTTGGTGAAATAAACATAGAAGTTTATTAAAGGGGATATATTCGCGATTTTGGATAGCGAATTATCTTTTGTATAATATGTGTCATAATAAAGAGTTTGGATCGGGAGTAATATTCACGATTTTGGACAGTGAATATATTATTAAAGAAAATGGACATGTTTTTGGGGAAGTGATATTATAAAATGAAGTTAAGCGTTTTAAAGATGATTTAAAATGGATTAACTATCGAAACCATAGATTTCAACATTTATTGTTGAAATAGACATTTTCGAGAAATAGAAGAAAATAGCGGACTATAACACTGTTGTTATAGTAAATGATTTCCGAAAGGAAATGTTTTATATAGTATTGGGATTTATATATCTATCTAAAATTTCGAATCCCTATGCTAGTGATTTTGGGTCGTTGTAACGATGTTTTACGCAACATTCGTTTTGACTCAAACAAATGTGTTTAAGCGCACGTTTTCTTTAAAGAATGAAATCTATACTTAAATGTGATTTAAGTATATTGAATATTTTCCTAGTGTTGAAAATAAATAGATTTGTGAATTACTTATTATTAAATAAGTATGGAAATGTTTTCCAATATGAAGTGAATGTTTTGAGATTTTATCTTTTAAAGATAAATTGAAAATGAATATTAGAAATCGATTTGGAAATCGTATATTCATAGATATTTTGGAATTGTAAATTCACTATGGAATTTATAAAAGAAAGGGAAATTTGTTTAAAAATAAACATTGATTTATTTTTGAAGTGTGGGAATAAATTTACGGATTTGGAACGTAAATATAAAATAAATTGGTAAGGATTTATTTAATTGGTTTAAATGAACCATTTTGAAATGAAAATGAATAATGATTTGCGAATATATCCCGTGTAGGGAAACGATTTGAAATTTGTTTTCAAAAGTGGTAAAGTTGAAAAGTGATTTGAAAATTATTTTCAAATGGTTGAAGTGTGGAAATTATATATCTAGTAAAGATATTTTGGAAAATAAATAATTTGGAAAATTATTTGAAATCTGGTGATGTTGAGCATGCCTATTGATAGTTAAATAACTGACTATCAATATTTACCTCTGAATGGGTATTTGTTGTGATTACTTGAATTTGAATGCTACACTTATTTTTGAATAAGCGCTCACTATTCGGGTTAGCCGAGAAAGGACCTTCGGGTCGTATAACCCATTCCGAATATGTGATACGTCGTTATGGATTGCATTTGAAGACCGGTGTTGAAGACCGGATATTTGTGAAAACGGAAGGATTACCGTCGAATGTTCTTGCATCGGCTGATCTCCGCTATAGAAATTTATTACCCTTTGTGATGGGAAGTCCGGTCGTGATTAGTGAATATCCGGATTGCAAGGACTTCTTTGTAAGTGTCTTCGATTCCGTTCGATCCTAGGATGGACTTGTATGGATGTGTGTCTGACGTTATAGTTTGAGATGTAAAGCTGGTTTCTATCAAATATATTTCCGTTGGTGGCGGAGAATTTATTCTCTTAGCTTAACACCCTTAGAGGTTATATAGTTGATGGTTACTATTGATACATTCCCAAATTGGTAATGTGGCATACGAAGTGCTGTTGAGCATTTGATGATCAAAGCACAGCTTTTGTATAAAGCGTGGATTTGTGGACGAGACTTCGTCGGATCTCACACCCCAGAAATGGTCAAAACAGGAAGGATGCAGCAAGGTTATTAGGGGGTAGCGCCCCTTTAGTGTATGTCATTCCTTCTGGATAGAAGTGGTATCATGGTATGGAGCCCAGATACGTAGACTATGTTGTTGCTGCAAATTTATTGCTTTGTGGTTGTTGGAAATCGAGGATCCTCGGATATAGATCGGTTACAATCGGGGAATGACATATTCGTGTCAGTAGTTACCTAGTTTGAAAGGTTACCCGGCCTTGTGTTGGCAGAGATCCAGTTAGGTTCTCGGGTCGTCTTTCCAGAGGCGTACCCATGTGGCAATGGGAAGTTCCTTGGCCTAACCATTTGTTGGAAATCCAAACTTCAATACGATCTTGTACGGTTTTAGTTGTAGAACCTATCATCCACTTATGGTGGTCACCACTGTTTGGATGGTAGCTATAGTTGGCATAAGTGCGGAATGCCTATGCTGGCTAAGATTTATATCTTTACTTTCGAAATGATTTTTTTTTTCCTACACTATGCACTAGTAATAATATCAAATGTTTCTTTTTAATGCGTATCAAGCATCTTTGACAATCATAAGGAGAAATCTCCTCCGATTCTGCGTTTGCATTGTGTGTGTGTGCGGGAGGCCTTATGGTAGTCTCATTTTCTAAAAAAGCATTGCGAATCTATTTTAAAATTATCATGTTCTTTGTTTTAAAGATAAATAAACTGTTTTAGTTCTCATACCAGTCAAATGACTGACTCGGAGTTTATTGTTTTCCTTACTAAACTCTGGGTGCCCACCAATTTCCACACGGGCAGTCTAGAGTTCAGTTATCAGGATATTCTGGAATTCAGGAGTTGCTGGAGGCAAGCTGGGTGGCATGGCGTATTCACTAGTATATAGTTTTTCTTTTCCGCTGTTTGTTGTTGTACACTCTGATGATGTAATGTAATGCAATATGATGTAATGTAATAACTGATATAGTTCTTTGTTAAAGATTATTCATTTATCTATTATATGTTGTTCCGCTGTGATTGTGAGATTTTGATATTGTTCTGTTATTTCTTTCTGTTATGTTCTATCTTTTTCTCTCTTCTTCTACCTTTTTCTTCTTCTTTAACCATAACGGTACGGTTTTCCGGCATTCGATTGCTCGGCAGTTGATACAGTGGACGTATTGATGTCGGTTTTCGAGCGTCGAAAAGTCGCCTCGTTACAGTTTGTAAGCCACTTGTCATAGGTTTGTAAACTACTTGTCGTGGGTTTGTAAGCCACTAAGAAGGTAGGAATGAGTTCCAACCCAAATGAAATTTGGAATGAAGATTTCCGTGCTATTATGAAGTTTAAATAAAAACTAGACACTTATCTTGAAATTTTGATCTTGATACTCATGAGTCTTCAAACTTGATTTTTATAAGTTGAAGTTTTTATGAAATAAATATATATATAAATATATGTTAATTATTTATAAACGTTGTTTATAAATCCGAAATCAATTGAATTTGGTGAAATAAACATAGAAGTTTATTAAAGGGGATATATTCGCGATTTTGGATAGCGAATTATCTTTTGTATAATATGTGTCATAATAAAGAGTTTGGATCGGGAGTAATATTCATGATTTTGGACAGTGAATATATTATTAAAGAAAATGGACATGTTTTTGGGGAAGTGATATTATAAAATGAAGTTAAGTGTTTTAAAGATGTTTTAAAATGGATTAACTATCGAAACCATAGATTTCAACATTTATTGTTGAAATAGACGTTTTCGAGAAATAGAAGGAAATAGTGGACTATAACACTGTTGTTATAGTAAATAATTTCCGAAAGGAAATATTTTATATAGTATTGGGATTTATATCTCTATCTAAAAGTTTGAATCCCTATGCTAGTGATTTTGGGTCGTCGTAACGATGTTTTACGCAACATTCGTTTTGACTCAAATAAATGTGTTTAAGCGCACGTTTTCTTTAAAGAATGAAATCTATACTTAACTGTGATTTAAGTATATTGAATATTTTCCAAGTGTTGAAAATAAATAGATTTTTGAATTACTTATTATTAAATAAGTATGGAAATGTTTTCCAATACTAAGTGAATATTTTGAGATTTTATCTTTTAAAGATAAATTGAAAATGAATATTAGAAATCGATTTGGAAATCGTATACTCATAGATATTTTGGAATTGTAAATTCACTATGGAATTTATAAAAGAAAGGGAAATTTGTTTAAAAATAAACATTGATTTATTTTTAAAGTGTGGGAATAAATTTACGGATTTGGAACGTAAATATAAAGTAAATCGGTAAGGATTTATTTAATTGGTTTAAATGAACCATTTTGAAATGAAAATGAATAAAGATTTGTGAATATACCCCATGTAGGGAAACGATTTGAAATTTGTTTTCAAAAGTGGTAAAGGTGAAAAGTGATTTGAAAATTGTTTTCAAATGGTTTAAGTGTGGAAATTATATATCTAGTAAAGATATTTTGGAAAATAAATAATCTGGAAAATTATTTGGAATCTGGTGATGTTGAGCATGCCTATTGATAGTTAAATAACCGACTATCAATATTTACCTCTGAATGGGTATTTTTTGTGATTGCTTGAATTTGAATGCTACACTTATTTTCGAATAAGCGCGCACTATTCGGGTTAGCCAGGAAAGGACCTTGGGGTCGTATAACTCATTCCGAATATGTGATACGTCGTTATGGATTATGGATTGCATTTGAAGACCGGTGTTGAAGACCGGATATTTGTGAAAACGGAAGGATTACCGTCGAATGTTTCTGCATCGGCTGATCTCCGCTATAGAAATTTATTACCCTTTGTGAAGGGAAGTCCGGTCGTGATTAGTGAATATCCGGATTGCAAGGACTTCTTTGTAAGTGTCTTTGGTTCTGTTCGATCCTGGAATGGACTTGTATGGATGTGTGTCTGACGTTACAGTTTGAGATGTAAAGCTGGTTTCTATCAAATATATTTCCGTTGGTGGGGGAGAATTTATTCTCTTAGCTTAACACCCTTAGAGATTATGTAGCTGATGGTTACGAGTGATACATTCCCAAATTGGTAATGTGGCATACGAAGTGCTATTGAGCATTTGATGATCGAAGCACAGCTTTTATATAAAGCGTGGCTTTGTGGACGAGACTTCGTCGGACCTTACACCCCGGAAATGGTTAAAACAGGAAGTATGCGGCAAGGTTATTAAGGGGTAGCGCCCCTTTAGTGTATGTCATTCCTTCTGGATAGAGGTGGTATCATGGTATGGAGCCCAGATACTTAACCTATGTTGTTGCTGCAAATTTATTGCTTTGTGGTTGTTGGAAATCGAGGATCCTCGGATATAGATCGGTTACGATCGGGGAATGACATATTTGTGTCGGTATTTACCTAGTTTGAAAGGTAACCCGACCTTGTGTTGGCAGAGATCCGGTTAGGTTCTCGGGTCGTCTTTCCAGAGGCGTACCCATGTGGCAATGGAAAGTTCCTTGGCCTGACCATTTGTTGGAAATCCAAACTTCAATACGATCTTGTACGGTTTTAGTTGTAGAACCTATCATTCACTTATGGTGGTCACCACTGTTTGGATGGTAGCTATAGTAGGCATAAGTGCAGAATGCCTATGTTGGCTAAGATTTATATCTTTACTTTCGAAATGATTTTTTTTCCTACACTATGCACTAGTAATAATATCAAATGTTTCTTTTTAATGCTTATCAAGCATCTTTGACTATCATAAGGAGAAATCTTCTCGGATTCTGCGTTTGCAATGTGTGTGCGTGCGGGAGGCCTTATGGTAGTCTCATTTTCTAAAAAAGCATTGCGAATCTATTTTAAAATTATCATGTTCTTTGTTTTAAAGATAAATAAACTGTTTTAGTTCTCATACCAGTCACATGATTGGCTCGGAGTTTATTATTTTCCTTACTAAACTCTGGGTTCCCACCAATTTCCACACGGGCAGTCTAGAGTTAGGTTATCAGGATATTCTGGAATTCAAGAGTTGCTGGAGGCAAGCTGGATAGCATGGCGTATTCACTAGTATATAGTATTTCTTTTCCGCTATTTGTTGTTTTTTGTTGTTGTACACTCTGATGATGTAATGTAATGTAATATGATGTAATGTGATAACTGATATAGTTCTTTGTTAAAGATTATTCATTTATCAATTATATGTTGTTCCGCTGCGATTGTGAGATTTTGATATTGTTCTGTTATTTCTATCTGTTCTATCTTTTTCTCTCTTCTTCTACCTTTTTCTTCTTCTTTAACCATAACGGTATGGTTTTTCGGCATTCAATTGCTCGGCAGTTGATACAGTGGACGTATTGATGTCGGTTTTCGAGCGTCGAAAATTCGCTTCGTTACATTTGGTATCAGAGCATATGGTTGAGCGACAACCATGGCTCTGTTGGGAATTACTCATTAGAGATGGAGTCAGTAGTACTCTAGAATGAGTGTGAGTGTAATAATATATACGAGTGCGTATTTGTTAGTGAATATAAAAATGTTTTATATTGTGTTTGCTTATCCGTTGAGCTGTTTGTGAATTCTGGTCGGTAGATGAGACGCCATATTATTGATAGAGGTTTCTAAACTCTTAAACGAGATAAACCGACATAGTACATTTTAAATAGGGTAAATGAAATAATTTTACCTTGATTATATTTTATATATAAAGGAATAATTTTTCAAAATTATTAAAGTGTATATAAAATTGATTGTTTGGTTGTTGAAATGTAAGAATATATATATATATATATATATATAAGTTAATTGAAAGATGTTTGAATAAGTTAAATGAAATATATTGTAAAAGAATAATTGTATAAGCAATTGAATTATAAGGTATGGAATTATAATTAATATGATTTACAATTGTGAAATAATCTTGTATATAAAGGTGAAGCTATATGAATATATTTACTAATATGAGTTGTAGATATAAAAATGAATTTGGACTACGAATTTAAAAATTTTGAATCCTGTTTATTTTGGAAGTTATTTTTCAAAATTAAAAGTTAAATAGTGAAATTCTATAAGTAAAAGATTTGTAAATATGACTTATAAATAAAAGGAAATTTTTTGAAAGAATTTAAAGCACTGAATTCACTACTGTTACTGGGAAATAATAAGGGTGATGACTGTAGCATCATCAGTATCATTTTCGAGTCTCTATGTGATAGATTTGCTACCATAGTAAATTGAAATTGAAGTTTTGTTGTGATAAAAAAATTTGAAATTAAAAAATCCAAGTTGAGATAAATTTGAGTTGTCATCAAAGACATATGATTTGAAATTTAACTAAAGGAAAGTTAAATAAATTGATTTGGATTAGGTAAGCTATTGAAATTGATGAATATAAGTGAAATAAGTTTTGAACTTATAATATCAGTTAATAAATTTGGCTTTGGAAAAAGTTAAATAGAATTTACTTTAGAATTGAAATCTGAATTGGATTTATAAGTGGAAATTTAAGTTAAGTTAAACAAATGATGTTTGAAATGGAATATAACTTAAGTGAAGTTGAATAAAGTTGATTTTGGTGTCGAAGTAAATTAATAAGTGAATTAATGGAATGAAGTCATTAAGAATTTGAACTTGAGTTATATAAATGAAATTTAACTTTATATTGTTAAATAAATTAGCAATTGAATTTATAAATGGATTGAATGTAAATCAATTGAATGTAAATAAAATTGATATGAGATAATGGATAAAAGTGTCAATCCATTAGAAGCTAATGAAGTTGGGAAATTGAATGGAAGTCAATTTAATATCAACCAATTGAAATTAAAAGTGTTGAACCAAATTGAATGTAAAGAAATGTAAATTGAATAAATTTGGTTGTAATGGATGTACATTGGTTGTTATATGAATGTTAGTTGATTGTATACAATTCATTAAGTGTTAATGAAATTGAATTGACAAATTGAAAGCTAAAGTAATTGAAATCAAATTGGAAGTTAAGTGAATCTTAAATAGAATTGAATTTGATTTGGAAGTGAACCGACTTGAATGTAAAAAGTGAATGATTGCTAATTGAATATGAATAAATGAATGTTAGTAAAAATATCCAATGTTAATGATTCAATTCGAAAACCGATTTATTGAATATTAATGAGAAGTGAATTTATATTGATTTGGTTATGGAATTGTTGGATTTTTATTGGTTGGATAGTTGTTTGATGGTTGCATTTGTTGATTGAATGCATTGCTATGTTGGCACATGTAGTTGTTATGTTACTATATGTTGTATATTGATATTATTTTCATATATACATGTTTCTCATTGTTTGTTGAGTGTTTAGTAGGTGCGGATTGCGCATTGCTTTGCATTTGGAGCTCGCTTTCGCGCTATATTAGCCGTATATGCTCGCTAATAAAATATAAGGTACATATCTCGGATTAAATATCGTACTTTTACACTTTTTTCCCTGCGGGATGCCTCATCGCTTGATGAGATGTATATTTGTGATATATATACTGTCATTTTTTTCGGATCGAGCCGCGCATAGGAGACGCTGGCGAAATTTTTCGAAAATTTAAGGCGTTAGAATATTTTTGAGAGAATTGAAAATTTTGAAAACTAAGTTGGATTTGGAAACTTAGTATAGATTTTGTAAGAATTTTAACTAATGAATTTTGGGAAGGTTAAACACTTAAGAGATTTGAAAAAAATCCAATTTGAATGGTTTGTTTTGGAAAGTTAATGGATTCTGTAACTTTTTCTTACTTGGTAATTTCGAGGATGAAATTCTTTTAAGGGGGGAAGTTTGTAACGACCCAGAATTTCTGTCAATTAAAAATTAGTATATTTAATTGATTTTTAATATTAACAAGTAAAATTATAAGTCGAATAAATTTTATTTCAAATGTCTAGATTTAATTGGATAATTAAATTGATAATTTAATATTGGAAATTTCAGAAATAATTGGAAATTGGGTTAAATATGATTAAAAATGGTTTCTAAAATTTTATTTTATCATATTGAAGTTAGAATGATGTTATAGAACTTTTAAAATTGAATTTAAAGTTAATTTGTGAAAATTGAATATTTTAATATTTAATCGACTAGTGAAAATAGTCATTTTTCAAACAGTCTCGGATTTCGACGAAACTAGTTTCTTCGGATCCGTAATGTGATATTATTGTAAGGTTTCAAATTTCATGTCAATCGGATTTACCGTTTGTCCGAGACGAGCCCAACGCATAGAAATTAGCTTAACCGATTTAATTTTAAATCGATCGTTTATTGCCGTAACTCGCATGGATGATCGAATTGGCTTTTGAAACCTATTCCATTGTGTCCGAAATGCGGGATAAACCCTAGAAACGCTAGTCACCGCACGAGATTTGGAGTTTGGAATTCCGGATGAATGGTAATTTGAAATATTTTCTATAAAAGGCCACAAACATTCATTATTTTCACAAATTAATCAAAATCCTAACCCTAAATGTCTCAGCCGCCATTCTTTATACCAATGGCCAAAATCCTTCATCTTTTCTCTTCTATTTTCTTTGAATCCACTCAGTATTATCGAAAACTCCCTAAATGAAAAACGTTAGGCTCGACGAGGACTACAAGATCAACGGTGGTGATCTGAATTGGGGCCGTGTAGAGGTCGATAGGGGGGCGCGTTCGTGGCCGTTCGTCATCGTTTTTCACGCACTAGAGAGGGCCGAGCTTGATGCTATTTGGGGCGGAGGTGGAGCTTACTTCGAGCTATCGTATGGCACTCCCTAATCGTTGCATAGTTCATCCAAGACGTCGCGAAAATTCGCCAAAGCGGCTATGGGTTAACTTGTACGTGAATCACCTGTAGATGGAAGAAGATCATGGGCGACCAAGATTTGCAAAAGGGAAATCCACGGCCCTGATTGTTTAGGGTAAAAAATAATAAAAGAAATTTGTAAAATTGAATTATATTAATTTGTACAAACTTTGAAATGCAATAACCTTTTGCTACGAGGTCGAAAACGCACGAAACAAGTTGCATTGGGTTCGTATGGACGAATACTGCGCTATGGAGCTGGATTGGAGTAATTTGGAGTTAGTGAGAATTTTGGGTAAAATTAAACGCGTGTTTAATTTTATTCGAAATAAAACGCGAAAACTGAATTGAAAGCATGGTGAGAACTTCTCACTCAATCGAATTGTTTCGATTTAAAATTTAAATAGTTAGATTTAAAATATTGATTGTATGCCTGGATGATAAATTATTATCTGTTATTGATTGAAATAGACATTATACGCCGTCTATTAAGCGGATGTTATTTATTAAAAACATATACCGCGATAATTCCAACTTGTATGGAATTGGTATTATATATGTACTTGGAGTTGATTTTCCCGCATTATATAGCGGATGAGACCCTATTGCGCCGCATAATAGCAGATAATATTTTATAAATCCCATATATCGCGATATTCCGTATTGGAACGGAATTGGTATTGTGCTAATGTTTATGGATGCAGGGAAATAGGTTGGAGGGATCCAACTGGATTCCTCAACTATATTGATTAATTTACAAGTATTGTGATATTTGTTGATTTTCATATCAATGTATGATGTCTTTGTTGTCGTGATTGACTATTTGGTGCTGTTGCATCATCGGATCCATTTTTGAAGTTTTAAAATAATGATTTTTGATTTTAAAAAGAATTTTAAAAGTGATTTTTGAAAGTATACGTTTTATTAAATTTTGAATTGTTAAAATAAATAAACATTGTAATTTTATTGTTATAAAAGTTATATTTTTGGAAAATAGTACTCAAGTATGATTTTGGAGTTATATAAGTTTTAAATAACGTTTTGTAAATTATTAAATGGATTGGTTTATTTAAATTGAGATTTTTGAATTATTATAAACGGTTTATAATAAAGATTTCTAAGATTAATATTCATAAATTAAAAATATAGGAATTGTGAAACGAGTTTTATTAAGTGTTAAAATGAAGCATAAATGGATTTCACAAGTGAATAAAATTTATAGATTTATAAATTGTGAAGTTATGAAATGAATAGATTTTGTAAAATAAAAGATTATAAGTAATTAACTTATAAATTAGATTTTTGGTATAAAATTGAGTTATAAATTGAATTGGTAAATAAAAGTGATTTTTATAAGTTGAAGTTTTAATGAAATATATATATATATATATATATATATATATATATATATATGAATTTATAAACGTTGTTTATAAATCCGAAATCAATTGAATTTGGTGAAATAAACATAGAAGTTTATTAAAGGGGATATATTCGCGATTTTGGATAGCGAATTATCTTTTGTACAATATGTGTCATAATAAAGAGTTTGGATCGGGAGTAATATTCACGATTTTGGACAGTGAATATATTATTAAAGAAAATGGACATGTTTTTGGGGAAGTGATATTATAAAATGAAGTTAAGTGTTTTAAAGATGTTTTAAAATGGATTAACTATCGAAACCATTGATTTCAACATTTATTGTTGAAATAGACGTTTTCGAGAAATAGAAAGAAATAGTGGACTATAACACTGTTGTTATAGTAAATGATTTCCGAAAGGAAATGTTTTATATAGTATTGGGATTTATATATCTATCTAAAATTTCGAATCCCTATGCTAGTGATTTTGGGTCGTCGTAACGATGTTTTACGCAACATTCGTTTTGACTCAAATAAATGTGCTTAAGCGCACGTTTTCTTTAAAGAATGAAATCTATACTTAACTGTGATTTAAGTATATTGAATATTTTTCAAGTGTTGAAAATAAATAGATTTGTAAATTACTTATTATTAAATAAGTATGTAAATGTTTTCCAATATGAAGTGAATGTTTTGAGATTTTATCTTTTAAAGATAAATTGAAAATGAATATTAGAAATCGATTTGGAAATCGTATATTCATAGATATTTTGGAATTGTAAATTCACTATGGAATTTATAAAAGAAAGGGAAATTTGTTTAAAAATAAACATTGATTTATTTTTGAAGTGTGGGAATAAATTTACGGATTTGGAACGTAAATATAAAATAAATTGGTAAGGATTTATTTAATTGGTTTAAATGAACCATTTTGAAATGAAAATGAATAAAGATTTGCGAATATATCCCGTGTAGGGAAACGATTTGAAATTTGTTTTCAAAAGTGGTAAAGTTGAAAAGTGATTTGAAAATTATTTTCAAATGGTTGAAGTGTGGAAATTATATATCTAGTAAAGATATTTTGGAAATAAATAATTTGCAAAATTATTTGGAATCTGATGATGTTGAGCATGCCTATTGATAGTTAAATAACTGACTATCAATATTTACCTCTGAATGAGTATTTGTTGTGATTACTTGAATTTGAATGCTACACTTATTTTTGAATAAGCGCTCACTATTCGGGTTAGCCGAGAAAGGACCTTGGGGTCGTATAACTCATTCCGAATATGTGATATGACGTTATGGATTGCATTTGAAGACCGGTGTTGAAGACCGGATATTTGTGAAAACGGAAGGATTACCGTCGAATGTTTCTGCATCGGCTGATCTCCGCTATAGAAATTTATTACCCTTTGTGATGGGAAGTCCGGTCGTGATTAGTGAATATCCGGATTGCAAGGACTTCTTTGTAAGTGTCTTCGGTTCTGTTCGATCCTGGAATGGACTTGTATGGATGTGTGTCTGACGTTACAGTTTGAGATGTAAAGCTGGTTTCTATCAAATATATTTCCGTCGGTGGCGGAGAATTTATTCTCTTAGCTTAACACCCTTAGAGGTTATGTAGTTGATGGTTACTAGTGATACATTCCCAAATTGGTAATGTGGCATACGAAGTGCTGTTAAGCATTTGATGATCAAAGCACAGCTTTTGTATAAAGCGTGGCTTTGAGGACGAGACTTCGTCGGACCTCACACCCCGAAAATGGTCAAAACAGGAAGGATGCGGCAAGGTTATTAGGGGGTAGCGCCCCTTTAGTGTATGTCATTCCTTCTAGATAGAAGTGGTATCATGGTATGGAGCCCAGATACTTAACCTATGTTGTTGCTGCAAATTTATTGCTTTGTGGTTGTTGGAAATCGAGGATCCTCGGATATAGATCGGTTACGATCGGGGAATGACATATTTGTGTCAGTAGTTACCTAGTTTGAAAGGTAACCCGGCCTTGTGTTGGCAGAGATCCCGTTAGGTTCTCGGGTCGTCTTTCCAAAGGCGTACCCATGTGGCAATGAGAAGTTCCTTGGCCTGACCATTTGTTGGAAATCCAAACTTCAATACGATCTTGTACGATTTAGTCACCACTGTTTGGATGGTAGCTATAGTAGGCATAAGTGCGGAATGTCTATGCTGGCTAAGATTTATATCTTTACTTTCGAAATGATTTTTTTCCCTACACTATGCACTAGTAATAATATCAAATGTTTCTTTTTAATGCGTATCAAGCATCTTTGACAATCATAAGGAGAAATCTCCTCCGATTCTACGTCTGCATTGTGTGTGTGTGTGCGGGAGGCCTTATGGTAGTCTCATTTTCTAAAAAAGCATTGCGAATCTATTTTAGAACTATCGTGTTCTTTGTTTTAAAGATAAATAAACTGTTTTAGTTCTCATACCAGTCAAATGACTGACTCGGAGTTTATTGTTTTCCTTATTAAACTCTGGGCGCCTACCAATTTCCACACGGGCAGTCTAGAGTTAGGTTATCAGGATATTCTGGAATTCAGGAGTTGCTGAAGGCAAACTGGATGGCATGGCGTATTCACTAGTATATAGTATTTCTTTTCCGCTATTTGTTGTTGTTTGTTGTTGTACACTCTGATGATGTAATGTAATGTAATATGATGTAATGTAATAACTGATATAGTTCTTTGTTAAAGATTATTCATTTATCTATTATATGTTGTTCCGCTGTGATTGTGAGATTTTGAGATTGTTCTGTTATTTCTTTCTGTTCTGTTCTATCTTTTTCTCTCTTCTTCTACCTTTTTCTTCTTCTTTAACCATAACGGTACGGTTTTCCGGCATTCGATTGCTAGGCAGTTGATACAGTGGACGTATTGATGTCGGTTTTCGAGCGTCGAAAAGTCGCCTCGTTACAGTTTGTAAGCCACTTGTCATAGGTTTGTAAACTACTTGTCGTGGGTTTGTAAGCCACTAAGAAGGTAGGAATGAGTTCCAACCCAAATGAAATTTGGAATGAAGATTTCCGTGCTATTATGAAGTTTAAATAAAAACTAGACACTTATCTTGAAATCTTGATCTTGATACTCATGAGTCTTCAAACTTGATTTCTTCATTCTTGATCTTTATACTGTACATTCTTCAATAATTAGTACCTGCCTTATATATGTCCTACATAATAACATTCATATTTATCTAGACAACAGTGTTAGTATATAAGTTATAATAAAATAAGTTACAAAGGTTGTTGTCATCAAAACCACTATCTCCAGTTCCTAACAATCTCCCTTTTTTTGATGATGACAACCTTATAAAATATACTTACCACTTTAATCATATCATAACTCCCCCTTACACCAACAACCCCCCCTTACTCCAAGCCTGTATTTTACATAACTTCTCCCCTTTCTCATCAACAAAACAAAAAAATAACCTATAAACTGTGAACTTAATAGAAAATGAGATCAATCATATGACATAAGATTAATAACTATGTATGAGTGAAATATAGCATTCTAAGTGAAATGGAATTTAAGATTTTATATACCAAAAACATTAAGATAACACTTATATACAAATTAACAAACTAATATACAATCAAGAAAACGAACAAAAAGATTAACGAGGACCCTTAACTATTGGTGATTTATGGATCGAACAATTTGGATGGTGGAGACAAAAGTTTCCACGTTGTTCGACCAAGTTCCCATTAGCGTCAAAAAGGACATCTCCAATGCAAATCACGCCATCGTCTTCGTCCATATGAACATCCGAATTCGGCAGAGGATGTTCTTCTTCTTGATTCTCTTGTGGTTCTTCTAGAGGATCTTCTTCTTCCTCTTCAGAATCCATGGCTTTTGAAGATTCTTCGATGACAATGGGATTGGCATGGTTATCCATAAAGAAGTTTTGTAAACTCCTAAGGATTCTGTCTTGCCTATCTTTTTCTCTAGCCACTCGCAGTTGACTCGCTTGAATTTCCGTCATCATTTGAAGCAAATCTTTCATCTTCTCTTGTAATTTGATGACTCGTTCGTGTGTGGAACGTTGAAAAGGACTAAAATAAGGAGAAGTGGGTGAGGAAGGTTTATTATTAGAAGAGGAAGCCATTAATTTACTGTTTTAGAAGTTTATTATAGAGAATAGAACAGAGAAAGGAAGTAAAAATTGAAATATATAAATATACAACTTAATAACTAATTTTAGAGGGAAATTTAAATTTGAAAATCTAGGCCTATATGCCGACATAGGGGGATGGGACATGTCGACATGCCTAGTTTAATTTTTGAGAAATTTTTCTTTATATTAATTGTTAACTATAATTTTATTATTTATAATTTATATTTCAGTTAATGAACATATACCTAATTCTCTTCAAAATTTAGTAAAGTTTTTTTTCATTTAATGGTTTGGTTAATATATCAGCAATTTGTTTTTCAGTATTAATATATTCAAGAGTTATGACTTCTTTACTAATATCATCTCTAAGAAAATGATGTCTAATATCAATATGTTTTGTTCTAGCATGATTAGTTGGATTCATAGATAGGTTTATTGCACTAGTATTATCACAATAAATTAGTGATTTAGTTATAGTTAATCCAAAGTCTTTTAAAGTTTGTTACATATGTATAACTTGAGAACAAGCCAAAGCAGCAGATATATATTCTGCTTTAGTTGTTCACAAGGATACAGTGTTTTGCTTCTTATTAAACCAGGGAACCGGAGAATGTCTTAGAAAGTGACAAGTTCCACTTATACTTTTTCGGTCTGATTTACAACCAGCGTAATCAGCATCACAATATGAAATTAAATCGAATACATTGTTTTTAGGGTAAAATAAACCATAATCTAAAGTATTTTATACATATCTTAAAATTCTTTTAACAGCTATTAAGTGAGTTTCTTTAGGTTGAGATTGGTATCTTGCACAGAGATAGACACTATGCATGATGTTAGGACGACTTGCTGTTATATAAAGCAGCGAACCAATCGTTCCCCTATATAATTTTTGATCAAAATCTTTTGATTTATCTTCTTTACTTAATGCTACATTAGTTGTCATTGGAGTTGGTTTCCCACCAGAAGTGGTCAATCCAAATTTATTAATTAAATCCTTAGCATATTTTTTTGACTAATGAGAATTCCTTTATCTAATTGTTTGATTTGAAGTCCTAAGAAGAAACTTAGTTCTCCCATATGACTTATTTCAAATTCTTTAGTCATTATATCTGAAAATTCTTTATTCATTATGTTATTAGTTGATCCAAAAATTATATCATCTACATATATTTGTACTAATTGAATGTCATTTTTGTTTCTTTTAATAAAAAGAGTTGTATCTATTTTACTAATTTCAAAACCAGATTGTAGTAAATAAGATCTTAGTCTTCCATACCAGGCTCTAGGAGCTTATTTCAGACCATATAAAGCTTTCTTTAATTTATATACATGATTTGAAAATTTATTATCTTCAAAAAGTGGAGGTTGTTTAACATAAACATCTTCTTTTACAAAACCATTTAGAAAAGCACTTTTAACATCCATTTGATATAACTTGAAATTATTGTAGTTTGCGAAAGCAAGTAGAATCCTGATAGCTTCAAGTCTTTCTACGGGTGCAAAGGTTTCATCATAATCAATTCCTTCTTCTTGACAATAACCTTGCACGGCTAAACGAGCTTTATTTCTCATGACCTCACCAAGTTTGTGACAACCCGATATTTTCAACCATTCGCATCCACACATGTCGGACTTGAATTGCTCAAAATACCGCATTGTAAATAAAATTTGGCAAATCTCAGAATATGCAGTAAATAAAAATAATCACAGATCACAGACACAGAGTAAAATAATGCAGAGGAATTAAAAGAAATAGTAGTTCATGAAGGTACTATATAAATATATCAGAGTTACATAAGATACAACAGAAGAAATAGAGTACAACAGAAGTCTCAATACATAGAAGTTCATTATTACATGAAATAAACTAGAACTGCTGAACAGAAATAGATAAGTAAGCAGATAGATAAGCAGAATCTCCAGCAAAGACCAGCTCCAGAAAGTGAATCCAAAGTTGTGAATACTCAGGTTGACCCTAGCGTAAAGCAAAACCCAAAACACTCGAGTCAGGACAATATATACTTATATAATATAAACTAACTCAAGCGAACTGTAATAAGGTACAAGTAACTTAAAGGATGCCTGGGACCGTCCATCCTCTAAGGATCCGTTAAACTATTTACTATGTAGTAATATTTCGCTATTATAATAATGTCTACAGTAAAATAAACATACTTTTGAATAGCGTTCCGGGCTACCCATATCACCCTTCACACATAATAGTCCCAATAGTCCATCCAGTATCAGCATATCTCCGAGAGACTACCCTAAATACTCCATGGGCTACGGGAGAAAAACAAACTCGTAGTAAAGGCTCGATATGGTAGATGACACGGCACACAAGGTAATGCCAGGGTAGATATACCAATTACGCACACGGGCTGGTGGTAACGTAGCAGCCACTACGCCCACCAGAACAACACTCCAAAATCAAGGGGTGCACCCAAATCAATCACAACAGTAATAGAATGGTAGCGAAGAAGTGTGTCCAGTCCAGAGGTGCTATCTCCTTTGACCCGAGATCGCTCCTGTTTTAGCCACCTTAAGCTAACTCACGGGAGTTAGGTCCACGTAAAGTACCTTAGGAACGTCGTCACCATCCTACTTCATTCTGGAATCTCCACCGCGTATACAGTTGTTAAAGTGGTTACGGTATCGACAGAGAGTATGCCAGATATTCGATCCCGGTCTCTTTAACAACCAATCGCCATTATAACCCGTGGTTATAATTTTAAAATAATATTTTATACTTCAAAATAAGATATCATTTCAAATCCAGACCTTTATCAAAATAAAGATTAAATCAATTTCAAACCATAACAATATATCAAAATAGCATATCCTTTCAAAACTTCCTTTTTAAATCATTTTAATAGCAAAATATCATATCATTCAAAACTTCATTTTCAAATCATTATTATATGTCAAAATATCATTCCAGAAATAGTTTATACTTCAAAACCAAAACCATTTTATTTCAAAGCTTTATTCATTTCAGACACACTATCATTTCTATTTCAAACAATATATTCATTTTTTTAAAATAGTTTATACTCTCAAAGTTATAACTCTTTCAAAACCAAAACATTTGAAATCATCCTTTAATTCTATACATTTACAAATTTATTGAATTAAACCCATATTTCAAATTTTCAATATAATTTAATTCAAACCAACAGTTTCAATTCAAAATTCAGTTTGCCAACAAATTATTTCCAATCTTATCAATTTCAAATATAGATTTAATCCATAAAATTCAATATCAAATCTTTAGTATATTTCAAAGCTTAAATATCCCACATTTCATAAATCCAATATCATTTAAATAAAATCAAATTCATATATACTTCAAATATTCATTTATCAAATAAATTAAATAAATCAAGAATCAAATATCATTTCAAAATATCAAAATATCAAAAGATAATTCAAAACATCATTCATTTTAATTCATTTAAATAACTTTTAAATCCCTTCATTTTATTTAGGAATTAATTACCATTTCAAACTTACATTTCAAAAGATTTTATATTAAAAATTAAATCTCTCCATTTAAATCATTTAAAGTCAATTCCTTATATTTATTAATCAAATATTAAATTTCCAAAAATTAAATCCTTCCATTTAAAGCCATATAAACTTCTCTTCGTTATCTTTAGAAATTTAACATTTAATTTTCAAAATTTTATCATTTTCCAAATATTATTTTTCATAAAATTTATTAAAACAACAAAAATATAGTTTCCGTAGCACTTAAAAATGCTACGTAAAGTTATAGTTTAAAACAGTTCATTTAACAAAAGACAGCGTTTAAGTGCTGTAATAGATTTCCATTAATTTCAAATAAACTTAAATGTTAAGTGTAACCACTATAGCACTTACAAAGTGCTATAATAGCCTTTATTTCAATTTAACTTTTTAATTCATTTAAAACAACTACAGCATTTACAAAATGCTGTAATACCCTTACATTACATTTCAAAAATGCCGTTAAATCAAATTCAGGGTTTCAATACAAATTTCACCAACGGTTAATTTTAATTTAAATCATTTTAACTTATAAAATCATAAAATTTCACATTTTGAAATCATCATTTCAATACTCTTATTTTTATGATTTTTATAAGGTTAAATTTCATCCAAAAATCAAATTTTAACATAATTTCTTATTTAAATTCAAGTATTAAATCCCATTTCTTTAATTAATTTTATTACTTAACCATTAAGTTTTAAATTACCAAATTATAACTTATTTCTATTTATTTTACTTAATAAAAATTTCATTTTTAACAAAAGTTCAAAATTTCCCACAATAAGTTATATTTCAAAAATTTTACTTAAAACATTCATTTATTCACATTTTCATTTATTCAAAACTCACTTTTATTTTTATAAAAATCATTATTATTCATTTTAATTCAAAATATTATACTTTTACTTTTAAAAATAATTTTAAAACATTTCAGAAAATATTTTATAACCCACGGGTCTGTATATAGTTTTCTAGCCTAGGTCAAGTGATACGGATGTATATCATTTCAATCCACAGTTTACAAAGAAAACCCAGGTTCTATCATTTCAAACCCGCGGTCTCAAGTAAAATGAATGATTTTGAAAACCTCTCAGGCCTATAATTTCATCCCATAATAATTTTCCCTTATTCTAAAGTCCGTTCGGGTATGTATCATTTCAACCCATAGTGATTCTAGTCTACTGGGAACTTGCAATGGTGATAACTGATATAAATAACTGAATAACATAAAATAATGGTAACATATGATATAACAAGTGTAATAACAGGTATGAACATCATATGATAATAATGTAGCAGTTATAATAGGATGAAATGCATTACAGATTCAAGCGATGTCAGTTTATAACTATACAAGTACATATTAGTCTGGTGAGATTTACTCACTTGTCACAAGCTGGAGATCAACACCAAAGCACAGATACTGACACAACAAAGGCACGAAACTATGAACAAGACTAGAGAGTGGAGAGCCAAAGCTATATCCCATGAAAACCCTTATGCGAACAATACAATGGATACGTAAGTTACAACACACATTTATCATCAAACAACATAGAATTCCAAAACCACAACCATTTGCATTGCACTTGCTCTCTACCTCAGGTACTTCAGGTATGCAGTGACTAAGCTCAGCTAACATAGGGAATTGGGTCTACTTTGGATGTGCAAAGGGTCAGCCTACACATGGGTTTGAAGGTGGTTGTGATCTAGGTGCATAACTAAGTGTACAAGGCTAAAAATCATCACATCTTGGCTCCTATTGGGTTCGGCCTCATGCTCTATGGTCACGGCTGATGTCCAGAGGGTGGTGGGTGATGTCGCATAGGGTGGAGGTCAGGTCAGAGGTGGTGGTGGTGAAGGAAGTGGCGGCTAAAGGTTGGTGTAGGTGATGGTATCAAACTAGGTCTAGATTTGCATGTAGGTGTTGGATTCTTGGATTTTTGTGAAGATGCAAGCCATAGGGGTGCTCGGCCTGGGGATGAGGGTGGTCTAGAGTGGTTTCTGGTTGGAATATCAGGTGGTGGAGGTCGGCCTAGGCTGGAGGAGGAGGAGTGGAGCCATGAAGTGGAGAACAAGTTGCAAAATCGCATAGAAAAACAAGAAAACAAGAGAAAGAAAAGATGAATTTGACCAAAACCTTTGCTCAATGATGACCATGATTTTTTTCTTGAGAAATGGATGAAATTTGCATGAAAAAGGGAAGAGAATGCAGCTGAAAAGAATAGAGAATGGTACGGTCAAAAATCATAAAGAGAGGAGTTGAGAAAATAAAAGGTCAGGAGATGAAAAGGCTTAAGAATCCCAAAAGTTTGAAACTATTCAAATTTCCTCCATTATCTTTTTAAATTTTATATAGCTGAAATATATATATATATAAACTCAGATAAAAATACAAAAATTTAGTAAATAAATAAAAATAAATTAATTAATTATATATAATTTAATTAAATAAAACAGCAAAAATTGCAACTAGTCTTGAAAATATGAAAAATAAATGCAATGAACTTTGGAAAATTTTTATGTACTTGAAATATATTTATAAATAAAGATAAGAATACAAAATAAAATTGAATTCACAAAAATAAATAAATAAAATTTAATTAAATAAAATTTAAATGAAGAAAATAGCAGATTAAGGGAACTAGGCTTTAAAATATAAAAATAATGCAATAAATTTTGGAAAATTTATATTGTCGCTTTAAAATATTAAAGACAAAAATATACATAAAATAACATATTAACACAAATTAAAATAAAACATGACAAAGAAAATATAATTTAAAATAGACAAAATTGCAAAATAAAACAAATTATACTCAAAATTGAGATGTACATAACTTTCACAGTTTAAGTCCGTTTCCAACGAAACAAAAAGCAGTGTTCAAGTTATTTCATCTATTTTCATAATAAAAGATAAAATTTAAGATTTAAAATAATTTAAATATGAAGTTTAAAAGTCAAAGTTTGACCAATTTGACCAGAAATTCACTTTACAGTAAAATATTCATACTATACTAGTTTGAATTATAAATCACTTAATAATCAACATTTATATTTAAAAATGAAATGTTTGAAATAAAACAAATTTAAATTAATTTAAAAATAAAAGAAAGTCCAATTTAAATAATATACAAAAATCTAGGGTTATTACAAAGTTCATTCATTTTATTTTTATAAATCCATTTTGTTCCAATTATACTTTTATCCTCAGGTCTTGGAAAAAATTCCCAAACATCATTTCTGGTGAATTGATTCAATTCTTCTTGCATGGCAAGAATCCATGAATAATCATATGATGCTTCCTTTGGATTTTTAGGTTCAATAGTTGATATAAAAGCTACATTACTCATACTATTTAGTTGATTTCTTGTTTTAACTATAGATTCAATATTTCCTAATATATTTTCTACAGGATGATCTTTTAATAGCCTAATTCTTTTATTAGGTTGAATGATTTCACAATTAATTTCATTAGTTTCATTATTTAAAGTTACAAAATCTTCTTCATCTTCTATTTGTACAGTATTTTTAAAATTTTCATCAGAAGATACATGCATTGTTTCTTCAACAGTGTTAGTTCTTAAATTATAAACTCTAAATGCTTATATCCAATAAAGATACTTTTGTCGGATTTAGATTCAAATTCTAAATTATCTTTTGTATTAAGAATAAAATACTTACTACCAAAAAATTTAAAATAAGCTGCTATAGGTTTCTTATTGTAAAATAATTCATATGGTGTTTTATTAGTTAATGGTCTAATTGAAATCCTATTTAATATATAACACGCTGTAGCGACTGCTTCAGCCCAAAAGTTTTTAAGTAAGTTACTATCAGAAAGCATTGTTCTAGCACACTCTTGAATCGTTCTATTCTTACGTTCTACCACTCCTTTTGTTGTGAAGTTCTTGGAAAGGAGAAATTATGAGTAATTCCTTTTTTATTGCAGAAATTCTCAAAATTTTCATTTTAAAATTCTCCACCGTGATCACTACAAGTAATTTTTACTTTTAAAGAAAGTTGATTTTGAATTCTTTTATCAAATTTTTTAAATAATTCAAAACACTTTTAAGTTTAAGAAAAATTGTTCATGTATATCTAAAATAATCATCTCCAATGACAAGAACATATTTATTGTGATTAATTGATTGAACTTGAGATGGACCAAATAAATCTAAATGAAGTAATTCTAGAGGTTTAGAAGTAGAAATCATATCTTTAAATTTAAATGAACTTTTCTTATGCTTTCCCAATTGGCAAGCATCACATATACTATCTGATGTGCACGTTAATGTGGATATTTTTATCACCATATTTATTCTATTTAAATTAAATAAATGATCATATTGGGTATTTTAACTTGTTTTAACCAAAATCCATGTTAAATCCAAATTGTCACATATCCATCTTCAAATTGGGGAAAAACAGTCATTTGTGTGCATATATTTCTTTGAGAAAAATTAATTGAAAATTTATATATATTCGTGTAGGAATTTGATCTCAAATAGGAGTGGTTTCATGAAGACACATGCATGAACAAAATGAATACAAAGGAATGAAGATGGAAATAATTAAAAGTGAAGAACATGAAGGACCTCACCTACCCACCTACCTTAATGAACAAATAAGAGGCTAATGCACATGCTTATGGAATTAATATCTTCATGTACACTTAAATGATGATTAGTAGAAGCTAATGATTACTTGGCCTCCATACTTTCTCAATGGTAGTTTAGGCATTCCTCAAATTATGGATTAGGGTTTCATGCTTTTATAAATAACCCCTTATGTTTCATGTAATCTTACTTATTCTCTCTTAGTGTTAGTTTAGGCTCAAAATAAAACTCAAAGTCCTCTTTCTCTTTTCATGGCTACTTAGCCATTTCATTTATGTAATTTTTATGCAACTTTAACATAATTATCTTCTATTTTCTTATTTATTTCCTTTCATGTTGTAATGTAGATTTACATTCATGCAAAGTAGAATAGTTCTAATTCTTGTTAATTAGCTCTCTTTTTCATTAAGCTTTCATTTTCCTTTCATTTTGCTTTCATGTTGTTAGCTACATTTGTTAATCAAATGACAAATATGAGAGGCTAAACCCCTTCAATTTAGGGGTAATGAAACTCTCTAATTATGTAGCTTCAACTATTTGTTAGTTCATGCTCTCTTTTTGTGCTTAATGATGATGATAGAAAAGGTTTGCTGTTTGTTTTTGCTTTGAATTTGATAGCCTATATTGTTGACACAAAATAGGCTATGCTTAAACAATCACTAACACTAATTGTCTCTTCATCAAAATATGATTATGGCAAAAGAAAGTGATTTGAAATTAAAATTTGATGGTCTATATTTCTAATCAATAGTTAATAGGTCATACTTAAAATAGATTTCATTTTCATTTTCATTGTCAAGTTTCATGAAAGTTGGTAAGTGGTTTAAGGGGTGTGTTATAGTTTGATGACTTAGGCTTGCTAATCAATAGCACAAATATGTCATCCTTATGATAAATACATCAATTAAACTAACTAATGACCAAAAATGAGAGATCATGATTTCATGTGTCGAACTATGTGATCTAGAGAGTGGATTTATTCTCTAAATTGTCATTTAACTCTTATATTTGCATCTCTTTTCTTTTAGTTGGTTAGCTAATTTTCTAATTCTCCAGCTTAACTTTCCATCGACTTTGGTTTAATTTGATTGAATAGAAATTTAAAATCAACAATTCCCTACGGATCAACTAGTATTCACCACGTACTACAAGTGTACGCCGTGCACTTGCGGTTGTTTTTATTATAATATTCGTTCGGCTATTTTCTAGTTCACAGACATTTAGCCGCTCGAATAAGTTTTTGGCGCCGTTGCCGGGGAGTTATTTTGATTTTGATTTTCCATTCTTCGAATTATTTATTTTTGTGTGTTTTATTTTGTGTGTGCGTTTGCATTAAAATACCCCCACACTTGTATTGTATGTGTGTTCGAAATTGAATTGGCATGGGTAATAATCGAAATCGTTTGAATTTTGAATTGAATTCAAATTTTGAAATCCTTGACTTAAGTTATTACAAAAATATGAATTACACAAATCATTTATACTTTGATTTTGTTGTGTAGAGAATTCAAGGAAAGATGAAATGCTATTTTCAAGATTTGTAGGTTGGTTGTCATTTTGAAAATTTGGTTCAAAACTCGAATTGTTTAAACAATAGTAGTTGTTGAAATATCCATGAGAATTTGAAGTGAAATCAAATGGATTATATTGATTTTTACAACTATCGTAAATTCAAGTGTATATGGAAATTCAGACATTTTCACGAAATTTTGTTTTTTTTATATAGAAAAAATATTTACAAAGAGGAATTATTTTCAAAATGAAAAATTGATTTTTTGTTTTGTTTTTGTTTTTGTTTTTTCTTCATTTTTGATATTCTAATTTTTTTTGGATTTTTGAAATTTCAAAGGAAATGATTTAAAAATTTCAAAGAAAAAGAAAAGGAATATTTACAATATTTTTAGTTTTGGATTTTGATTTTTTTTATTTAAATATGCATAAACTAACGCAACTAAATGAATGCAAGGGTTAATTATAAATGATTTATCCTAAGTTAACTCAAAATTGTATAATCACACCCTGTCTTAAATCAACAAAATATTTTTCAGCCAGGTAACGGGCAGGGGTTATTGGTGCACCACGAATCACCTTAGCAATGCAGCCGAAGGTTTAAGTACCTTCAGAGGAACAACCACTATAATATTTACGAATCACTGTAATATTTATAAATAGTTATTACTCTACCGTAGCCTAGACACTGAGAAATTAAATTTTTCAGAGAAGACAAATTTCCAATATATAATTAAGTGTTATCTATGTCTAACCGTTATTATTAATCACAATCCTAGGATGAAATGCAAAGCAGAAATTAAATGTGTATTAACAATGCAACTACAAATGAATTTTTTGTGTTTTTTTTTCGAATCTTTGATTTTTTTTTTAAAAATATATGCAACCAAACAATAATGCAAGGCAAATAAAAACAATAGATATAGCAAGCAAGCAGTTTTTTTGGCAAGCAAGGTGAAGCAATTATTTTTGGCGAGCCAAACGAAGCTAGCGATTTTTCCAATCTGCTTTGGCAATCTGAAAAAAAAATAAGAGTGAACCAAGATATATACAATTTTTTTTATATCAAAGAAAAACTAAAATAAATGAAAAAAAAAAACAATTGAAATCAAGCAAAACAAATGATAGTGAAAAATGTTGTTTTTTTTAGTAATACCAAATGAAAAATGAAAAATGAAAACAAACTCTCTTTTTTTATATATAAAAAAAAATTCTTCACAATTCACAATTCGAAACACTCAAAACACACTGTAAAAAAAAAGAAGGGAAAACTCAACCCACTTAAACCTGTTTACACCCAGGTAGAAAATTAAAATAAAACGATTTACCACATTCTCAATCATCTCTAATCAAGTCGAATTGTCCAGATTTTTTCTTTTTTAAAGTCGAATTGTTAGAGTCGGCTCTGGTAATCGCATTCGAAAGGAGTTTGCCGATTGGGGATTCTCGAGAGGCGATTCTGGTTCGGGGTTTGATTTGGTTTGATGAAGCAGTGGTCGTGGATGGAGGCGGATGTTCTATGGGCAAGGCGGCTCGAGTTTGAGTGTCGCGATGGGGTTCGACTTGATTTGTGGGCTGAGGCGATTCAGTTGAATTGATTTGGGTATGCTTGCAGTTGAATGATGCGAAGAAGGTTGCGGTTGTTATCGTTGCAGAGAGGCGATTGGTTTCATGATGCAAATCGAGTAGCAACTGTTGGTGGTTGTTTGAAAAGGTCTTGAAGTGGTGGCGACTAGGCGTGGTGGAGGCGATTTGGGTTGCTGTGTTTGTCGTGGCTGATGTGGTTTCTGGTCAGTGAAGAAGGAGGTTTCGGTTTCGGAAACAGTTGTGTGATGGTTTCTGTAAGTTTGTAGGATTTGTGGGTTGCTGTGTGATAATTTTCAGAGAATTAGTTTAAGGCAGGGAAGACAGTGAAGATGAACAAGCAGGTAGATATGCAGGGCTGTTGAATGTGAGGAGCAAGAGTTGTTATTTTGTGGTTATGCTGTTAGTGGTGATTATCGAATGGAGATATGTATGATATGCAGTGGTGTATGATTTGAATTTGGTGGAAGATTGTTTGCAGATTGTGCTGATATGGTGTGAATGCTGTGAAGTTTGGAGTGTGGTTCAGAAATAGGGTTGACAGTGCTATTGTATATAAGACAGTGAAGTAAATGGAGATTCAGGCAAATGGTTGTATGAAGGTATTTGATGTGCACTATGGTAGTGGAGTGGAAGTGCTGCTGCAGAGGAAGAATTGGTGGAATGGTGAGGCAAGTTGAGGTGATGGCCGGTTGATGATGGAGGAGTTGTTGGTTGAAGTTAAGAAATGTAAGGTTGAAGTTGAATGTCAGTATGGAGTTTGAGGTAGGTTATGGTGAATGAAGGAATTGCAGTGGTTAGTTGAACTGGGATAGTTTTGTTGTTGAAGTAGTAGAAAGAAGTGGTGTGGTTGTGACTGTGTGATGGTCAGGGAAGGGGTCAGGAGATAACTGATGGTATGCAGGTAGGAAGGATGGCCAATAGCTGACTGGTTGCTGTATTTGTTTGAAGAGGATGGTTGAGTCAGTGTTGCGGCAGTGAGGAGAGGAGTGAATTGTAATGTATGGGTTTAAAGCAGTTTGTCTGCAGAAGACTGGGAAGGTAGTAGAGAAAATAAGCACTGGGTTGATGAATGGATGTGGCTATATACGAGGAGGTGCTGTTTGATTGTTATTCACAGCAATCAGCAGAGGAGCAGGGGATTAGATGATGGTTGGAAGTTGTTTGCAGATTTGCAGGCTTGTACGTGTAACCGCAGTCTTGGTTTTGTTGCCTGTTGTATGAAGTGGAAGGTAGTAATGTATGTATGAAGGAGATGGACCGTGATGGTGGATTTGTGGTGGTCAGTAGCGATGACAGAAGTTTGAAGCAAATATTAACGATACACTGTGAAGTTGTTTGAATGGCCGAGGAGATGTTGGCTTGTGAGGATGTTGAAATGGTGAATGGTGAAGGAAACTGTGAAACTGTAGTGAATGGTCGATGTTAAGGCTGTTGTGGTATGGTATCAGAGAAGTGATGCAGGGGATGTTTAATATGTTCGGTGGTGATTGCAGGAGATGTTGGCTTGTGAAGATGTGTTTGGCACAGTGAAGATGGTGATTGATGACTGGTTGCTAGCTTATTGTCTTGGTGGTATATTGCAATGATGGTTTAGAAGTTAGTTGTGAATGATGGTGAAGGTGCAGTAAGAGTTTGTTGAATGGCAGTGCCGTTAGAAATGGTTGGTGGCAGAAGTTTGATGAAGTGTTATATAGTGTTGTTAGAGGTGGAAGACAGTGCTATACCAGTGGAGATGAGGTTGTAGTCCACTGTGACTATGATGGTTTGGTTTAGTCAGTAGTGACTTGTGTGCACTGAGGCAGTAAGGTGGATTGAGAAAGATTGTGCAGTAGAGTTGTTTTGAAGTCAGGAGGTGGCACCGTGTAGAGGAAAGTGGTGCAACACAGAATGCAAAATTGTAAATAGAAAGTGCAAATGCAAAAAGAAATTGTAAAAAAAGAAAATTGTAAATGCAAAATCAAATGGAAATTTTTTGTTTTTGTTTTTTAAACTGTGTATGTTGGTTGTTATTTTTTTTTTTTAAATTGAAATGCAAATGAAAATGGAAATAGAACAACCACGAACACACAAGGAAAAATTAAACAACAAATACAATTTTTTTCCTTACTGCAAACACACACAAAAATCAAACGAAAAATAATTCGAAGAATGGAAAATCAAAATCAAAATCAAAACAACTCTCCGGTAACGGCGCCAAAAACTTGTTCGGACGACTATTTTCTAGTTCATAGACTATCTACTTTAAAATTTTAACTTGGGATGACCTCTAACTAAATCAAGTTTTGATAACCTAGATAATAGTTTGAAATTTAAATGACCAAATCTCTTATGCCAAATCCAATGTGTATAAGCCAAAAGACATAAGTTATCATTTGAAACTTTCATACTAAGAATGTAAATGTTTTTCATCCTAATTCCTTCAAAAATAATATTTGACTTATTATTTTCGATGTGACACTTATTTTTTTCAAATTTAATTTTAAATCCTTTATCACATAGTTGACTTATACTAAACAAATTATGTTTTAAATTCCTAACTAGCAAAATATCAGAAATAAGAGGAGTTTTAAAATTACCGACATTGCCGATGCCAATCACATATCCTTTTGAGTTATCTCCAAAGTTGACCAATCCACCATCTTGATATATAATGTCATTGAGTATCTTAGGATTTTCAGTCATATGCCTTGAACAACCACTATCAAGTATCCATTTATCTTTCACAGTTTATCCATTGGTTGTTGATTTTTCAAAGCCATGTAATATGTCTGTTCCTGCATAACAAACTAATTCGGTAGATAACTTCATTTTTCATAAAAACTATATGCAGACTTATGAAACTTTGATAAAATGCGTAAATTCAAACTAGTATTAACAAAATTTCTTAAAAATGCCATTTTTAACTTTTCAAGTTTCAGATTATGAAAACTATGAAAACTCATGCTCTGATACCAATTGAAAGGGAGTGCAGATTAAGGATCTTAAGGCTAATTTAAGACTAGAGAATGAGGTGAATAGTGTTTAATGGATTGTAAGACTTATGTGAACTAATTTGAAAAATATGATATAAACAAATGCAAACTTAATCACAGAATCAAACACAGATGCAGAAAGTAAATAAAAAGCAGTAAAAGGAAAGAATACACCTTATTTTATACTGGTTCGGAGTTACCCTACATCCAGTCCTGTACCAAGGCAAACACCTCATACAGAATTTTATTCAACCAATGTCAAGAATACAATCCTCAATTTCTAAAGGCCTTGAGATACCCTCTTGTCTCACAAGTCCGAGGCAAACACTCTTGATTTATGGGACACAAGATCACCCAATTGATTTGCAGACACAACCACACCTTATAGAGAGACTCGATAAACTTTTGATTACAAATTGATCCTATAACTCTGAATAGTACTTTGATCTTCGAGAGAGGATAAAGAATCAAACAAGAATGAGATTCTACTTTGATTCACTTGAGAATTCGGCTGAATTTTGGCACGATCTTAAAAATATAAAATTTTTAGAATATGGATTTGTGGAGAAGGAGTGAAGAAAATAAGAAAAATAGATAGTTAAAAATTCGTTTGTGAAGGCTATTTACAGGGTAGTAACGGTCATAACCATTCGTGAAGAGATTTAAACGAATAGACACTTCCTTTGAAAATTGAAACTTTTGAATTCAACGGCCATCATGTTGACATGGGGTTTCTCATGATGTCGACATCCTTTGTTAAAAAAACAATGTAAAATTTGTTTTGAAAATAGTATTGAAACGAAAATAAGATGAAATGATTCTGGAGTAAAATAAACTAATTTTCCTATGTTTTAAAATAAAGAAGAGTAGAAAATATATTCTTAGAACGTATATATAAATTTGATTTTTAAATCTCAAGTGTGTGTGTGTGTGTATTATAAATAATATTTAAAAATCAGAAGATAGTTTTAAAAACAAACGAAGTTTATAACAAGAGTTTAAAAACAAAAACAAAGAATATTTTGAAAATCATTTGAAAATATAATTTTTAAGGCTAAAACATTTTGAAAAGCAGTTTTGAAAATTATTTTGAAAAACAATTTTAAAGTAGTTTTGCACGATTCTTCCTACAGAATATTCATCATATTAGGACTCGAAAACTTGTACAAAACCAGGATATTCGTGAGTTTGTAAGCTACTTGTCGTGGGTTTGTAAGCCATTAAGAAGGTGGAAATGGGTTCCATCCCAAATGAAATTTGAAATGAAGATTTCCGTGTTATTATGAAGTTTTAACAAAAACTAGACACTTATCTTGAAATCTTGATCTTGATACTCACGAGTCTTCAAACTTGATTTCTTCGTTCTTGATCTTTATACTGTACAGCCTTTAATAATCAGTACCTGCCTTATATATGTCCTGCATAATAACATACATATATATCTAGACAATAGTGTTAGTATGTAAGTTATAATAAAATAAGTTACAAAGGTTGTTGTCATTAAAACCACTATCTTCAGTTTCTAACATGGTATCAGTTTTTGAATTCTAGTACCAGTTTCTTATAATATTAGTATCAGTTTCTTATAATATTAGTATTGATTTCAAGGATGTAGAACTATGGTATCAGTTATTGCATTGTAGTATCAGTTTATTATACTTCTAGTATCAGTTTCAATAATGAATCATATGGTATAGTTTTTGCATTCTAATATCAGTTTTCGATACTTCTACAATTAGTTTCAAGCATGTAATCATATGGTATCGATTTTTGCATTCTAGTACCAGTTTCTGATACTATTAGTATTAGTTTCAAGCAAGTAAAATTTCTACATTATGCCACTATTTCAGGAGATTATTATAGTACTGAAATAAGCAACAAACTTTTTCTAAATTACCAGAAGATTTATGAAAGGAGATACACGAATCTTGGATAGATAACTACCAAAATATACCAAAAACCTATGATAATATTGGAATAAGAATAACACATATCATTTCTGAAATTGAATAAGAACTGGTAATACATTCTAGTTTCAGTTTCTTAAAAGAATTTCTACATTATGCAACTATTTCAGGAAATTATTATAGTGCGGAAATAGACAACAGACTTTTTTCTAAATTACCAGGAGATTTAGGAAAGAAGATACACAAATCTTGGATAGATAACTACTAAAATATACCAAAAACTATGATAATATTGAAATAAGAATAACACATATCATTTCTAAACTGAAAAAGAAATGTACTTATATACAAATCCAAAGAGAATCAAAACATAAGAACTATGGATTTTGTGGACAAATATATACTCCACAATAGTATGGAGCTAAAAGTTATAACACAGATAAAAAACCAAAATATAAGAAAAAGGTATACAAAAAAATATTACTTAAGAAAATCAAATGCTATAAAACTATATCTCAATAAAGAAAAACGTGTTAGGAAATATAATCCTAAAAAAACATATACAAACACAATTACATGTTTTGCATGTAATGAAAAAGGGCACCTTTCTTCATCATGTCCCAAGAAACTTAATCTTTTTACAAGAGAATCAAATTTGCTTGATTTAGTAAAGGAAGATTTTCCAGAAATAGCTTCAGACATTTCAGAAACATCTACAATTTATTCTATAATATCCTTAGAAGGATTTGAAGAACAGGAACATATATACACATCAAATTATACTCTAATTGATGAATTAACAGATTTTCAAGAAAATATGACAACTGACCACTTGTTCAATATGGTAAACAAAGAATTATGTACCCATAATTTTAAATACAAAATGGGAACTGATACAAGAAAATGTGAATTTTGTCCATGGTACCTTGCCTTTGACAAAAGATTTAAATGTATAGAATGCATAATAGAAATATGCCACATATGTGTAAAAAATAAGTTCAATAAAGAAATACCTAAAGAAAACAAATCTATCTATACGGACGAAAATAAAATAAATAAATAAATAAAGAATAAAGATCCTTGAAGAAAGGATGAACAATGTTGAATTAGAGCTAGATGAAATAAAAATAAAAATACAAAACATTGATAACGGGAAAAATATTATAGTTAATCTAGAAGAAGAAGCCACATATGAAGATAATCATAGAAATCTAAATAATACAGATAAACCGGTAAATATCATATTAATAAGTAATACAGAAAACCTAAAAGAGTTAAGAATCTTAGCAAAAATAAATATTAAGGCAATGGAAGTCCAAGTATTAGCCTTCATAGACACAGGAACCACTAGTTCAACTATTTGTTCTAGTTTAGTACCTCCAAAATTTATAACAAAGGCTGACAAACCTAAACAAAGTATATAATTTGATGGTACCACTAACATAATTGTATGGTCACTTGTATTTTTTTGAAATGTAGAACATATAAAATTAGGAAAAATGTTTGAAAATTCTTTGTTAATTAAAATCCTATTCGATTTATAATGAATAATTTTTTTCAAACCAGTTTTCCAAGTAAATTTATTTCCACTTATATTTGGATCTAACAGACCGGTCTCTAATAAAAATATATTTAACCCATTTAATTTGCTTTGAAGAATTTTATTACCCCCATATTTTTCAACAACATGCATAACAATATTAAAATCACCATAATAAGCTAAGAAAAATTATAAATTATATTCAAGTGTTTAAATTTACACCACATACCATTTCTTTTACTTTCAAGATTACTGCCATAAAAACTAGTGATTTGCAAAGAGAAACCACCAACAATTTTAAATTGACAATCAATATATCACTATCTTTATTAATATTCAAATTGCTCCAAGTGCTATTAGTATTAGTTTCTGATACTATTAGTATTAGTTTCAAGCAAGTAAACATGTGGAAATGATAGAAGAGGAAAACCTACCTCTAGTGGAAATAATAGCAAGTAAACATGTGGAAATGATAGAATAGGAAAACTTACCTCTAGTGGAAATGATAGAAAAGACAATAAAGGGAAAAAGCAACCAGTTAAAACTTATAAAACCTACATCAGTAGAAGAGGAAAAACAAAATAGAGAAAAAAGAACAAAAAGAAGACATGAGAAAAATACAACAATTGAAAACAGGCCAAAAATAAGAGAAAGTATACCAGAGATGGTAGATGATACTATAAAATCAAGTGTAACAAAGTTAGTATAGTTTTATTATAGTAACATTAAATTTTTTTGCACAGAACAAAGAAGAGAACATGCCGCAACAAATAGGTGCAGAGAAAATAGTAGAAGAAAATATGCAAAAAAGAGAACAAAGAACAAACAGAAGAAATGAAAAAAAATGATTCAAAAGAAAATATAAACAGAAACTGAGGTAACTAAAATTGCAAAATTATAAAACTAATACTAACAATTTCATAATGTTAAATGTTTTCTAATATTATCAAAAATGTTAAACAGGAAAAATCACAGAAAGAAGAAGAGAAAAAAGTTGCAGATGAAGAATCAGAAGAAGAACATCTCAATTCAGTAAAATTAGAAACATTATAACTTTATAACATGATTGATATTACAAAAATAATACTTATAAATCATTTGGTAAAAGAAAAGGCTGATAATTACAAAAAAATAGAAGAAATGCATCAAATAAAGATTCTTTTCACACATTTTAGTGCATTTTTTGTTATGACAGAACCTCCTCTGATTGTGACCTTATCTTCCCATACCACTACACTATTTTAACAAAAACAATTTGTATATGTTAGATAAACTTAAGACCTAATTTCATATATAATATTAATGTATTTACTTGTATACTTACTTTTGTGATGATGTTGTCAATGAAAAGAAAGTTTGGATCACATTTTGTTGCTCAACACTGAGATAGATCAAACATTTGCAATGTCCAAGCACTATCTCTGAAAGTGTTAGCTCTATCGCTGCAATTGGCTTTGGACTGTTGTCTTTTGCGCTTTTGTTTTCAACACCTTCATTTTTTTGGGTTTTGGTTTATTTGCAACTTTTTTGTTTCATCCCATATTCAAAGCTGTTACGTTGTTTTTTCACTCTTGTTTTTGCCTTCAATCTTTGAATATAAGAAGTTGTCCTTTTTTGTGTTGCTTTTATTTTTTTTGCTACTTATTTTTGCGACTGTTTCTTTCCCTTTTCTAATAGCTGGTTGCACAGGTTCTTCTGCATCCTTTTTTTTTATAGTTTTTTTCACTTTCAAACCGTTGTGTGTCATGAATTTTGACAGATGGAGGGGTAAGGTCAAGCACTGAAATGATGTACGGTACATTTTGGTTTTTTACATCTATATCTTCTTCAAGCGGTTGAGTATCTTCTGTTTTGCCTTTTTGCACTTGAATTTCGTTTTCCAACTCTTCTTTTTTATGCATTTCAGTTGGTGTATGTTTTTTTTCTTCATGTTCACATTGTATTTCTTCATTTTTCAGTTTTTTATCCAATTCACTATCTATTTCGATGGGTATATGTTTCTGTATTGCTTTTGTTTTATCTGCGATTTCTGTACACACTCTTTAGCTTTTGTTTATTTATTTTCTTCATTTCTTCCTATTTCCATTTCTGCAAAAGTATATGCATTTAGTTCACTTTGTAAACTGTCGCTTTGTACATTGAAACTTTCATTTTTCTTTTCACTGTTTTCTTCACAGTCATTCAATCAGCAACAAATTTCTTGGTGTTGTCTTCAGCCTGCGATCTTTTCTCTTCATTTTCTTTCAACTTCAACTTTATTTCTTTCAACTCTTCTTTCAAACTCAAAACTTCTTGCGCTGCTTTAATTCTATTTTTTTTACTTCCAATTCTTTTTTTGTTTTCTTTGCTTCTTCTTCCAAATCTTTTATATGCATTTGGAAGTTCCTAATGCTTATGTCTTCCTCAAACGAATGTGCACTTTCTTCGGATTCTTCAAACTTTTTTTTCCATGCTTTTCTTTTTGATTTTTGGGTAAATTTTGTTCAACAGTTACTATTTGAGTAAACATTCTTCATTTGGGCTGAGATTTGTAATTTCTTTCCCCTATAAAATTGGTATTGGGAAATTTGTTTTAGTTTTAAGCTATGATTTCAATTTACAATGACAATTGAATTTTTATTGTAACGTAAAGAGGAAAAACTCTGCGATAAAACAAATAGCTAATGTTTTAATTCCTGATATCATTAGTATCAGCTTCAATCATGCAAAACTATGGTATCATTTTTTGAATTCTAGTATCAGTTTGTTATAATATTAGTATCGGTTTCTTATAATATTAGTATCAATTTCAAGGATGTAGAACTATGGTATCAGTTATTGCATTGTAGTATCAGCTTATTATTCTTCTAGTATTAGTTTCAATCATGAATCATATGGTATCAGTTTTTGCATACTAATATCAGTTTTTGATACTTCTACAATTAGTTTCTAGCATGTAATCATATGGTATCAGTTTTTGTTTTCTAGTATCAGTTTCTGATACTATTAGTATTATTTTCAAGCAAGTAAACATGTGGTAGTTTTTGCATTCTAGTTTTTGTTTCTGATACTATTAGTATGTAATCATATGGTATCAGTTTTTGCTCACTGTATTATCAGTTTTATGTTATAGAAGAAAGAATATACAATTAAACTTTATTCTATATAAGAGTTAAAGCATATTGATTAACAAAAATTAAATGGAATTTTAACTTACTTCACCCTCTTTCACATTATCAAAAACTTCTTTTATTGCGTGTCTTTTAGTTTCCTTAAGTCTCACTTTGCAAATCTGGGTAAAGCTGCAGTATGATGTTGTCTTTGTTGAATGAGATGCAATTTCTCACAAATGCAATGCTATTAACATAAAAAGAAATGATTAGATATGTTAGTTTAAAAAAATCAAATAATAAAATTTTGATTAATTTGTCTTACCAATGGAAGCATGGAGCATCCCGACATATTTCTTGGCTTATGGATGAACTTCTTGACAAATTTATTGAAATTCTTTTCTATCGTTAGTGGCCAAGAAACCAATTGCATTATTTCTACATTAATTAAGTATGGTAGAATTCTCCATCTTAACTTTTGCTGGTTGTTTGTGAAGAAGAATGTTAACAGTATTTCGATTACTAGTAACAGTGGCAAGTCTTCTTCGTACTCCTTATTTGCCACTTCTTGCTTTATTCTTTTTACCCCAACATTCCTTGTTATGTAAGTGAAATTTCCAATGTTTCTCTTTGCAAATTCTCTGCACTGCATTGGAATTGTTCTGTTTGTCATTTTCTGAGTTGGCTCAATGTTAATTCCTTTTAATGGCAAGCCAAAAATCAAACTTGTATCTCTTGCTGTAACTTTCATTCTTTCTTTAGCAAATAAGAATGCATCTTCCTCCACTGAGTAGCTTGGTATAAAGCATCCAAATTGTGTTGATGCTTTTTACATTCTTTCATCATAATTTTCTGTTCATAAAAAACTCTAAAGAAATTGTAGAAAGGAGTGCCCTTCAATATGTCCATCTGCTTTTTGGATAGATCAATTTTTTGTTTTATCATTTTCACCATTTTGAATACAGCTTGCAATCCACATCTATAAGCAGTTTCATGCATTTTGTCTTCAGATTTTGATGCTTCCTGTCGTTCTTTCTGTGATCTGCCTTTTATGCATTTTGGATGTGGATTAACAAAATCATCATCATCCTATTATTTAAAAATAAGACAATATGTTATTTTTCAAAAAAATTATGTTGAAACATAACAATAGGTTGGGTATTAGCTGCAGTGAAATATCTTCAGTCAAATATATAACGATTTCAAGTTTGCAATAAGTAGGTATCAATTTGCAGTACTAGGTATCCGTTTGTACTAAGTAGGTATCAGTTTTGTGTAAGTAGGTATCATTATTTTCATGTAGGTATTAGTTTTTTGAAAGTAGGTATCGGTTTTTTGTAAGTAGGTATCGGTTTTTTGGAAGTATCAGATTTTGACTAAATGATATTGACTATTATTTTACCAAACGATTTACAGTAAATGATACTGACAATTATTTGTTGTAAGTAGGTATCAGTTTGTTGTAATTATCAGCCTTTTCTTTTATCAAATGATTGATAGATATTATTTTTGCAATATCTATCATGTTATAAAGTTATAATGTTTCTAATTTTACCGAATTGAGTTGTTCTTATTCTGGTTCTTCATCTGCAACTTTTTTCTCTTCTTCTTTTTGAGATTTTTCTAGTTTAACATTTTTGATAATATTAGAATACATTTAACAGTATGAAATTGTTAGTACTTGTTTTATAATTTTGCAATTTCAGTTACCTCAGTTGTTGTTTGTATCTTCTTTTGAATCATTTTTTTCATTTCTTCTTTTTGTTCTTTGTTCTCTTTTTTGCATATTTTTTTCAACTGTTTTCTCTGTAGCTATTTGTTCCTGCATATTCTCTTCTTTGTTTGTGCAAAAAATTCAATGTTACTATAATAAAACCATACTACCTTTGTTATAATTGATTTTACACTATCAGTTACCTTCTCCAGTATACTTTCTCTTATTTCTGGTCTTCTTTCAACTGTTGTATTTTTTTCATATCTTCTTTTTGTTCTTTTTTTCTCTATTTTGATTTTCCTCTTCTACTGATGTAGGTTTTATAAGTTTTAACTTGTTGCTTTTTCCTTTTATTTTCTTTGCTATCATTTCCACTAGACGTAGGTTTTCATCTTCCATCATTGCGTTTTGTTTACTTGCTTGAAACTCATACTAATAGTATCAGAAACTGATACTAGAATGCAAAAACTGATACCATATGATTACATGCTTGAAACTAATTGTAGAAGTAATACACTGAATCAATTGACAGTGAAATGATGAATATAATTACAAATGTTCCACATTCATGCTTGTTGGAACCAAAACATAATGTTAGTATCAGTTTGCATCAGTTGTATTATTAGGTTTATAATTAATACAAAACATTGAATTTCAGAGATAATGGTACAAGCATATAGTATGCTTTGAATTAAAATATTAAACAGTTTTACTAGCACACTTAGTACTAATTTCTGTATGAATTTTCGTGTTTGTAGTTGTTATTTTAAGATATTTTTGCTAAATATTTTGTTTTATTTTTGGTTATGTGGGTATCTTTTTTATTTGTATGTGTTTGTTTTGTTTCTATAGGTATCAGTTTCTTTTATGTAGGTATCAATTTTGTTTTTGCAGGTATCAGTTTTGTTTTTGTAGGTATCAGTTTCTTTTATGTAGCTATCAATTTTCTTCGTATAGTAACTGTTTATTTTTGAACTAAATGTTTATGGAATTAGTTATAAGAATTGATATGTAGTTACTGTTTAGTATTGAAATATGATAATATCATTATACAACTAATAGTTGCATCATAAATATTGTGACAACCCGGATTTTTTGAACATCAGGTATTCGGATAATTATCTGATTTTAACTGTTATTAACACTGACTTTAAGTTGAACGAATAAATATGATAATTAATATTTATATCTGGGTAGATATTTATATGACAATCTCCTGATATGATTATTTAAGATGACAAAACTTATTATTTCCAAACAGATTAAATATGTGTTGTTTACATATATATTTGAATGAGTTGATTTTGAATGGAATTTGGATTAGAATTTGAAATTCAAAAGATAAATATCTTGAAATAAAATTGGATTTAAATATATAAATATGAAAATGTGATTATTTAATAATGTATAGATTAGCTTTAAACTTATTTTCTAAAAAGGGTATATAAATACAAATAAAAGAAAAGAAAAATATAAATTTTGTAACACATAATGTGACGACCGCCCATGACTCCGCACCAAAAACAAGAAAAATAGTGCGCTGAAATGCGTGCCAGGCAGCCATGGACGATGGTCAGGGTAGAATAAAATAGAAACTCTATCGTACAACTCACAGCGCATGGATAAAATACAATAGAGAAATATATAGTGAAGCTCCGTAACAGAAAATCATCATATAAGTATCATAGTAGTTTTATACAAACATATGAATCATCCATACATCAAAGCCTCGCTACATAACACTCAATCTGATACAACAGCGGAACACCCAGTACATATAGTAAGGAAACTAATATGCAAAGCCTCCTGCTCGTCTTCGTCATCATCAGCGTAGATTTCCAAGAACAGCACCTGTCACCTACTACCTAGTCTGCCCATCCCAAACATGGATGAACAGCCCAAGGTAATAAGAGGAGACATAAAACCTTGAGTCAGACAAAGTCTTAGTGAGCAGTAAATTAACTACCAAACATACCAAAAGAGCATAAGGGATAAAAGGAATAGGAACCAAACCATCCCACTCCACCTCTTTCTACAGTGATAGCCCCTAGACACACACTAAGGAGAAGCAAGCATAACATAACAAACAATTAAGGTAAGCAATAATCACTCGAGTCAAGGTCGATGTTCTCCAAATACAAACCCCCAAGGCCTAAACCAAGATCAGATAAGCATCCAGAAAACACCGCTCTTAAGACCGAATGATGATACAACCAAACATCCAAACATCCGTGACTCTGGCTATCACTGTTATCCTTGCCTTGATTTCACCGTTAATTGAATGACCATCCGTCAAGGGCTAATGGTAACCCCGGTTTTAGACATAACTCCGCACGTCATCATGACCCGTGCCTAAGCCGAACGCATCAGCCCAGAGTACTAGCACGTCATCGTGACCCGTGCTTGGAACGTCATCGTGACCCGTTCCAACGTACCCTTGCTTTGAGTATGCGAGAACCTTCAACAACGATGAGATCTTAGCCTCCTAGTCATCCTCCTTGACGACTCTTTCCATACTAGCTCAAGCGTCTCTCAAGCTAACCATTATCCATCCCAACTCGGACCGCATCACCGAGTTATAACTTCGCACGTCGTCATGACCCGTGCTTGGAACGTCATCATGACCCGTCCCATCTCAACATATGCCTTGCCCCATCACATCATAGCAAAGTCCCATCTCAATATCATGCTTTGCCTTCTCGCATCATGGCAAGGTCCCACATCCTCGAATCCATCCATATGAGCTTCCACATCCGCTTCATATGCCACAGGCAGCTTTCCTTATTCAAGAGCCTTTCCACTTGGCTTTTGAATCACCATCAACCATACTTGTCCAAGTCAAGTAATCGATCAACTAATCAATCAAATCAAACATTAATCCAAGCAATCAATCATTCAACAAGATCTAAATAGACAATCAAATAATCAAACATGATCTAAATAGGCATTTATAATTACAATGGCAATTTCGTAAATAAATGAGCATAGATCTAACTTACATGAATCATGGGTCTTTAGCATAGATCTAACAAATATAAATCATGGGTTTTGTCTCTACAACTAGATGAATGAACTTGCAAAGGTAAACATCTTCATAAGTAATGGATCTACACTTGGATCTAAGGAAAAATGCATAAAATCACTATCTAGAACACTCCAACAAACCACCAATCCAATATACTCCTTTGGGTCCGCGTGAGAGATAACTACCACTCACCAAATCACCTAAACACCTCAATAACAATCAACTCCAGATCTGGACGGCGAAGAACAAGGCTTGATCCGGCAAAATCTCGCTTCAATTGATGAAATCTCACTTCAACAGATGAAGATCTTCAACTTTGGCCCTTGAATCTTCGATCTTGGATGGATGTTAGAACTAGATTGGAATGGAGAAAAGAAGATGAAGAAATGTTGTAGTCTAGTTCCCAAAATGGCAGCACTTCGTCGCTTCAAAAACCGGTGCCAAAAAGTGAGCCAAACCCCTCTATTTATAGGCTGAAATCACCCTTAGGTCATCGCCCTATAGGTCGGTCACGACCTATCCATGAGTCGTTCACGACTCATCATCATCCTACGACCTAAAACAAGCCGCCCCTACAACCTAGCGACCTACTGACCTAGCAGCACGCGGCATAGCGACTTAAGCCCCTTCACGACCTAACGCCTTAACATCCCACACGGCTTAGCTTAGTGCCGACCTAAAATCTTCCCCGACCTAACTTAGGTCGCTGCCGACCTATCTCTATGCCGACTCAACTCCCTGCCAACCTAACACAACACAGGGTCATACGACCTAAGTTCCCCAACGACTTAACGACATACGACCTATGAACACGGCCGACCTAACTCCTATCCAAGCTAACTCTAAGTCGCTAACGACTCAAGTCCTGCCGACTCAACACACAACCTACGTCATGCACACGACCTAAGACACACACGACTCAGCTGTGGTATGACTTACGACTTAGAAGAATCACTCGACCTAACCCTTAAACGACCTAACTCTAAGTCGTTCAAACGACTTAACACTGAGTCGCACACGCGACTTATCTCCGCTAACTCCTAAGTCGGTCAATTCTATAAGTCGGCCAAAGACCATAGGTCGTCTACTTCCATGAGTCGGCTACACTGCCTAACTCGAGCCAACGACCTACGCTATGCACTGAGTCGCCCAAACGACTTATCACCTTAAGTCGTAACCTGTTAGCTACCGACCCAACCTAAGTCGCTACTGCTAGGTCGTCCACGACCTAACTTTCTTAGGTCGTTAATCTCATGAGTCGGTAAATCCCATAACCCGGTAACCCTAGGTCGCTAACTACCTTAGGTTGTTCTACCGACCTAACTCCATCACGACCTAAGCTATGGTTGAGTCAACTCTAAACAACTTAACAACATTAACGACCTAGTGCAACAAATTTTACGATTTAATCGACACGTAAAATACGGGTCGTTACATTCTCTCCTCCTTAGGAATTTCGCCCCCGAAATTCCAAACAAACAACAGCAATCAAAACTATTCCGCATGCCTACCATCCATAGCAATCAACAGACCATGCATCCAATTTCTAGCCTAGCATGCAGAATTCTAAAATTAGATCAAGATGCAAATTCATGAGATGTTACGACACCTTAGGGCCATACCTTGAAGAGTTCAGGATGAGCTGCCTTCATCCTCTCTTCCTCCTCCCACGTACAGTCGTTAACATCATCACTCCATTGTACCTTGAGCAACGTAATCATCTTCCTCCTAAGCTGTTTCGTGTCGGTCTCAACAACACGAAGCGGCTTACGAGGTCTTCTAACCACTGGATCAACCTCTAAATCTTCACAGCTATCAGCAGAAACCACAGTACTTGGGTCATGCACACATTTCCGTAGATACGATACGTGAAAAACATTGTGCACACCCGCCATCTTCCCTGGTAACTCCAATCTATACGCGAGCTTTCCAATTCGCTCGATAAACGGGAATGGTCCAACAAATCTCGGAGTTAACTTCCCTTTCTTCCCAAATCTTATAATATTCTTTAATGGAGAAATCTTTACAAAAACCATATCGCCTACGTCGAACTCCAAATCCTTACGATGATTATCGGCATAACTTTTCTGACGATCTTGGGCTGCTTTCATTCGTTGCCGAATGATCTCTATAAAATCTGAAGTCTGTCGAATCATCTCTGGCCCAAGTATCAGCTTTTCTCCAGTTTCCAACCAACATGTCGGAGAGTTACACGGTCTTCCATATAAAGCCTCATATGGTGCCATACCAATACTCGACTGATAACTGTTATTATATGCAAATTCCACCAAATGAAGGTGATCTTCCCATGATCCTCCGAAGTCCAAAACACATGCTCTAAGAAGATCTTCCAAAACTCGGTTGACTCTCTCAGTCTGACCATCTGTTTGAGGGTGATAAGCTGTACTCAAACATAACTCGGTTCCCAAAACTTCCTGGAAGCTCTTCCAAAATCCACTAGTGAACAATGGATCTCGATCGCTTACTATACTCTTCGGAATACCATGGAATCGAACTATCCACTTAACATACAACTCAGCCAACTTCGATGCAGTCCTAGTTGATCGAACAGGAATAAACCTTGCACTCTTGGTCAACCGATCTACTATGACCCAAATCCCTTCATTGCCTGCTCTGGTTCTAGGTAGGCCATTGATAAAATCCATCGATACTTGCTCCCACTTCCATGTAGGAACCTCTAATGGTTGAAGCAATCCACTGGGCTTCTTCTGCTCAGCTTTCACCAACTGGCAGTTCATACATTTGGAAATAAAACTTCCAACATCTTTCTTCATACCTTCCCAGTAGTAAGTTCTCTTCATATCCCGATACATCTTATTTCCACCTGGATGAATTGTCAACTTCGAGTGATGACTTTCCCTCAGAACTTCATCTCTCAATCCATCTACATCGGGAACAACTAGTCGTCCTTGCTTTCGAAGCCAACCCTCTCGATCGACCTCGAATCCTTTATCCTTTTCTGGTTCCAATCCAGATTCCAAATCTCGGATAATCCTGACAAGCTTATCATCTCGCTTTTGGCTCTCGCCAATTCTCTCCACAAGAGTAGGTCATATCGATAAGTTTGCCAACATCTCAGGTTCCAATTCACATCTAGGCCTGAAGTCAAATCCAGCCAAATACTCAAGACTCTTCCATTCCGAAAACATGGCTCCCAATCCTGCATGTCTTCGACTTAACGCATCTGCCACTGCGTTACCTTTTCCCGGAGTATAGGCTATACCAAAATCATAAGATGCTAGAAACTCTAGCCACCGTTGCTGTCGAAGATTTAAATCCTTTTGGGAGAACAGATACTTCAACGACTTATGATCCGTAAACAACTCGAATCGAACTCCCAATAGATAATGTCTCCACATCTTCAAAGCAAACACAATCGCCGCTAACTCCAAATCATGAGTCGGATAATTCCTTTCATGCGGCTTCAGTTGTCGACTAGCATACGCAACAACTTTATCCTTCTGCATTAGCACCGCTCCAAGTCCAGTACCACTTGCATCGGTGTAAACCACCATCTCATCATTCCCACTTGGAATAGTCAAAACAGGAGCACTCGTCAGTCGCTCTTTCAGGATTTCAAAAGCTTGGTCACACTTAGCATCCCATTTGAACGCCTGGTTCTTCTTCGTCAATCCTGTTAACGGTGCAGCTATCTTGGAAAAGTCTTTGATAAACCGACGGTAATATCCTGCTAATCCAAGAAAACTTCTCATATCAGATGCATTCTTAGGTCTAACCCAATCCTGGATTGCTGCCACCTTAGCGGGATCAACCGCTATTCCATTTCCAGAGATAACATGGCCTAAGAACCTCACTTCACTCTTCCAGAAGTGACATTTCGAAAACTTAGCCTTCAGCTGATGTTTCCGCAAGATTTCCAAAACAATCCTCAAGTGCGTCTTGTGTTCCTCCTCAGTTCTGGAATAAATCAGAATATCATCCACGAACACAAGCACAAACTTATTCAACTGATCTCTGAACACTCTATTCATAAGATCCACAAAATATGCCGGTGCATTGGTCAATCCAAACGGCATTACCAGCCACTCATAAAAACCGAATGGTGTCCTAAAAGCAATCTTCGGCACACTATCCTTAGCCACTCTCAACTGGTGAAATCCCGTTGCCAAATCCATCTGAGAAAACACCTTAGCCTCGTGAAGCTGATCAAACAAGTCATCTATTCTCGGCAATGGATACTTGTTCTTCTTAGTCACTTTATTCAGTTCACGATAATCGACACACAACCTCAACGATCCATCCGCTTTGGTTGCGAACACAACTGGTGCACCCCATTCGGACACACTACGCCGAATGAATCCTTTCTGCAAAAGGTCATCAACTTGCACCTTCAACTCTAGCTGCTCCCTAGGCGCCATCCGCCTAAGAGGCATCACAACAGGTCTGGCTCCCTCAACTAGATCGATACGAAACTCGATCTCCCTATGCGGCGGTAACCCTTTGACTTCGTCAAAGACGTCCTCAAATCCATTCACAATAGGCACCGATGACAGTCCATCCCGTGGAACAACCAGCGAATACATGAAGCTCATGAAGACGCCTTCCTCATGCTTACATCGTATCACAACCTTTCGCCCTTCCACATTCCCGACTGTCACCTCCAGCCTTTCACAGTCAATCCTTGCCGCATACTTCCTAAGCCAGTCCATACCCAAAATAATTCCGAACCCCGCAAAGTTCAGAACAAAGCAATCACAAACAAACGAGCAATCATGACTCGATACAACTAGACCACGGCATAACATACACAAACAAGTCGAACCCCCAACTGGATTAGTCACAACCAATGGCCTATCAACAATATCCGGTTTCAAACCTAACCGGCCTACCAAATCATCACAAACAAAAGAGTGCGACGCTCCAGTATCAAATAACACTCTAACTGGAACACCACAAATGGAAAGAATACCTTGAACCACCACACTCTTCCCCTTCTCTTCAGCAGTAGGAGCCTTTGAAGACGATGGCACAGCTCCCAAAGCATAAGCTTGCACAATCTGCTTATCTTTCCTCGGCTCTGGACAGTCCTTTTTGATATGTCCGAGCTTATCACAGTTGTGACACTTCAACCGCACCTTTGGATTCTTGCAATCCCGGGAGAGATGACCCTTCTGTCGGCAGTTGTAGCAGGACACTTCGCCCTTTGGCTTCTTCTGGCCATCCTTACCCTTCTGCTGCTGCTGCTTCCTCTTCTTATTTCCACTATGGTCCTTGGTCACAGCAACAACAGAACTTTCCCTAGGAAACAAACTCTCATGCCTTAGAGCTTTCTCCACAAGCTTCTCAAACGGATCATCCAAATGATCCACTAACTGCCTCCCCAGATAAGCGTCCAAACCAGTCACAAACTTTTCATTCTTCTGATAGGGAGAATCAATATACGACCTGGCATACTTAGACAAAGCTTCAAACTCAGAAATATACTCAAGAACTGGTCTCCCACCTTGCTTGAGCTCCACAAACCTCTTAAACAATACAGATTTCTGAGCCGTAGAGATGAACTTAGCTTCAAATCTGACTTGGAATTGCTCCCAAGTGATCTCTTCTTCTGGAGTATCAATGGTGATAGAATTCCACCAATCCGCAGCTCTTCCTTGAAGTTGCCTTGATGCAAGCTTCCTCTTAGTTGCATCCTCAATTCCCAAATCACCAAAAATCCTTCGACAAGCATCAATCCATCTCTGCACTTCAATGGTCGACTCCGTTCCAAAGAAAATCTTTCCTCCAAGAGAAGTATAATCCTTACAAAGCTTAGCAAAATCCACTGGTCTTGGAGCTTGAACTTGAACTCCCACATCCACTGATGATCCTGAAGCTGGTATCCTTCTCATGATCGAAGTCATCATCGCTTCGAACATAGTTCCATAATCAACAGCTCCTTCAGTAGCACGGCCTTCCCTTGCAGTTGGTCTCCCTCTTCGACTCATCTTTAGTATCTAGAAAAAGGAATGATTAGAACACCTTAAGAAACAACTGCATAAGGAGTTCAAATCCTTCTAAGCTACTATATTATGTATAGTAATCATCCATCAAAATACAATTACGTCTCTCATATGTAGTTACGTCAGCGAGCGTTGGCTAAAATCGATTAACCAAAGCTCTGATACCAAATGTGACGACCGCCCATGACTCCGCACCAAAAACAAGAAAAATAGTGCGCTGAAATGCGTGCCAGGCAGCCATGGACGATGGTCAGAGTAGAATAAAATAGAAACTCTATCGTACAACTCACATCGCATGGATAAAATACAATAGAGAAATATATAGTGAAGCTCCGTAACAGAAAATCATCATATAAGTATCATAGTAGTTTTATACAAACATATGAATCATCCATACATCAAAGCCTCGCTACATAACACTCAATCTGATACAACAGCGGAACACCCAGTACATATAGTAAGGAAACTAATATGCAAAGCCTCCTGCTCGTCTTCGTCATCATCAGCGTAGATTTCCAAGAACAGCACCTGTCACCTACTACCTAGTCTGCCCATCCCAAACATGGATGAACAGCCCAAGGTAATAAGAGGAGACATAAAACCTTGAGTCAGACAAAGTCTTAGTGAGCAGTAAATTAACTACCAAACATACCAAAAGAGCATAAGGGACAAAAGGAATAGGAACCAAACCATCCCACTCCACCTCTTTCTACAGTGATAGCCCCCAGACACACACTAAGGAGAAGCAAGCATAACATAACAAACAATTAAGGTAAGCAATAATCACTCGAGTCAAGGTCGATGTTCTCCAAATACAAACCCCCAAGGCCTAAACCAAGATCAGATAAGCACCCAGAAAACACCGCCCTTGAGACCGAATGATGATACAACCAAACATCCAAACATCCATGACTCTGGCTATCACTGTTATCCTTGCCTTGATTTCACCGTTAATTGAATGACCATCCGTCAAGGGCTAATGGTAACCCCGGTTTTAGACATAACTCCGCACGTCATCATGACCCGTGCCTAAGCCGAACGCATCAGCCCAGAGTACTAGCACGTCATCGTGACCCGTGCTTGGAACGTCATCGTGACCCGTTCCAATGTACCCTTGCTTTGAGTATGCTAGAACCTTCAACAACGATGAGATCTTAACCTCCTAGTCATCCTCCTTGACGACTCTTTCCATACTAGCTCAAGCGCCTCTCAAGCTAACCATTATCCATCCCAACTCGGACCGCATCACCGAGTTATAACTTCGCACGTCGTCATGACCCGTTCTTGGAACGTCATCATGACCCGTCCCATCTCAACATATGCCTTGCCCCATCACATCATAGCAAAGTCCCATCTCAATATCATGCTTTGCCTTCTCGCATCATGGCAAGGTCCCACATCCTCGAATCCATCCATATGAGCTTCCACATCCGCTTCATATGCCACAGGCAGCTTTCCTTATTCAAGAGCCTTTCCACTTGGCTTTTGAATCACCATCAACCATACTTGTCCAAGTCAAGTAATCGATCAACTAATCAATCAAATCAAACATTAATCCAAGCAATCAATCATTCAACAAGATCTAAATAGACAATCAAATAATCAAACATGATCTAAATAGGCATTTATAATTACAATGGCAATTTCGTAAATAAATGAGCATAGATCTAACTTACATGAATCATGGGTCTTTAGCATAGATCTAACAAATATAAATCATGGGTTTTGTCTCTACAACTAGATGAATGAACTTGCAAAGGTAAACATCTTCATAAGTAATGGATCTACACTTGGATCTAAGGAAAAATGCATAAAATCACTATCTACAACACTCCAACAAACCACCAATCCAATATACTCCTTTAGGTCCGCGTGAGAGATAACTACCACTCACCAAATCACCTAAACACCTCAATTACAATCAACTCCAGATCTGGACAGCGAAGAACAAGGCTTGATCCGGCAAAATCTCGCTTCAATTGATGAAATCTCACTTCAACAGATGAAGATCTTCAACTTTGGCCCTTGAATCTTCGATCTTGGATGGATGTTAGAACTAGATTGGAATGGAGAAAAGAAGATGAATAAATGTTGTAGTCTAGTTTCCAAAATGGCAGCACTTCGTCGCTTCAAAAACCGGTGCCAAAAAGTGAGCCAAACCACTCTATTTATGGGCTGAAATCACCCTTAGGTCGTCGCCCTATAGGTCGGTCACGACCTATCCATGAGTCGTTCACGACTCATCATCATCCTACGACCTAAAACAAGCCGCCCCTACAACCTAGCGACCTACTGACCTAGCAGCACGCGGCATAGCGACTTAAGCCCCTTCACGACCTAACGCCTTAACATCCCACATGGCTTAGCTTAGTGCCGACCTAAAATCTTCCCCGACCTAACTTAGGTCGCTGCCGACCTATCTCTATGCCGACTCAACTCCCTACCAACCTAACACAACACAGGGTCATATGACCTAAGTTCCCCAACGACTTAACGACATACGACCTATGAACACGGCCGACCTAACTCCTATCCAAGCTAACTCTAAGTCGCTAACGACTCAAGTCCTGCCGACTCAACACACAACCTAGGTCATGCACACGACCTAAGACACACACGACTCAGCTGTGGTATGACTTATGACTTAGAAGAATCACTCGACCTAACCCTTAAACGACCTAACTCTAGGTCGTTCAAACGACTTAACACTGAGTCGCACACGCGACTTATCTCCGCTAACTCCTAAGTCGGTCAATTCTATAAGTCGGCCAAAGACCATAGGTCGTCTACTTCCATGAGTCGGCTACACTCCCTAACTCGAGCCAACGACCTACGCTATGCACTGAGTCGCCCAAACGACTTATCACCTTAAGTCGTAACCTGTTAGCTACCGGCCCAACCTAAGTCGCTACTGCTAGGTCGTCCACGACCTAACTTTCTTAGGTCGTTAATCTCATGAGTCGGTAAATCCCATAACCCGGTAACCCTAGGTCGCTAATCTCATGAGTCGGTAAATCCCATAACCCGGTAACCCTAGGTCGCTAACTACCTTAGGTTGTTCTACCGACCTAACTCCATCACGACCTAAGCTATGGTTGAGTCAACTCTAAACAACTTAACAACATTAACGACCTAGTGCAACAAATTTTACGATTTAATCAACACGTAAAATACGGGTCGTTACACATAAGTAATATAAAGGACATACATTATATAATAACTATCTTCATGCTAAAAACAAGTAAAGTAACAAATGTAAATCATGTTACTTAAGAAATAAACAAGTGTAGAGAGAAATAAACATGTAAATACAAATGTTAGTTTGATTTTATTATGGAATTACAAGTGGCAACCTTAAGACTTTGATGGAAATAAAAATCAAGTTTGTTTAAAACAGGCTAAGATAATCTTCTTTCCTCCTTCTCAAGAAAAAAAAAGAAAGAAAAGAAGAAAACCATAAAATCAAACTTTTTCAAATTATCAAGCCATAAAGGAATTAAAACAAGTTCAAGTTAGTTTAGAAACAAAGACTCAACTCAGTTTTAGAGCAAAGCAAGTTTAGATCAAATCAAACAAAGCTCGAAACCTGAAGCAGTAAATTCAAGTTTCTATTCCAAACCAATGCACCAGCTGTCTGTTCAAACATTCTAAGGTGAGTGTGAACAAAACTTTTAATCTGTTAAAAATCCTTGTTGCATGCTGTGAATTTAAGTAAAGTATGACAAATGTTTGTATGATGGTTTAAATACGAACTGGATGTGTATCTATATGATAGACTGGTGTGCACATATGTTTACAGAATACTGCTCTGTTCATTTTTTTTACAGGTTCAAAAAAAATTCGATCAAATCTAAATTCCAGTTCTAGATTCTCTATAGTCATCGTGATATGACAAAAGTTGTGCAAAATTTCAAGATTTCTGGTTTAAAATATATTTAGTAAGAAATTGATGGAAGTTGTAAATAAAGAGAGGAAGAACAGCAGGATTTTTATATACATTAAATTCTTTACTTAATCAATTTTGATGTTACATGCATATATTCAGATTCATTTTTGAAAATTAGGATTTTAAAAAATAAAATTTAGATTTTTAAAAGTGAAATTAGGGATGAATCGAGGGTTGATCGGGATTTGGGTTTTTAGCATTTGCGAGTGAACGAGCTGATGTGAAGGGCCGAAATTAATACCAGAGGAACCTGGAAGATTGACGACCATGGCAAAAATAGGGGATGGATTTTTATGCCACTGTGGCGACGTCCGTCGACGAACTAGGGTTTAAGAGTCTGGGTGGGTCGTAGTTGTTTTTGGGTTCGTCGCGACGTCAAGAGTGAATCGGTCTTGGTGAGGATGATTGGAATAGAAGTATTAGACGTCAACGAAACTTGGGATAGGGGATTGGGTTTTTCTGGTGATCGACGGTATTGATTTCGAGGAGGTTTGATGGCATGCCTGGTTTACGGGTATCCCCATTTTGCCCAATGGTGATTTCTGGCCAGATAAATCATTCTGAAGGGTCTAGGCAATCGAAAATGCTATCGCTGACATGTAGAAGGTCAGAGTTGGGAACGGAGTTGATTAGCGTCGATGTGTACGTGCACAGGGTCATTGATACATCTGTGTATTTTGGTTTGAGTTTAGGAAGATGAAGTTCCCTTATTCTTTGTTCTCGGGTTGAAACCTATGCGACTCCAAGTAAATGTAGAAGAGGACACGTGAGTGTCTCGGGGTCTCTGATGTTTTGGCTCTGTCGTTTAGTTTTGTGTTAGGTTTAATTTTGAAATTTGTTAACAACCTATAACAGTTTTAAAATTTAAACTGAGTTTAAAAAAACCTTATCTAAAAGTGTTAGTTCAAAGGAAGGGTTAAATCAAGTTTTATACAAAGCGTTAGCAAGTTTTAAAATGAGTTCCAAGGTTGTAAATGTCTTCAAATAGTGGTAGCTAGGTAACTATATAAGGAGTTAATCCTATATGTTTTTCAAGGGTAAATTAAATGATTAAATTTAATAAGGTGTTAATTATTTAATGTTTTAAAGGTGAATTTATTTGGGGTTAACTAGTTTAAGTATGGATTAAAGATCTAATTAATTCCTGATTAGAGGATAATTGATTAAGGAAAATTAACCATTAGAATGCTTACTTGATGACGGTAATTTAAGGAAAATTACTATGTGGAAGTAATTAAGAATTCATTTCTTAAGTATAATTGATCAAAAGATGGATTAATTAAGGTTCATTAATAAATATGTTTAATTAAAGATTAATTAATTTATGTAATTAATTATAGTCAATTAATTAATAAGGATAATTAAAGGTTAATTAATGTAAGTAATTATAGGATAATAAAATTTGAGTAATTAATATAGGGTAAGTGAATTTGGTATGGATGGGTGAAGAATAATTAATTTGAATTATTAATTAAAGGCTAATTACTTAACGTACCTAAAGGTGATAATTAAGGATTAATTTAATAAAGGTTAATAAATTAAGAAATAATTAAGTAATAAGTAATTAAGAGGTTAATTACTTAAGGTAAAAGAATTATTAACTACTTAATGAAATAATTAAAGGAATTAATTACTCGGTGTAATTAATTAAGTTGATGGGATGACTTTACTTAATTAATTAAGTTTAATTAATTAAAAATAATCATTTGATGTTGGATTAAGTATAATTACTTAAGGAAATTAATGAGGTGTAATTACTTAGTGAAGTAATTGAGGGATGATTACTGGATGTAATTAATTACTTGATGGGGAGTAATTAAGGATAATTACATTATGGAAGAAATTAAATAATAATTACTCAGTGTAATTAAAGGATAAATTAATCAAGGAGTTAGTTTAATCCTTAAGGAAGTTAATTTATGATTTTGATCAATCTTGATTAATGAATGTAATTAAGTTAAAGGTTAAATTATTAAATGAATTTAATAATAATTAACTTATGAAAGTAATTTGAGGATCATTAATTAATGTAATTAATGAAGTAATCAATCTTGCTTATTAATGATTAAATGATGATGAGTGCTTGGGACTGGATGATATTCCTGATACGAATTGTTTTGTGATATGATATGTTAGATGAATGGTGATAACGTGATTATCTACCAATTATGAATTGCTGTGTAAAAGGGATATATGAATTGCTAAGTAAAAGGGATATCCGATAATTAAAGTTGAGTAGTATGTAATTGAATAACTTGAATTTAGATGGAATTGAATTCGAAGAGATCGGAGTCGGGTATTAGTAAATACCCGAAACCACTTCGATTTTTTATAAATTGATATGTGAAATCAATTGGCTGAAATGGGATGACTTAAGTAAATTAGATCATTTAATCTTTTGGGTACTTAGAGATTGATGTGTGATATAGGTGATGTTTATAACAGCTTGTTAAGTTGTAAATTGATAAGTTACCCCGGGTTTATATAAGTTGTATGTTTTGGGATATTCCTTGTTAGATGAGTTTACTCACGCTGGTTTCCAGCCTGACCCGGGTGTTACTTTGATGTAATGCTCGGGTCGGACCGAGTATTACAGATTTTCAGGTAAGGACGATCTGGAGCTCAGGTGGCGAGCTGGATGGCAGGAACGTATGAGGTGTTTTGCTATATTTATCTGGGACAAGTTAGTTTTAATTGTCCGGTATTTGTGTAATAATGTAACTCCGATATATAAAGATATAAGTGTAATTATATAGTTCTTTTTGTAAAACCATTATTTATGTGATATTATATGTTATCTGCTGCTGCGAATGTGAGATTGTGTGTTTCTTTTCTGTTTTTCTTCTATCTCTTTCTTCTTTCCACTAACTATCTGGAAATTTCGGGATCGAAATTTTCGGGTCGTTACATTTGGTATCAGAGCTGAAGGTTAAGTGAGAACCTTGGCTCTATTGGGATTACTCATTAAGGTTAGGGTAAGTGGTACCCTAGAATGAGTTGAGTGTATATATATATGAGAGAGCGTACTTGTTATTTTCTTATATAAAGATTTTTAATTGATTTCAAAAGTAAATGAATCTTATATAAGAAATAGATTATCTATTATATTAAGGAAATTGGTTGTAATATTAATTAAATTAAAAGTAATAGTAAGAATTAAGTGGTAACAGAATTACAACCAAATTGAAATTAAATTAAAGACAAGTTTGAAATGGATTCAAACTGAAATTAAATCTTGAATTGGGAAAGGTTTCAGGATAAGGATAATCAATTAATTTATGTAATTAATTAAACTTTATTTAATGAGATTAATTCGTGGATAATAATTGGAATAAATAAATAAGAAGGAGTTACTTAATGAAGTAACTAGAGGTAAGTAATTTATGGGACAATTACTTAATGAAGATAATTAAGAAATAAGTTAATTACAGAATGTGGTTAATTAATGAAGTAATTAATTTAAAGAAATAACAAATAATATTATTTAATGCATTTGAATGAAATGGTCCTATTTCAAACAAGAGTTGTTTGAAAATTTAAAAAGAAATTTGTTTTGAATTAAAACCAAAGGTGGTTTAAAATTTTAAAGTATAACTTGGTATGTAAAAGAAATTAATATGTATACATGTGAATATACATAATATCAAAGGTGGTTGGAAATAAACTCTAAATGGTGAGTTTTGAGTTTGGAATAAGATGTGATACTTAAGGTGATAAGTTTTTGAACTTTTAAATGGGATAATTATTAATGTGAAGTTTAAAATTTGAAATGGAGGTTCCAATTGGGTAAGGTTGACTGGATTTGGTGAATTGAGTTTAATTTGGGAAAAAGTTAAATAAGTTGGAATGATCAACATGATTTGGGAATTTCAAGATGGAATTGGAAATTAACTTGGAAAGTTAAATGGTTAATTTGAATTTGAGAGTTTGTGTGATCTCAAAATGGGTTTAAGATCTGGAAATTAGAAATTGATGGATGTTTTAAGATGAATTGGATGATATCATCCTATTGTTATTAATAATCTTTAAATTGTAAATTGGATTTGTTTGAATGAATGAGAAGTGAAGTGTGGTAATATATCCATTATAGAGATAATTTAAAATGGAATTTTGAGAATTTGACTTGAAATTAAATTGTTTAAAAGCTTTTAATAAAGGTTAAATTGGTTTAAAGAGTTAAACCAACCTTAGTAAATTTAACTCGAATTTATATAATTCGAGGTGGTTTAAATCTGGAATTTGAATTGAAATTAGTTCAAATTGAATTTGATTTGAATTAACTAAAATTGTGATTGAAGATGTGTAAGTATAAAATTCAAATGGAAAAATTGAATTTGATTAATTTGAAATGGATTGAAATTGAAGTGGATTCAATTTAAAATTAGTCCAAATTGATTTGAATAATTTGGAATCGTAATTAAAGTTGAATAGTTTTAAAATTTAAATGGAATTTGAATTAAATTTTGGGATAAAATCAAGAATAATTCAACTTGATTTGGTAATGGAGTTTGAAATTGAGATAAATTCAGACTGGAGATGAAATGAATTGAAACTAGAACTAGTTCAATTGAAATTTATTTGAATTAGTAGAATTTGAGATCAAGGTTGAATAAAATTAAATTTGGAAAGAAACTGTGGCTAATTCAACTTGAATTGGGGTTGAATCAATTTCAATAGAAATTGAAGTTATTTAAATTGGAACAGGGTCAATTTAAATTGAATTAATGAGAATGGAGATTGGAAAGTGAACAGTTTTGACTCTGGACTATTTTTAATATAAATTGTTTTAATATGAACCTATTTTCTAAGCTATTAATTATATATACAACCTTTCTTTTAAAAAGCCAAACTATCTTATACTTGTTTTACAATTATTTTTGAAACTGTTTAACTATTTTCCAACTGTTTTATAAACCAATTACAATATTTCAACTATTTTACAAAACTAATTATTACCTTACTATTATTTTGCAATTATCTAAAATTTCTAAAATTATTTTAACTATTTTCTAACTATTTTTACCTATTTTACAAACTAGTAATGGTTTTCAAACTAATTATCTATTTTAAAAAAAAGTTCAAGCTATTTTCTAAATAAACTGGTTGGAGTTCAAACTGTTAATGGTTAAATACCCAATCGAGATAAGAATAGAGGTGATAATCCAAATAGATTGAAGGAATTGTGAGTTAGTAAATGAAAATTTAAGTAAATGTGAATAGAAATGGAATTCATTTGGCTAATAACCAATAGAGATAAATACGTAAGGTGTACATATGTTATTCTATTCGCATAGTGATTTGATCCAGATTCGAGCACAGAATTTCGAGATTGTTATATCGATCCGAGTGGGATTTTTCACTCGATTTTCAACGGCGAACCTGGATATGGATTTTTGATTGGTTCTGGATATTCTCTATCATAGTTATGGCTATGCAAGGAGAATGACGGTTTCTGATCAAGAAACCAGATCTGTGTCCGCACTAGGAAGTCGGGTGGACAATACTAGTTCGGAAATGAAATTGTGTGATCGAGTGAGCGATAGATTGGTATAGCGTGCGGATGATATGTGTACATCGTACGGATTTGAATAAAATTGATACTGGGAATTTGTGGATAAGAAATGTGAAATGGTTTTTGAAATGAAAAATATATTTTGTTAAATATAAGATGAAGTAAAGTGGAAATTGGATATTTCTATGGTTGAAATTTTGTTTATGGAAGTAAGTGATATGGTAAGTGGTTTTGTAAAGAGTAATCAAATTTGAATATTTGATTTTGAATAAACAAAGTTATATATCTTTGTTATATAAGATAAAACTCCCCTTGATGAATCTTTTGCCGGAAGAAAATGGTTTTTAGAAGTGTTTGAAGTATAAAGGAGTTTTATACAAGTTTGAAATGATCCAAAGTTTTAAAAATTATATATATCTGTATATATATATATATGTAAAGGATCATATGAGGATTTTGAAAAAAGGTTTTGGGAACCTATGGATTTGGAAAGGCTTTTGATTTTTTTGTAAAATCAATATTACATTTGGAAAGCCTAATTTGAGAATTATCGATTTTGGAATAATCGATTTTGTGTAAAGGAGCTCTGTATGAGATCATACTAGGTGTATGATTTAAAGATACTATATATGTATAGTATAAAATGTTTTGATGATGCTCTGGGAAAAAAGGCGCTCCCTTGGAATGGACTTCTCAGGAGTACCACCGGGTGGTGCTGCCTTGAACCCCAAGGAGGGGTTCTAAAGTTGATCCTGTGAGGAGTCCGGACGAAACTAGTTCCTGGGGATAATAAGTAGAGTATACCATAGTGAAAATCGTGGTGCCGTTGAGAGCCAACAGTCTACGTTTGATTTTATATCGGTAGACTGCGACCTATGGTATAACATAGCGAAAGTCGTGTGTGCCGCTGAGAGCCAACAATCTGCGTTTGATTTTATATCGGCAGACTGCGACCTATGGTATAACATAGCGAAAGTCGTGTGTGCCGCTGAGAGCCAACAATTTGCGTTTGATTTTATATCGGCAGACTGCGACCTATGTGGGAGTGGAGAAGTTTCATTTTGACAGCGAAAATCAGAGGCCGCTGAGAGCCTGCAGTTACATGGACTTTTGCTGCGATGGCAACGTAACCCTGGGTGTAACTGTAATCTGTTGTGTGGAATCCATGGCGTAATCGAGAGGCCGCGGAGAGCCTACAGCTACATGGACTTTTGCTGCGACGGCAACGTAACCCTGGAATGTAACTGTGACTATGGATGGAGGTGATGATTTCCAGAGCATTCTCACCAAATATATTCCTTTATTTTCAAAAAAATGTTTTCAATATTTTCAATAAAATTATTTTCAAAGTATTTTCACTGGATGTTGAAAACGGGTCTACCAAGCACTTGTAGATTTTCAGTCCTACGCCTGATCAACGTATGACCGAATTTCTATGAGAACGAGGATGAACTTGTTGAAACATCGAGTTATAAAAGTATTTTTTTATATAAAAACTATTTTGTAATATTATGTGGATTTTAAAAGTGTTTTAAAAATAATAAAAGAGAAATTTAACTGATATTAAATATTTTAATAACTTTTGGTTTCGTTCCTTTTCGAGGACGAAAAGATTCTAAGGGGAAGCAATGTGACAACCCAGATTTTTTGAACATCATGTATTTGGATAATTATCTGATTTTAACTGTTATTAACACTGACTTTAAGTTGAACGAATAAATATGATAATTAATATTTATATCTGGGTAGATATTTATATGACAATCTCCTAATATGATTATTTAAGATGACAAAACTTATTATTTCCAAACAGATTAAATATGTGTTGTTTACATATATATTTGAATGAGTTGATTTTGAATGGAATTTGGATTAGAATTTGAAATTCAAAAGATAAATATCTTGAAATAAAATTGGATTTAAATATAAAAATATGAAAATGTGATTATTTAATAATGTATAGATTAGCTTTAAACTTATTTTCTAAAAAGGGTATATAAATACAAATAAAAGAAAAGAAAAATATAAATTTATAACACATAAGTAATATAAAGGACATACATTATATAATAACTATCTTCATGCTAAAAACCAGTAAAGTAACAAATGTAAATCATGTTACTTAAGAAATAAACAAGTGTAGAGAGAAATAAACATGTAAATACAATTGTTAGTTTGATTTTATTATGGAATTACAAGTGGCAACCTTAAGACTTTGATGGAAATAAAAATCAAGTTTGTTTAAAACAGGCTAAGATAATCTTCTTTCCTCCTTCTCAAGAAAAAGAAAGAAAGAAAAGAAGAAAACCATAAAATCAAACTTTTTCAAATTATCAAGCCATAAAGGAATTAAAACAAGTTCAAGTTAGTTTAGAAACAAAGACTCAACTCAGTTTTAGAGCAAAGCAAGTTTAGATCAAATCAAACAAAGCTCGAAACCTGAAGCAATAAATTCAAGTTTCTATTCAAAACCAATGCACCAGCTGTCTGTTCAAACATTCTAAGGTGAGTGTGAACAAAAACTTTTAATCTATTAAAAATCCTTGTTGCATGCTGTGAATTTAAGTAAAGTATGACAAATGTTTGTATGACGGTTTAAATATGAACTGGATGTATATCTATATGATAGATTGGTGTGCACATATGTTTACAGAATACTGCTCTGTTCAGTTTTTTTACAGGTTCAAAAAAAATTCGATCAAATCTAAATTCCAGTTCTAGATTCTCTATAGTCATCGTGATATAACAAAAGTTGTGCAAAATTTCAAGATTTCTGGTTTAAAATATATTTAGTAAGAAATTGATGGAAGTTGTAAATAAAGAGAGGAAGAACAGCAGGATTTTTATATACATTAAATTCTTTACTTAATCAATTTTGATGTTACATGCATATATTCAGATTCATTTTCGAAAATTAGGATTTTAAAAAATAAAATTTAGATTTTTAAAAGTGAAATTAGGGATGAATCGAGGGTTGATCGGGATTTGGGTTTTTAGCATTTGCGAGTGAACGAGCTGATGTGAAGGGCCGAAATTAATACCAGAGGAAGCTGGGAGATTGACGACCATGGCAAAAATAGGGGATGGATTTTTATGCCACTGTGGCGACGTCCGTTCGACGAACTAGGGTTTAAGAGTCTGGGTGGGTCGTAGTTGTTTTTGGGTTCATCACGACGTCAAGAGTGAATCGGTCTTGGTGAGGATGATTGGAATAGAAGTATTAGACGTCGACGAAACTTGGGATAGGGGATTGGGTTTTTCTGGTGATCGGCGGTATTGATTTTGAGGAGGTTTGATGGCATGCCTGGTTTACAGGTATCCCCATTTTGCCCAATGGTGATTTCTGGCCAGATAAATCATTCTGAAGGGTCTAGACGATCGGAAATACTATCGCTGACATGTAGAAGGTCAGAGTTGGGAACGGAGTTGATTAGCATCGATGTGTACGTGCACAGGGTCATTGATACATCTGTGTATTTTGGTTTGAGTTTAGGAAGATGAAGTTCCCTTATTCTTTGTTCTCGGGTTGAAACCTATGCGACTCCAAGTAAATGTAGAAGAGGACACGTGAGTGTCTCAGGGTCTCTGATGTTTTGGCTCTGTCGTTTAGTTTTGTGTTAGGTTTAATTTTGAAATTTGTTAACAACCTATAACAGTTTTAAAATTTAAACTGAGTTAAAAAAAATCCTATCTAAAAGTGTTAGTTCAAAGGAAGGGTTAAATCAAGTTTTATACAAAGCGTTAGCAAGTTTTAAAATGAGTTCCAAGGTTGTAAATGTCTTCAAATGGTGGTAGTTAGGTAACTATATAAGGAGTTAATCCTATATGTTTTTCAAGGGTAAATTAAATGATTAAATTTAATAAGGTATTAATTATTTAATGTTTTAAAGGTGAATTTATTTGGGGTTAACTAGTTTAAGTATGGATTAAAGATCTAATTAATTCCTGATTAGAGGATAATTGATTAAGGAAAATTAACCATTAGAATGCTTCCTTGATGACGGTAATTTAAGGAAAATTACTATGTGGAAGTAATTAAGAATTCGTTTCTTAAGTATAATTGATTAAAAGATGGATTAATTAAGGTTCATTAATAAATATGTTTAATTAAAGATTAATTAATTTATGTAATTAATTATAGTCAATTAATTAATAAGGATAATTAATGGTTAATCAATGTAAGTAATTATAGGATAATAAAATTTGAGTAATTAATATAGGGTAAGTGAATTTGGTATGGATGGGTGAAGAATAATTAATTTGAATTATTAATTAAAGGCTAATTACTTAACGTACCTAAAGGTGATAATTAAGGATTAATTTAATAAAGGTTAATAAATTAAGAAATAATTAAGTAATAAGTAATTAAGAGGTTAATTACTTAAGGTAAAAAATTATTAATTAATTAATGAAATAATTAAAGGAATTAATTACTCGGTGTAATTAATTAAGTTGATGGGATGACTTTACTTAATTAATTAAGTTTAATTAATTAAAAATAATCATTTGATGTTGGATTAAGTATAATTACTTAAGGAAATTAATGAGGTGTAATTACTTAGTAAAGTAATTGAGGAATGATTACTGGATGTAATTAATTACTTGATGGGGAGTAATTAAGGATAATTACATTATGGAAGAAATTAAATAATAATTACTCAGTGTAATTAAAGGATAAATTAATCAAGGAGTTAGTTTAATCCTTAAGGAAGTTAATTTATGATTTTGATCAATCTTGA